>OZ030021.1:8652500-9877500 GCA_964023405.1 Apodemus agrarius
AATTTTATTATCCTACACCAAAAGCTGATGGATGATGTGTTCCCCCAACTGTAATATTTGCTGCAAATAGAGTCTCCAATTCTCCACAATTAATACTTTTCTAACCTAATTACAAATAATTTAAATGAGCTATTAGTACTTTAAGTGCTCCTTTAATATTAGTTTTTCAATAACAGTGGTCTATATTTTACATGAGTTTACAGTATATGATGGTTGATCTCAAATGTTAACATATATTCCTTTTCCCATTCTTTCTGTATTACTCTGGATTTTCTTCTGTGTCTATAGAACCTAATTTCACAGACCATTCAGTATAGATTGAAGACTAGTGACTCTGAGACTCCTTCATGCCTTCAGCACCATACTGGGACTCCTGATTTTTCCACTGAAATCAGGGTTTCTTGTACTCAGTAGCTACTCAATTCTCAGCCTCAAAACTGTGAAAGAAGCAAGCATTGTTGTATATAGACCATATTTTATGAACCAATTTAATACCTTTGTTTAATATATATTCATTCTGTGTGTTCTGATTATCTAGAGGATCCTAACAGATGGTAATTTAGTTGAGTACTATAAAGTGCTTTCCATATGCCTTTGAGTGAGTTCAATGAGGTGATATGTATATGCCTCATACTTTTTTAACTCCGGAGTTCTCTCCCTCTGTGATTTCTTTATTGTTTCTATTTGCATTTTTAGATCCTGGATTTTTTTTTAAAATTTCTTCACCTGTTTGTTTGTGTTTTTCCAGTAATTCTTAAAGGGATTTTTGTGTTTCCATTTTAAGGGCTTCTATCTACTTACCTGTGTTCTCTAGTATTTCGTTAACACAGTTATGTATGTCCTTTTTAATGTCCTCTGTCAGCATCATGAGATGTGAGTTTACATCCAAATCTTGCTTTTCTCATGTGTTGGGGTATCCAGGACTTGCTGTAGAGGGAGAACTGCATTCTGATGTTTCCAACTAGCCTTGGTTTCTGTTGCTTAGATTCTTGTACTTGCCTCTCCCCATCTGGTTATGTCTTGTTTTTGTTGGTCTTGCTGTCTCTGACTGGGGCTTGTCCCTCCTGTGAGTATTTGAGCTTGTGATCTTAGGTTTGTCAACCCTCCTGGGAGACCAGTTTTCTCTGGGTGTTATTTAGCTATGGAGGGCTGTGAGACAGCCTTAGCTCCAGGGCACAGACAAATACAGGAAGTTCCTATCCCAGGCTGCTCAGAAGTTCCTGTGCCCTGTGCACCCCTGGTGCGTCCCTCTTTGGCCTGTTATTGGAGTAAAAGTGGTGGACCTACCTGTGAGCTTAGGAGTGACAGAACTCCTCAGAGACAAGCTCTCTCTGGGTCAACATTTGTCTTAAGAGGAATAGAGGAGATATTTTCTACCCAATGAATTTAGAACAATGGTATGAGACTTATTTATGTTTCCCTCTCAATCTTATTTTAAATAGTTTATTTACAAAATAACAAACTCACAAATATTTTATAATCACATTATAATTCAATATAATATAACCAAACATGAAAAGAAACTTTTGATCCAATATTTTGAAATGATATATCAGGAACTCAATAATAATATATAATAAAACTATAATATATTTCAAAGTAATCATTCGTCTTAGTTAAGATTTCATTGTTGTAAAGATACATCATGACAAAGGCAACTCATTTAATTGAGAATGGCTTACAGTTTCAGAGGTTCAGTCCAGAACCATTATGTTGGGAAGCATGACAGTATACAGACAGACATGGTTATGGAGGAGCCAAGAGTTGTACATCTTGATGCAGTGGCAACCAGCAGTAGTCTCTCCAGTACTCCCATAGCACTAGGAAACATTAAAGCCTGCCTACACAGTAACATGTATATGCAACAAGGCCACACTTCCTAGTATTGTAAATTCCTATGTAGCAAGCATATTCAAATCACCACAGTACATTTCATATTCTTATTTTACAACACACTAGCTTGGAAATTTTACCTGAAATATAGCAATAAAATAGGATATAAATGGAATATATCTGTTCAATAAAAAGTCCTAATTTCAAATTTTAATTATGCATTGTTGAAATTTTTTAAAACGCTTACTAAAAAATACTACTCTTTTCAAATAAATAAATTAAAAATGATTTTTTCCTCTCATAAAGAAGAACTGTGAGATAGGCAACAAACCATTTAGTAATTATTGGTTTCAAACTAGAATATCTATTTAAAGTACATCTCATATCATATGTAGAGTATTTTCTCAGTAAAGAAATATATATTCATTCCTGACACTCATTTTCATAGTTCTGCAAGAGTAAGACATGATTAACACTTACGGACATAAAATTCAATATTTTCTTCATACCCTATTTTAAAAACATGTCTGTGAAAGGCTGAAAACCCCACCCACAATTCTCATTTTTCTGGTGGCAAGATTGCCTATTACTCACACTTATTTGCAGCTAATGAGATAACTAAGTATCTCATAAGTATTCTCTGCTAAAATAGAAAGAAAATAAAGTACAGGAATTTTGATACTGTTTTAAAGCTTTTCAGATTTTAGTGCCTTTCAGGTCAATGGTGCTTGAGATTCATAGTTAATAGAGAAAATCAAGGAAACACATCATACATTACCTTAGACATGGGAGATATTTGCCCTCTCTCCTATGGGCTATGCCAGCATCTGTATATTTTGCTCTCATCATTTCATGAACATTGTTTAAATTTTTTTTTATTTTTTTATTGGATATATTCTATATTTACATTTCATTTCCCTTTTTCTGGTTCCCCAGCCCCCAAAGGTCCCACATGCCCTTTTCACTCTGCCTGTTTCCCCAACCACCCCTTCCCACCTCCCTGTTCTGGTGTTCCCCTATACTGATGCTTTGATCCTTTCCAGCACCAGTGTCCACTCCTTTCCTCTTGTCGGACAACACTTGGTATGTGGATTCTGTCTTTGGTGTCCCAAGATTCTAGGCTAATATCCACTTATCAGTGAGTGCA
This sequence comes from Apodemus agrarius, assembly GCA_964023405.1. Taxonomy (NCBI): domain Eukaryota; kingdom Metazoa; phylum Chordata; class Mammalia; order Rodentia; family Muridae; genus Apodemus; species Apodemus agrarius. The sequence goes on from OZ030021.1 coordinate 8,655,481, forward strand.
TACCACGGGTATTCTTTTGATATTGGGTTACCTCAATTAGTATGGTGCTCTCCAGCTCCATCCATTTCTCTAAGAATTTCATGAATTCATAGTTTCTAATGGCTGAATAGTACTCCATTGTGTATATATACCACATTTTTGTATCCATTTCTCCACTGAGGGACATCTGGGTTCTTTCCAGCTTCTGGCTATTATAAATAAGGCTGCTATGAACATAGTGAGGCATGTCTTCTGGGTATATTCGCAGGAGTGGTTTGGCTGGGTCCTCTGGAAGTATCATGTCCAATTTTCTGAGAAACCGCCAGACTGATTTCAAGAGTAGTTGTGCCAGCTTGCAGTCCCACCAGCAGTGGAGGAGTGTTCCTTTTTCTCCACATCCTTGCCAACACCTGATGTCTCCTGAGTTTTTAATCTTAGCCATTCTGACTGGTGTGAGGTGAAATCTCAGGGTTGTTTTGATTTGCATTTCTCTAACGACTAATGATGTTGAACATTTTTAAGGTGTTTCTGAGCCATTTAAATTTCTTCAGGTGAAAAGTCTTTGTTTAGCTCTGTACCCCATTTTTGGATGGGGTTATTTGATTTTCTGGGGTCTAACTTTTTGAGCCCTTTGTATACATTGGATATTAGCCCTCTGTCAGATGTAGGGTTGGTGAAGATGTTTTCCCAATTTGTTGGTTGCCGATTTGTCCTTTTGACAGTGTCCTTTGCCTTACAGAAACTTTGTAATTTTATGAGGTACCATTTGTCTATTCTTGATCTTAGAGCATAAGCAATTGGTGTTCTGTTCAGGAACTTTCCCCCTGAGCCAATGTCATCAAGGGTCTTCCCCAGTTTTTTTTCTTTTTTTTAATATTAATTAGCTTTAATTTATCTATTTTATATTTATATATTTTATACAATTTAAAATATTTAATTATGATAATAAATATAATAAATGTTTGGTAAACATATAATATAATAAGCATATAACATATATATTCCCCACATTCTGTTTTATTTATAGCAAATCAATCAATTTCCTATAAAAGGAAGATAATGCCACCCAGATTACAGTATTGACCTGTCTGAATGAATTTTCTATTAATTTTAGTGTGTCTGGTTTAATGTGGAGGTCCTTGATCCACTTGGAGTTGAGCTTAGTACAAGGGGATAAGAGTGGATCAATTCTCATTCTTCTGCATGCTGACCTCCAATTGCGCAGCACCATTTGTTGAAAAGGCTTTCTTTTTTCCACTAGATGTTTTCTGTTCCTTTGTCGAAGATCAATTGGCCATATATGTGTGGGTTCAATTCTGGGTCTTCAATCCTAGTGCATTGTTGCACCTCCCTGTCACTGTACCAATACTATGCAGTTTTTAACACTACTGCTCTGTAGTATTGCTTGAGATCTGGGATACTGATTCCCCCAGAAATTCTTTTCCTGTTGATGAGAGTTTTAGCTATCCTGGGTTTTTTGTTATTCCAGATGAATTTGAGAATTGATCTTTTTAACTCTATGAAGAACTGAGTTGGGGTTTTGATGGGGATTGCATTGAATCTGTATATTGCTTTTGGCAAGATTGTCATTTTAAGTATATTAATCCTGCCAACCCATGAGCATGGAAGATTTTTCCATTTTCTGAGGTCTTCTTCCATTTCCTTCTTCAGAGACCTGAAGTTTTTAGCCAGACTTACCAAAGGGCACAAAGTCAGTATTCAAATTAACAAAATTACAAATGAAAAGGGAGATATAATAACAGAAATTGAGGAAAATCAAAAAATTATCAGATCCTACTACAAAAGCCTATACTCAACACAACTGGAGAATCTCAAGGAAATGGACAATTTCCTAGACAGATACCAAACACCAAAATTAAATCAGGATCAAATAGATTCTCTATACAGTCCCCAAAGAAATAGAAGGGATCATAGAAAGTCTTCCAACCAAAAAAGTAGAGGACCAGATGGTTTTAGTGCAGAATTCTATCAGACCTTCAAAAAAGATCTAATACCAATACTCTTCAAACTATTCCACAAAATAGAAACAGAAGGAACACTACCCAACTCATTCTATGAAGCCATAATTACCCTGATACCAAAACCACACAAAGATCCAACTAAAAAAGAGAACTTCAGACCAATCTCCTTTATGAACATCGATGCAAAAATACTCAATAAAATTCTTGCCAATTGAATCCAAGAACACATCAAAACGATCATTCACCATGATCAATTTGGATTCATCCCAGGGATGCAGGGATGGTTTAATATATGGAAATCCATCAATCCACTACATATACAAACTCAAAGAAAAGAACAACAAGGTCATCTTATTGGATGCTGAAAAAGCATTTGACAAAATTCAGCATCCTTTCATGCTAAAAGTCCTGGAAAGAACAGAAATTGAAGGCCCATACCTAAACATAGTAAAAGCAATTTACAGCAGACAGGTAGCCAACATCAAATAAACAGAGAGAAACTTGAAGCACTCCCACTAAAATCAGGGACTAGACAAGGCTGCCCCCTCTCACCATATCTCGTCAATAGAGTAGTTGAGGTACTAGCTAGAGCAATTCGACAACATTATGAATTCAAAGTGATACAAATTGGAAAGGAAGAAGTCAAATTATCACTATTCGCAGATGATATGGTAGTATACTTAAGTGACCCAAAAAACTCCACCAGAGAACTCCTACCACTGATAAACAACTTCAGCAAAGTGGCTGGTTATAAAGTCAACTCAAACAAATCAGTAGCCCTCCCATACTCAAAGGATAAGCAGGCTGAGAACAAAATTAGGGAAATGACACTCTTCACAATAGCTACAAACAATATAAAGTATTTTGGTGTGACTCTAACCAAACAAGTGAAAGATTTATATGACATTGTTTAAACCTTAAGTCACAAAAATGCTTTCAATGAATTGGATCAGCCTCTCTGAGAGCTAAATAATGAAAACACTATCTCTGTTATAAAAACTTGAGGAAAGTGGGCAGATTCATGGCAAATGAATAATTCAGTGTCACAGACATAATGATTTCATGCTTTCGGCAATTTGTGGAGTGTGTGTGTATGTGTGTGTGGGTATGTGGTATATGTGCATGCGTGTGTTTGTGTGTGTGTGTGTGTGTGTGTGTGTAGACAGATGTAAGATAGTAATGTGAGCTACTCAGTATACAAAAGTGGAAATAAACTAAAGAGAAAGAGGGATGAGAAAAATGAAAATGAAGGTGAATATGAGAGTATATATTTTGCTTCCCAAACATATAACAATGAACCTATTTCGGTATATAATTAATGTCTGTTATTTAAAAGCAGCGTTATATACCAATTTTAGATAAGTTGACCATATGTCAGTTAGGTCCTGATTGGCTCTTTTAACCTGTAGATGTAACTAACTGTGCTTTATTTTTCCCACACTGAGAAATATCATTGCTGAAATGATGAATTATACCACACAGCCCTACCTTTGAGGGACGTGACATTCTCAGTGACTTATCACAGCTTGAAAAGGTTGCATCTGAGAGGGAAATTCAAGGTCAGCCCCAGTTCAGAAGCACAGTGACTTTATACACTTTGATTAGCTGCATTGACAGGATGTACAGACAGACAGTAAACTCATGCTATTTTGTAATTACATGTTGTAATATTTAAACCATGGTTTATTATTAGAAGTGAGAAAGTAAAAGTAGAAAATAAATCTACATGGTTTTGTTTCTCTTTAAATCATTTCACAACCTCTGAAATATCTTGTGGCATCTAAAAGTCAGTGAGCAAGCAATGGGACAGCTCACTGGCAAGAGCCTATCAATCTCTAGAATCTCTGAATAAGCAGAATGATTAATTCATTGAAATTTATAGCCCAGAAAATATCAGAGGTGGCAGATGCTTTCTCAACAGTGATTTACATGGATAAGAAGATGAAATTCCTGGTCACTTTAATTGAGCCAATGAACCAGTGAACCCTGATCCTTTCTTCTGCTATTTCCTGAAAGAGCAAGCATGCTCTTTGCCTAGAATTTTATTTTATTTTTGGTGGTATAAATTTTTGCTGTGTTTTTTTTTATTTTTGATGAAGATTAAGCCCCTAAAGACTGCTGCCTTGGAAACTGATTAATCTCTAGTCATTAAAGCTCTCAACTGACTCTAAAGCTAAGTTGTCCATATCTCTTCATTAGATTTGAGATGGGAAGCTTTAGCTAAGCTTGCCTGAATTCTCACTCTCACACCATCCTCAGGGTGTATTAGCAGTGAAGGGCTTTTACAGGCTTTAATGCACTGCTATTTTCCTTATTCAGATACCATTTTATCTCAGAATTTTTGCACGAAAAAATACATCTAACTTAATACTGAATATTGTTAATATAAGTCTTGGGGATATTATTCAATTATAACTTATGATCAATAACTTTCTCCTATCACTTACTTTAGGGATGGAAATTGAGATGCATTTGAAGGATCTATCCCATTTTATTCAATGTATTTCCTCTATAAATCATACTCAGTAAACTACAAATGATTTCTCAGACACTAAAACATTTCCTTTAAGTTATATTTTAGAAATAATTTTTTTTCCTTTTTAAAACATTACATCGAAAATTGTTTTCAGGTTCTTATTTTGGTGCTAACATTCTTTTTTTTTTTTTAATTTTATTTTCTATATTCTATGTTTACATTCCAAAGGCTTTCCCCTTTCCCAGTTCCCACCCACCATAGTTCCCATAGTTCCTCTCCCCCCCCCATCTGTTCCCCAATAATTCCCCCTCCCCCCTCGGTTTCTTTACTAAACTGGAAGCAATCTTTACAGGCCCAGGGTCCTCTCCTTTCTTCTTCTTGGGAATCATTTGACTTGCTATTTGTGTCTTGAGTATTTAGGGCTTCTGGGCTCATTAATATCCACTTATCAGTGATTGCATTTCATGTGCATTCTTTTGTGATTGGGTTAATTCACATACATGTGTCTTAACAAGAAAAATTGAAATGTTTGATAAGCTTTTATAAACATACAAAACTACTACTCAAAAATAATCCCAGTATGGTAGCATATACCTTCACTGTAACTACTTGTTAGGAAGAGGCAGATAGATTTCTGAGTTCAAAGCCAATCTTGCCTACAAAGTAAATTTCCAGTCTGCCCTCTATCCATTTTTATACTTTATGTTTGAATCACAGCTTCATATCCAGTTATTATTTTTTCTAATTTTAAATTCATTCTAAAGCAAAAATAAAATAATTAAAAATAATTCAATTTTGCCTTCCTCTTTTCTTTCTCATTAGCATTTTAGCTTAGATTTGTTTCATATAAAAACAGGACATAGCAGAAATTATTTCGTTGACTCATTACTTTTATATTAGATTATTTTCTTTTGTTAATTAACATTCCCATTTAAAATGTTACGAAAAGATATTACCCAATAAAATCTAGGCTAGAATATCATAAGTTATAAATATTAAGATGCATATCAGTTATCTTTTAAAAATTTTAAGTAAATTTAATGGATTAAGCCCTTTTTCAAAGAAGAGAACAATGCTCTAACAAAATATTTAATGATAAGATCTATTCCTAGAACAAGCATGGTAGAATATGGGTAGTGACTTAATATTCCCAGTTGGGATGTGATGACAAAATTCTCATTAGAACTATAATCTACAGTTATTGTTGTTGCTGCTATTTTTCATTAATAAAATGTCCATACATAATATGAGAGAATATGGATTTCTTAACTGAAATACCTATGTTATTTAAGATGTAATATATATTTGAAGACATGTCCTCAAAAGCATAATGGGTATATTTACTTACCATGAGAATGTTTTCCTCCAGAATATTTAATCAATAGTACAGAGTACTCAGATAATATTAATATTTCAATTACATGATTTTCTTTAAATTTATACTGTAAATGATATCTTAATCTTTTGAGATTAAAGTAGAATTACTTTATTTCTTCTTCTCCTTCCCTTCTTTCAAGCATCCTATACTATATTCATTGTGCCCATCTCTTTTTCAGATTTATGTACTATTTTGTCTTTCATATATATATATATATATATATATATATATATATAATTATTATTATTAACTACATATAGACAACCTTATCAATATGTATGCTGCTATTGGTATGTGGATCTTTACAGGATGGACCATCACTGTTTTTAGTTGCTTGTAGTTCCATGTGTATGGTTGGGGTCTTTTGAAATTTCAACCATAGCATGTCTATTGGTGTTATTTTTGTTCACTCATGATTAGGTGCTCATGTTGTTGAGATTTAAAGGTTATAGCTTCTAAGATTTTTGGAGACACAAACTCAGAATAATCCCTTTTTAATGTCAGTTATAGTTTAGATGGCCTCTGAGTTCTGCATCTAAAGTGACTGGTGTCCTCTCCAACTGAATTTACTTTCCAATTCTTGGGGGCAACTGGGTGAACATCAATAGCATTGAATAATTTGCTATTGAATCTCTTGAACAACCTTGGCCATAATGTCAAGAGATTGTTGTCATGCCTGGTGTTGAGGATTTTGTTAGTGTGTAGCTCTTGTGGGAAAAATTAACTACATTTGTATATCAACTGATGAATAGATAAGAAAAATGTAATTTATGTGATAGCAAATAATGTATTTATTTTTCTATATTATATATTCCATTTCATACACTTCTATCATGTCCCTGACATCTTATTGTATATATAAGAATACCCTTCATTGAGGACCTGAATATCATGTTGTTTGGCACGAAACATTATTTTTGTCTTAGGACACACAAGAGGCTTCTAACTTTACCACAGAATAAAACTGTTATGAATCCAATGTATAAAGACCATGTTTGAGACATGAATTTTATTTTTAGCTTTTTGCCCAATAACATAATTGTTATTATAGTTTGCACATCTCTCTTGGGAGAGATTTTCACATTGATGCCCTTCTGCATCATATTTCTCAGTGTTGAGGAGACTGAACCTCTATAGCAGAGGATCATCATGCTATGTAACTCACAGTTCGTCAGTTCACATCATCAGGACTCTCTAAGTACTAGATCCATAATATATACAGAGATTTAGTTTGTCAATGTGAATCCACTAAGCTCCTGTTGGGTGCTAGAATGGACCAAAACATCATTGTGGGGGAGTACAAGAACGGTAAGGTGGGAGGGGTGGATGGGAGAGCAGGGGGAGGGAGGGGGACATGTGGGACCTTTGGGGGTGGGGAACCAGAAAAAGGAAAATGAATTGTAAATATAGAATATATCCAATAAATAATAATAATAATTGTATTACTCCAATTATGGGTGCTTTGGCTAATTCTTACCTTGTCATTTGTACTTGTGCTGATAAAGGATAGACTTAAAAATACAGGGATAAATTGTTCAATGTTCTTGTTCGTATCAAGTGTTCAGATTCAAGTTGACTCAAAATAGTTGTGTGATAAATGCCCAGCCAGTCAGTCAGTCAGCAGTGTTCTCTTGAATATTCCTGGAAGCACTACGATGTTAGCTGCCTCTTTTCCCTTTTCCATTTGCTCCCATTTTTACATTTCTATATCAACAACTGAGGAATTATTATTGCCAACAAAAAGTAAATAATATGTCCCAAAAATACTGTTGAGAAGATTAATTTCAAGACTACAGGTACAAATGTCATATTCCCATGTTCCTGCAAACATACAATAAAACATGAAGCATTTTGTGAATAATTCATTACATATTTTTATTACCTAAAATGCACATAGATGTTATACACATCTGTCTCCACATATATCTTTGGTAGTTTGTGCTACTCTGTAATTTATAGCTTATACTTGTAGGAGGATATTTAAAACATTTTTTATTTTGAAAGTCAACATAAATACTTAAGAAGAAGGAAGACCACACCAAAATGTGGATGCTACTGTCCTACTCAGAAAAGGGAAGAATGTAATCTTGGGAGTTAAAGGGAGAGAGGGACTGGTTAGGGAGAGAGGAGGGACAGGTAAATATGGGTCCAGAGCAGATATAGGAAAGAGATGGGGGAGAAGTATAGAGCATCAGGAATTTGAAAGGAGATGTGTGACATTGGGAGAGGGGGACCTGGGGGTAACCACTAGAAAGTCCCAGATGCCAAGGACCCAATAGGTTCATAGGACCCAACAGGGCGATTAGCCAATTAGCAAAATTACCTAACAAATGCAAGATAGAACCTTTAGAGACCATATCCAATGCATAGGCATAGTCCCCAGTTGAGAGATGGGACCAACTACCCTCCTCAAAAATAATAATCCAGAATTCCTCCTCTCAAAATGAAATGCAGAGTCAAAGAGTTGAGCAGAAACTAAAGGAAAAGCCATCCAGAGACTGCCCCCACCTAGGGATCCATCCCATCTGTAGATAACAAAGCCAGACACCATTGCTGATGCCAAGAAGAGCTTGCTGGAAAGAGCCTGGTATAGTGGGCCCCTGAGAGAATCTGCCAGAGCCTGACTAATACAGATGCTGATGCTCACTGCCAAACATGGGTCTGAGTATGGGAACCCCAAACAGGAGTTAGGGCAAGGACTGAAGGAGCTGAAAGGGTTTGCGACCCCTTGGGAAGAACAACAATATTAACAAATCAGACCCCTCAAAGCTCCCAGGGACTAAACCAGCAACCAAAGACATATGGGTTGACCCATGGCTCCAGTTGGATATGTAGCAGAGGATTGTCTTATCTGGCATCAATAGGATGGAATCCCCTTGGTCATATGGAGGCTTGATGCTCCAGTGTAGGGGAATACTAGGGTGCTGAGGCAGGAGTAGGTGGGCAGGTGGGGTAGCACCCTCATAGAGAAAGGGGAAAGGGGTATGGAGAGAGGTATTGTGGAGGGGAAACTGGGGAGAGAGATACCATTTGGAATGTAAATAAATAAAATAACCACTAAAAACGAAATAAAAAACAACAACAATGAATATTTACAATTTTCAGCTTAGGTACATCATTTAATTATTGTCTGGAATGAATTATCTGATGTTGAACTTAGCAGTTCCCAAGACTCACATGGTAATGCAAACACTCCCTTATCAATTTTTTTCTAACGGATTTGGCCTTATGATCAGGATGAGGCAGATTTTACATCATCATTGCCCTGAGGATTCATTTCTTTTCTCAAATAATAACTGAACCTTTATTTTTTAAGTCTCTAATTATGTGTTATATTTGTCTAAAATTGAAATCACAGTGGCTGAAAAGTGGATTTTTGGGTAAGTCCATTCCTTTTTCTTTCTTTTTTTTTTCTGTTCTTTTCATTTCTTTTTTATTGGATATTTTCTTTTACATTTGAATGGTATCCCTTTTCCTGGTTTTCCCCTCCCCAGAAATCCCCTAACCTATCCCCCCTCTCTCTGCTTCTATGGGTGTGTTCCCACACACTCGGACCCACTCCTGCCTCCCCACCTTGGCATTTCCCTACACTGGGGCATCCAGCCTTCGCAGGACCAAGGACCTCTCCTCCCATTGATACCTTACATGGATCTTATTACCCATCTAAAAATCCTGGTATTGACCCACACATACATGAATCATCAACACTGAAGGGCATGGCAACAGCAGGGGCATCAAACCTTTATTACCTAAAGCCCAGCTGTTATACATCAGTTCAGATTCAGGTCAATACTACCTCAGAGCAATAAGGACAGGGTAATAGAAGGGAATAATTGATGTCCTCTGACACTTCACACTCTTACTCTTAGAAATAGATGGGGAATTCCACTAATGTTAGGTAGAAAGGTTTATGTTTGTGCTGGAGAGATAGCTCAGAGGTTAAGAACACAGATTGCTCTTCCCAAGGCCCTGAGTTCAATTCCCAGCAACCACATGGTTGCTCACAACTATCTGTAATGTGATCTGACACCCTCTTCTGGTGTGTCTGAAGACAGCTACAGTGTACTTATCATATATAACAAAGAGAGAGAGAGAGAGAGAGAGAGAGAGAGAGAGAGAGAGAGAGAGAAAGAAAGAAAGAAAGAAAGAAAGAAAGAAAGGTTTATGTTTCTAATATTTCACAAATTCTAACTAGGCATTATACAGTAGAACTTCTTGTAGCAAAAAGCACTCATATGAAAAGTAACTTCAATCTTTGAATTGTTCTACGTCTTTCTTCTTTTTAAATTATCATAGGGACTTTAAGTTTTTAGCATGAATATTGTTTTTGACACTGGTTTGAAATATATACTCTCTAAAATATATACTTATTAATTAAATGGAACATGACTTTTGCTTCATAAGATTGTTAATATCTAAACACTGCTTGCTTGCTTTCCCACCTCTCTCTGTCTCTTTCTTTAAAGAAACGCAAATACACATTTATATTTATGAGTGTGTATGAGAATGTGTTTTTGTGTGTGTGTCTCTCTGTCTGTCTGTTTAAAACTCATGTGCATCTATTTGGAAATACTCAGTTAACATTTTTCTATTCACACACTTCACCCACTTTTATGAATATTTAAGAAAGTGGCATGGAATAAGACAGGGATTTGTACAGACATGAACGTGTTCTCTAAGTGAGGCAAATGAGTAGTCAAATTAGGAACTAGATCATCAGTAAGTATGACTATGTCAAGTATAGAGTCCTTTCTCAGTTTTCTATTTTACTCTCAGTGCTATGAGATAATTCAAGACTCAGACAAATATCTGGAAGCCATCCTGAAGAAGAGTAATATAGAAAGATGCTTTCTATTTTAAGATAACAGCATAAAATTTAACTGGCCAGAATAAAGTCTGTTTCTTTTTTTGTTATTATTCACCAGATGGAACCAATAGGAAGAAAAAATATCATTGTTTTTAGACAAAAGTGATCATGTTATAATTTGTATGAATGTCAATGGTTTAAATTTAAGTATAATTATATTCTGGCACTATATGTGCTATAGTGAAATAATGAACATTGTTCACAATTATATCAAAAATGTATACATTTATACATATATATTTATATCTAAGAAATATGATGAATAAACATTCAATTTTGTAACACATTCCAAATTTCCAAATGAACATTAACATATAAGGATTGCTTGTTAATATTGTTCTGTTCCTACTGAACTTATAAAGCCTACCATAAAAACAAAACAAATATTGAAGATCCTTCAATTTTAAGAGGAACTACTTCTAATTAAATATGATTCTAAAGTAAAGGGAAAGGAAATATGAAAATCAAAGAATTGCTCAGTAAAACTAAAATAAATAAAGTATATGAATGTTAATTCCAGGAAAAAAACCAAGAGAAAAACAGAACATTTATCACTGTGATCTTTAAAAAAAAAATATCCCCTAACCTGTGGCATCCATCATCTCTAGCAGAGCAAAACAATCTCATTACCATCGACTCTTCCTACAAAGCATTGTCAACAGCTAAGCAGCAGCTTCTCTGTCATTATAGAATCTTACTCCATAAATAGCAAGACTCTGTTTTGTTTTACTTTAGCAAGGCAATAAATAATTCCCTATGTGACGAACTGCCAAACCCTTGGGGCTCTCATTTCTTTCCAAGCTAATCACTTTCTCTGAACAATATTAGATGTTTTTTAATATCCAACCAAATTAAATTAGGCCTTCATTAAGCCTCATAAGCACAAAGTGAACAGTGTTTAGATGAATCATTGCTGCAATGCTGAAACATGTGATTATGTTTTGAATGAACACAATGTTCTTACTACAGCTACAAATTGTGTCTACTAAAAAAGACTATGGACTTTGATGATATCATAATTGATCCTTATGATGTATCTTCAAGGTATATTGTTGTGAGCACTATGTAGATGAGAGAAGGAAGGCAAGTAAATATTGATAATCAAATCACAGATGGGTAGTGCTAAGGTTTTTATAGTACACAAACTGACAGTATGGAAAGCCATGAGTTAAACATACTTTTTCTTCAAAAGGCATGCCAAGTAATAATTTTGACATTTTATGAGCTAATAAATACTTTAAATTGCATTTATTTATTTGTTTGCTTATTTATTTATTTATTTATTTATTTTGTATCTGTGAATAATTTCTGGCATTCGGGAAGTGATCAGAGGACAACTTATTTCCTTCGGTTCTGCTTTGTATTAGCCTCAGGTATCAAACTCATGTTGTCACTCTTGGAAACAAGTGCTTTCACCCAACAATCCATCTTGCTGGCCATAATCTCTCTTTTTAAACACACACCATACACTAAGGTTTATTTATTTCTGGTATAAGAAAACTTAGGATTTTTTTTAATTTTTATTTTCTATGTCCTATGTTTACATTCCAAAGGCTTTCCCCTTTCCCAGTTCCCACCCACCATAGTTCCCATAGTTCCTCTCCCCCCCAACTGTTCCCCAATCATTCCGCCTCCCCCCTCGGTTTCTTTACTAAACTGGATGCAATCTATACAAGCCCAGGGTCCTCTCATTTCTTCTTCTTGGGAATCATTTGACTTGCTATTTGTGTCTTGAGTATTTAGGGCTTCTGGGCTCATTAATATCCACTTATCAGTGATTGCATTTCATGTGCATTCTTTTGTGATTGGGTTAATTCACTCAGGATGATATTTTCCAGGTCTAACCATTTACCTACAAATTGCATGAATTCATTATTTTTAATTGCTGAGTAGTATTCCATTGTATAAATATACCACATTTTCTGTATCCATTCCTCCTTTGAGGGATATTTGGGCTCCTTCCAATTTCTGGCGATTATAAACAAGGCTGCTATAAACATAGTGGAGCATGTGTCCTTATTGCATGCAGGGGAAGCCTCTGGGTATATGCCCAGGAGTGGTATGCCAGGGTCCTCTGGAAGTGATATGCCCAATTTTCTGAGGAACCGCCAAACTGATTTCCAGAGCAGTTTTACCATTTTGCAATCCCACCAACAGTGGAGGAGTGTTCTTCTTTCTCCACATCCTCGCCAGCACTTGTTGTCTCTTGAGTTTTTAATCTTAGCCATTCTGGCTGGTGTGAGGTGGAATCTCAGGGTTGTTTTGATTTGCATTTCCCTCATGACTAATGATGTTGAACATCTTTTAAGGTGTTTCTCGGCCATCCGAATTTCTTCTGGTGAAAATTCTTTGTTTAGCTCTGTGCCCCATTTTTTGATAGGGTTATTTGTTTCTTTGAGGTCTAACTTCTTGAGTTCGTTGTATATATTGGATATTAGCCCTCTGTCGGATGTGGAGTTGTTGAAGATCTTTTCCCACTTTGTTGGTTGCCGTTTTGTCCTTCTGACAGTGTCCTTTGCTTTGCAGAAATTTTGTAATTTTATGAGGTCCCATTTGTCGATAATTGATCTTAGAGCATAAGCTATTGGTGTTCTGTTCAGGAACTTTTCCCCTGTGCCCATGTCCTCCAGGGTCTTCCCAAGTTTCTTTTCTAATAGTTTCAGTGTGTCTGGTTTTATGTGGAGGTCCTTGATCCACTTGGAGTTGATCTTAGTACAAGGAGATAAGAGTGGGTCAATTCGCATTCTTCTGCATGTTGACCTCCAGTTGAACTAGCACCATTTGTTGAAAAGGCTATCTTTTTTCCACCGGATGGTTGTGGCTCCTTTATCAAAGATCAAGTGACCATAAGTCTGTGGGTTAATTTCTGGGTCTTCAATCCTGTTACATTGATCTGCTTGCCTGTTGCTATACCAATACCATGCAGTTTTTAACACAATTGCTCTGTAGTACTGCTTGAGGTCAGGGATATTGATTCCCCCAGAAGTCCTTTTATTGTTGAGAATAGTTTTAGCTATCCTGGGTTTTTTGTTGCTCCAGATGAATTTGAGAATTGCTCTTTCTAGATCTATGAAGAATTGAGTTGGGATTTTGATGGGGATCGCATTGAATCTGTATATTGCTTTTGGCAAGATGGCCATTTTTACTATATTGATCCTGCCAATCCAGGAGCAAGAAATATTTTTCCATCTTCTGAGGTCTTCTTAGATTTCTTTCTTCAAGGACTTGAAGTTCCTGTCATACAGATCTTTTGCTTGTTTGGTTAGAGTTACACCAAGGTACTTTATGTTGTTTGTGGCTATTGTGAAGGGTGTTATTTCCCTAATTTCTTTCTCAGCCTGCTTGTCCTTTGAGTACAAGAAGGCCACTGACTTGCTTGAGTTAATTTTATAACCTGCCACTATGCTGAAGTTGTTTATCAGCTGTAGAAGTTCTCTGGTGGAGTTTTTTGGGTCGCTTAGGTAAACTACGATATCGTCTGCAAATAATGATAGTTTCACTTCTTCCTTTCCAATTTGTATTCCTTTGACTTCCTTATGTTGTCTAATTGCTCTTGCTAGAACTTCAACTACTATATTGAAAAGATATGGAGAGAGAGGGCAGCCTTGTCTAGTCCCTGATTTTAGTGGGAATGCTTCAAGTTTCTCTCCATTTATTTTGATGTTGGCTACTGGTTTGCTGTAGATTGCTTTTACTATGTTTAGGTATGGGCCTTTAATTCCTGCTCTTTCTAAGACTTTTAGCATGAAAGGATGCTGAATTTTGTCCAATGCTTTTTCAGCATCTAATGAGATGACCATGTGGTTTTTTTCTTTCAGTTTGTTTATGTAGTGGATTACATTGATGGATTTCCGTATATTGAACCATCCCTGCATCCCTGGGATGAAGCCTACTTGATCATGGTGGATGATCGTTTTAATGTGCTCTTGGATTCGGTTAGCAAGAATTTTATTTAGTATTTTTGCATCTATATTCATAAGAGAAATTGGCCTGTAGTTCTCTTTCTTTGTTGGATCTTTTTGTGGTTTAGGTATTAGCGTAATTGTGGCTTTGAAGAATGAGTTGGGCAGTGTCCGTTCTGTCTCTATTTTGTGGAATAGTTTGAAAAGTATTGGTGTTAAGTCTTCTTTGAAGGTCTGGTAGAATTCTGCACTAAAACCATCTGGTCCTGTACTTTTTTTGGTTGGGAGGCTTTCTATAACCCCTTCTATTTCTTTAGGGGTTATGGGACTATTTAGCTGATCTACTTGATGCTGATTTAATTTTGGTATTTGATATCTGTCTAGGAAATTGTCCATTTCCTCCAGATTCTCCAGTTGTTTTGAGTATAGACCTTTGTAGTAGGATCTGATGATCTTTTGAATTTCCTCAGTTTATGTTGTTATGTCTCCCTTTTCATTTCTAATTTTGTTAATTTGTATACTGTGTCTGTGTCCTTTGATTAGTCTGGCTAAGGGTTTATCTATCTTGTTGATTTTCTCAAAGAACCAGCTCCTGGTCTTGTTGATTCTTTGTATGTTTTTCTTTGTTTCTATTTGATTGATTTCAGCCCTGAGTTTGATGATTTCTTGTCTTCTACTCCTCCTGGGTGAATTAACTTGTTTTTCTTCCAGGGCTTTAAGGTGTGCCATTAAGTTGCTAGTGTATGCTCTCTCCAGTTTCTTTTTGGATGCACTTAGAGCTATGAGTTTTCCTCTTAGCACTGCTTTCATTGTGTCCCATAGATTTGGGTAGGTTGTACCTTCATTTTCATTGAATTCTAAAAAGTCTTTGATTTCTTTTTTTTATTTCTTCCTTGACCAAGGTGTCATTGAGTAGAGTATTGTTCAGTTTCCATGTGTATGTGGGCTTTCTGTTGTTTTTGTTGTTATTGAAGACCACTCTTACTCCATGGTGATCTGATAGAAGGCATGGGATTAGCTCAATCTTCTTGTATTTGTTGACATCTGTCTTGTGACCAATTATATGGTCTATTTTGGAGAAGGTACCATGTGAAATCTTAGGATTTTAAAACATGTTTCATTTAATTTCGTTTTATACTTTTTCTTCTATTGTATGAAATTTATTTGTATCTTCACAGTTCTACTGGACAGCTAATCAACAAGTATACTATAATTATAGCAATACTTTATCCCACAAAGAATAATACCATTGAATACTCTATCAATTTCCATAAGGAGACATGTCTTTTGTATTTTTAGCTCTGAATGCACAACTCAGGGTCCTCTGATGTAACTCAGTGCTACAGTACTTGCCAAAGAAGAACCAAGCTTAAGCTTCTGACCCTAGCATTGTCCCAAAATAAAACAATCAAGGAATGTTTTGTTGTTGTTGTTTATATTAATCTCATCTACATATAAGACTTGTAATTTCATTATTTTAAAACATATGCTCATTAATATATTACATATTTATATAAATAATTGCTGTCTAATCTAGCATTAAAATTTAGAATGAATTTTTGTTAATTTCATTCTTCATTGGATTTTTTTCAAATTTTGTTTTTTAAATAAAAAAAAACCTTGTATAAAAAATCCTTCCTTGTTCAAAAGAATATTAGTAATAAATTAATTTTCCTCAAGCATCTTGTTTTGCTATCACTTATTACTTTTCTATATAAGCATATCTATGCTTTAATGATTTTTCTGTTCAGTATAATGATGTAAAGAACACATTAGCCCATTGAAATGTTCTGGATTTTCTAGGCCAAGAAACTCATTCCACCTGCTAGGAGTGGTGTTCATGAGTTTTACAATGAACATTCTCACATTTGCTTACCAGATCCAAGGAAATAATTCAAGAAAACCAGTACCTTACCATCCCTTCGTCATTGATATTCTTTAGATAGCCAGGAAGAGATGAATCTTCTGGACTATAACCTCCACCTATGACAAAGATGTGAAGGGGCCAATCTTGTGGCAAGATGACCTGTGAATGCAGTAATGTCATCCATGCAATAATATGGAGTATAAGTGTAACATAAGCCTTTCTCTCTGCTTCTTGTCTGTAGACATGAGAAGCAAGGGCCTCTTGCTCCAACCAATACCTCATGTTAACAGTCATTAACTGTACTCTCAATCTCTAAACTTGTTTAAATCTTTCTTTACATTGATTTGTGAGGCTGTTTCTCATAGCAATGAGACTGGAGAACGGAGTTTTCAACCACATTGGCATCACAAACACTTTTTTTATTTAATTGGGTTTTTTTTATTATTTTTTTTTTATTTTCTATATTCTTTGTTTACATTCCAAAGGCTTTCCCCTTTCCCAGTTACCCCCCACCATATGTCCCATAATTCCTCTCCCCCCATGCTATTCCCCACACTTCCCCCCCCCCCACGATTTCTCTGTTCTGGGTCTACAATACTAGATCCAATCTTTACAGGCCCAGGGTCCTCTCCTTTTTTTTCTTCTTGAGAGTCATTTGACTTGCTAATTGTGCCTTGAGTATTTAGGGCTTCTGGGCTCATTAATATCCACTTATCAGTGATTGCATTTCGTGTGTATTCTTTTGTGATTGGGTTAGCTCACTTAGGATGATAGTTTCCAGATCTAACCATTTACCTACAAATTGCATGAATTCATTATTTTTAATTGCTGAGTAGTACTCCATTGTATAAATATACCACATTTTCTGTATCCATTCCTCCTTTGAGGGATATCTGGGCTCCTTCCAATTTCTGGCTATTATAAACAAGGCTGCTATAAACATAGTGGAGCATGTGTCTTTGTTGTATGCAGAGGAATCCTCTGGGTATATGCCCAGGAGTGGTATGCCAGGGTCCTCTGGGAGTGGCATGCCCAATTTTCTGAGGAACCGCCACACTGATTTCCAGAGTGGTTTTACCATTTTGTAATCCCACCAACAGTGAAGGAGTGTTCCTCTTTCTCCACATCCTCGCCAGCACTTGTTGTCTCTCGAGTTTTTAATCTTAGCCATTCTGACTGGAGTGAGGTGGAATCTCAGGGTTGTTTTGATTTGCATTTCCCTGATGACTAATGATGTTGAACATCTCTTAAGGTGTTTCTCGGCCATCCGAATTTCTTCTGGTGAAAATTCTTTGTTTAGCTCTGTACCCCATTTTTTGATAGGGTTATTTGGTTCTTTGGGGTCTAACTTCTTGAGTTCTTTGTATATATTGGATATTAGCCCTCTGTCGGATGTGGGGTTGGTGAAGATCATTTCCCACGTTGTTGGATGCCGTTTTGTCCTTCTGACAGTGTCCTTTGCCTTACAGAAACTTTGTAATTTTATGAGGTCCCATTTGTCAATTCTTGATCTTAGAGCATAAGCTATTGGTGTTCTGTTCAGGAACTTTACCCCTGTGCCCATGTCCTCCAGGGTCTTCCCAAGTTTCTTTTCTAATAGTTTCAGTGTGTCTGGTTTTATGTGGAGGTCCTTGATCCACTTGGAGTTGATCTTAGTACAAGGAGATAAGAGTGGGTCAATTCGCATTCTTCTGCATGTTGACCTCCAGTTGAACCAGTTGAAAAGGCTATCTTTTTTCCACCGGATGGTTGTGGCTCCTTTATCAAAGATCAAGTGACCATAAGTCTGTGGGTTCATTTCTGGGTCTTCAATCCTATTCCATTGATCTACCTGCCTGTTGCTGTACCAATACCATGCAGTTTTTAACACAATTGCTCTGTAGTACTGCTTGAGGTCAGGGATATTGATTCCCCCAGAAGTCCTTTTATTGTTGAGAATAGTTTTAGCTATCCTGGGTTTTTTGTTGCTCCAGATGAATTTGAGAATTGCTCTTTCTAGATCTATGAAGAATTGAGTTGGGATTTTGATGGGGATTGCATTGAATCTGTAGATTGCTTTTGGCAAGATGGCCATTTTTACTATATTGATCCTGCCAATCCAGGAGCAAGAAATATTTTTCCATCTCCTGAGGTCTTCTTCGATTTCTTTCTTCAGGGACTTGAAGTTCCTGTCATACAGATCTTTCACTTGTTTGGTTAGAGTTACGCCAAGGTACTTTATGTTGTTTGTGGCTATTGTGAAGGGTGTTATTTCCCTAACTTCTTTCTCAGCCTGCTTGTCCTTTGAGTACAAGAAGGCCACTGAC
Organism: Apodemus agrarius; assembly: GCA_964023405.1. Lineage (NCBI taxonomy): Eukaryota > Metazoa > Chordata > Mammalia > Rodentia > Muridae > Apodemus > Apodemus agrarius. The sequence continues at coordinate 8,674,238 of OZ030021.1, forward strand.
TTGCTTGAGTTAATTTTATAACCAGCCACATTGCTGAAGTTGTTTATCAGCTGTAGAAGTTCTCTGGTGGAGTTTTTTGGATCGCTTAAGTAGACTATCATATCATCTGCAAATAATGATACTTTGACTTCTTCCTTTCCAATTTGTATCCCTTTGACTTCCTTATGTTGTCTGATTGCTCTCGCTAGAACTTCAAGTACTATATTGAAAAGATATGGAGAGAGAGGACAGCCTTGTCTAGTCCCTGATTTTAGTGGAATTGCTTCAAGTTTCTCTCCATTTATTTTGATGTTGGCTACTGGTTTGCTGTAGATTGCTTTTACTATGTTTAGGTATGGGCCTTGAATTCCTGCTCTTTCCAAGACTTTTAGCATGAAAGGATGCTGAATTTTGTCAAATGCTTTTTCAGCATCTAATGAGATGACCATGTGGTTTTTTTTCTTTTAGTTTGTTTATGTAGTGGATTACATTGATGGATTTCCGTATATTGAACCATCCGTGCATTCCTGGAATGAAGCCTACTTGATCATGGTGAATGATCGTTTTGATATGCTCTTGGATTCGGTTGGCAAGAATTTTATTTAGTATTTTTGCATCTATATTCATAAGAGAAATTGGCCTGTAGTTCTCTTTCTTTGTTGGATCTTTTTGTGGTTTAGGTATCAGCGTAATTGTGGTTTCGAAGAACGAGTTGGGCAGTGTCCCTTCTGTCTCTATTTTGTGGAATAGTTTGAAGAGTATTGGTGTTAAGTCTTCTTTGGAGGTCTGGTAGAATTCTGCACTAAAACCATCTGGTCCCGTACTTTTTTTGGTTGGGAGGCTTTCTATAACCCCTTCTATTTCTTTAAGGGTTATGGGACTGTTTAGCTGGTCTACTTGATGCTGATTTAATTTTGGTATTTGGTACCTGTCTAGGAAATTGTCCATTTCCTCCAGATTCTCCAGTTGTTTTGAGTATAGGCCTTTGTAGTAGGATCTGATGATCTTTTGAATTTCCTCTGTTTCTGTTGTTATATCCCCCTTTTCAATTTTAATTTTGTTAATTTGGATACTATCTCTGTGCCCTTTGGTTAGTCTAGCTAAGGGTTTATCTATCTTGTTGATTTTCTCGAAGAACCAGCTCCTGGTCTTGTTGATTCTTTGTATGGTTCTCTTTCTTTCTGTTTGATTGATTTCAGCCCTTAGTTTGATGATTTCCTCTCTTCTACTCCTCCTGGGTGAGTTAGCTTCTTTTTGTTCCAGCACCTTTAGGTGTGCTGTTAAGTTGCTAGTGTATGCTCTTTCCAGTTTCTTTTTGGAGGCACTCAGGGCTATGAGTTTTCCTCTTAGCACTGCTTTCATTGTATCCCAGATATTTGGGTAGGTCGTACCTTCATTTTCATTGAAGTCTAAAAAGTCTTTGATTTCTTTCTTTATTTCTTCCTTGACCAGGGTGTCATTGAGTAGAGTATTGTTCAGTTTCCATGTGTATGTGGGCTTTCTGTTGTTCTTCTTGCTATTGAAGACCACTTTTACTCCATAGTGATCCGATAGGAGACATGGGATAAGTTTGGTCTTCTTGTATTTGTTGAGGTCTGTCTTTTGACCAATTATATGATCAATTTTTGAGAAGGTACCATGCGGTGCTGAGAAAAAGGTATACTCTTTTGTTTTAGGATGGAATGTTCTATATATATCTGTTAAATCCAATTGGTCCAAAGCTTCAATTAGTTTCACTGTGTCCCTGTTTAGTTTCTGCTTTCCGGATCGGTCCATTGAGGAGAGTGGAGTGTTGAAGTCACCTACAATCATTGTGTTAGGTGCGATGTGTGCTTTAAGCTTTAGTAAAGTTTCTTTTATGAATGAGGGTGCCCTTGCATTTGGCGCATAGATGTTCAGTATTGAGAATTCTTCCCTTTGACAAGCAGGAAGTGACCTTCTGTGTCTCTTTTGATGACTTTAGGTTGAAAGTCGATTTTATCTGATATTAGAATGGCTACTCCAGCTTGTTTCCTGGGACCATTTGCTTGTAGAACTGTCTTCCAGCCTTTTACTCTAAGGTGGTGTTTGTCTTTGACACTGAGATGTGTTTCCTGTATGCAGCAAAATGTAGGGTCCTGTTTCCGTATCCAGTCTGTTAGTCTGTGTCTTTTGATTGGGGAATTGAGTCCATTGATATTAAGAGATATTAAGGAATAGTAATTATTACTTCCTGACATTTTGGGAATTGTTATTATTATTTGTATTTGAGTGGTTCTCTTCTTTTGGGTTGGATGAGATGGGGTTTCTATCTTGTTTCTTCTGGGGTGTTGTTTCCCCCCTTGTGTTGGTATTTTTCCCCTTTTATCCTTTGTAGGGCTGGGTTTGTAGATAAGTATCTTGCAAATTTGGTTTTGTCGTGGAATATCTTGGTTTCCGCATCTATGGCAATTGAGAGTTTTGCTGGGTATAGTAGTCTTGGCTGAAGTTTGTGTTCTCTTAGGGTCTGCATGAGGTCTGCCCAGGATCTTCTAGCTTTCATGGTCTCAGGTGAGAAGTCTGGTGTAATTCTGATAGGTCTTCCTTTATATGTTACTTGTCCTTTTTCTCTTACTGCCTTTAATATTCTTTCTTTGTTTAGTACATGTGGGGTTTTGATTATTATGTGACGGGAAGTATTTCTGTTCTGGTCCAGTCTGTTTGGGGTTCTATAGGCTTCTTGTATATTCATGGGCATCTCTCTCTTTAGGTTGGGGAAATTTTCTTCCATAATTTTGTAGAAGATATTTGCTGGCCCTTTAAGTTGTAGATCTTCATTCTCATCTATCCCTATAATCCTTAGGTTTGGTCTTCTCATTGTGTCCTGGATTTCCTGAATGTTTTGGGTTACCAGCTTTTTGCATTTTGCATTTTCTTTAATTGTTGAATCCATGGTTCCTATGGTATCTTCAGCATCTCAAATTCTGTCTTCTATCTCTTGTATTCTATTGTTGATGTTTGCATCTATGACTCCTGATTTCTTCCCAAGGTTTTCTATCTCCAACATTGTCTCCCTTTGCGATTCCTTAGTTGTTTCTACTTCTGTTTTTAGATTTTGTATGGTTTTGCTCAAATCTTTCAGTTGCTTGTTTGTGTTTTCCTGTAATTCTTTAAGGGATTTTTGTGTTTCCTCCTTTATGACTTCTACTCGTTGACCCATGTTCTCTTGTATTTCTTTAGGTGATTTTTGTTTCTCCCCCTTATTGGGATTCATTTTTTGCTCTATATTCTCCTGGATTTCTTTAAGTGATTTTTGTGTCTGCCTTGTATGGGCTTCTAGTTTTTGATCTATTTTCTCCTCTATTACTTTAAGAAATTTATCTAAGTGATCCTCAATCTGCATCTTTACCAGTGATTTTAGATCTGAGTCTTGTTTTTCTGGTGTGTTGAGATATCTGGGATTTAATTGTGTTTGTCTTGCAATGGCTTCTAACTTTTGATCTATTTTCTCATGTATTACTTTAAGAGATTTATCTAAGTGTTCCTCTATCAGCATCCTGACCAGTGATTTTAGATCTGAGTCTTGTTTTTCTGGTGTTTCGGGGTATCCAATATTTATTGCTGTTGGGGAACTGGGTTCGGATGCCGCCATATTGCCTTGATTTTTGTTAGTAGCGATCTTATGTTTGCCTTTTGCCATCTGGTGAACTCTGGTGTTAGTTGGTCCTGTAGATACTAGCTGGTGCTTGACCCTCCTGTGGGGTTGTAAGGCTATTTCCCAGCGACTGGGATACCTGAATCACTGTCCTGTGGGGGTCTTGCTCACAGATTGCTGACAGGTGGCCTGAGTCCCCCGAGGTCTTAAACTCAGGATATCCCAGGTATTTAGTTCCGCCTGTTGGGCGGCTGCTCTGCACTGCTCCTGCTCAGGGTTTGCTGTCTGATATCCTGTTTCCCCAGGGGTCTTAAAGTTGGGATATCTCAGTTATCTGGTTCCGCCTGCTGGTCCCAAGCTGCTGGGAAGCTGGCTGGGTCCGGTTTCCAGCTTCCCTGCTACTGGCTGGATGGGAGGCTGGTTCGGCCTCCGGCTGGGTCTGGGCACCTGGCACACTGGCTGACTCCGGCTTCCCCACCACCAGCTGGGCAGGAAGCTGCAGGCAATATGGCAGCTGCCTGCAGGGAGCTCGGGGTCTGCCCTGCTAGTGCAGAGTGCACCCGCTATTCTGTGCCCAACTCCCACTCCAGGCCTGAGTCCCCGAAGGTCTTAAGCTCTGGCTGTCTCGGGTACCTGGTTCCGCCGCCGCCGGATGGTTCTGAGCACCTGGCACGCTGGGTGACACTCCGGCTTCCCCACCACCAGCTGGGCGGGAAGCTGCAGGCAATATCTTAATTGGGTTTAATGCCTCAATTACTTTATGAATATTTACCATCAGAAATATTGAATAACTGTAATTATTCTATATGTACATGTAGAAATCATTTGCTAATATAACAAATTAGAAAAGTTAAATGACTTAAAGTATTTATGTTTTATAAGTATCAGATGTGTATTATGAAATGACAACTTACTGTTTTTACTTGATGTGCTGGCTTGCATTTGTATTATTAAAATTAATTATAACCTGATGATGATAGCCATTCAAATTATAGTCATGACTACCTATTAAATAATAAGTATATATTAAGGCACATATGGAAAGGTAATTCTTTTAGCTTGTTTTCAAATTCAAACAGATTTGATTCATGCTTTACTCCCACATATGTGCAATATTTACTGGCAAGAATACCAACAAATTTAAAATCAAAAGGATAAAATATTTTCCTATCATATACAGTCACATAAAATAACTATCTGCCTTTTAAAATCATAGTTTACTTTCCTCTTATAAGAGAGGAATATTTGTTTTTACCTTATTTACATTAAGAACAAAATAAGTGTCAGAAACAGCCTCCACCCAGCTATAAGGAGTCCCTCAAAACACATTATACACAACTTTAATGTCATACTTGGATGGTATCCCTGAGTGGCCCTGCCTTTTCTTAAGGGAAACAGAGGAAGAGTGGATGGGGAGGAAGAATGTGGGGGGATTGAGGAGTTGAGCTCTGAGGGAGGAAAAAGAAAATGTGGTCAGGATGTAATATATGAGAGAATAAATTAACGAAAACATAAAATTAGACCACACAACAAAAGTGTGTAATTTATGGTTTATACAGGACAATGAAGCCATAAATTGGTGTTTTATGAGACAATGTTAGAAACTTTGAGTCAGAAAACTTCAATACTTTAATTCTTGTGAACTTCAAGCTTTTTGCTGAAATAAGAAGTGAGTATGTTGTTTATACAGGTGTACAAACACACAGGAATAAAGTTTTTATTCTGTCAAATTGACCTGTGTTTGCATTACTCTTTGGTAATATGAGATTAATTTACATTCTCCTGAATTATTATTTATTCAGAGATAGAATACAATGAACCAATTCTCTGTATTCTGATAGTCTAGATAGAATCTAATATAATGTATGTTTATTAGTACATTCATCCACTTCAAAAGTTAATTAATTAAATAAGTATCTGCAAATATTAAGTAAAATTATAACTTATTAAATAAGGAGTGGTAAATATTAAAAATTATGATATAGTCTAGAAAATGGTACTAATGAGATGATTTTCTGCTATCTCTTTTATTTATATTTTGGATATATTCTTTATTTACATCTCAAATGTTGTCCCCTTTCATTGTTGTCACTCTCCATAACTTCCTAACCCATTCCCCATACCCCTGCTCACCAATCTACCCATCCCTGCTTCTCAGACCTGGCATTTCCCTATACTGGGCATTGAGCCTTCTCAGGAACAAGGGCTTCTCCTCCCTTTAATGTGCAATAAGGCCATCCCCTGCTACATATGCAGCTGGAGCCATGGATCCCTGCATGTGTTCTATTTGATTGGTGGTTTAGTCCCTGGGAGCTCTGGGGGTTCTGGGTGGTTAATATTGTTGTTCCTCCTATGGGGCTGTAAACCCCTTCAGTTCCTTGGGTCCTTTCTCTAGCTTCTCCATTGGGGAACCTGTGCTCAGTTCAATGGTTGGCTGAGAGCATCCACCTCTGAATTTGTCATGTAGTAGCAGAGCCTCTGAGGAGACAGCTATATCAGGCTCCTGTCAGCAAGCACTCATTGGCATCCAAAATAGTGTCTGGGTTTGGTAACTGTAAATGGGATGGATCTCCAGGAGGAGCACTCTTGAATGGGCTTTCTGTCAGTCTCTGTTCTACACTGTGTCTATGTATCCCCTCCTATGGGTATTTTGTTCCTCCTTCTAAGAAGGAATAGAATATCTACATTTGGTCCTCCTTTTTTAGCTTCATTTGGTCTCTGAATTATATCTTGAGTATTCCAATATTCTGGGCTAATATCCACGTATCAGTGAGTGCATACTATGTGTGTTCTTTTGTGACTGGGTTTCCTCACTTAGGATGATAGTTTCTAGTTCCATCCATTTGCCTAAGAATTTCATGAATTCATTGTTTTTAATAGCTGATTAGTACTCCATTGTGTAAATATACCACATTTTCTGTATCCATTTCTCTGTTGAAGGATAGCTCTGTTCTTTCCAGCATCTGGCTATTATAAATAAGGCTACTATGAACATAGTGGAGCATGTGCCCTTATTATATGTTAGGGAATAATCTGGGTATATGCCTAGGAGTGGCATGGCAGTATCCTTCAGTAGTACTATGCCCAATTTTCTGAGGAACTGCCAAACTGATTTCCAGAGTAACTGTACCAGCTTGCAATCCCACCAGCAGTGGAAGAGTATTCTTTCTCTACATCCTTATCAGCACCTGCTGTCACCTGAGATTTTTATCTTAGCTATTCTGCTGTTGTGAGGTCGAATCTCAGGGTTGTTTTGATTTGTATTTCCCTGATGACTAAGGATGTTGAGCATTTCTTTAGGTGCTTCTCAGCCATTTGATATTCCTCAGTTGAAAATACTTTGTGTAGTTCTGTACCCCATTTTAATAGGGTTATTTTGTTCTCTGGAGTCTAACTTCTTGAGTTCTTTGTATGTATTAGATACTAGTCCTCTATCATATGTTGGGTTGGTAAAGATCTATTTCCAAATTGTTGATTGCCCTTTTGTGTTATTTACAGTTTCTTTCACCTTACAGAAGCTTTGTAATTTTATGAGGTCCCATTTGTCAATTCTTGATTTTAGAGCATAAACTATGGGTGTTCTGTTCAGGAAAATTACCCCTATGCCCATGTGCTCAAGGCTCTTCCCCCATTTACTTTTCTATTAGTATCAGTGTATCTGGTTTTATGTGGAGGTCCTTGATTCACTTCAACTTGAGCTTTGGACAAGGAGATAAGAATAGACCAATTTGCATTCCACCCTGTTAACCACCAGTTGAACCAGCACTAGTTGTTAAGAAGGCTATCTTTTTTCCACTGGATGGTTTTAGCTCCTTTATCAAATGCTAATTGTGAATTTTGCTGGATATAGTAGTCTGTACTGGCATTTGTGTTCTCTCAGGGTCTGTATGATATCTGCCCAGGATCTTCTAGCTTTCATAGGCTCTGGTGAGAAGTCTGGTGTAATTCTGAAAGGTTTGCTTTTATATGTTGCTTGGCCTTTTCCCCTTACTGCTTTTAATATTCTTTCTTTGTTTACTATATTTGGTGTTTTGATTATTATGAGACAGGAAGAATTTTTTCTGATCCAATCTATTTGGAGTTCTGTAGGCATCTTGAATATTTACAGGCATCTCTTTCTTTAGGTTAGGGGAGTTTTTTTCTATAGTTCTGTTGAAGATATTTACTGGCCCTTTTATTTTGTAATATTCCCTTTCTTCTACACCTATTATCTTTATGTTTGGTCTTCTCATTGTGTCCTTGATTTTCTGGATATTTGGGGTGAGGAGTTTTTTTTTTCATTTTGCCTTTCCTTTGACTGTTGTGTCAATGTTTTCTATGGTATCTTTTGCACCTGACATTTGCTCTTCTATTTCTTATATTCTGTTGATACTTGCATCTATGACTCCTGATTTCTTTCCAAGGTTTTCTATCTCCAGAGTTGTCTTCCTTTGTGACATTTTTCCATTATTTCTACTCCCATTTTAAGATCCTGGATTGTTTTGTTTAATTCCTTTACCCGTTTGGCTCTGTTTTCCTCTAATTCTTTAGGTGTGTGTGTGAGAGAGAGAGAGAGAGAGAGAGAGAGAGAGAGAGAGAGAGAGAGAGAGAGAGAGAGAGAGTCCTTTTTAAGGGCTTCTCCTTGTTTACTTGTGTTCTCCTGTATTTCTTTAACGGAGTTATTTATATCTTTCTCTATCCTCTATCATCATCATGATATATGATTTTAAATCAATCTTGCTTTCTGGTGTGTTGGGGTAACCAGGGCTCGGTGTGGTGGGACTTCTGGGTGATACCAAGTAGCCTTGGTTTCTCTTGTTTGTGTTCTTTCCCTTGCCTTTCACCATCTGGTTATCTCTGGTATTAGCTGGTCTTGCTGTCTTTGATTGTGGCTTGTCTGTCCTGCAAGCCTGTGTGTCAGTACTTTTAGATGACCACATCTCTTCTTGAATAATTTAGGTATGGAAAGCTGTGGTACAGGATCATCTCTGTGTTCACCTGTAGGTAGGCATTACTTAGTGACCAGCACTCTTCTGGCGGTATTTGTATATATAGGTCTGTGGCCCAGGATCAGCTCTGGGTACAGACAGAAATCTGGGTACAGCCTCCAGTCATAGCTGCCCCTGGGTTCCTGTGTCCTGAGGGTTCAGGGAAGGTTCTTCTGAGGTGCATGGGTGTTCCTACTTGCACTCACAGGTCTGTCAGCACTCCTGGGAGGCTAGATATCTCCCCGTACCACCTGGGTATGGAGCCCTGTTACAGAGGATCTTCTCCAGCTGCAGACAGAAACAAGAAAATTTCTGTCTCAGGATTTTCTGCTATCTTAATTTGCTCTTGTAAAGGAAGAAATGGTAACTATAATAATATCAATAAATTAACACATTAATTATACAGTAATATACTCCAACATATTTATTATCCATAAAATTATGCATGTGTGAACATGTTGCCTATTTTTAGATAACTTCAGTACATATTGTGCAACATCATTACATAATAATACTGAATATAGAAAACAGTAAGGCTCAAGTCTCTGCATAAATAAGGATTGTTCCTTAAGTCTTAGCTTTTAAATTTTACATGTTATGCACCATTTAGATATGTAGTAAGGTCATACACTGAGGTGAAACACCGTCATTTGAAGGGAATCAAACAGTGCCATTAGTCTCACATTTGATTCCAAATGTAAGTGAAGGTTTTGTGCCTGATGGTTAAGGTACAATCACATCCACTGTTCATACAAAATTTGCTTGGGTATCGAACTAGCTCTCATTACTTTCTCTTTCTTTTTCTCTTCCTCTCAGCCCTAAAGCCAAATAAAATATAAATCTTTCCCACTAAAAAATGATGCACAGTAAATGACACAAATCAATATTCATTTAAATAAAATAAGATTTTGGGATTCATTAAAATACAGTCTAATTCTATGACTAGTGGCTCACTCACGACATTATGTAAGGGATTTCCAGGCATCGAGGACAGAGATGAATGCCACTAGATATTTCAAGAGTATTTTTCAAAGATAATCAATAAAAATATAACAAGAGATCATAAGAAAAAATAATATCAGCCACAGTCATATAATAATATTTTCTATAAGGCAAAAATAACTCAAATTGCTAAACTTTAAAATATTCAGTTTTGCAAGCATGATCATTAAGCTACCAGAACCTTTTTTAAAGCAGTTAAAAATATCTTCATTATGATCTTCTCTAGTTAAGTGAGTTTTTCTTCTACTTGAAATCTATAAAATTATTAAATATTTATCATGAAATTAATTAATAATCAGTTATCATTTTATATAATTAGTTAGCATTCTTATATGACCCAATAATCCAGAAGACATCTAATAAAAGAGTGAATCCTCTAGGTTTCTGAAAGAAATCAATGACAACTTTTTCATATTGCTTCATTTCACATACAGAAGAAAAATAAGTAATAATGTCAATAAATTATAACTTACATTGATAACAAAATTGAAGTGTCATATGTAAATATGCAAATTCTAGATAGATAAGAAAACAAAACCACTAGTTAGTGACCAGCTTTCACATTTTCACAATAACTTTCATGATGCCTTTGTAAGATCTTATTATCAGGCATCAGTGGGAGGAGAGGTCCTGGGTTCCATGAAGGGTATATAGATACCCCAGTGTAGGAGAATCGAGGGCAGGGAGGCAGGAGTGTGTTGGTGGTAGGAGGTCACCCTCATAGAAGCAGGGGGAGGGAGACGGTACAGGAGGTTTCTGGGTAGAGGGAAATATGGTAAGAATAACATGGTAACACTTTAAATATAAATATATTTTAAAAATAAGTTAATTAATTTAAAAAGTATAAATAAAATTAAAAAGATGTTTCTAAGAGAGCAAGAAAAATTATGCATTTGAGAAAGCTTTTCACCCATGAGTGTTCTTTCATATAAAAATAGAATTAGATTTCATGTATAGAGTATTATAACAGCGATGTGTTGTGTTATAAAGTTTTGAAAGTTCTTTCAATACTTTCTGGATATGTTAAATGAAACGTATCTTCACAAAGAACTGCATGATACTTTCCCCCTCAGGCATGAAGTTGGAAAGAAAGAATGAGTTAAGAGAAAAATTACAATCATATTATCCTTGGATACCCCAGGGATAGAGCTGACTGAAACCGAAAAGAAATTCTGGTCTGGTGAAAATAATAAATCTTTAATCAGTTTGAAGGAGCTATCAGTATGCCAGACTGACAGGATACTGTCAAAGACTGTATCACTCAAAACTAATGTGGAATTGGGGACAGAATGACAACAGTTGACAGAAATATAAGCTGAGAAGAAGTGTACCCTTAAAGTTCCAATTAAGCACAACAGTAGATGAGAGTGATGAGGCGATGTGGAGCAGGTGTGCCCTCGTGGGCCAAGTTTAACTGTGAGACATTTAAGTAAAGTAAGAGGACTCTTTGAAATAACAGTAATAGGCATTTATGTTTGCAAACTGCTTTACATTCAGCAAACACTTAAAATAATGGGTGCATTTCAATTAAGCTATGTGATGTAATTACTGAAATGATGAATGTTTAAACCACCAGAAAGTAAGAATGTAATATTTACTGTCTGTACTGCACTGACAAAGTTGTATTGATAACACTGAGATAGATACTAAATTGCTGCATGTAATGTAGAGGTTCTGTTGAAACAACCACTAAAACATTACTGTGTGGAGTATTCTTTCGCCATCCCTGTTGTCTAGAAATTAATGTAGGATTTGTTGACATGAGTACATGTCTTTGGGAAAAGCATTGACAGTAGTTTGTAATTTTGTGTGTGAAATTTTTCTTCAAAAACATAGTTTTATAAAGTGTAATAGTACTCATAGATTTATGTAGGTTATTTGCATGTTCTCTTACTCTTTGAGGTAAAAGAATTAAAAAATCTATGTTCATTATCTTTGATTATATGTTTATAAACCAGAATTTCTCTTGACTATTCTACTTAACCTGCAATAGCTACTCAAATTAGCAAATTTTGAGAAAGAAAACAAGGATAACAAAAGCCATAAACAAGCATTCTAGGCCATGAAAGAACAGATTCTAATTTGAAAGAGGTTTTTTTGCTTATGACTGTTTTAAAATGTTTATGTGCAACTTTAAAAGTATGAAAGAAAATTACCATGTCATTCACAATGAACAGACAGTGTCTTTTGTATTTGTTAGATCCTAACAAAGTGAGTTAAAAAGAAAAAAAAATTTATAAAAAGCATAGAAGTAAAGGGGTTTTGTTTGTTTTTGTTTTGTTTTGTTTGTTTATTTTGCTTTTGTTCTGGGACTTGCTTTATAGTCAAAATGGGCATTGAAATCACAGAGATCTGCCTAAATCTGCCTAGAGAGTGCTAGAATAAAAGGCATGTGCCACCACCACTAGATTTAGTAAGATTTTTTTAACTCTATGATAGCATATCTAAGTTTATAAAGCTCTATTTAAGAAGAAATGATTTTTGAGAATAAAAATACAGACAAAAGACATCGAGTAGCGAGCACAGTCGTTTGGGCATCATGCATTTCATGTAAATCAAGCCCATCTGAGCACTCAATTCTTGTTGCAACACTAAATGAACACATAAAAATTTCGAGTAAGAAGACATTGAGCAGTAAATTGAGCTAAAGTATCTTTGGTTATTAATCATTTTAAATAATAATTAGAGGAAAAGGAATTCATATTGAAGTGATGCAGATTTTACCTGTTTTAGGAGAAACTGCGGATGACTGAATGTTGCAGTTCACACTTGTAATCTCACCAACCTACGAAGTGGAAGCAAGAGGATAGAGGTTGAGGTCAAACCTGGGCTGTGTGAGGCTCAATCTCACTCTGGCAGGGGTTCGGGGGTACGGATATAAACACAAATGTGTTTTATATCACAGAATGCAAACTGAATCAAGTGAACACACTGGAAAAAAAAATCAATACTATAGATGGGAGAATGACAGAAAAAAAATTGTTGGTCAATGAATCTACCATCTTAAAGCAATCAAATAGGGAAATAAAACATTCAAGAATCTCATTGCACCAATCTTTGGGTTTCTCTGTTCTTTGTGATTTCATGTCAATGACTATTATATACATCCAATAAGAAGTCAATGTTAGTCAGGGTTTTGAATTCCATTTTGCATACAAAGGAAGAAAATGTTTCTAGAAGCAAATCAGCACAATAAAGCCACATTAGGGTAATATAATATGTAGTGCTTCAAAAGTAGGGTACAATGAAATCTTAGACACAAGCCTGTACTGCTATTATTTCTTATCATGTTACCATGGATAACATCACTAGACAAAATAAGTGATAGTTAAAATCAAAATAATACAATAGAGACAGTGCTCAAAACTAAAAGAAGGGCTTGGATAGGAAGGAAGAACAGTTGGAGCAGAGAGCATAACATGATACCCAGGGACTGAAGTGTATTGCATTTATGTTTAAAATGCTATAATTAAGCCCATTAGTTATTTGATATAGATAGATAAAACTGGAAAAATCATAAATCTGGAGAGAAAGGATAAGAAGGTACCGAGAACAGTTATGAAAAGAATTCACAAGAAGGGTGTTACATTAGGAAAAGGAGGTATACCTGATGATATCCCAGCTGCGGTATGGCCACTTGTCATGTTTGCAGTGACTAGTGCAAGGATAAAGATAGAAAGTACAGATAAAGTATATTCTAAGTGTATCTATAAAAGCTCATACTGTGTAGCTCAGTCTGATCTTGAACTTGAAATTTTCCTGTCTCTATCTTCTGAATTATGGAATTAATAGCACATACTCTACAAGTTGCTTTGAAATAGTTCCTGTATCATAATGCATCAGAAGTCCATGACTGAAGATAAACCCACCATCTTTCCACTAGATAGTTTTTCAACCAAAGACAGACATGGAAAAATTAAATGAATCACAAAACAAACCAAAAAGTCACAGACGAGAGAGATATGCAGAAAGAAGGAGAGCTGATAGGACTGTGAGAAGGAGGATAGAGGAAGAGAAGAAGAGTGAGCAATCAGGATGCATTTCATTAGTGTGTGTGTGTGTGTGTGTGTGTGTGTGTGTGTGTGTGTGTGGATTTGCAACTGTTAAAGAACACATTTAACAAATAAAAATGAAGATCCTTTGAAAAGCAAGTGGCCACAGCGGCTTTTATTCTTCCCCTTTCTGCAGCAGCACAATGCAGTGTTTTCCTGTATGGAGCAGCATTTTGGAGAGATGAATGCTGCAGAGTGTGTACAAATCTCAGATTTCTCAACCAAGTCCTGAATCCAAGCCCGTCTCTATCAGCAGCCCACCCTGTTCTTGCATGTGAGACACAGGAAATCTGCTTTGATAACTAATGTCATTATATCAATTTGATTGCACCTGTAATCAACTAAATCCAAGTCAGGGGATATATATATATATATATATGAAGGATTTTCTATCAAATTATATAAAGAAAGAAGTCTCTCCCTAGATATGGACTATACGTTCTAGTGGCAGCCCTTATAACAGGTCAGAGAAGAAGAAAGTTATTTTTTGCCTGCTTGCCATCACTCTTACTAACCAGTTTGTGTATCTTGTTGATAGGTTAGTATAAAATCCAGTTTCCTTAGGGTTCCAATGTAGACTGAAAACCAACAGCTTTCAGGACTACAGCAGCAAAAACAGTCTTCTGGACTGAACTGCTACTCGGTTCTAGTTTCAGTTGTGAGACAGCCAATGCTGAAAGTCCAGACTACCACACCCTATAAGACAAATTACATCATGTCTAGGCAGCAATTTCGTCCTACCAAATAATTAATATAGATTTCAATTTAGCTACTTTAATCTTCATGATTCTTCCAGAATTCCCTTCTGACTAAATTATATATCATCAATATGTTTATTATATATTAATTCCATCTATAAGCTATTTATCAGCTAAAGATGAGAATCGATGAATTAATACCCATGAGATTCACTGGTACAATTCCAATGTAGCTTGATTGATGGACTGATGGAATGAGTCATTGATCATTTTAAATTGCCCTAGTAAAGAAAAATTATACTAAAACTGAAACATAAGTTTTAAAGGAGGTATACACAGTTTAACCAGTTAGTAACGTATAGACTTTGATAGCAAATAGGAAATATCATTCATTGTCTCATCCATAAGGTTCATACAGGTGTAAAAAATTGAAGAACTAAGTGATTTCCTCTGAATTATTACTTATGAACTCAAGCAACCAGAATCTTGATCTTTTCTTTATTTTCTCTATTAATCTGAAATCTTCATCTTAAGAAATATGTAAAAAAATAGACAAAAAAATTAGACACACGTACAACACATGATATTGCTTCTTATTTAATTGGGTTGACACTTTGGATGGCTAGAAAAATAACCCTATACATTAAAAACAAAATTAAATTAGTGGCAAGCTAAATACAACTGAAGAAAAGTTTATTGTAATGACAATTTTAAAAGCAAATGATTAAACTTCAACTAGTTTTAATTAAAAAGTAAATAATCAACAATCATGAAACATATTTACTCATACATTTATTATAATATCAGATATAACTAAAATTTGAGGTTAAAACATACAAGATAAAATATAATTATTAACTGTTTTATAATATCTTTCTTGGTAAGATACATGATTATTTGGGAAATTTAATTACTTTTCTAAAGGTAAGACACAAAGTATTATTTCACCACTGTCTTTCTAATTTGTATTAATGAACCAATATGTTCATTAATGTTATCATGCTTATTATATTACCAATTCAGTTCATTAATACAGAGTTCAGAATGTTCATTATATTATTTGAAGAAATGAATGCATTTATTGTAAGACTTATATATATATATTAGAGAGGCAGACTGGGAAATGACTAGACTAGCATATGTTGCTCCAGGATGTGTTCCTTAACTAGAGACCACAAAGGAGCCAAATCTGATGCAATTGCACTAGGATCTTTTATTACAAGCTTGAGACCCAGTTACACCATGGAAGGGTGAAACAGGACAAGGCTTTATAGGAAATGACACACAAATAAGGGAGTTTCAGCATAGCAAGCATCTAATTGTATGATTATTGGAAGCCAACAGGTGAGTGCGCTGCAACAAAACCACAAACAATCAGAAATCATCTGAAAGCACATCTTAAGCAATCTGGCTAATCTTTTGTCTATTGGTAGGAAGTTGCTAGGGAGTAACTCTGGGGTATGGGCCAAGGACAAGCCATGGATCCTTTCTGGTACTTGGGTATAGTCTTAGTTCAGCTATAGATCAAGTTCTTCTTAAGATGGTGCAAAAATGGAGTAGGTTTTGTCTCTCAATATATGTAATTTTAGTTCCTTGGTGAAATACAAAGTTTAAAATAAAATAGCCAAATCTTCATAAGCAGATTCTACAGGCATCAATGTATTATTTTTTAGATGATGCAGCAGTTTCAGTACAACTATACTGAATATACTCTCCTGGTATTATAACCTATGCACATTAAAGTGCTATAGTAGGGGAGTATAAAAAATGTGCGGTTTGAAATTTTATCCTATTTATAAGTGATAGCAAACCCTAGTGTAGTGGTTTGAGTTAAGCATGGACCTCATAAGTTCATATACTACAATGCTTGTTCCTACTTGGTGGTACTGTTTGGGGAAGCATTAGCACATATGGCCTTGTTGAAGGAGGTGTGCCACCAGGGGTAGCTTTCGCAGTTTTAAATCACCAAGTAATTCCTTGTTGATTTTCTTTGACTCGTGCTTGTAAATAAGATAGACATAAGCTCTCAATGAGTGCTTCAGGGCCATCGCTGCATGCATGCTGAAATGCTCCCAGCCGTGATAATCACGGACTCCTCTGCTGGAACTGAAAGCCTCCTCAAACTACTATTTGTATAAGTTCTTCTTCTTTTTGTTTTTAAAACACAGCGCCAGAAAAGTGAGACACCTTGTCATGAGCAGAAACAAAGTAATAAAACAGAAGAATACAGTTGATAACTATTAAGAGAATAAGGGCACACATTTTCAAGTTCACTTTCAGTATTTTACTCAGCCACAATCCCCAAGCCTATTGTTGATTGGGTGAACAAAAATGTCAAACCTGCACACCTATTTGAATTAAAAGACTGTGCCTATCTCACAAAGGAAATTCTGAGAGATGCTGAGAGTGATGAATATTCAGGGCATTTCTTTGTGGTACAGTCAACAGAGCATGTGGGCATGCTTAGGCACATCCGGACTACCATACCAGCTTAGGAGGAAGATTCTTGGATCAAGACAACAAAATCCATTGAAACTACCATTATTATTAAAAAAAACTTTATTCTTCATAAACGTTTTTCACAGTTTAAATTGTTTGCTTTAGAAATAGCAAAGGTTTCAGTACTTAAAAACGATACCAGACACTGATTACATGGTGTGTGTATAATGACTAGATGGAGTATGATAGCTACCAAAATCAGCATCTTCAAATATTAAAGATGGTCACATTTCCTATTGTTCTTCACAATAGCTCATCTTTGAGGCTTCTGTTTGTTTTGTTATGATTTGCTTTGGTTTGATTGTCATTTCATAGTTAGTATGCCATTAAATTGTCTAGATAGGCTTCAAATTTATCTTCATGTCTCTCCTATTTACTAGTGCTGTGGGCATACTCCATAAAACTAAACTTCTATCAGCCTAACAATTAATACTTGTCTGTTTTCATGTTACTGAGATTGACAATGACATTGGCATACTATGCATCCAAGTGTCAGAGGACAGCTTTGATTGTCAATCTTTATCAACTCCCTAATTGGAGACAAGCTCTTTTGTTCTGGATGCACAATCCAAAACAGTTGCCCTTTAGGTCATAATTCTCATGTCTCTGCCATTTTCTCACTATAAAGAATGTAGAGACTGCAGACCTATGCTATCTTGTCTAGTTTTATCTGGTCCTGGGTATCAAGTTTATTTTTGCATGACAAGCACTAAGCCTTCTCCTTAACACAAATTTTAATTTTTAATGACAAAATAAACTCTCTTTGTGCAGATCATCTTGTTCAGTCTTTAGAATTTCCCAACCCTACTCCCTCAGCTGAAAATACTTTCTGAAAACAACAGCAGTGCATAAACAATATTCTTCTGAACTCATTACAGTATAATCTTTGAATTACCAATGTAGTAAAATCATGTACATACCTTCCTCCTTTAAAGAAGCCTACACAAATCTCATTTAAATAACTTCTAGTGCCACATAGTAAAGAATCTCCGATGTATATTATCATCAGTTATTTTCTGCTATTATATGGGCTTTCTTTTATCTTCCTAAAGCTGTTGCTCCTCATAGTGAATATTACTTCTTTGGTCAGATCACATGCAGTGGTTTCATATGTAGTTTTCTGTATCTATCGAGATATCAACCCACTCTTTAAAAAGTAGTTCAAACATGGTCTTACCCCAGTGGTTCTTTTATATGATGCATGAATGAATGTGAATTGAGTAGGGATCAAATGCTATATATGAAGTAGTGATATACATGAATAGGGTAGGGCTCAGGGACTATCAAACTATTGTGAGTAGTTGTTCTCTGAGTGTGCTTTGCTCTTGTTGGAGTTTTTGAAATCTGTTTTCAGTATTATGGTTCATCATGCTGAATTGCACGTGTATCATGACCATGCCTGTTTGTTAGAGAATGTCTTTTACTTTCTCATTTAAGAAAACCCAATTCCAATGCCCAGAGAATTTGGATTTTGCTAAAAGTCCTTTTAAAATGTTGGTATTTGGAGAATTTCACATGTGTAAAATGAAAAATAACCATAGAAATGCCTCATTTCCTCTCTCCAATACCACATTCTCCAAATGGCATGCCCTTTTTCAAGGTCATGCCCCACCTTTTATAAATACCTACTTAATGTTGCCTTATATGTGCATGAGTGTAGGGTCATCCATGGTATCACTGGATTCCAAACAGTGGACACATTCTTGAAAGAGAAAGAAAGAAAGAAAGAAAGAAAGAAAGAAAGAAAGAAAGAAGGGAGGGAGGGAGGGAGGGAGGGAGGGAGGGAGGGAGGGAGGGAGAAAGGAGGGAGGGAGGGAGGAAGAAAGAAAAAAGAAAGAAAGAAAGAAAGAAAGAAAGAAAGAAAGAAGAAAGAAAGAAAGAAAGAAAGAAAGAAAGAAAGAAAGATTTTCCTTCCTATACAAAACATCGATTCCCATAAATGAGGACAGCTGAAGATGAGATCATCCATCATGTCATGTCTATGCCAGAAATTTGACTGACTTAACTTGCTCAGTTCTTTTACAGTTAACTACAGCAACCATGTGGACATAATTGTGTTAGTTATATCATGTTTAGCAGTGACCATTTCAAAGCAGTCACAACAAATATGGGCTGGGAGTTTTTGGAGGGGTAACTCAGAAAGAAGATACCACCGGGTGGTGGTGGTGGCGCACACTTTTAATCCCAGCACTTAGGAGGCAGAGGCAGGCAGATTTCTGAGTTCGAGGCCAGCCTGGTCTACACAGTGAGTTTCAGGACAGCCAGGGCCACACAGAGAAACCCTGTCTTGAAAAAAACCAAACAAAAAGAAGAAGAAGAAGAAGAAGAAGAAGAAGAAGAAGAAGAAGAAGAAGAAGAAGAAGAAGAAGAAGAAGGAGAAGAAGAAATAAAGAAAATGATACTATTTGAAATTTAAATAAAGCAAATATCTAATAAGAAAAGAATTTCTAAAATTTTAGTAGAAAGTAATGAGCCCTTTATAATTAGGACTGAATTTGCTCTCTCTATTATGAAAACTGCAATTGGGACTCTGCAGTTCTTCACATATCATGAGCTAGTTGCACTACAAGGAAAGCAGGCATACAGATTTACTATTAAAAATGCAGTGTTTAGGACACAAAACAAGTAACTAAATGTTGTAAAAAGAACGAATGACTTATTGTAGGTGCAAATAGAGAAGGTACAATATTGACTGGGTTTATCTATATGAAACTTCAATGTCAATTCAGATGTGAGAATTATTATTTTATACTCCGAATGAACTTGTGGAGCTATTAGCAGACATTTTTGAATGTCTACCTAGAAAGCTTTTCTTAATGGAAACGCATGTAAATATCTATGTTGTAAAATTCCTATTCAACTTATGATTTAAATATTCATTTAAACTTGTGGTGAACTTTTTATAGATAATTGGAATACTATGTGATCATATATCCCAGGAAAGTACAAAATTTGGAACAATGACTCTAGGTAATCAGCACACAGAACACAGAAAGTGAATTCAAAACTAAGGCAGAAGGTAGAGGGCAGAAGAAGAACTGAGAGAGAGTAGAAGCAAAATACAGAGATCAGGAACTGAGCAAATGAAGAAAGAAAAAGAGAAAAATAAAGCAAGCAGAACAAGAAAATAGACTAAGAAGAAAAGGAGCTCCAGGGAGAACAGAAAACAGCAGGCAGGAATTTATTACAATGAGACAGGGTTTCTTAATTCATTTAACTATTTAGCTATGAAAATGTAAAAGCTTTTTATTTCTCTGTATAATAAAGGTTGAAGCTTATTAGTCACCCAGAATGAAGTAATTGTTTCTGCACTGTTATGTACTAGTGCTTGCTCAATGAAACCTACTCATGGATGGAGGCTTCCTCTCTCTCTCTCTCTCTCTCTCTCTCTCTCTCTCTGTCTCTGTCTCTCTCTCTCTCTCTCTCTCTCTCTCTCTCTCTTCCCTCTCTCTTTCACCCTCGTGCTCTCTCATACATATATATATATATGTATGTATGTATATATATATATATCCACATATATGTACATATACACATACTCATATACATTTATATGGCTATATATCCATATTTATTCATTCATTCATGAATGTCTATATGAATGTATGATGTTTATTTATATTAGCTTATGTTTAAATTTTTCCTTTTGTGAGCATGACTCTCTTCCCCTGGTTCAATAAAACTTTAATTGCTTCATGCCTCCCTGAACCTAGCCAATGAGAGGTGAGGAGGCTTCTAGCCTGGGAACAAAAAGAGCCCTAGCAATTAATCCATTACTTAATCCCCTGCTGTTTTACAATAGGGTGTTAATTCACCAAAGACCTCAGCTTCTGGCTTCAGAGTAACTTAGAGTTAAGACAAAGAACTTAAGTAAGAATTAAGTTTTCTAGAGTTTAATCAAGCACAGATATTGAAAAGTATGCAAGAGCAAAGTTTTCTAGTACTAATTATGCAAAGACACTTCTATAGTTATAGACAGATAAAGAGTTAAGTTTTTAGCACAGAACAGTAAGAGTTAAGTAGTAAAATGAAGCATAGAGAATCATAGAGAAAAGAAGTCAGTGGTTATGAGCCACAGAATAAGAAAGTGTGAAGTATCCAGAAGCCATGAGCTAGAGCATTCAGCATAGTTACAAAGTTGCAAGGCCACAGATTATCAATTTTTCACATGCATCCATCTGATATGTGTGCCTGCTTCAGCTTCTTCTCCTAAGGCCAGTAACAGGTAATCAAAAAATTTAAAACTATTGAAATGTACAAGAAATACACATATATACAGACATACAAGGAGACAAAAATACCATAAATATCACAAAATCAAAACTCATAGTATATAAGCAAAAGACCAGTAATATTCAAAAAAAAATGTCCAAACAAATCAATCTATGCCAAAGGACCTCTCAAATTCTTACCCTTATTAAATTCTTACCATTATAACAGATAAGATTTTCTCAACATAGTTTCTTATAGCATACATTTCTCTACTTACATAATAAGAATATAAGATTGTATATCTTGAATATGTTTTTATTTAATTTCAGTCTAAAATATTTTATGGAGTTTGATATTTAAAATCTATGAGGAATAAATATTCAGGATGTCATAATTTGAAATTGAATTCTAAATGCAAAAGAATTTATATCATGAAACCAGCAAAGGCATCTATGTACTGGACTCATGATCAGACAAAGAAACACAAAGGCTAGGATGTGCTCCTGGAAAACATGGTTGACCAAGGATTAGGGATATTTAAAAAAAAAAAAAAAGGCCGAAGTAGAAAAATTTATCCTTTTCTAAGGCATCTTCATAAGTCTGACTTGTTATCTCTTTGTACTTCAGTAAGTTATGTTGTCAGTTTCCAAATGTTCATTAAATGTGAAGTATTTCTACATGGACCTAACAATATAAATAATAAATATCTCTCATTTTTGTAGTTAATGGTTAATATCAAGTCTAAAGGACTTCACTCGAAAGAATAATTGAGGAAACCATTTATGTTGAACACAAATGTTTCTTTCAAGAGAGATACAAAAGTTTTATTCAAATCCTTGTACATCCAAATGTCTTCCCAGAAGAGGCCTAGGATCAATAATACTTGGAGCTACCAATTAATCCTGGCTTGATTAAATTGAAAATATAGTAGGGAACAAAGTTACTGTGTGACACTTAAATCAATGAGATTATTGGAGTGAAAAACAAGAAATAAAAAGAAGTTGGCAATTATTTTTCTCTTCATTAGGTTTTGTACAACATGATGGGAGGTCCCAGGAGAATGGATTGTTTCCCCTAATACTCCATTGTCTCAACCATTCTCTCAATGAAAGAAAAATAGCCATCTTAAAGTTTGGCTGGCAACTAAAAGTTAGAACTAGAAAACAACTTTGAGATAAAGGATTTAGAAAGTATTAAATGTCTGACCATTCTCAAGTGTGCAGTATAACTCAGTTCAACGAGAAAATATGAAGCAATATAAAGTGTAGAAGATGCTCTTAAAGACAGAGCTAAGGCTTCACCACAAATTTCAAATTTGTTACAAAATGAACTACAAGTTTTACTTCTATTTATTACTATTATTAATATCATTATTATTATTATCATTGTTGTTGATATTTATGCTCTGCTTTCTATTTATGTTCACTTTAATATTTCTCATCATTTCTAAATCATCTTATTCCAATAGCATCACAAATAAATATATCAAACAGTAAGATTAATGTAGCTTTTTAAACTCATACATTGTCCTAAACACAAGGCAGTTAGGATAACCATTCTGAGGCTGAGGGGGTTCAATTAGAACTTGTCAATATCACTATCATTTCCATTTCCATGTATTTATGCATCATAAAGGGGAAATAGTGTAAAAATAAAAATTAATAATTAACTTAATATTTTCTTTCATGCTTCACATCTCATTTAGCTATATTCTGTAATTTTTAAATTACTAACTCTTTTCTTTTATTGTTTGCCTTTCTAAATGTTACAGTATATCCACCCCTGTAGTTATTTACATATTTTGATATAGACATGATAGCCCTGTAACCTTGTATATATAACACCAGCATATTGTCTTTATGTCTAAAATTAAACAGCCTCAAAAATATTAAATATCCTAACTTATCTATTTTCCTGCAAATTTTGTAATTTTGTATTCCTTAATAATATCCCATGTTGTATTTTACCAGATTTTTATTATCCATGTGCATGTTGATAGACAAATAGGTTGTTTCTATTTCTTTGATACTATGAATAGAGCAGCAATAAACATGGAAGGGCATATATTTTTGTGATAGGATAAGAAATTCTCTGATGATTTTATTATATTTTATTTATTTCCTGGACCTATGTATTATTTATTTATTTATTTATTTATTTACTTATTTATTTTTACTTTTGAAAAACTTTTAAACTGATTTACAAACAGCTGTCTTAGTTTTCACCTGTACCAACAAGAAATAAAGATTTCTCTTTCTCTATATCATCTCCATTATTTGCTGTTAGATTTCTTGATGATAGCCACTCTGCCAGGGATACAGTCTTAAAGGCCATTTCTGAAACTTTTATCCAACTTTAAAACAAATTATATTTGTATCTATGTCTTTAATCAATTTTGAATTGATTATGGCAGATGATGAAACATATCATTCCAATTTTAATCTGTTGTAGGTAGATAGCCAGTTTTGTAATCATCACCTGTTGAATATATTTTTTTCTCCATTGTAAGTTTTTGTCTCCTTTCTAAATGTTTAGGCTGGCATAGTTTTGTTGGTTTATTTACAGAATCTCTTTTATTCCATTTGTCTGTTCTTTTCTGGTAAAATGTAAATACTGCAATTGTCAGTAATTCACATTGTTTCTAGTTACTAATAGTCCTGTCTGTGATCCAGAGATGTCTTGCAGCTCTTGAGAAGTATATTCTACAACTTTATGGTTTAGATTTCAGATTTTTAAGGATTTGTTGACTTATACATGTGTTTGCATGTATATTTGTGTGTGTATGTCAGTGTAGTGACAGGTATATGTGTATGTGTACATGTGTGTGTATGCAAATAGTTTGTTTCATACAGACTTTCATTTCCATTATTATTTGTGGTAGTTTGAATATTCTTAGCCCTTGGGAAGTGGCACTATTAAGAGGTATTGCCTTATTGGAAGAGGTGTAGACTGGTTAGAGGAAATGTGTCACTATGGAAGCAGGGCTTTGAGAGCTCATACATATACCTCTCTATATATACATATATACACACATATACACTCAAATATGTATATATATACACACACAAATATATAAATATATATACATACATACACATGTATATATTTTATTATATAATATATATATATATATATATATATATATATATATAATTATAATTCTGGCTAGTGTGATTAATAATCTTCTCCTAGCTGCCTTTGGTTTAATATGTAGGAGCCACATCTGCATGTATGCTGCCATGCTTCCTCTCTGGATGATAATGACTTGAGTTGGTCATGGTGTCTCTTCACAGCAAAAGAAACCCTAACTAAGAGATTACTGAACACAATACAAAACAGTAGCACATAGCTTCCCTTCCCAATTTTCTCAGCCAGTAAACTTTTTTAAAAGTCTTTTTTTCATCCAGAAGCATAAGGAAAAAAATAGATCCAGTTTGGCAAATGCTATGCAGGAACAATTTGGAGATGGCCCATCATCCTGCTCACCTGCGATGGGTGAGCTCTGATGCAGCACAAACCCAGAGACTTTGCCCCAGGATTCCATGTTGCAACTGCTGTACTTTGTCAAATTAATCATTTACACAGTCCTTATTTTTTTGGTGTGAGAGGACACCAAGAGAACATCACTGCCAATAATTTGGTTTGATAGCCCACTCTGCTGGCTATCAACATGATAATAAATCTTGTTTATTATCATTCTTGAGATAATACTGTCTAGATGTATTGACAATTTTATGAAATTCCTGATTCAATATAAGTAATTTTTGGAAGTTAATTTGATTTAAATAATTTTGGGAAGTTGGGGTAGTTGATAGAAAATATAGGAAATTAGGATGGTTGATAGAATGTTTTATGTTAGAATCAAGAAAACAATACAGTGAGACGTCATGAATTAAAAGCACATAATTATAAAGTGAAGAAGCATAAACTGTGGTCAAGTTAATGATCAAAGAAAGCATAGAATGTAGGTTAGGCCTTTGTTCCTTGATCTTGTGTTTTAGGGATGAGGCAACAGGTTTTGTGTACATTAGGAAATAATAAGGTAATAATAAATAGAAAATAATTCTATTATTAATATAACAACAGTAAACAGAAGAATAGCTAGCCTAGCTGATCAGAACTTCAAAAGTAAGGGCAAAGATAGATGACTTGCTCCTTAGTAAGTACAGATTGTTTTTCACAAAGCCTAGAAAGAAACTAGCAACTATAGACTTGGACTACTTAAGCTTTCTTAATTAATGACTAAAAAATATTGTTTTGAGGTCACTATGGATTTTGGAAAAAAAGATAGATGAGAATGGTTTAGCTAGTTATATTTCATATAAGAAATAACTAATCAATATCCTATCCTCATTTCCTTTTATGTAATGATTTTAATCTATTTCTGAAGATTATGTTTTTGTGATGAATATCTCTGGAAATTGTGTAAGTTGTGACTATGATGTAATTTTTTCTTAACAGAACAAATTTTGTCTTAATGGGTATAAAATTGGTTAAGAGAAGAAATAAATCACTGGAACATGACTCCTTTGGTCGTTGTATGTGTTGTGTGTGTGTGTGTGTGTGTGTGTGTGTGTGTGTGTATGTGTGTGATTTTCCCTCTTTATCTTCTTTAACCATTGGCTGACATAGGCAGCAGCCCCAGTAGGTATCTGGACCAACTCCTGTCAGCTGCTTTCAGCACTGATCTCTCTCTCCCTGCCTCAGTTTATCCTCTGGTATCAAAGCTAGTCTTTGAAAACCAAGTGATGACTTTCATTTTCCAACTTTATGAATTTATTTATTCTGTCTAAAAGTGAGAAATAACAACTTTAAACCTAATCAGCAATGATGGTTTCATTGATAGCAAATATGACAGCTCTCATTTCCAGTTTGACTATCTGGTTTTAGGAAGGGCAACTCTTCTTCCACTAATGGACTGTGGATGAAATAGTGAATATGCTAAATTTGACTGTAGATTGATGAACTATGTTTATCAGGTAAGAACATACATGATGTGCATGCCCTATAATCAGATTCTCACCAAAAGAGAATTTGTCAAACAATTTGAATGAGACTTCAACAAAATAAATGAACCTAGTGACTGTTCTGCTTTTAGCCCCAGAAGTTTCTTTCTAGCTTTCTAGCTGTATTAATCTAAACCGCACATTTTTAATCACTGTAAACTATGGTTATTCCCCCTTTCAGAAATAACCGTGATGGATATAGACAACTGTAAGTATCTTGAGAAATGTCTGAAAATATATTTTATAAGCAGTCATGCAATGATTTACAGTAAAGGATGCATCTTCTTTCGCTGGCTTTTGACAAGAAGGTTCCAGGTATTGTAACCAGGTTGTGGTTAGGAATATTTTGTTGCTTGATATTATTTAAAAAATCTCCAATATGTTCATAGTAGCCTTATTCAAAAAGTCATAAGCTAGAAGCAACCCAGATGTCCCTCAATCAAAGAATGGACACACAAAATGTAAAGAAAATATGAGAATATAAATAAAATGTAGCATATATATATATATATATATATATACTGGATATTAGCCCTCTATTGTATGTAGGGGTTGATAAAGATCTTTTCCCAATCTGTTGGTTGCCATTTTATACTATTGGCAGTGTCTTTTGCCTTACAGAAGGTTTGCATTATTCTACATGCTAACCACCAGTTGAAACAACACAATTTGTTAAAAATGCTTTCTTTTTTCCACTGGGCTGTTTTAGCTCCTTTGTCAAAGATCAAGTGGCTATAGGTGTGTGGGTTCACTTTTTGGTCTTCAGTTCTATCCCTCTGATCTACCCACCTGTCACTGTACCAACACCATGCAGTTCTTATCATGATTACTCTGTAGTATAGCTTGAGATCCAGAGAACAAAATAAGCCTATTTAAAAAAGCTGGGGGGTGCTAAACAGAATTCTCAACTGAGGAATATCTAACAACTGAGAAGCACCTAAAGACATGTTAAATGTCCTTAATCATTAGGGAAATGCAAATCAAAACAACCCTGAGAGTATACTTTACACCAGTAAGAATGACTAAGATCAAAAACTCAGGTGACAGCAGATGCTGGTGAGGATATGGACAAAGAAGAACACTCCTCCACTGCTGGTGGGATTGCAAGCTAGTACAACCACTCTGGAAATCAGTTTGGACCTGAGGACCCAGCTATACCACTCCTGGGCATATACCCAGAAGATGCTTCAAAATATAATAAGGACACATACTCCACTATGTTCATAGCACCATTATTGATAACAGCCAGAAGGTGGAACGAACCCAGATATCCATCAGCAGAGGAATGGCGACAGAAAATGTGGTACATTTACACAATAGAGTACTACTCAGCTATTAAAAACAATGAATTCATGAAATTTTTAGGTAAATGGATAAAACTAGAAAATATAGTGAGTGAGAAGACTTGGTCACAAAATACTACACATGGTATGCACTCACTGATAAGTAGATATTTGCCCAGAAGCTCAGAATACTCAAGATAAAATTTACAGACCACCTGAAGCTCAAGAAGAAGGAAGACCAAAGTGTGAATACGTCACTCTTTCTTAGAAGGAAGAACAAAATACTCATGGGAGGAGATACTGAGACAAAATGTAGAGCAGAGACTGAAGGAAAGGCATCCATAGACTTCCCCACCTGGGGATCCATCCCATATATAGTTACCAAACCCAGACACTATTGTGAATGCCAACAAGTGCTTGCTGACAGGAGCCTGAGAGGCTCTTCCATTGTCTGACAAATACAGAAGTGGATGCTCTTGGTCAACCAATGGACTGAGCACATGGTCCCTAATAGAGGAATTAGAGAAAGGACCCAAGGAGCTGAAAGTGTTTGTAGTCCCATAGGAGGAACAACAATATGAACAAACAAGTACCCCCCAGAGATCCCAGGGACTAAACCACCAACCAAAGAGGAGGGACCCTTGGCTACAGTTGCATATTTAGCAGATGATGGCCTTGTAGGACATCAGTGAGAAGAGAGGTACTTGATCCTATGAAGACTTGTTGCCCCAGTGTAAAGGAATGCCAGCACAAAGAAATGGGAGTATGTGGGTTAGTGAGCAGGGGGAGGAGGGATGGGATAGGAAGTTTTCTGAGGGGAAATGAGGAAAGGGCATAATATTTGAAACATAAATAAAAAATCTAATAAAATAAAATAAAATAAAATGATAAAAAAAACGTGGTACAGAGTTCCAGGACAGCCAGGGCTACACAGAGAACCCCTGGGTGGTGGTGGGGGACTGGGAAAGGGGAAAGCCTTCGGAATGTAAACATAGAATATAGAAAATAAAAATGAAAAAAAAACAAAAACAAGACAAAAAAACAAAAAAACGTGGTACATTCGAACAATGGAATACTACTTCGCTATTAAAAGTGAGAACATCACACAATTTTCAGGCAAATAGATAGAACTAGAAAATAACAGCCTTAATGATAACCAAAAACAAAAAGGACATGTATAGTATGTATTCACTGATAAGTATATATGTTCCAAAAAGTACAGAATACCTAGGATACAACCCACATACCATAAAGACTATTCCAAGTAGAAAGGCCCAAGTGAGGATGTTTCAATTCCACTTAGAGGGGGCAAAGGATATCTTAGTTTTTTTGACATGAGAATCTTTACTTTTTCGAAATTTATGGATTAAATTTAATAACTCAATTTCCCAAATCAACTCCATATTTAAAGAACTGTAACTTATGAAAGTTTTAGTATAGAAATACCACCATAACTCATACACATCCTTAAGTGAATATATTCCACATTACCTAAGTAAAAGTTGTATGCTAGTAGAGATTGTTACTCATTAAATTTTTTCTATGATATTTAAAGAAATATAATGTTTGCTCAATATTATTGAAGGTAGGAAGTATTCAAACAAATTTTTAATTAAAGAGAAAATAAACTGTTGAAATTACTTCCAATTGCATGTGGAAATTTACTCACCCAGGTAAACTCAGGTGCAAAGTATGCTCTTATCGTTTCTCTTCTTTCTCTTCAGGACTAGGCCATCCTATACATGTTTTCATTGGTTTTTGTAATGAATATTGGCCTTTAATATTTGTAATTATAAGCTGTCCTTTGTAGTTTTTGTACTAGGACATTTTGGATTAAATTCTAGTTGTAGGATCTATTGCAATGAAATTTAGTAGGAAATATTCAAAGAATATCTGTCCATAAGACTAAGAGGATGCCTTTACTACCAACACCAAGAAAAGAATATTTCCCAAAGGGAATAAATGAAAATACACTTCTTTTGATGAGAAAAATAATATGCATCAGAGTATTCAACATTATTTTTGAAGAATGTTAAAATAATATTATATGTAATATGAGATTACATCCTAAGAATAACAAATATGTGTAAAAGTGCACTCAATTTACTTCATAGTTTATTAACTTATACAATTATAACTGGGTCCTGATATTTTGTCATATTTCTGTGAGACAATAGATAACAAGTGATTTTAAAAAGGTCTTAAAAGCTTCTGGTTTTGTTTTCTGAAAATCTTATACATATATATAAAATGTTTTTGTTCCTATGGATAAGATATTCATCCCAAACTTCATCCCTTTATTTTCCCATCACCTATGTCTCATCATTTTCAGACACACAAGATTATTTGTTGGTTTTATAATGAACTTCAATTAGTACTGCTTATATAAACCTGTGTGTGGGGTCCCTATCAAGCACAGGCAACCAAACAATAGCTCCTCCACTCAATGAAACTTTCACAGAAAAAAGTCCTTCTTGAATTTATGAATTTTTATCATAATTTTATCATGAATTTTATCATTGCTAGCTCATCAGCTAGCAATGGCCCTCAGGAGCACTCTCTGTGATCGACAATGGAATGTTTTTTAAACTATCTTGATATTATGGAGGACTTTACAAAGAATCAAAATGATTGTAATAAGCATAATTTTATTATATGTTTATGGCATATTCAGAAGTAAATTTGTTTCTAAAGTGGTCACAATTTTTGTGACAAATTATAGAATTATTGTGTTTTCTACTTAGTATACAAGTTTTTAAATAAATGTAGTTAGAGGACTTTCAAATGCATTTATTGGCATTTTTTTTCTCTCCTTGAAGTTGTTATAATTCTTCCAGATATCATGTAATAAAGATTTTGGTGTGCCTTTGATGTTGAATTATACCAGATCGTCATTGTATCTCTTGTGCATTGTGAAATGAACACACATATTTGCTGTCATACTTGCATGAAAAACTCTCGATTTTATATTCACAGGTTCACAATTTATTCAATGATTGCAAAATACATATTTATTTTGCAATCTCATCTTTTAAAATTTAATATAACAATAGAATATAAATATATCAATATAATATGGGAGGTATTCTGATATGGCTTTTAATATAGCTGGCTATAGTCTGCTATAATTTTAGGACAGTCATTTTAATGACATAGAAGAAACAATTTGACTATAGTATCAACATAAATTAATGCCTCATATATGCTAATCTAATGATTGCTTTTGAACAAAACAATAACAACAAATCTTCCAAATGAAACTGTGTTGAACTTAATTATAGTGCTGCTAAAAAATATAACAGGCCATTGAGCTCTGACATAGGTAGGATGTTAAAAATGACATGACTGTTTAAATGACTTTACAAATTAAAGCTAATCGACACTTAGAAAATGACACAGTATTATCATTAAACATAGTTGAAACTTGATTGGTCTTTAATCCTAATATAGTATTTTGCAGACAATCCAAAAAAAATCACAGGTTGATTTTAAATGCACAGAACATAAAGAGGAATTGGGTTCATAGTAATAAAGACATCCTTGACCAGTTTAGATCATGACTTAAAGCCTCATGCACCCCTCTTTATTTCTGCACATGCTGGCAGAGCAGTTTGCCAAAGATGATCACAGAATCATTTTCATCTTCTCATTTTCTCTATTGCCAATTATCTTTAATTATGGAGAACTTTTTCTGCGTGTAATGAATGCTGAAATGTTAGTGTACTCATTATACCAAAACTCCAGATAGAGCAATATATTCTGATCATCAATGGTTTGTTATAGTTGTGAAATCTCAAGAATTCCTCACTCTGTTAACTTCAAATTCATATTGCACAAAGCATTTTCTCAGATAAGTAAATATTAATTTTTAAATCAAAGTCACAACAAAATATCTTAAAAGATATATAATATAAGAATTTGTTAATGTGGCTTCCATAAGGGACAGTTTGTATCATTAGAAAGCAGAAAAAGAAAACATTATCTGATGCCAGAAAATGTGTATCTATTCATTTCCTGAATTCTCTGTATTCTATAAATGGGCAATATTAGAAATACACTGTATCAAATGCTATATCCAGGAAGCATCTCTTCTGTAAGTTAAAATTCCATTAGGGATATGTACCCATGCTCCCCTCTGTCTATATTACTTCCTAAGGGAAACTTCTTTGATTAATTTGTCTGTTTTTCTTCTGGCTAAAATCATCACAAGAAATATTCTGTATTGATTTGGAAAGACATGTGGGAGGCTATATTGTACTAAGTTTCTCTGTCCTTTTTGTCATTGAACATAAATCATCAATTTGTAGGTTAAAGATGGCAGTCTTGCTTACAGTTTTCAGTTTTAACCTGGTCCTCTTCAATTCAGATTTTTATCCATACTTTCAATCACTTGTCAGATTAGGATTTCACGATGTTCAGGATGCAGAAGCACCAGCAGTCAGAAGTTTCTTTCTAATCTGCCTTCATATTTCTGGCATGATTTGGGTAATATGAAAATAAGTTAAAATTAAACGTTTGTTTCGTTATCCCAACATTGAATATTGGTCCACCTGAAACATCCCATTTCTTTCCAATCTATTAGAAGATCTACCAGAATGAGAATTATTGGAGAGCAAGATGCAGATTTCCACATCAGCCTGTTATGCAACATTTTGCAGCCTTGCGAAAATAAGCAACTCTTTTCTCATGATTCTGGAAACAAGGCAAGTCAGAAGCAATCAACAAATTTGTTTTCTAATAAAAGCTCATTTCCTGCTTCATGGAATTGCTTTTGATCAATCTGTCCTCACAATGTAGATGGGAATCTAGGGAGATTACTCCTGAAATAAGATCGTGTACTTTTTATAAAAATAAGAGTTCAATTTACAGACACCAAAGGACATAGAATCACACAGTTGTGCGGATATACATATGACAGGTCAAGGTGTGGACAATAATATACTGTGCTATACTCAGCCTTTAATGAGCTATTTATATTATAAACTCTCTTCCTCATAGTCAGGGATCACTAAGTAATTGGAGGTGGAAAGACTATAAGAGAGATAGTAAATGACTATGAGTAAATACTGTTTTAGACAGAGTAAGAGTGAAAGGATGAGGGCTGCATGCTGGAAAGGTTCCTAGCATCCTTTCCCGCCTCACCTCCTGTGGACAAGCTGAGGCAAGGGCAGACAAGGCTGCACTGGCCCTATATGTAAGTATGTACGTATGCTTTAATGTTCCAGGCATGTCAGAAACTCCTCACTGCTTCCATACAGGTTACTGGATCTGTGAAAGAAGGCCTCAGGAACAGTTGCTGGAACCCTGGTGAAAGAGACCCTCACCAAATTGACCACAGAGACTGGACCTTTGTTCTATCTAGGCTCAGGTGCTCCAGTGGATGAGACATCGAGGTCTGGGAGGCCTACTCAGGAGAAGGAGATCTGCAAGTCCCACATCGCTTCTGAGTTGGAGATATGGTCTACTTTAGATGCCACCACGCGGGAAACTTTAAGACTCGGTGGAAAGACCCTTATCTTGTACTCTTGACCACCCTGTTTTCTGCCCTGATAGGACCCTTAATGATAATGCTCCTGTTGCTTACAGTTAGACCTTATATAGTTAATAGGTTAGTTGCCTTCATCAGGGAACAGGTGAGCATGGTCCGGATTATGGTACTTAGGCAGCAGTATAAGAGCCCTTCGAGCCAAGAGGAGGCTGAACTTTAATTCTCCTAGTTCTAGAACTATTAACAAGACAAGAAGTGGGGAATGAAAGGATGAGGACTGCAGGATGGAAAGGTCCCTAGCATCCTTTCCTGCCTTACCTTCTGTGGAGAAGCTGAGGCAAGGGCAGACACCGCTGCACCAGCCCTGTATGAATATACGTACGTATGTATGTATGTATGTATGTATGTGATCTTGGCCAAGTAAGCGGAAATGACTTAACTAGTTTATCCGGCCTCTATAGGAAACTGATTGGTTCTCAGAGTGCACGGGCTCAGATAATTTTAACTGATTGGCTTGGAAGCTATGGAGTGGCTTGTGTAGGTGGGCTTTGCTGTAAATCTATAAAAGCAGTCCTGTTTCTGCACCCTGTGTTCACTGTCATCTACCCCATGTGGGAAATGGCTGTGACCCCAGAGCTCTGGAATAAAAATCCTCCTGCTATTTGCATCAAGACTGTTTCTCATGAGTGATTTGAGTGATTAGGGTGATGGCTTCCAAGGCGTGGGTGCTGGGGTGCCCCCGTTTTTCTTTCAGGTATTACAAGAGCAGTCCACGGATGAATTCTAAGTGGCTGTAAAATCATGCACAAGTCCTAGGTAAATTCCAATCAGACAAACACCAGTATAGAGTAGGAAAGATGGGTAAGAATAGTCAATGACTAATGACAGATGCAGAGAGAGGAAGAGGAAGGTTTTCTTAAAGCTCTGTATCTTGGTAGGTAGACCAAACTCCAGAAGAGGGCCATACATATTTTACAGCAAAAATTGTATCTGATGAGCCGGAGAGAGGGGGAGGGGGACACAGTTGATTGATTTGGGTGAACAGAGATGGAGGTAATTCTGGAATGAGATGAGGGAAGGTAGTGTATACAACCAAAATCCATTGTGCAATATTTTCAAAGCACTAATTAAAAATTCTCATGAGATAATCAATATGTTGTTATAAACTAGCCTTTGTCTTTTAATAATTCTGTAATTTTATGCTATTTTTCACATTCTGTGTATAACATAAGTAGACTAGAATAAGCCAGTATATATTTGTCCTATGCCAATGTGCTAATGTTTGACCCCATTCTGGCATCAAATTTAACTTCTGAACTTCAATTGGAATCATTTTGGGCTATTAAATATTCTCAAAAACAAAATTCTTGACAGAGGTCCACTGAAACACAAGAGATGTCAAGGTATCTAGTACATATACTTATCAGGTTTTTATTTAATAAGGAATGTTTACTTGTGTTTTTGTTAAGAGTCCTTCAGAAGACTGCCCCTCCCCCAATAAGGCCACAGAGACTGGAATTGCTGCAATCTGCAAGAGGTTTATTGTTCCAATGTACACTGGGTCCCTCAGCATGCAGGCAAGAGGAGACCCAGAGCTCACAAAGCACAACCTTTTTATGAACATTTTGGCAGGGAGTACAGAGTTGGAAGACTGTGATTGGTTACCCTGAGCAACATTTAAAATTATTGGTCAATTCAAATGAGGAGGTTGTCTCTGCCATTTGACCCTGTCCTTCTCACCTTGAGGTATTTGTGGTATTTCCTGGCGTTGTCTCTTTTTGTCTAGTCACTTCCCTCTCTGGCCTCACCTTAGGCAGAGTGGTTCTGCCCTATCCCCCCCCCAGGCAGTCCTGGGCAGAATGCAAAGTTTCAGTCCAGCTTTGAGCCCCATTCTGGGTCTCAGGGAGCTGGCCTGCTATTTCTGACAGGGTTCTCACAGTTTCTTCTCAATTTGAGAGAAAATATAAATCATTTTTAATCTTTCCAAGAAAAGTTTGTTCAGTCCCATCCAATGCCCTTCCTTGAGACTATGGTTTCCATATAGATTATAGATTTTTTTAAATCACCAGTTTCCATTATTTGCTCTGTTTTGCATAATAATCCCTTCTTTGTCTTTTCTTGTGTTTCCATTACAAGTCACAGAGAAAAAACAAGGTAATAGCTTGAACAATTCACTTGGTAAAGTCTTCACCTTAATAGCTGTGTACTGCTTCCATACATTCTAACTTTTACCAATAAAACATTAATTTGTCCATCTTCAATTGTTTTAAAGGATAATTCAATTGGTTTTAGGGACAAATAAGGTGTTCTTTTAATTCCTGATATTTTAAAACTGTCTTTTTTTTTATTACCTTTGTGTTGTTATAGCCCAGTTTTAAGAATTATATTTCTACCCGGGCGTGGTGGCGCATGCCTGTAATCCCAGCACTTGGGAGGCAGAGGCAGGCGGATTTCTGAGTTCGAGGCCAGCCTGGTCTACAGAGTGAGTTCCAGGTCAGCCAGGACTACACAGAGAAACCCTGTCTCGAAAAACCAAAAAAAAAAAAAAAAAAAAAAGAATTATATTTCTAGTACCATTCTATTCAGCTCAGCTATCTATTCATCCTCTAATATGATAGATCTTGTCTTCTCTACTATTCTCTTGTCCTTCTCTCCCATAGTGCCTTCCTCTACCAGCCCTTGAGCTGGGATTCCAGATCTTTGTTAGCCCCACAGTTCCCCCTCCTCCTCCCCCCTACACACACACCTAGGATGGAGTGCTTAGACCAAGGTAATGTTCTTTGTTCAGTCAGATCTACAAATTACTGAATTAAGCAGATGACTCAGCCAGTAGCCTGAGCAGTGGAGCCAACACCCTCTGAGCACTCAAAACAGTTCTCCTGAAAAGACCTTGGAATTTGGGGGAGGGGGTCTCACCTGAAACTTTAAATTCTGAATCCTACATTAAACCTTGGGACCTTAATCAGCAAATGTTGTCTTGGTCTTATCCTTCTCTTGCTGCGTTCCCATACATCCCCAGCTTCCCTTCCAGGTAACATGTTTGATGTTTGATGTAACTTTGGGCAGTTACATCCCACAACAGTTATCTGTGATCTACAAACTATTTTACTCCATACTCTCTGCAAGAAAATTTAGATTTTTCCAATTGAAATCACAATATAAATCCAGTATATTACCCATCATCAATGACCACGTGATAAGGTAATTAGGGTGATTATAACGTGAAAGACTTAAAGTTGTTGATACTGATGTATTTCCACACAGGGAAGTAGATTTTTATTTTTTCATTTTTATTGGTCTTCATGCATTACTGTCAAAATGTTGTTAATGGATTAAATTTTGTGACACAATCTTTGAATTTATACTGAAATGACAATATTGTTACCTGAATTTAAAAATTAATAGAAAAATAAATAAAAAGATAATGTTAGAATTTTTGTTGAAATTGGTAATTAAATTTGGATAGAAAAGGAAAACAGAGGGACTGAGCATAGCAGTTAATCTCTTGTTGTTCTTGCAGAGGACATGGGTTCAATTATCAACACCAATATTGTGGCTAACAACCATTTGCAACTCCAGTTCTTTTGAGATACAACACACTTTTCTGGAATCCAAGTGCAGACATGAACAAAGTATACATACATAAGTGCGGAAAAAAGCATTCATAAAGTAAATTAACTTAAAAATGTGGACAGTATTGAAAGGATGAGGGCTGCAGGCTGGGAAAGTTCCTAGCTCCTTTCCCACCTCACCTCCTGCCGAGAAGCTGAGACAAGGGCGGACGCCACTGGGTCAGCAGGGTCACTGCTGCAGATGCCACTGCCCCTGTAGCAGGAAATGTGTACGTGGAGGTCACGTAATCGGAAATGACTTAACTAGTCTATCTGGTTTCTATAGGAAACTGATTGGTTCTCATAGAGCATGGGCTCAGATAATTTAAACTGATTGGATTGGAAGTTATGGAGTGGCTTGTGTTTGGCGGGCTTTGCTGTAAATCTATAAAAGCAGTCCTGTTTCTGCACCCTGTGTTCACAGTGACCTACCCTGCATAGAGGAATGGCTGTGACCCCAGGACTCTGGAATAAAAATCCTCCTGCCATTGCATCAAGACTGTTTCTCATGAGTGATTGGTGTGACGCCATCCAAGGCATAGGGCGCTGGGGTGCCCCTGTTTTTCTTTCGGGTCTTACAATATAAATAAAGGCAAACCATTTTCCATAAAATCATTTAATAGATATTTTAAGGCAATTTTTTTCATTCAGTTTGCAAATGCTCTAGAAATGTCTAACCCATAGGGATAGAATGTATCTGCTCATTAAGTGCTAGGCACAAGCTATACCACTGAGCTGTGTCAAAACTTTCCTTTCAGTTTGCATTTTGAGACAGCATCACAGTAAATTGCTCAATCTGCCCTGAAAGCTGCCTACATCTCCAGATGGCCTTGAATTTAAATTTTTCTAACAGCCAAACCTAGAACAAAGTCTGCACAGTATCAGTCCAGTTTTCCTAATGCACCCACTGAAATTGCTTGTATTTTTTTTCATGGAATAGTTGATTGGCCAAACTGGTTGAAAGCAGACTATAATGATGTTTGAAGTTGTTGATATGTATGATTGCTGTCACAAAATCTACACACGTACAGCTTTTCATTTTTGTTGTCCGTCATGGACAGACCTATTTCTATCTTTCTGCACAATAAGCACATGTGACTTAAAGACACATGGGTCTTGACTCTGTCTTTAAAATCATTAAATGTTTTATGGATAAAACTATTCTGTACTCTGCCAATTTATTGCGCATGAAAAAAACATAAGAAGCAACATGTTGCTGTTGTTTACTCTTTCATTTAAATAGTACATGGGTTCCATTTGTATCCTGGAGATGACAGATTTTACTTTTACAGGTAAATAACAGCTTTCAAATTTAATTCATGATGTACTAGCACCTAAGTAAATACAGTGTACATTTAAAATTAAATGTGCCCAAATAAAAGCTCCGTTTTGTGCATGGATACTTTATAGATATCTACTCAATATTTCATAAGAACTTTCAGTATTAGCAGGGGAATTAAAGTCAATTAAAACTTGAATTTAAATTATTTTTGTTAGATTTGTTTCTTTTTAAAAAATTGTAAGGTGTGAATTTTAAGTGATATATAATACGATAAATATTAAAAAATAAAACTACATTTTCACTATAATTTTAATAGTAATTGAACATATTACATCCCTTCAGAGTTTAAACTTTATTATGAGAATACATGAGTGATTTGGCTTAAATAATAATCCTTATTTCACCAATATTTCTATTTTCACGTTACTGAGAATAAGATGATGACATTTCAATCTGGACTTGTGTGAGCTTAACTAATCAAAGCTCAGATTTTCTGCAAAGTAAACTAGCAAAACTAATGGAGAGCTGAGTAGATAAGACGTAAAATAACACTTTGCCTCGGAGTTAGTGAGATGGCACAGACAATAAAGTGCTTGTCTTACAAGAATCTCAACCTGGACTTGGATCTTTATACCTCCATCAAAACCTGGCCATTTGTGTGGATACCACACCAGTACTGCCAATGCTGGAAGGGAAAATCCAGAGGATTCCTAGAACATTATTGGCAAACAGTTATCACCATATTCCATGAGGAGCCTTTTGGTGGTTTGAATAATTGCCCCAATGGAATATTTTTGGATTGTTTAAATGAGAATAGCTCTTAATTTTGAAAGGTTGGTCCCCAGGCAGTGGTACTATTTGATAAGGATTAGGAGGTATGCCCTTGTGGGAGTATTGATGGCCTTTTTAAAGGATGTGTGCATTGAGGGTTAGTCTTTGATGACTTAGAGACACATGCCAACCCAATTTCACTTTCTGCTTGAATCTTGCAGACCAGAAGTGAGCTTTCAGTGTTTGTTCTAGCATCATGCTTACTACCTTCTGACATGTTCTTCACAGTGGTGACCATGGACCAATTCTTTGATTCTTTAAGCAATGCCCCAATTAAATGCTTCCTTTTATATGTTGCATTTGATATGGAATCTCCTAACAGCAGTTCAACATTAAGACAAAATCTGATACTAGAAACTAGAGTATACCTGTACTAGGACTGGCCATTCAGATTAATGAAATATGGGAGACTTTGAGTCAGTCACATAGAAAGCAACTGTGTGCTTTAAGGGCCATCCTAGTAGAACCTTAAAAGACAGTAGCACTGAGACCACTTAGTGTTGTGGATGGCCCTGCTATTGCCTGCATATTGATGTTAATTCTGCTTTCCCAGGAGGGGCTGTCTGGAATGAAGAATGAGTCATATACTCAAGTGACTTCTTGTGATGCTTCCCCCAATGAATAAAGGGACCAATCACTGGACCAGTAGGTGGGACTTCCAGGTTGGAAAGAGGAGGAGAGGAAGGAGGAGGCTTTTGGTCTGGGATGGCAACAACACAAGCTGTAGCTACTAGCATCTTTTGGATTAGAAGGTGAATCTGCCAAGATTTGTCACTGGAGGATTTAGATCTAATATGGTTTACAAGATTAGGATTCTAGTTGTTGCACCCAGAGATTGAGTTACAATTGTTTCTGAACTAAGTTTGTGTGGTGTTTTCCTTCATGCAGTGGTTTGACTGGCTTCCAGGGAGAAAGGCACAAAGGCAAAGCCTGGGTTTGCTGGATGTGCACTACTAAGCCTGTGGGGATTTTGAAGAATATGGCTGATTTGGTAGTGATCCACCAGTGGGAACTTAGTGAGCTGGATGAAAAGATTTTGGAGCTATGAGTCAAGAGAGTCTCTGCGAGATAAAAACTGGCTGGTCAGCCCACCAGGACAGAGAGTAGCTGGGTGTAGTGCAGGAAATTGTGGCTTTTTAAATATTTTCACTAACAGGTGGTTATATAGGAGCCCATCTCAGGAGGTTTCAGAGAGGCTGGATATTAAAACTGGATTAAAGACTATCATTGTGATATTTAAAAAATATGAGGCTATTTGACTCGATCCAAGGCTAGCTTGAAGAGATTTTGATTACTGTTATTGGCAGAGGATGTTTCAAAATATTTGCTGTGACATGGAATTTAGTGGTCACTCTTTTTGAGATCTTTAATGGAAAGAACCAAGACTAAGAAAAATAGACAATGAACAAGGAGAGAGAGAGAGAGAGAGAGAGAGAGAGAGAGAGAGAGAGCACAGAATTGTAGCTCATGTTCTACTGTAAGAGATACAAAGTTTAAAGAATTGCCTGATTCAAAGTGGAACACAGTACCCTTAGAGAAAGTCCACACTCAGCTAAACTTCCAATTTTTTATAAGGAATTAAAATAAGTTTAATTAGCAAAGGAAAACATTAACAAAGGAAAGCTTATGCAAAAGTATAACTTGAATGCTGCCAGATTCTATGCCCAGTAACTTGGAGTAGAACTTTGCGTACTTCACCACGAAATTCTGGTCATGGATATTGGGTAATCAGATTCATAAAAGCCAATGAAGTTGAGGTCACTCCACAGAGGCTAGGAAAGGCTATTGTGTGATCTGTGAAAGTAAAGCCTAGGTTTTCTTGGAGATCATAATATTTTGGAGATAGTAAGATCTTAGGATGTCTGTCAATCAGAGCTTTTAAGACAGAGTGGAACAAGCTCAAAAGAGTAAAGAGTAGAAATTCAACACTGATGTTTGGATTTCGCCTGCAACCAACCATATGTACCACAACTTGATGTTCATGTACCACCACCCACGTATACAAGACTTTAATTTTAAGTATTAAATTGAAACTAAAAATTACATATAATTTTATTTATATATATAAATATATATAAATTAAATATAATTTAAGGTGAAATCATGTTCATGGTGCTTATTTTTATAGAAAAGGTAGATTTTGTTTGAGTAATAGTACAGCATGATATTCAAGACACTGAATGTTTTCTTGGACTTTATGATTGTCAATAATTCAAATATGACCTTTTTTGTTTTTCTTAAATTTATTTAATTAATTCTTTGAAATTTTCATATAATTATACAAGTAATATTATATTCACACTTTATTTTTCCCCCAATATCTGAGAGGAACCCACTATCCTATTTCCCTTATAAATTCATGCCCTTTATGTTTATTTATTTAATGTTTAGTCATCTGTGCTCAAGTACTACTAAATATGTACGTATGGGCAATAATCACATTTTGAAAATTATATAAAGTACCTATTCTCTATCTTTATTTGTCATCTTAAAAGGTATTTTATTTTTTATATGTGTGTATATATGTGTGTATCTGTTTGTGAATCTAATTCATGAGCATGCATTGCTCATGGAGACTAGAAAAATATGTAACAGGGATTACATAACCACTATATGTGGATGCTAGGAAACATTATGGTCTCTTGAAGAGTTGCAAGTTCTTTTAACAATTCAAGACCCTTTTTGCTAATTTTAGAATCTATGCAGTATCTCATTTTTCATCATTACTAGATTTTTTTGCTTTATCTGGTTATAATTTTTCTACTTTTTGTATCTCTTAATCTTAGATTAGATAAGACATTGTAAATTTTACATCATTGGATATTGGATATGTAGATACCATGAATATCCATGGAATTTATTTTGAAATATAATGTTTTCAATTCCACCTATCTTAAATACTAATTAGAATGTTACTTTTAAATGACATTATATCTACAAATTATTTCTAATATAAAAATATAATAATTTTTCTAGCTGTCCAAAGTCTGTGACACATATACAGTAGAGGATTGCCTGGTCTGGTCTTAATGATAGAAGATGCTCCTAACCCTTGAGAGATGCCCCCAGGAAATAGAGAGGCATCATATAGTGGTGGGGTCTATGGGGGTATAGAGACATCCTCTTGGAGACTAAGAAGGAGGAATGGGATAAGGAACTGTCAGAAGGCAAAACTGGAGAGGAATAATAACCAGACTGTGAAAGAAGGTTAAAGATAATAAGAATATAAAATTTCTAATGGATAAAAATTAAAGATAATAAAAAGGTACATTAATTTCCAATGGACCTGCATGATTGACCATATACTCAGAAACATGACTTGGAGCCAATACTCATTGTAACCCTTTTTTGTTTAAATGTGGTACATTTACACAATGGAGTACTACTCAGCTATTAAAAACAATGAATTCATGAAATTCACAAATGGGTGGACTAGAAAATATCCTGAGTAAGGTAACTTAATCACAAAAGAACACACATGTTATGCACTCACTGATAAATGGATATTAGGCCAGAAACTTGGAATACCCAACATACAACTCACAGACCACATGAAGCTCAAGAATAAGGAAGACAAAAGTGTGGATATTTCAGTCCTTCTTAGAGGGGGTAACATAATACCCATGGAAGAAGATATAGACACAAAGTGTGGAGCAGAGACTGAAGGAAAGCCCATTCAGAGACTGCCCCACATGGGGGAACCATCCCATATACAGTAACCAAACCCAGACACTATTGTGGATGCCACCAATGCTTGCTGACAGGAGCCTGATATAGCTGTCTTTTGAATGACTCTGTCAGTGCCTAACAAATTCAGAAGTGGATCTGTGAGGCAGCAGGCCCTTAGTCCAGTGAAGGTTCATTGGCCCTGTATAGGGGAATGCCAGGACAGGAAAGCTGGAGTGGTTGTGTTAGTGACCAGGCTTAGGGGATGCAATACGGAATTTTCCATGGGGAAATGAGGAAAAGTGATAACATTTGAAATGTAAATAAAGAAAATATCTAATAAAGAAATCAATTTTTTTTAAAAAATTATGTTCTTTCCACTTCTACCAGCACTTCAAAATTTGTCATTACAAATAGTTATCTTCGCATTCAAGTGGGTCAATCAGACTTTCATTTTAAGTATAGGCTAACAGTATTGTTTTCACTGTTTGAAAGGTACTACTTGATTTTATAGCTTTCAGAAACTACAGTTTGCATTGATTTTTAGCAGGTCAGTGTAATTATTGTATAATTAATTTATATAGTGCAAATATACACTCCCACAGAGTGATAAGCATGAACTCAGTCAGAGATGGTTTAATCATAATTTCTTCCTAATGAATAGAGTATATTTCTATACTCTATATAGTTTATATAACCCATGTGCATATATAGCATCTGTCAAACCAAAATCCATTTATGCTAATTCAAACATTGCTTTTTTTGAGTTTTGACAAATACATTATGCCATTAGGGTATATAAATTCTGTTGAAAATTTTAAAGCAAATGGCTTGATTTTAATGCACATCTGCTTTAGCCCTTAAATGTATTTTCACAAATTTAGTGTATTGTATTTCAAAAGCTTAAATCATCCTTTCATTTTGGAAAGCTGTTATTAATATGTAATAAGCCATGGATATTAAAACATTTATATGTGTTACAGTAGAAATTTCACCACTTCTTTTATTTTTTCCAATACATTACATCCCCCCTGTAGCCCACCCTCCCTCCTCCACTCCAAGTCCCACTCCATCTCGCCTCTCTCCAAGACCTACTTCCCCTCAGTTTCTCTTCAGAAAAGAGTAGGCCACTCAGTATGTTACATGTAATATAAATTACCTGAAGACACCAAATTAATACTGTCCTAGTGTCTTCAATATTTCCATATGCATGAACCTATGTGTATATAAGAATGCTATGCACTAACATTCACATATATAAAGAAATGTAATAAAGGATATATGGATATAAGCATATATATATAAGTTTATATATATATATGTGTGTATAATATATATATATATATATATGAACATATATATGGAAGAGACACACACATTTATATTTTCCCACATCACTGAATGAAATGTCAAACATTTCTTTTCTCAAACTCAGGTTAAGGGCTTTCAACAGCCAAGTAGTGAGATTTTTATGTATCCATGATGTTTATACCATAGCTATAATATCTATGTTTCTTATTCTCTGATGATTATAGTTATTGCTGTATGAACATTTTATTCAGAAGAAAGAAAATTCCTATATCAAATATATTCCCTGCTATTGCTTCTTAAATGCTTCATACATCATAGATGCTAAATGATTGGTCCCTTAAACATTATGATTACATAGGTTCATGAAGCTTAGATGCAATTTTTCTCCCCTCTTATGCAATGTGGATTATTAATAATAATTACTATTATAACAAAGAAAAACTCAACATGGTTACAAAATTAAATAAATACTTGATAATTATTTTCATAGTTCTGCCAGTCATATTTCAAGTGAAATAATTACCTCACAGGAGTCTCTAGTAAACTTGAAAATGTATGTAATAATAATAATTTATAGTAATAATTTTTCAGAAACAGCTTTAAAGCATAGAAATAATGGTTCAAGTTTAAATTCTAAAATTAAAGTGCTGTATTCTATCATTAGTAATGCTGGATATAAATCATTTTCTTACAGTATCAATGTAGAAGCTATTCAAGCTGCTACTTTAAGCTTTAGTATAGTTTTTGCAGAGATGTTTTATGCATCTATCTACTGCGGACATAAAGGTTAATAAAGAAGATAACCTATTTCTCAGAGATAACCCTGTAGGCACTTAAGGAAGCTTTAGCAATGGTTGTCTACTGTTTATTACCCCTCACTTATAGTAATGCCAGAAAAAGGCAATTACTCCTAATTGGGCATTCAGCTACTTGCTACAATTTGTTATTCAAAGGAAACTTTTGGCTTCTTCCAATTCTACTGAATCAGTTTCTGCTTACACCCAATCATTGGACTGAAATCTGGGACTCCTATGGTTGAACTAGGGGAAGGATTGAAGAAGCTGAAAGTGAGATAGACGAACAATCTAAATTAAACCAGATCCCAGGGAGCTCCTCAAGACTGAGCCACCAATCGAGAGCCTGAGACCCCTGGCACATATGTAGCAGAGATCTGCCTGGTCTGGCCTCAGTGAGAGAAGATGCTCTTAATCCTTTAGTGACTGGAGGGACTTGGGAAACTGGAGACAAAATTGTGGGGAACACCCTCTCGGAGGCAAGGGGAGGAGGTAAGGGATGAGGAACTGTGTGAGGGGGACTGAGAAGTGCAACATCTGAAATGTAAATAAATAAAATAAAAATATATAGTTTATTTGAAACATAATTGAATAAACTTTCTTTTTTTTTCAAAGTCATATTTATTTAGGGTTTCTGTATTATT
This sequence comes from Apodemus agrarius, assembly GCA_964023405.1. NCBI lineage: Eukaryota > Metazoa > Chordata > Mammalia > Rodentia > Muridae > Apodemus > Apodemus agrarius. The sequence goes on from OZ030021.1 coordinate 8,719,176, forward strand.
TTTAAAAATTTTACAGTGAGAAATATCAGTTAAATACAGGGCTCTGTGTTATTTATTTTTTCCCTTTCCTTGCCCATCTTTCGTTACTCCCTAAATCACCTTTTTTTCTGCATTTAGGGTATTTCTCTTAGCTTTTCCTTTCTTTCTTTTTTTTTTTTTACATTTTTTTTTAATTTTCTATATTCTTTGTTTACATTCCAAAGGCTTTCCCCTTTCCCAGGTACCCCCCACCATATGTCCCATAATTCCTCTCCCCCCCCATGCTATTCCCCACTCTTCCCCCCCCCCCACGATTTCTCTGTTCTGGGTCTACAATACTGGATCCAATCTTTACAGGCCCAGGGTCCTCTCCTTTTTTTCTTCTTGAGAGTCATTTGACTTGCTAATTGTGCCTGGAGTATTTAGGGCTTCTGGGCTCATTAATATCCACTTATCAGTGATTGCATTTCGTGTGTATTCTTTTGTGATTGGGTTAGCTCACTTAGGATGATAGTTTCCAGATCTAACCATTTACCTACAAATTGCATGAATTCATTATTTTTAATTGCTGAGTAGTACTCCATTGTATAAATGTACCACATTTTCTGTATCCATTCCTCCTTTGAGGGATATCTGGGCTCCTTCCAATTTCTGGCTATTATAAACAAGGCTGCTATAAACATAGTGGAGCATGTGTCTTTGTTGTATGCAGGGGAATCCTCTGGGTATATGCCCAGGAGTGGTATGCCAGGGTCCTCTGGGAGTGGCATGCCCAATTTTCTGAGGAACCGCCACACTGATTTCCAGAGTGGTTTTACCATTTTGCAATCCCACCAACAGTGGAGGAGTGTTCCTCTTTCTCCACATCCTCGCCAGCACTTGTTGTCTCTCGAGTTTTTAATCTTAGCCATTCTGACTGGAGTGAGGTGGAATCTCAGGGTTGTTTTGATTTGCATTTCCCTGATGACTAATGATGTTGAACATCTCTTAAGGTGTTTCTCGGCCATCCTAATTTCTTCTGGTGAAAATTCTTTGTTTAGCTCTGTACCCCATTTTTTGATAGGGTTATTTGGTTCTTTGGGGTCTACCTTCTTGAGTTCTTTGTATATATTGGATATTAGCCCTCTGTCGGATGTGGGGTTGGTGAAGATCATTTCCCACGTTGTTGGTTGCCGTTTTGTCTTTCTGACAGTGTCCTTTGCCTTACAGAAACTTTGTAATTTTATGAGGTCCCATTTGTCAATTCTTGATCTTAGAGCATAAGCTATTGGTGTTCTGTTCAGGAACTTTACCCCTGTGCCCATGTCCTCCAGGGTCTTCCCAAGTTTCTTTTCTAATAGTTTCAGTGTGTCTGGTTTTATGTGGAGGTCCTTGATCCACTTGGAGTTGATCTTAGTACAAGGAGATAAGAGTGGGTCAATTCGCATTCTTCTGCATGTTGACCTCCAGTTGAACCAGCACCATTTGTTGAAAAGGCTATCTTTTTTCCACCGGATGGTTGTGGCTCCTTTATCAAAGATCAAGTGACCATAAGTCTGTGGGTTCATTTCTGGGTCTTCAATCCTATTCCATTGATCTACCTGCCTGTTGCTGTACCAATACCATGCAGTTTTTAACACAATTGCTCTGTAGTACTGCTTGAGGTCAGGGATATTGATTCCCCCAGAAGTCCTTTTATTGTTGAGAATAGTTTTAGCTATCCTGGGTTTTTTGTTGCTCCAGATGAATTTGAGAATTGCTCTTTCTAGATCTATGAAGAATTGGTTTGGGATTTTGATGGGGATTGCATTGAATCTGTAGATTGCTTTTGGCAAGATGGCCATTTTTACTATATTGATCCTGCCAATCCAGGAGCAAGAAATATTTTTCCATCTCCTGAGGTCTTCTTCGATTTCTTTCTTCAGGGACTTGAAGTTCCTGTCATACAGATCTTTCACTTGTTTGGTTAGAGTTACGCCAAGGTACTTTATGTTGTTTGTGGCTATTGTGAAGGGTGTTATTTCCCTAACTTCTTTCTTAGCCTGCTTGTCCTTTGAGTACAAGAAGGCTACTGATTTGCTTGAGTTAATTTTATAACCAGCCACGTTGCTGAAGTTGTTTATCAGCTGTAGAAGTTCTCTGGTGGAGTTTTTTGGATCGCTTAAGTAGACTATCATATCATCTGCAAATAATGATACTTTGACTTCTTCCTTTCCAATTTGTATCCCTTTGACTTCCTTATGTTGTCTGATTGCTCTCGCTAGAACTTCAAGAACTATATTGAAAAGATATGGAGAGAGAGGACAGCCTTGTCTAGTCCCTGATTTTAGTGGAATTGCTTCAAGTTTCTCTCCATTTATTTTGATGTTGGCTACTGGTTTGCTGTAGATTGCTTTTACTATGTTTAGGTATGGGCCTTGAATTCCTGCTCTTTCCAAGACTTTTAGCATGAAAGGATGCTGAATTTTGTCAAATGCTTTTTCAGCATCTAATGAGATGACCATGTGGTTTTTTTCTTTTAGTTTGTTTATGTAGTGGATTACATTGATGGATTTCCATATATTGAACCATCCCTGCATTCCTGGAATGAAGCCTACTTGATCATGGTGAATGATCGTTTTGATATGCTCTTGGATTCGGTTGGCAAGAATTTTATTTAGTAATTTTGCATCTATATTCATAAGAGAAATTGGCCTGTAGTTCTCTTTCTTTGTTGGATCTTTTCGTGGTTTAGGTATCAGCATAATTGTGGTTTCGAAGAAAGAGTTGGGCAGTGTCCCTTCTGTCTCTATTTTGTGGAATAGTTTGAAGAGTATTGGTGTTAAGTCTTCTTTGAAGGTCTGGTAGAATTCTGCACTAAAACCATCTGGTCCCGTACTTTTCTTGGTTGGGAGGCTTTCTATAACCCCTTCTATTTCTTTAAGGGTTATGGGACTGTTTAGCTGGTCTAATTGATGCTGATTTAATTTTGGTATTTGGTATCTGTCTAGGAAATTGTCCATTTCCTCCAGATTCTCCAGTTGTTTTGAATATAGGCCTTTGTAGTAGGATCTGATGATCTTTTGAATTTCCTCTGTTTCTGTTGTTATATCCCCCTTTTCATTTTTAATTTTGTTAATTTGGATACTATCTCTGTGCCCTTTGGTTAGTCTAGCTAAGGGTTTATCTATCTTGTTGATTTTCTCGAAGAACCAGCTCTTGGTTTTGTTGATTCTTTGTATGGTTCTCTTTGTTTCTGCTTGATTGATTTCAGCCCTTAGTTTGATGATTTCCTCTCTTCTACTCCTCCTGGGTGAGTTAGTTTCTTTTTGTTCCAGCGCCTTCAGGTGTGCTGTTAAGTTGCTAGTGTATGCTCTTTCCAGTTTCTTTTTGGAGGCACTCAGGGCTATGAGTTTTCCTCTTAGCACTGCTTTCATTGTATCCCAGAGATTTGGGTAGGTCGTACCTTCATTTTCATTGAAGTCTAAAAAGACTTTGATTTCTTTCTTTATTTCTTCCTTGACCAGGGTGTCATTGAGTAGAGTATTGTTCAGTTTCCATGTGTATGTGGGCTTTCTGTTGTTCTTCTTGCTATTGAAGACCACTTTTACTCCATAGTGATCCGATAGGAGACATGGGATTAGTTCGGTCTTCTTGTATTTGTTGAGGTCTGTCTTGTGACCAATTATATGATCAATTTTTGAGAAGGTACCGTGCGGTGCTGAGAAAAAGGTATACTCTTTTGTTTTAGGATGGAATGTTCTATATATATCTGTTAAATCCAATTGGTCCAAAGCTTCAATTAGTTTCACTGTGTCCCTTTTTAGTTTCTGCTTTCCTGATCGGTCCATTGAGGAGAGTGGAGTGTTGAAGTCACCTACAATCATTGTGTTAGGTGCGATGTGTGCTTTAAGCTTTAGTAAAGTTTCTTTTACGAATGAGGGTGCCCTTGCATTTGGTGCATAGATGTTCAGTATTGAGAATTCTTCTTGGTGGATTTTCCCTTTGACAAGCAGGAAGTGACCTTCTGTATCTCTTTTGATGACTTTAGGTTGAAAGTCGATTTTATCTGATATTAGAATGGCTACTCCAGCTTGTTTCCTGGGACCATTTGCTTGTAGAACTGTCTTCCAGCCTTTTACTCTAAGGTGGTGTTTGTCTTTGACACTGAGATGTGTTTCCTGTATGCAGCAAAATGTAGGGTCCTGTTTCCGTATCCAGTCTGTTAGTCTGTGTCTTTTGATTGGGGAATTGAGTCCATTGATATTTAGAGATATTAAGGAATAGTAATTATTACTTCCTGACATTTTGGGAATTGTTATTATTATTTGTATATGAGTGGTTCTCTTCTTTTGGGTTGGATGAGATGGGGTTTCTATCTTGTTTCTTCTGGGGTGTTGTTTCCCCCCTTGTGTTGGTATTTTTCCCCTATTATCCTTTGTAGGGCTGGGTTTGTAGATAAGTATCTTGCAAATTTGTTTTTGTCGTGGAATATCTTGGTTTCCCCATCTATGGCAATTGAGAGTTTTGCTGGGTATAGTAGTCTTGGCTGAAGTTTGTGTTCTCTTAGGGTCTGCATGAGGTCTGCCCAGGATCTTCTAGCTTTCATGGTCTCAGGGGAGAAGTCTGGTGTAATTCTGATAGGTCTTCCTTTATATGTTACTTGTCCTTTTTCTCTTACTGCCTTTAATATTCTTTCTTTGTTTAGTACATTTGGGGTTTTGATTATTATGTGACGGGAAGTATTTCTGTTCTGGTCCAGTCTATTTGGGGTTCTATAGGCTTCTTGTATATTCATGGGCATCTCTCTCTTTAGGTTGGGGAAATTTTCTTCCATAATTTTGTAGAAGATATTTGCTGGCCCTTTAAGTTGTAGATCTTCATTCTCATCTATCCCTATAATCCTTAGGTTTGGTCTTCTCATTGTGTCCTGGATTTCCTGAATGTTTTGGGTTACCAGCTTTTTGCATTTTGCATTTTCTTTAATTGTTGAATCCATGGTTCCTATGGTATCTTCAGCATCTGAGATTCTGTCTTCTATCTCTTGTATTCTATTGTTGATATTTGCATCTATGACTCCTGATTTCTTCCCAAGGTTTTCTATCTCCAACATTGTCTCCCTTTGCGATTGCTTAGTTGTTTCTACTTCTGTTTTTAGATTTTGTATGGTTTTGCTCAGATCTTTCAGTTGCTTGTTTGTGTTTTCCTGTAATTCTTTAAGGGATTTTTGTGTTTCCTCCTTTATGACTTCTACTCGTTGACCCATGTTCTCTTGTATTTCTTTGGGTGATTTTTGTTTCTCCCCCTTATTGGGATTCACTTTTTGCTCTATATTCTCCTGGATTTCTTTAAGTGATTTTTGTGTCTGCCTTGTATGGGCTTCTAGTTTTTGATCTATTTTCTCCTCTATTACTTTAAGAAATTTATCTAAGTGATCCTCAATCTGCATCTTTACCAGTGATTTTAGATCTGAGTCTTGTTTTTCTGGTGTGTTGAGATATCTGGGATTTAATTGTGTTTGTCTTGCAATGGCTTCTAGCTTTTGATCTATTTTCTCATGTATTACTTTAAGAGATTTATCTAAGTGTTCCTCTATCAGCATCCTGACCAGTGATTTTAGATCTGAGTCTTGTTTTTCTGGTGTTTCGGGGTATCCAATATTTATTGCTGTTGGGGAACTGGGTTCGGATGCTGCCATATTGCCTTGATTTTTGTTAGTAGCCATCTTACGTTTGCCTTTTGCCATCTGGTTAACTCTGGTGTTAGTTGGTCCTGTAGATACTAGCTGGTGCTTGACCCTCCTGTGGGGTTGTAAGGCTATTTCCCAGTGACTGGGATACCTGAATCACTGTCCTGCGGGGGTCTTGCTCACAGATTGCTGACAGGTGGCCTGAGTCCCCCGAGGTCTTAACCTCAGGATATCCCAGGTATTTGGTTCCGCCTGTTGGGCGGCTGCTCTGCACTGCTCCTGCTCAGGGTTTGCTGTCTGATATCCTGTTTCCCCAGGGGTCTTAAAGTTGGGATATCTCAGTTATGTGGTTCCGCCTGCTGGTCCCAAGCTGCTGGGAAGCTGGCTGGGTCCGGTTTCCAGCTTCCCTGCCACTGGCTGGATGGGAGGCTGGTTAGGCCTCCGACTGGGTCTGGGCACCTGGCACACTGGCTGACTCTGGCTTCCTCACCACCAGCTGGACGGGAAGCTGCAGGCAATATGGCAGCTGCCTGCAGGGAGCTCGGGGTCCGCCCCGCGAGTGCAGAGTGCACCCGCTATTCTGTGCCCAACTCCCACTCCAGGCCTGAGTCCCCGAAGGTCTTAAGCTCGGGCTGTCTCGGGTACCTGGTTCTGCCGCCGCCGCCGGATGGTTCTGAGCACCTGGCATGCTGGGTGACCCTCCGGCTTCCCCACCACCAGCTGGGCGGGAAGCTGCAGGCAATATGGCAGCTGCCTGCAGGGAGTTCGGGGTCCGCCCTGCGAGTGCAGAGTGCACCCGCTATTCTGTGCCCAACTCCCACTCCAGGCCTGAGTCCCCGAAGGTCTTAAGCTTGGGCTGTCTTGGGTACCTGGTTCTGCCGCCGCCGCCGGATGGTTCTGAGCACCTCGAATAAACTTTCTTTATTTCCATTTTTTCTCTCTCTGTCACCTAAATTCCCTTCCCTCAAATGCCTGCAATTCTAACCTCTGTCTCACATTGATAAACTTTCCCTTCGACTATTACTAATATTTATGCATATTCACATATTATGCATGCATAAAAACACATATAAGACTGGTTAAGTTTGGTGTGTGTGTGTGTGTGTGTGTGTGTGTGTGTGTGTGTGTGTGCAGTTACAGTGATGACTAATCTGCACTGGAAAATTTGTGGCCTCATCCCTGGGATAGGGTAATTCTTCTTTCTTTAGCTTCCCATAGAGTTCTTGCAGTGGGGCATGTATGTATTTCCTCATTTCTTCACCAGTATGTCTTTTGAAATTGCCCTTGTTCAGATAATATTTGTGCAGACACTTCTATGACATATTATTTTATACCAGGCATCCGGGTATTCCTACTTTTTGTAACTTTCTGAACCTTCTTCTGTGATAGATAATACTCTGAGTCATAGATTGGAAAGATATGATGGAAATATATTCATAGAAATTCAGTTCCTTGTGGCACATTTTTCTTTTGGTTTTTTTCTAGTCATAGTTTTATTTAACGGTTTCTATTTTCTGTAAAGAGAAGTATTTGGGTTTTGTTTATTTGTTGATGGTGAGTGATAGACATACCTGTCTGTGGGTATAAGAATGAGATGTAGAATATAGATAAGAATTATGCAGGTTTAGCAAACTATTAGTAGTATATTCTTTTCTAAAATCCATGATCTAGTAAAATTTTTAATTTTTCAGAGATATTCATTTGAGTGCACAGAAACATGGCCCTACTGATAGGAAAATAATAAGTCTTTAGAACTTACTGTTGTCATGATTATGACAACATAATCTACTTAATAAAATTACTTGAAATTTTTGCTTTTAGTTCCACTGATATTTGGTTTTCTAATCATATCTGAAGAAAAACAACTGAGATAGTCACTTGAAACCCATCCTTTCAAATTATATTGTCACAGAATATTACATGAAGCCCCACAAGCCATGCAGCACATTTGGAGAACTAATGACACTATTTGCTACCTTGTTACTCTAGGAGGTAGCAGAAAGTTTGAAAAGCCATAATGTAGATATTTATCTCCCTTTTTTGATGATTTTTGATATGGGTCTTTCCTATTGTCAATATTCTCCTAGTTTGGATGGGAATGTCCTAAAGACAATGTTTATTATTTTATGCTGTCTCTTATATAGATATGTCTTTACAATAAGACATAGATGTGTGACCCATCAGTAGATTTTTCATATGCATTAATTGTTAGTTATATTTGGATATGTTGATATCTGCAATGAGTACTGAATCTACAATAAGATTGGAAATGCTGCAGACTGAACTGGCTACTTTATAATTTAGAAACAAGTTCCATCATAGTTTCCTTATCTTTACAATATAAGGAATATCCATAGGCTAACAGGATGTTCTAGTTTATTTCTCTATTGCTTGGATAAAATATACTGTCTGAAGGCAATTTAAGGCAGTGATTTATTTCATCTTATGGGTTACTGTTCATCCCTAAGAACATCAATGGAAATTCTTCCTCAGAAACCATGGTAAATTTTGCCTATTGACTAGCTAACTGTCTTGTGCTCAACTCACTTCTGCCAAAACCCATGCCTATATGCTTATGAATGACCCTGTCTGCAGTAGGCCAAACATTCCTGCATCAATCATCCACTAACACAATCTGTCACATTCATTACTGCAGGCAGAACTAATGATGAAAATTTTTCAAGTAATCTTTTCTTTTTCCAGGTGTCTCTTAAAAAATATAAGAACAACAACAAAATAAAAATAAAAGAAAGAAAGGAAAAAAAATACTCATCAATGTCATGTTAGACTCAGATTAATCTTTACTTGCCTTATTTTCTGGTAAAGATTTGGCATTCTCTTTATGTACTCAGAAAAACATTAAATAATAATTAGATGAAAAAGAAAACCTAACAAACAAAGTAGAAAATGTTGTTTATTACCTTGAAGAAATTTGCAAACTATTTAGGGAGATAATATAATTACCCATAAATAATTTATTTGGTTCTCATTTTCATCAGCAATAAAATAAGGCTGGCAATTATTGCACAGTACTATGGGTAGGCAAGGGTGTATTAACAATGCTAATGTAATGGGAATAAAATTTGTACGAGATCATGATCAATGAAGTTTGCATCTATATATTTAATTTGAAGCATCACCATCATTCAAGCATGGAGTGACAGTGGCTGCTCCAAATGTGTAAAGTTATATGTGTTTAGAGGTACGTGAGCATATATGATGCATTTGTCTGTGTTAATATGTGTGTGTATGTGTGTTTGTGTGAAGATTATGCATGTGTGCAGTGTGTGTTTATGCTTGTGTGTGTGTGTGTGTGTGTGTGTGTGTGTGTGTAAAGATAGGTGTTCTTAAGCAGCCGAAACTCATCAGAATATTTTCCATACAAAGAAAGATTGCTGTAAATCATACCATGCTAATGTAGTGCTCTAATGTTTTGGTTTTTTTTTCACGATTCTTTTTAGATGTGGATTAAAGTCCTTTATATAAAATAGTTAATAATAGAGCTGAAACTAAAGCTGAGAGTGCAATAAAATGCAGACATGTTTTCTAAGATAGCATTCACTTGATCGTTGATATAATTTCTGAGTAATTCTACTAAATCTATTATAGTTTAATATTCTGGAAACTAAATATCAGTTGTTAAAATCTGGAATGCAATTCTGGGTGAGTGCCTGCATTTCACCTCTTTAGAAGTCATTTTCTAAATTCTCACTTAATTCCTCATACACATTGTAAGAGATCCAAAGCTAAGCACTTTCCTTCTATTACTGATCTTATACATAAACCCAAACTGATGAACAGGAATATAAGATGTTTTTTTTTCCCAAACATATTTTTAATCTATTCCTTTTCAACATATCTAGGAGATATCATAACATGGTATGGCTTGTCACTACTATCTGCGACCAGCAGAAAAGAGCGACCACACAGCGTTCTTCTCAATGCGGTTTAATCAGGAACCTTGAAACATGCATGCAGGGAAAAAAGCCCCTTCTCCCCCACGCCCCTTGAGCAGTCCTTTTATATCCTCCCCAAGTCTGCCCCATCAGTCCACATCACAGTCTTCTCTGATTGGTCCACATAGAATGGATACTGCCACACCCACTCTCTACAATGGCTGATGAGAAAACATGGAAGTCAGTTAAAAAACAAATCATTTAGCTGACACAGTGATCGAAAATAAATTGTGCATCAGACAGAGCAGTCACTTTGCCTGCATGATCCTTCACTCCCTGGCAGTGAACACATGCATTTGGATCATCACCCTTGCTTCAGCATCAATGTCACACATACCTTTTCTGAAAGATACATTTCACATTATGTATATGTCTTTCTGTTAGTGTAGCTGCTAATGTGAGTGTGGGGAAAATCTGCAAAACCAATATAAGTTACTAAGCAGTGAGCAGTACCTCCATCTACTCACTGAGCTTTTCAAAGGAAAAAAAAATTCTGTTTCTGTGTGATGTGCGAATGTTTTTCAGGACATGGTGTACTGTGATACACATTGAAGCCTCACCAACTGATGACCTCCAGCTAGGTGTAAATAATTATATCAAACAAACAGAATCTTAAATTCAATGTAAAGAGCACTACAGCCTTCAGTCAAGAGCAAGAGAACTATGAAAAAAAAGGTAGATGGTCTAGTAATAACCAAAAAAAGAAACATGATTTGAGTCAATCAAGACCCAAGAATTTATCAGTTTCCTCAGATTTCCCCAAACCATAAGAAACTTCTTCTGTAGCTATCTAGTCTTTCACTCCTTATTGTTCCAATAACAGTAAAGATTTGATGTTTCGAATAACTGCTGTATTGCTATTAATATCAGAGTGTTTATATGTTAGGCTTTGAAATCCCATGTAGTGCAATTTCTCTGTTTAATATAAACAGGAATCTGTTGAATTTCCTAATTTAAAATGTTCTCATGCAGTATGAATTTGAATACATTAATGCTTATTCAGTAGGAAGAGTTAATAAATGATCCCTTCATACTGTCTAACTCACAAATTTTCAGCAGAAAGAAAATGACAGAAATATGGGAAAAAACAAAAGACTCCCATCACAGGTCTAACTAAATGCACTGTATTGTACTAAAACTGAGAGATTAGTTAAGAGCTCTGAGGTAGAGACACAACAAGAGAACAAGGCACACAAGGATCAACTGACTGGTATTATGGGAACTAGCAGAGCAGAGCTGTAGGGGTCCGCCCTAGATCCTCTGAACATATGTTGTGACTAAGTATCTTGTGCTCTTGTGGGAATCCTAACAGTGAGAAGAGTGGTGACCGTCCCTGAAACCTTTGCCTTTTTCTGGGAACGTTTTTCTTCTACTAGGCTGCCATGTTCAGCTTAGATGTGAATGTATGTGTCTGGTCTTATGGCAGCTGGTTATGCTTTGTTTGGTTGAAATGCCTAAGAGATCTTCTATTTTATGAGTGGGGGTGGATCTGGGAACAAGAGTTGATGCATGGGAGAGACTAGGGGAAATTGAGGGTGGGGAACTGAACTCAGGGTGTAATATATGAGATCAGAATTAAATAAAAATAACTTACCATTTAATTGTGTTTTCCTAGAGTTGTCCAGTGTTTTACCAATATTACTTTTGAAGTAACAATCTGATCATAAAGCCACATGATTTCTTTATATTTCACCTTTGTTTCAGAAACATCCAATCAGATGCTTTTACTTTAGTCATGAAAATTATTTTCATAAATACAAGTATGATTTAAACATATCAATAGTAAATTTCATTGGACAGGAGGCTGCAGTAACACTGTAGAGCCTGAATTTCCTTCAAATTACATGCACTGCAGTCATGCTTATTCAAATACTTTTTTTTTAATTTTAAGAAATTTTGTTATCCCTCCTATGAAAAAAGGCACAGATGTTGTTGGCAGAACTCTGCATCCAGTAATTGTTTTTGTAGAACTCAATGCCTTGCATTGGTGCTCATTCACATCCCAAATAAACATGAAACCTCTTAACTTTTATGAGTGACTAAAGTATAATCCATCATGACACCGCCTTATGGTTGCCCAAAAGCTCCTCATATTATGATCATATGCCTACTCTGGCTTGATTATTAAACAAGGTCAATAATGAATTCAGGAAAAAAGCTGTGAAGCTGGATGGCACAGAATCATTGTGTTAGACAGTTATTAATATTCTAAAATGCTGTTATCCAGACTGGTGTCCAAACTTAAGATAGAATATTATGTCTTAATTATAACACAAAATATTTGTTTAAAAAGTAAAATAGGGGGGGGGCTAGAATCATACTTCATGTTGAAACTTGGTTTATTACATATATATTTCTAAGTTTTGTACTTTACAATGTGAAACCCAATGAAAATTAAGTGTGGTTACACACTGTTTAAAATGACTAAAGGAAAATAAATTAATTTTAATGCAAGTCTACTATTTCATTGCTCTGGGATGGTATCTAGTATAAGCAATAATTTGTGCAATTGACATTTTAATATCTATCCCATGTCATGCTTATTCCACAAATACCATGTAATGAAATAATATAATTTCATTTGAAACTGTTGGTTCTCATAAAAATATGTTATGGCATTATTAATAGCAAAATTTTGCAAAGTTTGCACTTATATATTGAAGAAATATTTTCAGTTTTATTAACTTGGTTATATGAAGTAATATAAATATATGTCAATGAGACAGTCATAATGACTAGAGATTTCTGTTTGTCACATGGAAAAATTTGTCATTTTGTTATAAAGTAACATATATAGTCCTCCATTTATTCAACATAAAAATAAAAATACAATGATAGCATCTATCATATGACAATATAAATACCAAAGAGAAATGGAGAGGAGATTCTTTGCTCATTCTAAAAATTCAAAGCCTTACGTGAAGGTGTAAAATTACTTGGTACAGGTAGTATGTATAAGTTTTAATATTAAAGCCATCACAGCTAGATGGTCAGAGAAAGACAAGCAAAGAAGTAACAGCAGCGGGAGGGAAGAGGGCTTATGGACATTCAGGGAGTGGGGAACCAAGAAAAGGGAAATCATTTAAAATGTAAATAAAGAATATATCTAATAACAAATAAAATAAATAAAATTTAAAGTAATAACTCTTCCTGAAAAAAAGATTTTTTAAATAAAAATTACTTCAAACAGTATATTTCCTAGCTGCTGTACTCATTGTAGAAATTATGTATTTATTTATTTGTTTGTTTGTTTTGTTTTGTTTTTTGTTTGTTTGTTTTTGTTTTTCGAGATAGGGTTTCTCTGTAGTCCTTGCTGTCCTGGAACTCACACTGTAGACGTGTCTGGCCTTGAACCCATGGATCTGCCTGCCTCTGCCTCCCAAGTGCTGGGATTAAAGGCGTGTGCCACCACTGCCCGCCAGAAATGATTTATTATAATTTCTTTTGGTAGTTTTTTTCTGTAATAATTATTAACAATATCTCAGGCTTGTCTTGAAATATGTTCCAACCCAAATACTGTAATTCCTCAGTGAAAATTTTTGTGGAAGTTCTGAGATTTGAGTTAATTTGCCATTTTGATATAGAGGTAGGGATACAATGGCCTACCCTTTATTTAGTCAATGATATTTACTCAGTAGTGAGGTACTTTAAAATGCTAGCAGGCACAAATTTCCCCTATTGTGAAAACACACATCCCTTCACATTAGCATTATTACTTGAACCATTCATTGGCTCATTCTCTTACCTTCCTTTATTTCTCAAATGTTCCTGCATCATCAGGGCTCCTTATCTAATGCAGCTATTCTTAGGATGTCACTATTTAGGAATCTAACTCCAACCCTTATGTAGACATTTGATGCCAGAATCTATTGGACTAAGACTACTTTTTTGATGAGTTATTACAGCTGAATATATATGTGAACTTAAGTTTCTTGTTAGTTTTGTCTGCTCTGACTTTACTAGTACACAATGTAAGACCTACCACAGAACTTGAGTTCAGTTAATATTCTATAATAAACAAATGTGTTGACAAATAAGCAAATAGTTTAATAAATAATATGAAGTTTGGTAATGTGGGGAATCATGAGAACATTCTACAAATAAGTACATTAAACATTTTACATTTTTAAATACATTAATCATTAAACAAAAATTATTTTCCTCATAATATTTTCAGTAAGTAATACAGCAAGAATGGAGTTTATATATGGGAAATTCACTGCCTCTATTATTCCATGATTTTGTTCCAAAATTTAATTTCCTTTCAACTCTTCAGCAGCCTGCGGCATTATCATAAATGCAATTTTTACTAAATTTGTGTGAATTAGATTCATATTCATAAAATAAATGAGTTACATTTTGACATAAAGAAAACATTCCAAGGCATATCAAATTTAAGTTGTTTGAGAGGAGTAATAAATATGAAAAGTTTATGTATATGAAACAAATATTATATACAGTGGCAAAAATATAAAATATAAAAGGATATTCCAAAACAATAGAAGACAACATAGTGAAATTTTTGAAAGATAAATAGATGGAGGCTAGTTTCAGAGAAGTAGTAGTATTAACTAAAGAGTAACTACAAAATTCTTAAGTGATTTATTTTAGAAAACATTATTTCAAAAATTGAGACCGTCTAATCATATAGATTTTTTAATTTTAGAATTACTTGAAAGCTTACTAGGTCTTACCTTGAAGGGCTAGAGAAAAACACTTCTGTTCAAGTCCCTGGTCCTGTGGGTTTGTTGTTGTTGTTGTTGTTGTTTGTTTGTTTGTTTTGTTTTTTGTTTTTTGTTTTTTTCTCTTTTCCAAAATAAAACAATTACTAAGAGGGGCCTGAGGACATGAAATTCCAACTCTTTGGCATACTATACTACTTCCATATCTCCCCCCACCAAAAGCTGTTAAAGAAAGAAAACACAAAGATTCATCTTTGATATAAATAAAATACCTTAAGTGTAGAGAGCCTTATTGAGGGGCCATGCCACCTGTCAGGAACTTGACATCTACCAATGTGAAGTTCCTCTCCCAGCCTTTGAGCAGGAACTCCTATGTTAGCCATAATCCCCTCCACCTGGGCTGGAGTGCTCAGACTAAGGTGAAGCCCATTGTTCTTCAAGGACCTGCAGTTTCCTGACAAACACTAGACACCTTCAGAGCAACTGAACTGGTTCTGCAGAGAAGCTTCCAGCCATTGGGGGAAGGGTTTTTCCTGCCTATATATTTGGAGTTCTCCATGAAACTTTGAGACTTTCAACAGCAATGTTGTCTTGGTCTCCACCACTTTTTGCTGCCTTCCCATACATCCCCAGCTTCCCTTCCAGGTAACCTATTCAATGTAACTGCATGGAAATTGACCTGAGTTTAATATACTACAGTACACATGTTCTTCTTCCCCCAATCCCAACTGTAGGAGAGGAGAAGAGAAGTTATCAAGAGCATTAACCTTTAACCAAAACTCACACCAAATAACCATTGATCATAATACTGAAAATACTAGGATTAGTGATCTGAGGGATCATAGCATAGACTACAAGAGAAGGGCTTAGTGGAGTAGTACTAAATGAAATTAATTCCGAGGGGAAAGAAAATAGAAAAAATGGAGAAGGATCAATTGATAGTAGAAACAGGGACGGGGGATAAATACAAGTGAATCTTCAGAATATTAAAACAAAACAAAAACTCAAAAGAAACATGCTGTCTACTAACAGTAAATTTCTCTAATTTATCACTGGTTTAATTCCAACATCATTAATGTTTCTTAACAAAACATGCAATCTAATCTATTACATTCCATCCTTCTCTACCTCACAACTGGAAGTAAAAATAGCTAGCAACAGGTTTCAGATTGTTTGGAACCCATGGTGAGATTGGTAATGCCTACATAATGACTTGTAATGTTTTACTGCAATGCCTTGATTATCAGACCATCAGCAGTAAAAGAAGAAATGGTGGGGCAGGGAAAGAACTATAAATAAACCTACCATAATCTTAAATTTAAACTTAGTTAAAACATCATCAATAATCTGCTAACTGAATAAAACATTAGACAGAATTTATCATAACCATCATAATTAAATCAATAAAGCTCTTTAAACCTAAAAAATAAACAACAAATATTTACCTAGGGAAAGCACATCTGTTAAAACTCATGTCTAACATTGTTTCTAATATCAAAAGACCATTCTCGTACCCAAATTAAGAAATTATTGTAGGTATGGAATTTCTCACCTGTGGCTCTTTATTCCCTGAATGTCACAGCCAAAACAATGAGTTAATGGCATAAAATCAAATGAGTATTAAGCTTTTCAATTTCCATATACAATATTAAATAACATCTTACCTTATAATATCTAAATATAAGTTGGCATATGTAGTACTTTCACTCTTATACATTTGTGTGTGTAGTACTATATCTAAAAAGATTTTTCAAAATGTGTGAATTTTAGAGTTTGGCTATTTGGTTTCAAAATCTGTTATGTTCCTGGCACAATCTGACTTCAGACTGTGATTGTGAAACATTATTTACAGTGAAAATGCTTCTATGCATTTAACTGATTTTTTTTTTAAAAAAAGCACTAAGATAAGTTAATTTATTCTTGTAATGATCTGGTGCTAGATAATCAATCTGAATCTTAAACATGAGCCATTACTCCTACTTCACATGTTAATAAAATATCTGGGATAGACATGGTGATACATGCTTGTAACATAAGTGCTGGTGCCTGGAGAAGGACAGGTCAGGATCAAGGCTTCTCTTATATACGGTGTTGATTTCAGTCCCAATCAGGGACTGTATGCTTCTGTATCATAATCATGTCAATGCTGTTAATCAGTTTTGCTATCACAGGGAAGATGGGTTAAATAAATTGGTAATAAAATGAGGAAATTGGGAAAAATGTATCTGTCTGAAAATATAAATCACTAATGTAATCTGTAACCAAAATGGAAGTACGGAAGTGTTAAACATGAGTAAGAGACAAAGTTTATACTGTATACATTATTTCTTTTGAATTCTGAGCCTCAGACAAAATTTGATGACAAATACAATTAAAAATGAAATTCCAAAATCTTCACATACTTCATTTTATAGCTTAATTCAAGTCAATAAATGTTTAAAAGTAAATATGACAACAATTATCTTTCATTTTTCTTAAGCAAAAACTTCTTACATATGATGCTTTGGATATAAAATAGAACAGAGATTTATAAATCCATCTTTGTTTATTGTTTTTCTACTGTTGTGATAAAATACCCTAACAAATTCCACTTATCAGAAAAGGCTTTTATTAGGTTATGATGTCAGGTTATAGGTTATCATGAGGAGAAGTCAAGGAATGAGATTCAAACAGCCTCATTACATCTATAAACAAAAACAGAAATAATGGATGCACATATACACTGATTTTTGCAAACAATAACATATCTGGAACACTTATAAATAGATAATAAGCCAGCAGTATAAAGCCACTTTGGAACACACTGAATACTCTTTATAAGCATAAAAAAATTATAGGCTCATTTGAAGCTATTTACTGAAATAGAAAATAAAAATATCTATGTTCTGTGGGGCTTTATTTGAAATTTCTGTATATCAGAAGCACTCAAGGGTCTGTGAGCAATTCCTAGTAAACAACTTCCTGCAGCTTTATACACTGAATGCTATGTATAATAATGAGACTGACTCAAACTAGAGTGGAACTGAGGCAAATACATGCTGGCAATGGAAAGACGTGTAAGAGCAAGTGTAGATTTTGCATTGCAACTTTTATAAAATACAATTCCTGGACTTGGTACAGTCCCAGGGAGTCCCCTGCCACATAGCTGAAGATATTTTATGCATGCTATTTACAAAATGTGTGATATCTTAGGAACTGCATGATTCCATCTATTTGTTAAAACAATCATATTGTATAGCTAATAACAAAACATTTAATATAAGTTATTCCTTTGTAAATCTTATTGGAAAAATCCTTAAAGTAGAATAGGTAGAAGATACATAACAGAATTCCTAGACAGACTCCAATGACAAACAAATAGGATTGTATAACTTTGTGATTAAGTATACAATTTACCAAAATAAGCATAAAAATAAAATCAAAAATTAATAATTAGAGTTTCTAAATCTTAAGATTCATGTACAAAAATAAGGCTTGTATATGACTATAGCCAGGAATGGAAATGATCTTTCTTGTATTTGATAAAGCAGTGCTCATTGCTAAAACAATAGACATATAGTCTAAGAAAATGTATCAATTGGATGAAATTGTTTTTCTATTTAACAGATGGAGATTCATTAGGTTTGTAAGAGTCCATAATCAAAGAAGTACTCATCTCTGTAATTCACTGTAGATTTTTATTCCCCACCAATAGCATCAATTTAGATAATATTTAGATAATCAATTATGTCATTTTAAAAAGTTTTGATATTTGTTTCAACTCAGTTAGTCTGTCCAAATGAAAACCTAAGTGTTACTTCTCTGGCTCAATCGTTGTAAAATACTTCCTGTATTATCCATTCTTCCTTTTTACCAGAGGTTTAGTTCCTTCCATGTTTGTGCATTTTATATGATGTAGGCATGGAAAATCTCTAGTTCATATTACAGCAAAGACAAGATTTTTCTCAAGTTGGAACTGGTGTAGACAAATCTGATTCAATGCAGTTCCAACCACTTAATCTTTCCTATGCTTTTCAATCACTTTTTTTGTAGAACCTCTTAATTCTTTGACCTATAAACAGTTATGTTTATATTTATTTTTAATATAATTAATATAATGGTTATCAGTGAAGAATTTAATCTGGCAAATTAACTCACCATGACTGTGTGGAATCCCTGGGATTTCAGCCTTGAGTTAGCAACCTTCAACATTCTAAATTACTGAAATTTTAGGTTGAATGATGATGGGACACTGTTTACCCAATTGAATGCTTTAGAAAGAAATAGTCCCTTGGAGCAATCTGCTATTTGTCATTAAATTTTCATAGAGTTTTTATAGCATTTTGGGCTATATGGATGTTACAAATATCCAGTAAGCATCCAAACAGGTTTAAACATATCCTCTGGGAGAAATAAACAAAGTATGTGTTATGGCAAAAATGAAAACCAAATTGCTGTTTTATAGAGTCCTTATGGTAGACCTTTGAAAAAGCAATACCCACAGAATTCTGTTCTTTGTAATATGACCAGCTAGTAAGCTGTTTCTTTGTGTTTATGAGGGGTCACTATTTGATCTTTTGTATAATGGTCATGTATTGTAGACATGGATGTTGGAGTTTATAATATTTACGTAAAAAAACACAAAATTTTTGTTCATAGACGTTATTAGTAGACCATTTGGAAGCATCTATTTTGGAACACAGAAGAGGAACACAGTGTGCACATGTCCATGTGCATTCATTAGGTACATGACAGTACACAAAACCTTCTGTATATTGTACATCCTAGTCATTTATTGCATGCATTATTATAAATATTATTTTATTATTTACAAGAAATACAGATTTCATGGAAATTACTTATTGGTCTCAATGTGTGTAAGGTGTGTTCAGGAAGCAATATTACCTAAGGACATACTCTTTTAGATCTCTTTCACTTCCAAATATATATTTATGAACTTCCTTTCTTTTAGTACTAATGATGGAGTGCAGCATGAGCTTCTTGACAATGAACTATGCCTCAGACCACCATGGCCTCCTGTTTTAGAGGTCATATGTTTTAATATTTAATATATTTCTTATAGATGCTTCCACTCAGGAAAGATAAGAATACTTTGAATGAACAAACATCCTTATTTTTAAAGGTTATTATATAAGCTTAGCGGCTTATGTTTTATATATCTCCCTATGAATATAGGCTGTAATCTCCCTATGAATATAAGTGTCAGCTCATTTGTGGACTAAATTTTAAGAGCATGGTGCATTTTCCAGATATGTCAAGGATTATGAATATAAATTTTATATATATATATACATATATATATATATGTGTGTGTGTGTGTGTGTGTGTGTGTGTGTGTGTGTAAAGAGAGAGAGAGAGAGAGAGAGAGAGAGAGAGAGAGAGTTCAGCACTTTCAGAATTTTCTTCAGATTTTTTTCTCTAGCTCACCATATTTCACACAGACAAATGGACAAAATATATTTTGCTCTGGATGCTTTTCCTCTCTTCCCCCCTTATTTCCCTCCTTCCCTTGCATTTGCTCATTGCTATAACTATCCATCTACCCATTCTTTCTTTCCTACTCCATTACCATCCTTCTTCTCTGTCTAAAAACAGTTTCAGTCTGTATAGACATTACAATGTCACACAGAAATAGGTCATTAATAAGTACATCTGGGACCTCATAAAATTACAAAGTTTCTGTAAGGCAAAGGACATTGTCAATAGGACAAAATGGTAACAAACAAATTGGGAAAAGATCTTTACCAACCCTACATCCGACATCAAAACAACCCTGAGATTTCACCTGACAATCCCTTTGTTTGGAAGAAAGTGGATTATAGGATTTTGGATTGGGAAAACAGTAGAATGCTTTAAATAGGGCTTACTGGGCTATCATAGTTCAAATATTAAATACTTTGTTACTGAGAGCAATTTGAACTGTTTGTGTCTGACCCAAGACAGTTCAGTAGAGAAGAATTTCATTATGTGGCATGTAGACTGTATTTGTGATATTTTGGGGAAAAATGTGACTGCTTTTTGCCATTATCTGAAGAGTCTTCCTGAGGAAAAAGCTAAGAAATTTAGATTAATTGCTTTGAAAAATGAAGCCTCGAAACAACCCGGTGTAAATTCTGTTGTGTGGTTATTAAAGTTCACTATTATGAAGAGCATTTTAATAAAAAGGAGCAAGTTGAGAAAGGAAAAATACAAAATATATGGTTCCAGGATTAAAAAGACATGAGTAAGTGAATGTTAGCTGAATCCTGTGTTCAAGGATATTAAATTGAATTAAGGGAGTAATAACCTAGTAAGATTCCATCCGGCTAAGTTTAGGTCCAGGTACCATAATACAAACCTTTAATCCCAGGAAGCAAAGACAAGCAGATATCTGTGTTCAAGGCCAGCCTAGAACAGAGCAAGTTCTAGGTGATGAAAATCTTAAATCCAGGCTTGGTGGACCACACCTTTAATTCCATTGCTTAGGTGACAGGCATGCAGATATCTGAGTTCAAAGTCGGTCTACAGAGCACATTCCAGAAAAGCCAAGTTTAGGCTGATGAAGGAAAACAGAAAGCTGGGGATAATGTAGTAAAACAAGGGGGCCATGTTCCATCTCCTGCAAGCAGCAAAATTCAGCAGCTTTGGTCATTTGACTCTTGCTTTAGAGTCCAGAATAAAAGTGATTACTTAGAAAATTGGTGTTGGTTAGCTAGAGCTAAGAAATTAATGGTAATTAAATTCCCAGCATCACTGGGAAGTTTTTGTCTGGGAGCACAAGGAAGCTGTATTCCAGAGATAGCCAAGGTTATACCTCATGCTGCAGCTATACTTGCTAATGTATAAGAGTCACCCAGGGGGTACTGGTTTTGAAGGCATGAAATTGTCATAAAGGGCAGCTGTGGCTTGGCATTGTAAGAGGCCATAGAAGGCTATTGGTGAATGTAGTGGCTATTCCTGGTTGCCAACTTGACTATATCTGGAATGAACTACAATCTAGAATTGGAAGGCTCACCTATGATCCTAATCTAGAGACTCGGAGATATAAGTTTTTGACCTGGACTTATCATGGAGATCTTGAAGCATGGTGGCTATGGATTCCAGTTCAAGATCATCTGGGATTAAAGGCATGGAGACATACACCTTTAATCCCAGATTATGGCTATGGATTCTAGTTCAAGATCATCTGGGATTAAAGGCATGGATACACACACCTTTAATCTGGGCTACACCTTCTACTGGAGACATATATAAGGACTTTGAAAGAAGGAAGACTCATTCTTCCTTGTTGGCTTGCCTCGTGGGACTGAGCAACTGCAAGATCCTTGGACTTCCATCCACAGCTGCTGCTGACTATTGTTGGGGAGTTGGACTACAGACTGTAAGTCATCGACAAATTCCCTAACTACATAGAGACTGCCCATACGTTCTGTGACTCTAGAGAACCCAGACCAATACAGTGAAGTTGCAATCTCAGTCACAGTTGATGTCCCAGGACTGAAGGGGTCATGAGTTGAGGCCTGGCACCATGAAAAGAGACTAGGAAAGGTTATTGGTGAAGCCTAGTTTCAACGGAAGACCCCTGCAAATTGGAGATGTCAGTACCATCGGATGATCAACCTGAGCTAAGTGTGCTACAGGGGCCAGAGCTGGAGAAGTGACCTGAATTCAGTAAAATACATAATCTCTAGGCCGTTAATATTCCAGGAATCACACTCAGACTGCATAATTGTTTGCTAAAGCCTTGTTGTAGAACCATAGTTTTTCCACCCTTGAGGTATGTAGTGTGGAATAAAAATCAATGCACCCACAATTTATGAAATTGATATCAGTTCCCTTTTCTGATATTCCAGTCAATGTTTCATGTAATTTCATTACCTTAGTGTGTCCTCTAGGGTCCGTCCATGAAGCGACTGCCAAAACTGTAAGTTTTTAGCACTTGGTTCCAAGAAAGCTCAAATTCCTGAATTCATTTTATTTGTGACTTTCACAAAAGTAGCAGTTAAGTCTTGTCTTTTCAGACAGAGACTCTAAAGAATTATTCTGATAAAGAAGTGATTGAAAAAAAAAAAGCATAAAAAAGCCAAAGCAAGCAGGACTAGAAGGGACTACAAGCTCCATGGAAACAGCACACAGCTCAGCTTCAAAGCAGTCTGTGTGATAACACAGTACACAGAGATATCAAAAGAAAGACAAAGGCCAGCATCCTGATATTCACCTATCCTTCAAAGGGAGCCTCCAGAGGAAGTGTGCAAGGAAGTATTTTAAGCGATATCTACCTCTGAGACTGCACTTCCTGAAAAGATGGAGATAGAGAGGAATGACAACTGGCTTTGAGAATCCCATATTTAATCTTTTGTGGAAGCCACATGCTTATTTCACAGGCTGGCAATGCATCTGTTTACTTCAAGGAAGATGTGTGTTCCAGGGCAAAGATTGGGTATTGGATTCGTGGGTTATAAAATATTGCTTTTCTTTATTTACAAAAGCAACTGATGTTATAGACTCCATAAAATATATGTTTAAGAAAAATTCTCTTTTAAAGTAACAATGTGTAGAAGAAAACTAGTTATGTCCTATATAATTGTTTATATTATTACTCATTAAGATTTCCCAAATAAATTTTGAGTTAATCCCTACAATGTTCAGATATGATTTCTTAAGCGTTGAACTCTAAATGATTTTATTCTCATTTTCTCATGTATACAGTTTCCAGGCATTGATAGAAATTGATTCTGAAAGTGATAATGTAACTATATATTTAAAAAATTGTAATTTACTTTGATATTTTAAACTAAGTTTTTATAAATGTGTCCAGTTAGTAGCATGTTTTTGTGGAGTTATACATTTGAGACTTGTCATAGGAGAATCAACTGTCAATAAACAAAGAAATAAATGGATGTTAAATTTTCTGCAGAAAGAACTTGCTGAGAATCAAGGAACCTTCTCTAACAGGACTTCTTCTTCTAATTCCTATTCATCTTGTAACTTCATTTTCTCTGCAATTTCAAAGTCATGGAAAATACAGAACAAAATATGGAAGATACAGAACAAAATACCACCAGTCTAGCATAGTGCAGTTTTGTTTTAATGCTTGCATTACGTTACTGGAAAAAATACATACAAAACAATATTATGAGCCTTTAAGTAATTGCAAGAAACTTTCCAAAATAAATCAATTAATGGCAAGATCAAATAATTTTATACTTTAATGTTTATTCCAGTAACTTGCAACCATCATCTTTGGAGCAAAAGGGATTTCTGATGTGTATTTTTAGCCAACTATTTCAGCCAGATATTAGTTGTGTGACATTAAAATGTTCATAGCAGCCTTATTTATAATAGCCAGATGCTGGAAATAACCCAGATGTCTCTCAGCAGAGGAATTGATACAGAAAATGTGGGACATATACACAATGGATTACTACTCAGCTATTAAAAGCAATGACTTCATGAAATTCTCAGGCAAATAGATGGAACTGAAAAAACTCATTGAAGCGATTTTAAACATACATAGCAACTAAATATTATCCATATAACTTAAAGTGATATTTTTAATGTACAATAATAATGAGTAAATATTGTGATGTTATTTTCTAATGAGTGGGAAATGTGAATATAATATGGTAGAATAAAAAATGTGTATCACTATTATAGATGTAAGCATGAGGTAGAAATAGACATGAAGACCATCTTGGACCCTGCAGCCCAATTGGGTGGGAGCTCCAGATTCACAGAGAGCCCACGGGTAGACAGAGCTCCACTCTGCGGTCTGACCCTATCCTGGGGAGAACAGCTCAACCAGACGGAGCCCTGCCAACTGGGAGAGCCACTGCCTAGGCTTCAGCAGCCCAGCCAGGAAGCCCCAAACCTGCAGGGAATCCTGTGTTTAGACAGAGCCCTGAGACCCACCATGATCTTGGAGCTAGTAGACTAACAGGGCAAACCAGGAGGAGACCACTGGAGGTCAGTTAAGTATCCAGAGTCAAGCAGGGAGGAGACTTGAATCCAGTCCAGCAGAGCTGAGGAGGTAATTCAGAGCCCAGTGGTAGAAACCTTCCATTCTCTGCCTTGGGAGCACAGATGCCCCGTGAGACAGTAGCACCAAACGCCAGGCTCTCAGAAGCTTTAAACACCAACCAGTAATACCAAGACGAACTAAGTCCAGAAATAAACAAATGGCAAAAGGCAAATGTAGGAATGTTACTAACAGAAATCAAGGCAATATGGCAGTATCCGAACCCAGTTCCCCAACAACAGAAAGCCCTGGATACCCCAACACACCAGAAAATCAAGATACAGATGTAAAATCACTGGAGAGGATGCTGATAGCAGAACACATAGATAAATCTCTTAAAGAAATACAGGAGAAAATTGATCAAAAGTTCAAAGCCCTTACAAGGCAAACACAAAAATCACTTAAAGAAACTCAGGAGAATATAGATCAAAAAGCAGAAGCCAATAATGAAGAAATACAAAAACCACTTAAAGAAATACAGGAGAATGTGGGTCAGCAAGTAGTAGTCATGAAAGAGGAAACACAAAAATCTCTTAAAGATTTACATGAAACCACAAACAAGCAAGTGAGAGATCTGAGCAAAACCATCCAGGATCTAAAAACAGAAGTAGGAAAAACTAAGAAATCTCAAAGGGAGACAATTTTGGAGATAGAAAACCGTGGGAACAAATCAGTGGCCATAGATGCAAGTATCAACAATAGAATACAAGATAGAAGAAAGAATCTCAGATGCCGAAGATACCATAGGAACCATGGACTAAACAATCAAAGATAATGCAAAATGCAAAAAGCTTGTAACCAAAACATCGAAGAAATCCAGGACACAATGAGAAGACCATACCTAAGGATTATAGGTATAGATGAGAGGGAAGATTTACAACTTAAAGGGCCAGCAAATATCTTCTACAAAATTATGGAAGAAAACTTCCCCAACCTAAACAGAGAGATGCCCATAAATATACAAGAAGCCTACAGAACTCCAAACAGACTGTACCAGAACAGAAATATCTTCCATCACATAACAATCAAAACCCCAAATGTACTAAACAAAGAAAGAATATTAAAGGCAGTAAATGAAATAGGCCAAGTAACATATAAAGAAAGACCTATCAGAATTACACCAGACTTCTCAACAGAGACCACGAAAGCTAGAAGATCCTGGGCAGATATCATGCAGACTCTAAGAGAACACAGATTTCAGCTAAAACTACTATACCCGTGAAAACTCTGAATCACCATAGATGGGGAAACCAAGGTATTCCATGACAAAATCAAATTTGCACGATATTTTTCCACAAACCCAGCCCTACAAAGAATAATAGGGGAAAAACACCAACACAAGGAGGAAAACTACACCCCAGAAAAAGCAAGATAGAAACTGCCTCTCATCAAACACAAAAGAAGATAACCACTCAACTATAAAAAATAATTTCAAAAATGTCAGGAAGTAATAGTTACTATTTTTTAATATCTTTTAACATCAATGGACTCAATTCCCCAATAAAAAGACAAAGACTAACAGAGTGGATACGGAAACAGGACCCTACAATTTGCTGCATACAGGAAACACATCTCAGTGTCAAAGGCAAACACTACCTTAGAGTAAAAGGCTGGAAGACAATTTTACAAGCAAATGGCCTCAGGAAACAAGCCAGAGTAGCCACTCTAATATCGGATACAATTGACTTTCAACTTAAAGTCATCAGAAGAGACACTAAGGTCACTACTTGCTGGTCAAAGGGAAAATCCACCAAGAACTCTCAATACTGAACATCTATGCTCCAAATGCAAGGGCACCCTCAATCCTGAAAGAAACTTTACTAAAGATTAAAGAACACATTGCACCTAACACAATAATTGTGGGTGACTTCAACACTCCACAATCCTCAATGGATGGATCAGGAAACCAGAAATTAAACAGGGACACAGTGAAACTAATAGAAGCTTTGGACCAATTGGATTTAACAGATATATATAGAACATTTCATCCTAAAGCAAAAGAATATACCTTTTTCTCAGCACTGCACAAAATCTTCTCCAAAATCGATCATATAATTGGTCACAAGACAGATGTCAACAAATACAAGAAGATCGAACTAATCCCTTGCCTCATATCAGATCACTATGGAGTAAAAGTGGTCTTCAACAGCAAGAAAAACAACAGAAAACCGAAATACACATGGAAACTGAACAATACTCTACTCAATGACACCTTGGTCAAGGACGAAATAAAGAAAGAAAACAAAGACTTTTTAGAATTTAATGAAAATGAAGGTACAACCTACCCAAATATTTGGGAAACAATGAAAGCAGTGCTAAGCGGAAAACTCATATCCCTGAGTGCCTCCAAACATAAACAGGAGAGAGCATACACTAGCAGCTTAACAGCACACCTGAAAGCCCTGGAACAAAAGGAAGCTAATTCACCTAGGAGGAGTAGAAGACAGGAAATCATTAATCTAAGGGCTGAAATCAATCATATAGAAACAAAGGGAACCATACAAAGAATCAACAAAACCAGAAGCTGGTTCTTTGAGAAAATCAACAAAATAGATAAACCATTAGCCAGACTAACCAAAGGGCACGGAGACAGTATTCAAATTAAGAAAATTAGAAATGAAAAGGGGGATATAACAACAGAGACTGAGGCAATTCAAAAGATCATCAAATCTTACTACAAAAGTCTATACTCAACACAACTGGAAACTCTGGAGGAAATGGACAATTTCCTAGACAGATACCAAATACCAAAATTAAATCAGGATCAATTAGATCAGCTAAACAGTCCCATAACCCCTAGGGAAATAGAAGGCGTATTAGAAAGCCTCCCAGCCAAAAACAGTACGGGACCAGATGGTTTTAGTGCACAAATCTATCAGGCCTTCAAAGAGGACCTAACACCAATACTCATCAAACTATTCCACAAAATAGAAACAGAAGCGACACTGCCCAACTCACTCTGTGAAGCCACAATTACACTGATACCAAAACCACACAAAGATACAACAAAGAAAGAGAACTACAGGACAATTTCCCTTATGAAAATTGATGCAAAATACCAAATAAAATTCTTGCCAACCAAATCCAAGAGCACATTAAAACGATCATTCACCATGATCAAGTAGGCTTCATCCCCGGGATACAGGGATGGTTCATTATATGGAAATCCATCAATGTAATCCACTACATAAACAAACTAAAAGAAAAAAACCACATGGTCATCTCATTAGATGCTAAAAAAGCATTTGACAAAATTCAGCATCCTTTCATGTTAAAAGTCCTGGAAAGAACAGGAATTCAAGGCCCACACCTAAACATAGTTAAAGTGATATACAGCAAACCAGTAGCCAACAACAACATAAATAAAGAGAAACTTGAATCAATCCCACCAAAATCAGGGACTAGACAAGGCTGCCCTCTCTCTCCATATCTTTTCAATATAGTACTTGAAGTTCTAGTGAGAGCAATTAGACAACATAAGGAAGTCAAAGGGATACAAATTGGAAAGGAAGAAGTCAAACTATCATTATTTGCAGATGATATGATAGTATACTTAAGTGACACAAAAAACTCCACCAGAGAACTCCTACAGCTGATAAACAACTTCAGCAAAGTAGCTGGTTATAAAATCAACTCAAGCAAATCAGTAGCCTTCCTGTACTTAAAGGACAAGCAGGCTGAGAAATAAATTAGGGAAATAACACCCTTCACAATAGCAACAAACAATATAAAGTATCTTGGTGTGACTCTAACCAAACAAGTGAAAGATCTGTATGACAGGAACTTCAAGTCCTTGAAGAAAGAAATCGAAGAAGACCTCAGGAAATGGAAAAATATTTCATGCTCTTTGATTGGCAGGATCAATATAGTAAAAATGGCCATCTTGCCAAAAGCAATCTACAGATTCAATGCAATCCCCATCAAAATCCCAAATCAATTCTTCATAGATCTAGAACGAGCAATTCTCAAATTCATTTGGAGTAGCAAAAAACACAGGATAGCTAAAACTCTTCTCAACAATAAAAGGACTTCTGGGGAAATCAATATCCCTGACCTCAAGCAGTACTACAGAGCAATTGTGTTAAAAACTGCATGGTATTGGTACAGTGACAGGCACGTAGATCAATGGAATAGAATTGAAGATCCAGAAATGAACCCACAGAGTTATGGTCACTTGATCTTTGATAAAGGAGCTACAAACATCCAGTGGAAAAAAGATAGCCTTTTCAACAAATCGTGCTGGTTCAACTGAAGGTCAACATGCAGAAGAATGTGAATTGACCCACTCTTATCTCCTTGCACTAAGATCAACTCCAAGTGGATCGAGGACCTCCACATAAAACCAGACACACTGAAACTAATAGAAAAGAAACTGGGGAAGACCCTGGAGGACATGGGCACAGGGGGAATGTTCCTGAACAGAACACCAATAGCTTATGCTCTAAGATCAAGAATTGACAAATGGGACCTCTTAAAATTACAAAGTTTCTGTAAGGCAAAAGACACTGTCAGAAGGACAAAACAGCAACCAACAAATTGGGAAAAGATCTTCACCAACCCCACATCCGACAGAGGGCTAATATCCAATATGTACAAAGAACTCAAGAATTTAGACCCAAAGAACCATATAACCTTATTAAAAAAAATGGGATACAGAGCTAAACAAGGAATTTTCACCAGAAGAAATTTGGATGGCTGAGAAGCACCTTAACATCATTAGTCACTAGGGAAATGCAAATCTAACAACCCTGAGATTCCACCTAACATCTGTCAGAATGGCTAAGATTAAAAACTCAAGAGACAACAGGTGCTGGCAAGGATGTGGAGAAATAGGAACACTCCTCCATTGTTGGTGAGATTGCAAGATGGTACAACCGCTCTGGAAATCAGTATGGTGGTTCCTCAGAAAATTGGGCACGACACTTCTAGAGGACTCTGTCATACCACTCCTGGGCATATACCCAGAGGATTCTCCTGCATGCAATAAAGACACATGTTCCACTATGTTCATAGCAGCTTTATTTATAATAGCCAGAAGCTGGAAAGAACCCAGATGTCCCTCAATGGAGGAATGGATACAGAAAATGTGGTATATATATACACAATGGAATACTACTCAGCAATTAAAAATAATGAATTCATGGAATTTGTAGGCAAATGGTTGGATCTGGAAAATATCATCCTAAGTGAGTCAAACCAATCACAAAAGAATACATATGAATTGCAATCTCTGATAAGTGGATATTAATGAGTCCAGAATCTCTGAATACTCAAGACACAATTAGCTAAGCAAAAGATTCCCAAGAAAAAGAAAGAAGAAGACCCTGGTCCAGAAAAGACTAAATCCAGTTTTGTAGGAGAGTACCAGAACAGAGAAATGGTGGGGAGGGGGCTGATTGTGGAATGGGGGGAGGAAGAGGACTTATGGGACATATGGTGAGGGGGGGATCTGGAAAGGGGAAAGCCTTTTGAATGAAACAAAGAATATAGAAAATAATAAAAATTAAAAAAAAATAAATAGACATAAAAATAATGAACTATGAATACAGTGTATTATTTAGAAAATTTTAGAAAAATTGAAGTTGATCATTTTCCTGGAATAATTATGTTTTTGTAAGGTCTAGCAATTTTTATGATTCTCTACTTCTCCTCCTGTCTTCTCTCTCTGTCTGGTTTCAGGAAGAGTACAGGACTGAAATGTTAATCATGCTCTATCCTTTGTATCATGGGGATATGCCTCTTTACTTGCTAAAATGTTCTCAACATTTCTAATTTATATTAAGCATTTCAAAATTGGGATAAAATCTGTGTGATATGTGTACAATCAGTCTTATTTAAGAAAATAGCTCTTTTTTTGTTAAAAGATTCATTCATTTATTTATTGTATGTAAGTACACTGTAGCTGAATTCACACACTCCAGAAGAGGGAGTCAGATCTCATTATGGATGGTTGTGAGCCACCATGTGGGTGCTGGGATTTGAACTCAGGACCTTCGGAAAAGCAGTCAGTGCTCTTCTTAATTACTGAGCCATCTCTCCAGCTCCCAGAAATAGCTCTTAATGACCCTATATAATAGGCTCTAGACATAAGAAGGACATTTAGCAGAAAAGACAATCAGGGAAGTCCTATGAAACTTTTCATTCTTCCAGAGCTAGTGTCTCAATCTCAGCAGGCTTGAAAATCAGGCCGGCAGCTATTGTTGTAATGTACATGTAAACAGATGGAGCTAGAGATCACCATAGTAAAAATATTACATGTGTCTTATTATAAAAATAATTTAAATGTATATGCATATATGCATACACTCATATCTATCTATATCTATCTACCTGTCTATATAGATAAATGTCTGCCTATACAGGGCCCAATATTCATATTTCTCAACAATCTTAAGTTGTATATTTCTAATGTTAATATTTCATAAAACATTCTTGTTACTCTCCAATATTGAGCATTACTCAATAGATACACTGATGTCCTGGGTTGAAAACATTGAATCTTCATTTGCACTTGCTCCTAGTTGAGCATGGGCAAGCAGAAGCTCTGTTGCACCATTTGGGTTCAGAAACTACGAACAAATTTCATGCAGATACTGTGAACAAGTAATCTATCCAATACTGTGAGCAAGTGTCGTTTACATGATCTGTTTAGTGTCATAGTTTACAAATTTTACATTCTTAATGATAAGTTACTCTTCAACAAGGTACTTATACATATGTTTTAAGCGACA
Source organism: Apodemus agrarius (assembly GCA_964023405.1). Classification (NCBI taxonomy): domain Eukaryota; kingdom Metazoa; phylum Chordata; class Mammalia; order Rodentia; family Muridae; genus Apodemus; species Apodemus agrarius. The sequence continues at coordinate 8,750,168 of OZ030021.1, forward strand.
TTTGTTTTCCTGAGTTCAAGAGATATGTGATAGGCCTCACAGAGAAAACACTGATGAAAGATAGATTTTATTCATACATGAAGCTGTTAAAGTATACTTGACATCTATTCCAACAGTGACAATTTTGCAAAATATATTTGATATATTATATTTTTTTTAATTGACTGGTGTGTCAGGTACCTGTATTCTCAGTACTCTGGAGGAGAAGCCAGTAGCTTCACTAGATCTCAAATGTTTTAGAGCAGACTGAGTAACAATATGTAATTAAGTACAGTTAAATATCAGAACATAGTGTAGAGAATAACAGAGAAGAGCAAAGGTGTGGACCAAGTGCATGGATAAGAGATGGTTTGATCTAATTGGAATATATGAAATTAATAAGTAGAACGATCACACAAACCATTACTCTATAAATTATGACATTAATATTATTAAAGAATGAGATATAGTTAAAAAAAGAAATACATAGTCAAATTTCATGTTAACCAGGTAATGAAAACCATTCTATTTGAAACTCCACATATGAAGACTTTATTTCCAATAAAAAGACTTTATTTCCAAAAAATGGTGTGAATTCATTAAATTACACATGAATGAATTCTACACATCATGAATTCTAGATAAGAATCCTGTCATCTATTTGATAAATAGTTTACAAGTATTTTTCCATTAATGAGTTGTTGTTTCACTTTTAAAATTCACTTAGCTATCTTCTTTATAAAGCAAAGCACTAAAATATAAAGTCTAGTTAAAAATCAGCAACTTTTGCTTGCATGTTTTGTTATCATGCTGTATTTGTTATCTGATTATTAAAAGATAATTTAGATAATTGTAAAAATATTATTCTCTATTTCACTTAAACGAATTTCCTTCACATTTCATATTTTGATTTCAGATTTTTAACAGTGGTATATAATTTTATTTCTGTTTTTGAAGTGAACTACCAAAGTAAAACCAAGAAGAGATCAATAATATAAATATACCCATTGTATATAAGGATGGTAAAACATTAATTAAAAGTTTTCTGAATAAATAGTCCCATGTTTAATTGGTTCACAAAAGATTCCACTAGACTTTCAAAGAAGAATTACAACCAATACTTCTGAAGTTATTACAAAAGGAGTAACAAATGGAGTATTTCCAGATTCACTTTTACAAAGCTGCTGTAACTATAATAGCAAATCAGTTGGAGAACAAAGGTAAAACTAGAAATCAGTGTCTCTGATGCAAAATTCTTGGTACAACTCTTGCAAAATAAATTAAGGTACTATATGAGTTAGATTATCTGGTTAAAAGAACGTTGGGAAGGGAGATATTTCTTTCCTCTCATACCTCCCAATGGCAGTCCATCATCTAGCAAACCCAAGCCAGGCATATGGAAACAGAACCTGAAGCAGAGCACTTAGAAGAATGCTGATTATTAACTTGCTTTATGACTTGAGCAGAAGGCTTTCTTTTACAATCCAGGGTCGTTTGACTAGAAATGGAGTTCCCCACACTATGATAGATTCTCCTATATCAATTAATAATTAAGAAAATTATGACCCATAGACATGTCTAGAAGTCACTCTGATGGCAAAATTCCTCAATGGAGATTCACTTTCCTTGATGTCTTTAGAGTGTATAAAGTTGACAGTCATTTACCAAAAAGATTACCAGCTATGATAAAAATTAGCTTTATACCAAAGATTCAGACACAGTTGAACATACATCATACACGAGTGGTAATAAATCATATAAATGGATTTAAAGACAGAAATGAAAGGCTTATTGAAATAGATGAAGAGAAAGCCTTTGGCATTATTTAGCATGCCTTCATGATAATACTCCTAGAGAAGAGAATTAAGGAGGAACCATGTCAATATAATCTCCAGCTAAAGTCATCCCAAAGGAGAAAAAGTAAGTCAACTCCAACAAAATCAGGCTCAGGAATGTGCTATACACATTTCTTTTCAATACAATGTTTAAAGTTCTAGGTAGAGCAATACTAAGAGAATGGAAGGGAATTGAAAGGATACAGTAGGCAAATAAGAAATCAAATTACCCATATTTATGTGATGTCTATACACATAAGAGATCCCACAAATTATAACAAAAATAAATCTGCATAATTTAAAACATATGCAGAAATTGTTACTGTGTCAAAAAATGTAGTACAAGACAGGTGGTTAATGCATAAAATTTTAATTTTTAGTTTAACAATTGCTCCATGAGCAACCACTCAAATGAGGTCATTGAAAATAAATAGGGTTATTCTGAGAAGAATTTAATTATTTACCTAAATATTCACATGATCATCAGTTTAGCACTATGACATCAGACAAGCCAATCAAGCTGAAACTCATCTTGCTCACTTAGAATTTCCTCTGAGATTGTAATGCTGATGAGAAGAATCAAAATGCATGTAGCTTGATCATTTCCCCATTTTATGTATGTATGTATGTATGTATGTATGTATGTTTGTTTGTATATATGAATGTATATACCCTTTGTGAACATGTTTTCTTGTTAAATCCTGGTTAAATCTGTTATACAATGAGCTTTACTTCAAAACCCAACATTTTTACACCTCAGAGAATTGAAAGTAATGAGATAAAGAGAAGTTGACCTCAGATACCTTCTGAGTGACAGACCAAACAAAAACTACAGACACATTAGTTCCTTAAGTTTTTGAGAAGATAAGTCCTTTAAGAGAGGCATGTGCCTTCAAAGTGAATACATTTTTCAAAGTGTATAAAATTATGGGTAGTGGAGAATCTAAAAAAGAAGCCCCTTTTATTTTGCTATGTTCAGAATGAATTTGAAATGAAATATGTAAATACCTAAGTATTTAAGTTTCTTAAATTATTAAATTAAGTTTATAAAACTAAGTTTATAAAAGTAAACAAAATCTCAAATCTTCCAGTGTTGTGGTATATGAGAGGGTATATTGGCACTAAACATTTATAAAAGATTTCTTTAAATCATTACAGTTAGAAATACAAAGGTCTATCAGTGTCTGTTCACACATTCCTACCTTCAAGAAAAGACACAGTAAACTATTCTCTGTCATTGTTTCTACAATTGTAGATTACAAACTTTATTCGTGATGGTGAAGCCCTTTTTCCATGATAGTTTTGCCATTATAATAAGTAAAGATTAGGAAAAGTTTGCCAAGAACCTTTCTAGCACAGAATGTGCCTCTCTACCCACTAGAGAGTGTAATAATGTTTGTTCTTATTCTTTGTTCTGTTCTGAGTATAATAACATGGATCAGAAGATAACTTCAGTCTCAAATATTTCCTTAGTATCCTGTGAGCACCTTATACACAGGAAACTCTTAACAATTAGGCATACTATTAACAATGGTTTTCCAGAAGCTTAAAATCACAATAAAAATACATTGTATTAAATACTCAGTAAACTGATGACTATTACAAAGTCACTAATAAGATCAGTCATAAAAATATATTAATGACATAAATGCCCCAAATCTTCCTTTATGTAATATGCGAATCTTTTAATAATCTTTCTTTTCTTAACATCTGAATAGCAGCATCAAGATGAATTTGAGATTTTATTCTTCATTGACTTTGCTTAATTGGTAGTGCAAAGGAATCACGTTCTTAGGTTTTATTACTGAAGTTTATATTTAGTAAAATTTTATGGAAATGAAATAAAAGTATGAAAAATCTTAATAGCTTTACTATTGTGGAATAATAGTTTCGACTTTCTAACATTTACTTCACAAAGCACTCTAGGAGAAATACTTGTATATAGTGTTTATAGTGATGGAAAACATAGTTAACATGCATTGGAGACAAAGGGGACTTGAAAATACTTTTGCTCCGAAAATGACCCTTAGTGTTGGCTCTTTGAAGAACAAAATTGCTGACATTGTCCAGGGGACTCCTTTATTTTCAGAATATATATGTGCGTGTTCATATAACAATATTTTGAGAAAGATACAAGGTTAGACTGTTGTTAATATTTAATAAAGAACTGAACAATCCGAAGTTTTCTGAATAATTAGTGCAATCATAAATGAAAAATTGATGAGACTTCATTTCTTTGAAAGCAGTGCATTCTATGAAGCAGCATTACAGTATATGTGTTTCCTTTGCTCCTAGTAGGAGCTCAAACACATTCTTAGTTGCTTTGGGGGCTAAAACCATCTGTCTTGTAGATTGGTTTGTGTTCCTCTTCATCACAGTTCTTTCATGAGTCATCATAATTTCTCTCATGATCTTCCCTGGGCTTGCATGTGAATATAGCTTGAAAAACATCTCATTCTTGATCTAATTACTTACTTGCATGCAAAAGTATGCCCTTTCATTAGCTTCAAATTTAACATATCTGTCATGGTATTCTATTCTAAGGTAAAAGGTAAAAGAAAAATTACTATTTTTTCTCTCTTTTTTTTAAAACCATAAACAACTGCTTTCAAAATTTATGTAGTTGTCTTCAAAATGTTTTCAAGATCATATTAGTCTCTTTGTAAGTTTATCATGTTTGATTGGTGCTGCAGTAGTCTCTGAAATTTGCAAGGTTTCTCATTTCTCAGAGCACTCGAGTGGGATGTAGGTACTGTTTCACAATATATATAGAAATGAACAATATATGATGGACTCATATTGAAAAGCCTACACTTTCATTAAGAGTATCATCCTAAGTGAGGTAACCCAATCACAAAAGGGAAAAGCATTCGGAATGTAAACAATGAATATAGAAAATAAAAAAAGAATATTATTCCCATACTAAATATATTGAGAACATTCCATGATAAATTTATTTTTACATAATAGCATCTCCGTAATTCCACTTTATGGTTTAAAATTCCTTTTTGAATTATAGACAAGAGAAATATATAAAGTGGGATTTTTCAATGTCCATTAATACAAAGTCAGAACAATGGAAACAAATAATGTCAAAATTGTGATAGAAAAAAATCTGACATTTTCACTATACAAACTATTGGTAAAGTCACACTTAAAACCTGTTCCTTGGCTGGAGACATAGCTCAGGTGTGTGAGTGCTTTCTGACCAAGCAGAAAACCCTGGGTTGGATCATCAGATATGTCTTGAGTACATCATTGTAATACCAATACTTAGGAGGTGGATGCAGGAGGATCAAAAGTTCAACATCATTCTGAGGTATATAATAATAAGGCCAGCCTAAGACATAGGAAAAGGTATATGCTGGTGGTGAAACAAAATAAACAAGCAACCAAATATCAATGATTCTTAATGATTAATATTTCTGTTCATTAAGTAGAACACTTACGTTGTATGCAAAGGCTCTGTGTATGTTCCCCAGCATTCTGCATGAAATTAAAATCAAACCATCCATCTGTCCATACAAATAAACCAAAAAAAGTAAATATTCTCTTGGAATTTTACGAATGTTTTAAATAGCATTATAAGTGAAATTTATTATGCCATTGAATTTTTTATATCAGTTTACCACTTGTAGAAAGCAAGATAATTTATATTACCAAATTCCAAACAATGCATAACAAAAGCTTATTATCACAGCATTATTTATATCAATCAGCAGAAGGTCATTTGGTAAGTGCATTGTGTTAAAGCCACACAATAAAGTTCTACACATCCCAGGAAATTAACACTGGGTAGAGTGGGCAAAATGTGCAAAGCCTTTATATGAATGTGAAAAAATTCTTAAAGCATAAGTTATATAAAACTGTAGGACTAGATACTATTTATAATATCTGACCTTTTATGTCTCTGTGAAGGCAACATGATGTGCATTATATTTATAAAAATAATATTATTTATTTTATATGAGAAAGTTATATACACAGATATCTTATATCTTTGATCAGAAAATTAAAGATACTTCATATGTCTTTATGTAGGTTATATTCTGTAAGTCAGTTATATAGACATGCATGCACATTTAGATATGGGTATTAACCAGAAAATTTGTTTCCACAGATGTATCCATGTATACATTCATTCCTTGTTGTCTACATAATTATGTTACATAGATACAATCATCATAATAGTGACACTTGATCTTTAAAGCTCAGTTTCTGGGTCTTTGCAGAAATAGTTGATGTGAAATGGGTATGAGGTAGAGTTTAGTAGAACAAATAAGAAATAAATACATATCTTAGCTTTGTGGGCTTGCCATTTGCTAAATGTAAAAACATTTGAAGGAATTGTAAAAGACTGTAACCTTTTTATCAGTTTGGATAAATAATTCAAAACACTTGAATATATTTAGAGTAAATAACCAAGTTATTAGTTCCATTATCTGAATGGAAGTGGGCATTTAAACAATCTAGTATTCTGAAATTCTGTAACAAAATAGAATAGATTGTGAATCTGATCTGTGCTTTAAAAACGACAATATGAATGTAGTTAGTGACAGAAATGACTGTCTCAGTGCCTTATGTTTTTACCAGGAGCGAGAGACCTGGATGGAACAACATTTCCAGACATTGCTGCTTGTGCTTTCGTCTTAATTACAAATGCCCTGGACACAGTTGGAACATGAAGTGGTGGGTCAACTTCATATCTCATTATCCACAAAATTAAAAGAACATTGCCATGTTAAATTTATAACACAGGTTAACATTTAGAAAGCTTTTTTTTTCTCAGCAGAATGTTTTTTTTTAATCAGAAACAGTAATATGTTATCTATCAGTCATTTACTACTATGTTCAATATTGTTTTTCACAGTCATTCATCTTTTTTATGACCATGTGTTTCCTAATGCAACATTTAAAGTGACTGTTTGGAATAAGTGGTGAGATGATGAGGTAACAATTGCAAGATAATTCTCCCTTTAACGAGGGAACTTAAAATTGAAATGGAGGATCATAATCCCCAAGAACTTAATGCTTACTTTTTTGAAATTTTTTATTTTTTTTATTTTTACAGGAAATAAAAACATTTATGGATAAATTATTCACTTCTTTGGTGATATCGTCTAAGCGCCGGACTTTTTGCTTGGTATTTTTTTATGTCATATGGTCCTTATCTTTATTATTATTATCATTATTATTATTATTATTATTATTATTATTATTTTCTATATTCTTTGTTTACATTCCAAAGGCTTTCCCCTTTCCCAGTTCCCCCCTCACCATATGTCCCATAAGTCCTCTTCCCTCCACCCATTCCCCAATCACCCCCCCACCACCACCACCACCATTTCTCTGTTCTGATACTCTCGTACAAAACTGGATCCAGTCTTTTCGGGGACCAGGGTCCTCTCCTTCCTTCTTCTTGGGAATCTTTTGATTTGCTAATTGTGCCTTGAGTATTCAGAGCTTCTTTTAAATTTAGGAAAAGTTATCATTGTAAAAGAACATATCATTCCCTGTGGCTGTGATAATATGAATCAATGAAAGTAACTTAGAGGAGAAATGGTTCACATAGACTCTCAACTTGAGGTAACAATCTAACATTTCTGGGAAATAAGGGATTTGCACAATGCTACAATCAGTCACTAACAAAACCAAGACAAGAGAAAAATGAATAAACATCTGTCTATACTCAATTCATGTAACACACACAGTCTAAAATCCCCTGGCTAGTGATAACAGTAGCCAAATTGTATCAGACATATGTTTACTTTAAAAATATAAATCTCTTAGTGGCAGGAAGATATAATAGCCACTAAAGCTGAGAGCAGATAAGTGATTGAGAAGGCTCTAGAGATCTACTCTGCCTCTTGGATACCTCAAGTAACATAGTGAGTACTTAAAAATTGCTGAGTACCTATTCAGTGTATTTAACATGCAATTAAAATTGTAAATACTCAAAAAGGTGATGAATCAATTGTTTTTATTTTGCACATTGTAAGTCTATGATAGGCAGCTTTTATTTTAATGAGAAGCAAAATTTAATTTTGCTTCTAGTGAATTCTCATTCTAGATCCCTCCTTACTGTCATAGTAGATAAGTTCTTCTGCCTATATTTATGGATGAATGTCGACACATGTGGAATGCCTATACTTTGGAAATAATATAAATGTGTAGATGTTATCTTCTACTGTGGAGTTTAATTGTTTAATCTCCACAGAACATGAGTTTCTATTTCTCTTAATAATCTGTGAAAATGCCTGCTTTTCTTGTAATGAAAATTTAGAAGAATAGATGCACACAGTCAGAGTGCTATCCTATTAGAATCAATACTGAGATTGATGTACCTGTTAGAAAGAAATGCCAAAAGATACCAGCCAATTCTTAGCAACAAGGGCAGAGTCATCGAGTATTCTCCTTCACAGACCAGCTTCTGCTTGTCTAGGTCTTTAAGATTACAAAGATCTAAGTAAGATACTCTCAGTCTCAGAACTTAAATTCTAGGTAAGATACTTAAATTGGAAGTGGAAGAAAATATAAAATGTTTCTTGATTTTATAATAACAAAGATTATTTTGAAATCGTGTATGCAATGAATTTTAGATATTTTCATTCTATATCAAAATTGTTTCACACCTATTGAAATACAGTAACTCAATTGTGGAAAACAGTCTTTTAATAATTGCCTAACATTATCCCTCAGCCTATAAGTATCAAATTAGAATGACTTTAGAACAAATTGTTTTGGATTAAATTAAATTGTGTTAGAGTGTATATTTTACAAAAAGCAGTGTTCGAGTTGCTGAGTTGAATTTTCAGAAAGATCAATCAATGACACTTGAACTGAGATTGGGACAGAATTCACCAACACTTCTGAAAAGAACATAAACTTCTGCGATTTGGAAAATATACTCATATGAAACTATTCTCAGCATTGATGATTATAAAGCCAACGTGTCAATAAAATTTGAAAGAGTTGAGAGAGGGCTATGTCCTATACCATTAAATATTCAGTCAAGATTTACTTCTTCACATGGTTTGTGAGTTGTATTGTGAGTATTCCATGCTTTTTGCCTAATATTCACTTATCAGTGAGTGCATACCATGTGTGCTCTTTTGTGACTGAGTTACCACACTCAAGAGGAAGGAAGACCAAAGAATGCATACTTCAGTCCTACTTAGAAGGGGGAACAATATAATCAAGAAAATGCAGGGTCAAAGATCCGAACAGAGACTGAAGGAAAGGCCATCCAGAGACTGCCCCACCTGGAGATCCATCCCACATGCAGATACCAAACCAAGACACTATTGCTGATGCCAAGAAGTGCTTGCTGACAGGAGCCTGATAGAGCTGTCTCCTGAGAGGCTCTGTCAGAGCCTGACCAATATAGATGTGGATGCTAGCAGCCAATCATCAGACTGAGCACAGGATCCCAATGGAGGAGTTAGGGGAAAGACTGAAGGAGCTGAAGGGATCTTATCTGGCATCAAAGGGAGGGGAGGCCCTTCATTCTATGAAGGCTTGATGCCCCCTGTAGAGGAAAGCCAGGGTAGTGAGGGTGGAGTGGGTGGGTGGGTAGGGAAATACCCTCATAGAAGCAGGGTAAGGGGGGGGATGGGACAGAGGGTTTGCAGATGGGAAAACAGGAAAGGGGATAACATTTGAAATGTAAACATATAAAATATCCAATTAAATAAAAAGATTTACTTCTTCATTACTTTGATACCATCTCATTAGTATGTAGCTTTGTCTACAACACTGATATACTGTAAATTAATAAGGCCAGCAAAGAATTGCATTTAAAATAAATTTATTATGCACAAATTTTGAGTTTTGAAATTATTATTTATACCTATATAAATAGAGTACAAAAGTTTCTCTGTTGAAACAGTCGGAAATTTTCTGAGGACCCATACTACTAGGTATGATATTTGTCTAAGTTATCCAAAGTACTTCCTAACTATGTTGTTTGATTCACTGCTTTCTAATTGATAGTTGAGTTCTTTTATCATAATTATACTTTACAAAATTCCAGACATAGTTCATTTTTTACTAATTTTTACCTTTACTTCATTTTGATGTTCTTCGTACTTTACTAGCCTTCTCTGAAATATCATCTTAGTAGTTTCATGTTACTATGTTAGGTGGTTACCTGTAAGAATGCAAGTAGCACAGACATTCCTAATTCCTTTATTATGCCTCACTTGGGGTGATGGTGGTTTGAATAATTAAAAACTCCACAGGCTCATATATTTGAATGTTTTGAGACCCTGGAGTTGTTAGGTCATTAGGGGTGGGATTTGAGATTGAAAACTTTTTTCCAAGGAGAGTCTCTCTCAGCCTGCAGAAAGCTAGTTCCTAGAATTTCAGGTTCTCCAAATATTTTATGTAATACTTGTAGTTTTACCGTGCCGCTCAAAGTTAGGCACCCAATATCTTCCAAAGAAGCATGAGTAGTTACCCAATACAACATAAAAAAATTTCTAGGATGTCCTTACATTTCAGAATATTTTTCATAATTATCATTAAAAGATTTTTATGCACTATAGTCTAATAATCCCAGGTTTGTTTTAGAGAGGGTTACAGCACTGAGAGAAGTAGAAATTTGCTCATATTCCTAACTAAGAAGCAATTCCACAGCAACATCTTCTTGCTAAGAAAATATTTTTCAGAATATTTAATAATTATAAAACAATATATACTATAAAGCAATGATTAATACTTTGATTTATGAATTAAAATTTAAAGAAATACTTGGTTGGAATTAATATTCAAGAAAAATTCAAGTTATATGTCATAAGAACAAATTCTTCATTAATTAGGTTTCAGAATTCTTCAAGAAACAGCTCTCTGGATAGTAGTTTCATTGTACCAACTTATGGTTCTGTTCAGTTCCCAATCTGGACATTGTTATTCAGTTCTCTTAGATTTTTTTCCTATTAAAATTTTCAGTAGGCTTGATATGCCATCAGAAATTGAGGTTGATTATATATTCTTTGACACTTTTTAATATTAATAACTCAGTGTATCTTATGAACATCATTGATTGTGAACTAAGAAATAGATTTAAGTAAATGTTGATAATATATGGTGTTGAAATCCCTAGCTGCTCTCTAGGATCTGCATTCCGTGTGTCATAAGCACAGCTCTCCCTGCCTCATGGGAAGCCTGCTCCCAAAAAGGACAACTGCAGGAGATACACACACCTCAGTCTCACACCTGCTATGTCCCAGGCAAGTCAGCAGCCATGAGGTCTGCACCATCCTTTCTGAGCTCCATCTTCTGGTCTGTACCTCTACCTACACTCACAGACCTGTACTCCACTCCCTGGGGCACAGATCCCTCCCTACCTCCCTGGAGTCCTGCTAATCCTGGAGACTACCAGACCAGTCAACACCAGATGGCTAAAGGTAAGCACAAGAACACAATCAAGAACAACAACAACAACAACAACAAAAACCAGTGCAATGTGGCATCATCAGAGCCCACTTCTCCTACTAAGCAATCCCTAGCTATCCTAATATACCTGAAGAGAAAAACTATGACTTTAAAATTAATCTTATAAAGATAATAGAGGTCTTTAAAGCAGAAATACAAAAATATCTTAAAGAAACATGGGAAAACACAGCTAGAAACATTTAGAGAGGAATGAAATAAATCCCTCTCTTTTTGGGTGAGAGATCTGGGATAGTAAAAGGGGTATTCACTCAGACTCTTTAGCCCTGGTGTTGAACAGTTGCCTAGCTCTCAAAGAAATCAGACCTGGAAGCCAGAGGCTGGCCCTCTTGTTTGTGCATCATTTTCACCATAGCCCTCCTGGTCAAGGATGTTTATATAGTTACATTGGGCCAAAGTCTGACTATCACCATGCCTCATGCTACCGAAGGGGTCCTTACTCAGCTCCCAGATCAGTGACTCACTAACTCACTATAAGTGTCTCCTCTTAAATCCTACCAGGATAACATTCTGCACCATCCCTCTACCTGGTCCTTCAAGGAAGATGTTACCTCTCCACTCCTACCTTACTCAACTACTCAGAAAGGACATGATCCACCATAGGCAGCTTAGCTACAAGTGGCTCTATCACAGGCACTGTGTATGTGCATGGTGGGGGCAGTACCTGCTGCAGAGTTCTAGGCACCAACTGCCCTGAACCTTGTTACTCAGCCCCCTGACTCAGATCCTGATGGCCCACTCCATGATTGCTTGGATGTTTTGGCCTACATCCATGGAATCAGACCAGATATTCAGAATATCCCCTTGATGAATCCAGAGGAAACATGGTTGGCCAAGTGGAGCAGCTTCATTCAGCATTGACAGAGATATGCTTGAGCAGCAGTGGCCTCCAACACTGAGATGATATAGGAAGAGCCACTCGGCCCAGAAAGCTGAACTGTTAACTCTAATCTAGGCACTGGAGCTGTGAAAAGCCAAGAAGAGACGTAATATTTACATGAATAGTCAGTATGCCTTTGCTATTTGTCATGTCCATATGGCTATTTATAGGAAGAGAGGCAGCAGATGAAAAGACTATCAAAAATAAAGAGGAAATCCTCTCCATAAAAGGGTTCTCTGGGGGTTCTAAAATGTTGGGCCATCATCTACTACATGGGACACCAGAGAGGGAAAGACGCAGTTTCAGAGGGCAACAATAGGGCAGGTGAAGCAGCCCAACATGCTGCCCTAGGAACCAGACCTCTCTTGCCCCTAACGTCCCTGGATGCAGAAGACGTTATGTTCCCTAGCCACCCTGTGTATTCAAAAGATGACATAACATGGGCTAGGAATTTGAATATGTACCAATGTCGTAAAGGCTGGTGGAGAACAGGAGACTGAAAATTCATTGTGGCAGAAGAAATACACTTCTCTTTGCCACATGTGTATCTGGAGACTGCAGGATTTGAAACAGCATGCTAATATCTGGTATAGGAATGCCAACTCGAAGATAGCTGAGATTGTCAAGAACTGTAAAGCCTGTCTACTAACTAACATGGTGGCTAATCAGAAGAAACCCAGTAATAAGTTCAGGGGCACAAAACTTGGAGCTTACTGGGAGGCAGAATTCATGGAGATAAAATTATGGAAATTAGGATATAAATATTTACTGGTGTTTATAGATACCTTTTGAGGATGGACTGAGGGATTTTCTACCAAACAGTGTTGGTGAAAATCCACTGAGATATCCCTCAACGGAGGAAGGGATACAAAAAATATGGTATATATACACAATGGAGTACTATTCAGCCATTAGAAACAATGAATTCATGAAATTCTTAGAGAAATGGATGGAGCTGGAAAGCATGGTATGCACTCACTGATAAGTGGATATTAGCCTAGAATTTTGGGACACCAAAGACACAATCTACATAACAAATGATGTCCGGAAAGAAGAAAGGAGTGGACACGTGCTGGAAAGGATCAAAGCATCAGTGTAGGGGAATACCAGAACAGGGAAGTGGGAAGGGGTGGATGGGGGAACAGGGGGAGGGAAAAGGGCATGTGGGATCTTTGGGGGGTGGGAAACCAGAAAAAGGGAAATAAAATATAAATATAGAATATATCCAATAAAAAATTTAAAAAAAAGAAAAAACTGTGAGAAGAAATTCTTCCAAAGTATGGTTTCCCTCACCTTGTAGGATCAATAATGTAACAGCCTTTGTGTCCCAGGTAAGTCATGGATTAGTAAATATTCTGGGTATTGAGATTAGAAACGTCATTGTACCTATAGATCCCAGAGCCCAGGACAGGTATAAAACATGAATAGAACTCTAAAATACACCTTAACTGAATTGATCTTAGAGAATATCAGTGACTGAGGGACTCTTCCCTTTGCTCTTTACATGTACAGAACTCCCTATGCCAGATGGGACTCATCCCCTTTGAGATCATGTTCGGTTGTCCCCTCATTTCTAACCTTCAGAAAAACTTCATCACTGAGTCAGATGACCACCAAGTATGGGACAACGTTGAGGATGTCCAATGGTTTCACAAACATATCTGGCCTCCATGCCCTCCATGAAACAGGTCCACTTCTGGAGCTTCATCGATTTTAGCCTGGAGACTAGGTCCTAGTCATGAGATATTGCCAAGGGATGCTAGAGCCTCATTGAAAAGGCTCCTATGTCATCCTTTTGACCACCCCCATTGTGCTGAAAGTTGGAGGAATTGCAGTATGGATCCATCATAATCACTCCTGAACTACAGACCCATTTGCTGTTGAGGACAACCCAGAACAACAGAAACCAAAGAAATGGAAGGCTACCAAGCATTCTTCCATTCCTCTCAAGCTCAAATAGAGCAATTGTGATGAGCATGTTTACTGTAAGTACCATAAAATCCAACCTCCCCCAGCCCTTTAACCTCACCTGGCCTGTCATCTATACAGCCACGGGGAAGATTGTCAATTCCACTTCCTGAGCTATGCCCCAGGTACCTGGTTCCTTGATCTCCACATCAACCTCTGACATCTGACCAGTAGAGGCTTGGGGCCCTTCCCCTCTATAGAACAACTTTGTGACAGCCCCCACCAGATTATGACTGCAATGCACATTTGGTGTGATACCAGACTCAGCACCAAGATTTTTACACCTTCCCAGGACATTCCCAGAGTCATGACTAACATAAGTAATATGTAGGCCCTGAGGCCTTCTTCTGTGTTCCTGGGGATGTGAATCCACAGGATAGATAAACTGGAAGCCCTGTAATAAGGACCTTATCACCATGACTAGGTTCAATATTAATGGATTATGGGGAGAAATACAATCCTCATGTTTTCAGATTCACAGATGATGGCAGGAAATTTGATTGGACTACCTGTAAGACTTGGCGACTGAGATATTGTTACTGATAAAGATCATATTCTGATTGTATGTTTAAACATGGCCCCCAGACCCATTGCTCTCTTCTCTAATGTTCTGCTGGGTATACCCACACCTACACCACTTTTGCAGGCTCATATGTTAATCCAACTCCAGAGCACATACCCCTCTTTGCCTTATAGGCCTTCAACCCAAGACACAAGGACAACATGTAGACTGAGTAATTACAACCTTGACCCCCCATCCCCCCCAGAATATGATGGTCTAGTCTTTTCAGGTCACCAATGCATCCAGACCCTAGTTACCTAAGTCATGCTGGCTATTATATGACTACCCTATTTTGAAGGTATAGACCTAATTGGAAACTAAACTGAAATTGAGAACCCATATGAGCACAGATGGCAGCAAAGTAAGGCTAGGCTGACTTTACAGTTCATAGAAGGTCAGAGCACCTGTATAGGGAAAGTCACTGAGGCCTATAGTAACCAGACCTATAGGATGAATTCAGACAGTGATAAATACCTATTACCTCCAACCAATGCCTGGTGGGCATGCACTGCAGAGTTTAGCCCATGTGTCTAATGGGCTATAATACACCAGGACAAGGAATTTTGTGTACTTGTACAGTTACTACCTAGGATCATCTATCATATAATGACAAAGTCCTAGACATCCTAGATGGAATCTTGGATTATATGCACACAAGAGACAAGGGAGACCTGATTTTTCCTGTAACCATGGCAGTTCTCAGAGGATTGGCATGGCTGGCATTGGAACTGTGGTAGTTTCCATGGTGTCACAAAACAAACATTATGAAGATCTAAGGGAAGCCATAGCTACTGATATAGAGAGATGAAAGAAGGGAATCTCTCACCTCAAAGAGGTTTGGCGCTCCCTGGCAGAGGTTTTACTCCCAAGAAATAGGAAAGGGCTGGATCTCCAGTTTATGCAACAAGAAAGGTTATATGCAGCCCTCACAAAGAATACTGTTTTTTTGCTGATACTTCTGGACTGTTTTAAACAGAACTGATAGTCAAAGAAGGCCTTCAAAGAGAAAAAGAGAGTATAGTCACAAGGTTGACTTGAATCATGGTTCAACAGTTCCCTATGGCTGACCACCCTGATAGCCACTTTAATGGGCCTTCTGCTCCTTTTATTTTTGCTCCTCAGATCTGGCCCCTGCATTCTAAACAAATTTGGTTCAATTCATGAAAGAAAGACTTGAGACTATTTAGTTTATGATAATTAAAAGTCACCACCAGTCCCTCTATAACAAAGCTTGTAAGCTTCAGGAAGATCCGTGATTGGGCCTTCTAGACACCACAGAAAGGGAGGAATGAGAAATCAATCCTCCTTATACATCATGTAAGCAAATTTAGCAGACATTGTAAAGTGAAAACCACCACTCATTGAGGAATGTGATAATCTCTAGATTCTTTGATCTCTGGTGTTTCTTCAGAGTTACAAGAAAAAGAATCAATTTCTGATATAAATTAATATCAGTTATCAACTAGTAAACACTTAACTGTCTTTATTTTTATTCCAGTAAGAAATCAACAATGAACAGTAGTCTGTGATTTGGTACAGCTAATTTGGTATCTGAGAGATTGTATCCTCCAGCAAATATCAAGCACTATCTTTATGTTTCCCAGGAAACATAAAGCAAGAAGTTCATAAGCAAATTTTCTCAAGCCGTTTTATAAAGCTAAGTGTTTATATTACTTGAGCATGTTCCCCATGTTTCCAATACATTAATGGATCTTAATGAATATTGTTTCCCAATAAATTTCAATGAAATGGACATTCAATGTATGGCAGCTTGTTGAAGTTGTAACCTACCTACACAGTGGTGATGCAATGAAAAATGTTTTTTATCAGAGAGTATAAATTTAATTGCTTAATGTAATTATTTGAAATTGATGCAAATACAGTGCATAGTATCATATATTATAAGCTATAATCCCAAATTGATACATTTTGTTATCTGACATAAAATAAAAGAAGCCAAGGACTCTGCTCACAATAAGGCATGTAATCAAATGATGTGTTTATAGCAAAGGATTGTAAACTTTAGTACTCTTATACAAAAAACAAAGAATAAACATGTCACTAGCATATTTCCCTACTCAATTTGAATTGATGTGCAGTATATTCTTCAGTTTGTAATAAGTAATATGAAAGATATAATTAATAATAAGATAATTAAATTTCATTATTGGCTTTAAGGAATCAATTAATATTAAAGAAAATGATCCAATTTTATTTTTAACAACATGGTCTTGCCTGATATATATGTGTACACTTAAATGTATGTTAATTTTTCTCAAAATTTATTAATTTTATAGATTTACTACTCACTATTACATTGATTATTAACAGCATAATGTGATTATTGTATAATTATAAGGTTATCATTAACAAAAAATATATTTGATTTAAGGTTATGAGGAAGGGTGAAATTAAAAAGAAATATGTTCTTCACATCACAGGAATCACTTGATATTCATTTCACACAGTCACAAAATAAAGTTGTAGATTAGAAATAAAACATTCATTATTAAACTATATTAACTTCAAAACATTTTTATTTTAAAACATTTTAAAATATAAATCAGGAAAAAGTGACAAGTTTCTTCTCCTTCGGCTTTATGCTAGGGTTTTTTCATATTTATTATGAATGGCATATCTTTTGATCTTTTACAGTCATTAGAATGTAGTATAAAACCCTTTTCACCTATGATAAGGATTTTATTTATTTATCCATTAAATCTATAAATTATTCGCTTTAAAATTTCTGGCTTTTGTTAGTGATCTTTCATCAGTAAATGTTTGGAATTTCCTACAATAATTAATTAAACAGTGTCTTAATTTGACTGTCTATAACAAACCAGGCTGAATAAATTAGGGAATAAATAATGATTGATTGTCTTTCTGAAGGCAGAGAAGTCTAAGATCAAGGTGCCACAGTATCTTTCACTGGTGCAGAGTTTAGAATGCACTTGCTCTTGATAGATGGATCATTATGGAAAGAATTAGAATCACTGCTAAGAAGAAAGGATAGGAAAAGAATGTGTGATGAAGGGAGAGACAAAGTATGTGCAGATTGGACATTTCTCAGTTCATTCCTTGAATGACATGAAATAGGGTGGAAATGGTAGATTGACATACGTCAATTTATATCAGCCTATATCTTTCTCATTTTTGTGCTCTTATTTTATAAGGCTCAAAGTAGATACTAATAAAAGTACCATTGGAAAATATGATTATATCTTTAATCTTCTGCATCAAAAGTGCTGCATTATTGATACAAATGTACTTGTCTGAAGCTCCACACCTATTTTTCTAAATTTTTGTTTAATTTTGTGAGATCTAATGCAGACCTTTCTCAACGCAACAGTTCTCTATAGCTTTTAACCAAAATTGTCTGCAGAGTTTCTCTAGTTCAAGGGTATTTAAGACGTAAACTGAATTTGACCATAGATTTATAAAAACTGTGATTACTATTTAAAGAAGATGACGGTGCACCTGGAGTGGTAACTGGAGGCAAGGCCTGTTGACAGCAGCCTTATTTCTTCACAGTGAATATTATTGTATGGATTCAGTAATTCAAAAAAGGGAGGTTTGCTATAGTGTTCAGAACTCACAGTGATACAAATAGAAAACTTTTACTATCAAGGAATGTATTTTTACAAGTCTTCTCTGTTATTCACCTGTTTCTCATAAAGAATTAATCCCAAATATAATTGTCTTCTCCTGGAAATAAAATATCAAACTGTGCTATGAATAAACTTAGTGGGTAACTGAGATATCATTCACACTCTTTTCTTTGACAAAGGCAATTTTATATTCTAAAAAAGAGATAACTAGTTCTGGGACAAGACATATCAAAACAAGAGTGGAAAAGAAATTAATTTCACTGAACAAAGTCTGTAATCTGATAATTCTGTTGAAATAAGCAGGGAAGACATGATCACCATAAAAATGATTTTAAATATTTTTTTACCTTAGTATCTTTTTAATTGATTATTTTACTTATTTACATTTCAAATATCATCCCTTCCCAGTTTCCCCTCTGCAAAGCCCCTAATCTATCCACTATTCTCCCTTGGCTCTCTGACAAACTCCCTCACCCACCCAACCACTTCTGCCTCACTGCCCTAGCATTGCCCTAAGTTGGAGAATTCAGTCTCCATAGGACCATGGACCTTTCCTCCCATTGATGCCAGATAGAGCCATCCTCTGCTACATATGCAGCTGTAGCCATGGATCTCACCATGTGTACTCTTTCATTGATGATTTAGTCCCTGGGAGCTCTGGGGGTCTGCTTATTTGTTTTTCTTCCAATAGGGTTGCAAACCCCTTGAGCTGCTTCAATCCTTCCCCTATCTCAATTGTGGTAGCCATACTCAGTCTAATAATTGGCTGTGAGCGTTCTCATTTGTATTAGTCAGGCTCTGGCAGAGCCTCTCAGGGGACGGTCATAAAAAGCTCCTGTCAGCAATAGTGTGTATAAAAATATTATTAATAAATAGTCCTTAAAAACTTAGCAGGCTTATAAATAATACTATTCATAAGTAAATGTTAAATTCAAACTTTATAAGTGTGAAAAGTGTTTAAAACATCTGTATTCCTGTATATGGAAGTATTAATGCAAAGAATATGTAAACACAATATTGTCATTATTTCTTATTTTTCCTTTCAATTTGACCCCAGTTTAACTTTTTCTCTATATAATTTTGTAGCTATTGTAAGCACTTTCTGGATGAAGTATATTATTAAAAATATTTTAATAAGGACATATTAATAACTCAAATGTAATGGAATATTTGAAAGAAAGTATTCACTCCTAGAACGAGAAATATTCTATTTAATTATGTTATCTAATCATATAAAACAATCTTCCTATTATCCATTTCTCCTTTATTTATTATTAATATGAAGATACTTAGTAGAACTAACAACCTAATAGAAATTGTATTCTTTCAAAATGTGAAAAGAAATTTTATCACTATTTAAAAATAATTTCTTGCACAAAGAAATAGAGTATTTGTTTAGGGGATGTCAATTAAATTTCATTGTATTCTGATTGTGCAAAATAAACACATACAAACAACACAAAAATAAAATTTTCTTATACCCCAAGCTCAGTTTACTCATTAATTGCTTACATAATTTGTACAAAATGTTGTTAAAGATTTAGTAGAAGCCAAATATAATGAATAGTGAAAACATTTTCACATTCCTAAAAATGTTTCACTTGTACTTTGTTGAAAAACATTCATACACTTACTTGAGCTGTCCTGCTAGCTATTACCAATTGATATACTGTGCTGAAAATATATAAAAGTTTTTGGTACAGCAAGGAAACTGAGTGTTGAAATGTGTAGCAAAGTGCTAGATGCCTTCTTGAGCAGCTGAACTTTCCCAGGAATTGAATGACCACTTCACTTAAAATCTTCAGATGTGCTTACTAGTAGTTCCTTTGAAATGTTGCTACTCCATTGTTGAAATGTACCACATTTTCTTACCCATTCCTCTGTTAAGGGATATCTGTGTTGTTTCCAGATTCTGGGTGTTATTAATAAGGTTGCTATAAACATAGTGGAGCATGTGTCCCTGTTATATATTGTAGATTATTTTGGTATAGCTGGGTCTTCAGGTAAAACTATTTCCAATTATCTGAGGATCTGCCAGATTTATTTCTAAAGTGGTTTTACCAGCTTGCAGTCCCACAAGCAATGGAGAATTCCTTTTCTCCACATCCTCACCCTTTCTCTACATTCTCACAAGCATCTGCTGTCACCTTAGATTTTTTCCCCTGTTCCCCTAATTCCCCCCGCAGTCCACTTTCCCTCCCAGGTCCCTCCTTCATTCCCCATTGTGATTGATTTCTTCTCACCAGGGACTGAGACATCCTCACCAGGGCACTTCAGCTTGTTGACCTTTTTGAGTTCTGTGGACTTTATCTTGGGTGCTTTGTACTTTATTATGGGTAATATCCATTTAGTAGTGAGTACATACAATTCATGCCCTTTGGGGTCTGAGTTACCTCACTCAGGATGATATTTTCTAGTTCCTTGCATTTGAATGTAAAACTCATGATGTCCTCATTTTCAATAGTTGAACAATATTCCATTGTGTAAATGAACCACATTTCTGTATCCATTCTTCTGTCATAGGACATCTAAGTTGTTTCCAGCTTCTGGCTATCACAAATAAGGCAGCTATGAACAGAGTGGAACACATGTCTCCATGGCATGATGGGACATCTTTTGGGTATATTCCCAAGAGTGGTATAGCTGAGTCTTCAAGTAGATCTATTTCCAACTTTCTTAGGTGCATTTGACGAAATAAAACACCCCTTCATGTTAAAAGTATTGGAGAGATCAGGAATTCAAGGCCAATTCTTAAACATAATAAAAGCAGTTTACTGCAAAACAGCAGCCAATATCAAATTAAATTTAGACATACTTGAAGCAATCCTACTGAAATCAGAGACAAGACAAGGATGTCCACTCTCCCCATATCTATTCAATATAGTACTCGAAGTACTAGCTAGAACAATAAGACAACAAAAATATATCAAGGGGATACAAACTGGAAAAGAAGAATTAAAGGTATCACTCTCTGCAGAACATACAATAATACACAGAAATTCTACCAGAGAACTTCCCCAGATGATAAACAACTTCAGCAAAGTGGTCAGATAGAAAATTAACTCAAATCAATCAGTAGCCTTGTTTTATACTGATGATAAATGGGCTGACAAAGAAATTAGGAAACAAGTCCCTTCACAATAGATGCAAATAATATAAAATATCTTAGATTTTGATTTTACTCATTCTGATTGGCGTGAGGTGTAACCATATTAAAAATTTGGGCACAGAGCTAAACGAAGATTTTCAACTGAGGAATATTGAATGATCAAAGAGCACCTAAGAAATTGTCACCATTCTTAGTTATCAGAGAAACGTAAATCAAAATGACCCTGAGATTCCACCTCAGACCAGTCAGATTGACTAAAGATCAAAAAATATGACCAATTTTTAATAGGGTTATTTGCTTCTCTGGTGTCAAACTTCTTGAGTTCTTTGTGTATTTTAGATATTAGCCCTCTTTTGGATATAGGTTCATAAAAAAATTTCCCAATCTGGCAGTTGCTGTTTTGTCCTTCATTACAGTGTCCTTTGCCTTACAGAAGCTTTGAAATTTTCTGAGGTATCATTTGTCAATTGGTGATCTTAGAGCATGAGACATTGATGTTCTATTCAGGAAATTTTCTCCTGTGCCAATGTGTTTGAGGTTCTTTTCCATCTCATCTTCTATTAGATTCAGTGTATTTAGTTTTATGTTGATGTCCTTGATCCACTTAGACATGGGTTTCATACAAGGAGATAGAAAGAATTCTTTTTACATGTTGACTGCCAGTTGAACCAGCACCATTTATTGAAATGGCTTTTTTCCACTGGATGATTTTGGTGTCTTTGTCAAAGATCAAGTGACCACAGGTGTGTGGGTTTATTTCTGGTTCCTCAATTATATTCCATTAATATACCTGCCTGTCTCTGTAACAGTTTCATGCAGGTTTTATCATTATTGCTCTGTAGAACAGCTTGAGGTCAGGGATGATGACTCCCCCAAAAGTTCATCGGTTCCAGTTTTAGATCTTTGAATTTGTATGATCAAGTTAATCTTGAAACTCAGCATTGGTTAGATGTTTCTTCATGTAATAAACCACCAGTGTTGTTTCAGGCTTTGCTTATCTTTTAATTCTTCCCTTATATATGTAGCTCCCTCTATATTCTCTGAGCTAATTTTGGAAACAAATACACAGTAGAGAAGAAGAACAACATAATTATAGAATCGCAAAAAAATATGGCTTTGTGGAATATACAAGTTTGCAAGAAAAAGAAGTTAGATATATGATTAAGAATCATAAAATAAATTTCTCTCATTTATAAATTAAATTCTACTTCCAACAATGAGATAATAAAAGTTATATCCAATAATGAGTATAAAGAACATTGTTCTAAAAGACATAGGGATAAAGCATAAGCTAACTATAATATTTTAGCATTTATTCTATAGGTAATATATGGAAGGCATGATAGGCTCCTTAACAGCAAAACAAGTTAAATTAATGGTGATGTTAATTACATTAGTGAAGGTAATTAAAAATAATTGGCAATTATTATTGATTATCTTTCTGTGTTAAAGAAAAAATTGTTACACATTTGTGAAAGAAAATTACTTTCCTCATTATCTGAAATTTAAAAAAGGTACTAATCAGGAGAAGCTCTCTTTTGTCTAGATATCTAGGAGAGATGGTTACTGAGGCTTTCTGTATTCATCGTCTGACAGTCTTCAACTATGAATAGAGAATACATATACTGGTCAAGTATAAGTAGTTCATCTGCCTTCTATTAATATATTACCAAATTTTGGACAAATTTTAATTTAATTAAAAGCTTCAGGTTCCTAATTAAAAGTACTTGAGTACAATTTGGTTCTTTCTCTTAATTATAGATTTAAGTTATTAGGCTCTTTATGATTTTATTAAATTTGAAATATTATGAGGAGGCTCAAGATTTTGTTTCAGACAATTCAGTGACATTTCATATGTGTCCTGAGAGGCTATCAATATTCCAAAGAGATGAAAAAATAAATGATGTAAAATGAAAATCATAGGTGACAAAGCCCTGATAACACAGTAAAACATGACACTATATTGAAGACAAACATCCACATAATTTATCAATGTGCTCCATGCAAACGTTTCTGCAGTGCGAATTTGGGATTGTTTCTTATTTTCTGTTAATTAAATACACTACTAGAATTTCACATTTTAAAAGTTACGTATTTATACTGATACATGTTTGTACTTATATTTCCAAGAACCAGCACTAGCACACCTCTGTCAGCCTCCATAAACAATGAAAGAGATTTTCTTGTGCCTGGTAAGCTTTACTTTGCCTTGTCACTACCCGAGTGACAAGGTCATGGACTACTCTCTGTATCTCGTGCTTTCTTAGTGATATTTACAGGCATTTAATTTTCTGATGTTATATAGATATTCTTCTCTGTCAAGGTCCCATTTGCCACTGAATGGGTGGGTGGTAAAAAGGCTTGATGTTATGTGTTCTCAGATGAGGTCAGATGAGGCTATTTTCTCTTATGACCTCACAATGAATATCTTTCTCTCAAGCTATATCTATCCTTGGAGTCATCTATTATCATTAACACAATGAAGTATTGTGAGCAAGGACACACTTAAAAGTTACTGTTCAAATCCTTTCTGTGGCAGTGTTTTAGTCCCCTCTGTACCTGAACACAAATAAAGGAAGCTGTTAGTGAGAACAAGTCACCACAGAATAGTCGTTCTTTTAGCCCATACTGTCCAGGAAATAAAAACAGGCTTCAGTGTGAACATACGCTATGTACATGTATTTTTTTTTTCTGCAGAATAGGAGTCTTGGTAAAGAGAAATGCTATGACATGAACCCAGTTGTGTCTAGATTAATAGATTTGAGTCCATTGCCATATACACACATTCGCTTTCCAGTTAAATCTGTCACATATTAGCTATCACTATTTCCTTGTTAGTTTTCCTAAATATGAACTATGTTCTCCATTATTCCACCTAGGAATTGTGGTCATATACCATGCTGGCTTTGCATGTTGCACTTCAATTCAAACTATAGTCTATATTTTTATAAATCTGTATTAAGATCACCTCCATGTTAAAATCTTATTTTTATTCTCCTTATTCATTGACTGTTTTCTTTATAATTGTTATTTATAAAATACAAAGTTGTAATTCCTTTACTCATAATTTGTTTCCTTTTGTTTTTGTTTTTTTCCTTTTTGAAGAATTGCATATGGAGGCTCACAGCCAACCATTGGAGAGAGCACAGGGACCACAATGGAGGAGATAGGAGAAGGAAAGAAGGAGTTGAAGGGGCCTTATCTGGCATCAATAGAAGGGAGGCCCTTGGTCCTTTGAAGGCTTGATGCACTAGTGTAGAGGAATGCTAGGGTGGTGAATGGGAGTGGGTAGGTGGGTGGGAAGCATCCTCATAGAAGCAGGGTAATGGAGGATGGGATAGGGAATTTGCAGAGGGGAAACAAGGAAAGGGGAAAACATTTGAAATGTTAATAAATAAAATAAAAATTCAAAAAAGAATTGCATACATATATACATACATACATATAATGTAATGCACTTTGATTAAATCTGTAACTTCTTTTCTATTCCTACACTAATTCCCACAATTTTTTTTCCTACATCCTAAGCACATGCTCTCTTTCTCTTCTTTTTTTTTTTGATTTTTTTTATTGTATATATTCTATATTTACAATTCATTTCCCTTTTTCTGGTTCTCCACCCCCAAAGGTCCCACATGTCCTTTTCCCTCCCCCTGCTCCCGCATCCACCCCCTCCCACTTTACTGTTCTTGTACTCTCCCACAATGATGTTTTGGTCCATTCTAGCACCAGTGTCCACTCCTTTCTTCTTGTGAGACATCACTTGATATGTGATTTGTGTCTTTGGTGTTCCAAGCTTCTAGGCTAATATCCACTTATCAGTGACTGTATACCATGGGTATTCTTTTGAGACTGGGTCACCTCACTTAGTATGACATTCTCCAGCTCCATCCATTTCTCTAAGAATTTCATGAATTCATTGTTTCTAATGGCTGAATAGTACTCCATTGTGTATATATACCACATTTTTTGTATCCATTCCTCTGTTGAGAGACATCTGGGTTCTTTCCAGCTTCTGGCTATTATATATAAGGCTGCTATGAACATAGTGGAGCATGTATCCTTATTGCATGCTGGTGAATCTTCTGGGTATATTCCCAGGAGTGGTATGGCTGGGTCCTCTGGAAGTATCACGCCCAGTTTTCTGAGGAACTGCCAGACTGATTTCCAGAGTGGTTGTACCAGCTTGCATTCCCACCAGCAGTGGAGGAGTGTTCCTCTTTCTCCACATCCTTGCCAACACCTGATGTCTTCTGAGTTTTTAATCTTAGCCATTCTGACTGGTGTGAGGTGAAATCTCAGGGTTGTTTTAATTTGCATTTCCCTAATGACTAGTGATGTTGAACATTTTTAAGGTGTTTCTCAGCCATCCAAATTTCTTCAGGTGAAAAGTCTCTGTTTAGCTCTGTACCCCATTTTTGGATAGGGTTATTTGGTTTTCTGGGGTCTAACCTCTTGAGTTCTTTGTATACATTGGAGATTAGCCCTCTGTCGGATGTGGGGTTGGTGAAGATTTTTTCCCAATTTGTTGGTTGCTGATTTATCCTTTTGACAGTGTCTTTTGACTTACAGAAACTTTGTAGTTTTATGAGGTCCCATTTGTCTATTCTTGCTCTTAGAGCATAAGCAAATGGTGTTCTGTTCAGGAATTTTTCCCCTGAGCCAATGTCCTCAAGGGTCTTCCCCAGTTTCTTTTCTATTAGTTTTAGTGTGTCTGGTTTTATGTGGAGGTCTTTGATCCACTTGGAGTTGAGCTTAGTGCAAGGAGATAAGAGTGGATCAATTCTCATTCTTCTGCATGTTGACCTCCAGTTGAGCCAGCACCATCTGTTGAAAAGGCTATCTTTTTTCCACTGGATGTTTTCAGCTCCTTTGTCGAAGATCAATTGGCCATAGATGTGTGGGTTCAATTCTGGGTCTTCGATCCTATTCCATTGATCCGCTTCCCTGTCACTGAACCAATACCATGCAGTTTTTAATACCACTGCTCTGTAATATTGCTTGAGGTCCGGGATATTGATTCCCCCAGAAGTTCTTTTGCTGTTGATGATAGTTTTAGCTATCCTGGGTTTTTTGTTATTCCAGATGAATTTGAGAATTGCTCTTTCTAGCTCTATGAAGAACTGAGTTGGGATTTTGATGGGAATTGCATTGAATCTGTATATTGCTTTGGGCAAGATTGCCATTTTGACTATATTAGTCCTGCCAACCCACGAGCATGGAAGATTTTCCCATTTTCTGATGTCTTCTTCAATTTCCCTCTTCAGAGACCTGAAGTTTTTGTCGTATAAATCTTTCACATGTTTGGTTAGCGTCACTCCAAGATACTTTATATCATTTGTGGCTATTGTAAAGGGTGTCATTTCCCTAATTTCTTTCTCAGCCTGCTTATCCTTCGCGTATAGGAAGGCTACTGATTTACTTGAGTTGATTTTATAGCCATCCATCTTGCTGAAGTTGTTTATCAGTTGCAGGAGTTCTCTGGTGGAGGTTTTTGGGTCACTTAAGTAAACTATCATATCATCTGCAAATAGTGATAGTTTGACTTCTTCCTTTCCGATTTGTATCCCTTTGACTTCCCTCTGTTGTCGAATTGCTCTAGCTAGTACCTCAAGTACTATATTGAAGAGATATGGCGAGAGGGGACAGCCTTGTCTAGTCCCTGATTTTAGAGGGATTGCTTCGAGTTTTTCTCCGTTTACCTTGATGTTGGCTACTGGTCTGCTGTATATTGCTTTTACTATGTTTAGATATGGGCCTTGAATTCCTGTTCTTTCTAGGACCTTTAGCATGAAAGGATGCTGAATTTTGTCAAATGCTTTTTCAGCATCCAATGAGATGACCATGTGGTTTTTTTCTTTGAGTTTGTTTATGTAGTGGATTACGTTGATGGATTTCCGTATATTGAACCATCCCTGCATCCCTGGGATGAAGCCAACTTGATCATGGTGAATGATCATTTTGATGTGTTCTTGGATTCGGTTGGCAAGTATTTTGTTTAGTATTTTTGCATCGATATTCATAAGAGAAATTGGCCTGTAGTTCTCTTTCTTAGTTGGATCTTTGTGTGGTTTTGGTATCAGGGTAATTGTGGCTTCATAGAATGAATTGGGTAGTGTTCCTTCTGTTTCTATTTTGTGGAATAATTTGAAGAGTATCGGTATCAGGACTTCTTTGAAGGTCTGATAGAATTCTGCACTAAAACCGTCTGGTCCTGTGCTCTTTTTGGTTGGAAGACTGTCTATGACCCCTTCTATTTCTTTGGGGGTTATGGGTCTGTTTAGACGATCTATTTGATCCTGGTTTAATTTTGGTATTTGGTAACTGTCGAGGAAATTGTCCTTTTCCTCCAGATTCTCCAGTTGTGTTGAGTATAGGTTTTTGTAGTAGGATCTGATGATTTTTTGAATTTCCTCAGTTTCTGTTGTTATATCTCCCTTTTAATTTCTAATTTTGTTAATTTGAATACTGTCTCTGTGCCCTTTAGTAACTCTGGCTAGGGGTTTATCTATCTTGTTGATTTTCTCAAAGAACCCGCTCCTGGTTTTGTTGATTCTTTGTATGGTTCTCTTTGTTTCAACTTGATTGGTTTCAGCCCTGAGTTTGATGATTTCCTGTCTTCTACTCCTCCTGGGTGAAATTGCTTCTTTTTGTTCCAGAGCTTTCAAGTGCGCTGTTAAGTTGCTAGTATATGCTCTCTCCTGTTTCTTTTTGGAGACACTCAGGGCTATGAGTTTTCCTCTAAGCACTGCTTTCATTGTGTCCCATAGATTTGGGTATGTTGTGCCTTCATTTTCATTAAGTTCTAAGAAGTCTTTGATTTCTTTCTTTATTTCTTCCTGGACTAAGGTATCATTGAGTAGAATATTGTTCAGCCTCCAAGCATATGGGGATTTTCTGTTGTTTTTGTTGCTATTGAAGAACACTCTTACTCCATGGTGATCTGATAAGAGGCATGGGATTAGTTCGATCTCTTTATATTTGTTGAGATCTGTCTTGTGTCCAATTATATGGTCGATTTTGGAGAAGGTACCATGAGGGGCTGAGAAAAAGGTATAGTCTTTTGCTTTAGGGTGAAATGTTCTATATATATATCTGTTAAATCCAATTGCTCCAAAGTTTCGATGAGTTTCTCCGTGTCTCTGTTTAGTTTCTGTTTTCCTGGTCGGTCCACTGTAGATAGTGGAGTATTGAGGTCCCCCACAATCATTGTGTTAGGTGCAATGTGTGCTTTGAGCTTTAGTAAGGTTTCTTTTACAAATGAGGGTGCCCTTACATTTGGAGCGTAGATGTTTAGAATTGTGAGTTCCTCTTGGTGGATTCTTCCTTTGACTAGCAAGAAGTGACCTTCTGTGTCTCTTTTGATGACTTTGGGTTGAAAGTCAATTTTATCTGATATTAAAATGGCTACTCCAGCTTGCTTCCTGTGACCATTTGCTTGCAAAATTGTCTTCCATCCTTTTACTCTAAGGTAGTGTTTGCCTTTGACTCTGAGGTGTGTTTCCTGTAAGCAGCAAAATGTAGGGTCCTGTTTCCGTATCCAGTCTGTTAGTCTATGTCTTTTTATTGGGGAGTTGAGTCCATTGATGTTAAGAGATATTAAGGAATAGAGATTATTACTTCCTGACATTTTTGATGTTATTTTTGTTTTTGAGTAGTTATCTTCCTTTGAGTTTGATGGAAGAAGTTTACTGTCTTGCTTTTTCTTGGGTGCCATTTCCTTCCTTGTGTTGGAGTTTTCCTCCTACTATCCTTTGTAGAGCTGGGTTAGTGGAAAGATATTGTGTAAATTTGGTCCTGTCATGGAATATTTTGATTTCTCCGCTGGGTATAGTAGTCTTGGCTGACATTTGTTTTCTCTTAGGGTCTGCATGAGGTCTGCCCAGGATCTTCTAGCTTTCATGGTTTCTGGAGAGAAGTCTGGTGTGATTCTGATAGGTCTTCCTTTATATGTTACTTGGCCCTTTTCTCTTACTGCCTTTAATATTCTTTCTTTGTTTAGTACATTTGGGGTTTTGATTATTATGTGACGGGAGGTGTTTCTGTTCTGGTCCAGTCTGTTTGGAGTTCTGTAGGCTTCTTGTACATTCATGGGCATCTCTCTCTTTAAGTTAGGAAAGTTTTCTTCCATAATTTTGGTAAAGATATTTGCTGGCCCTTTAAGTTGTAGATCTTCACTCTCATCTATCCCTATAATCCTTAGGTTTGGTCTTCTCATTGTGTCCTGGATTTCCTGGATGTTTTGGGTTACAAGCCTTTTGGATTTTGCGTTTTCTTTGACTGTGGATTCAATGGTTACTATGTTATCTTCAGCATCAGAGATTCTTATTTCTATCTCTTGTATTCTGTTGTTTATGTTTGCATCTACGACCCCTGTTTTCTTCCCAAGGTTTTCTATCTCCAAGGTTGCCTCCTTTTGTGATTTCTTAGTTGTTTCTACCTCTGTGTTCAGATCTTGGATGGTTTTGCTCAGTTCCATCATTTGTTTGTTTGTGTTTTCATGTAATTCTTTAATATATTTTTGTGCTCCCTCTTTCATGACTTCTGCCTGTTGTTTCAAGTTCTCCTGCATTTCTTTAACTGATTTTCTCATTTCCTCTTTATTGGTTTCTGTCTGATGGCCCATATTCTCCTGGAGTTCTTTAAGTGTTTTTTGTGTTTGGATTGTAAGAGCTTCTACTCTATTGATGTTCCCCTGCATTTCTTTAAGAGATTTGTTTATGTCTTTTTTGTGTTCCTCTAGGAGCATAATGACCTGTGCTTTTATATCTAACTCTTGTTTTTCTGGTGTGCTGGGGTATCCTGGACTTGCTGTGGTTGGCGAATTGGGTTCAGATGGTGCCATATTGCCTTGATTTCTGTTAATAACGTTCCTATGTTTGCCTTTTGCCATCTCTTTATCTCTGGCGTTAGTTGGTCTTATTGTAGATGGCGCCCTGCTGAAAGCACAGCATGCCTGTCCCCAGGAGACAGATCCCTTCTGGCAGCTTGTCTGTGCTGGACTATGCTCGCTCTGAGTCCAGGTCCCTGACTCCAGCTGCTAGAGTTCCGAGCTGTGCCCCGAGGCGGCCCGGTGGCCCCTCACTGCTAGTCTGCTCAGAGAGCTGGTCCCGGCCAGTAGTCTGCACCCGCAGCTGAGCTTTCTGTGCCCGGATCTCCTGCAGAGCTAAGCTAAGCTATAACTCTGGCCACGCACCTGATTCCAGCCGCTCACTGCGTCTGGTGTGCCCGCTGTTTGCGTGCGGGGGTCTGGGGCAAGATGGCTGTCCCAGCTGAAAGCACCGCGTGGCCTTGGCTGAGCTGCTCGTACCCGGCTCTGCTGCTCCCTTCTGGCTGCGTTGTCTGTGCTGGACTATGCTCGCTCTGAGTCCAGGCCCCTGACTCCAGCTGCTAGAGTCTCTTTCTCTTCTTAAGAGCCAAAGTCCACCTAGTGGTAACTGTGCTTGCTTCAATATAGTGGCTTGCACTGAATCACAGGCTGCATTTCTAAATGATGCTGACTCTTCTTTCTCCAGCAGTCTTCAGTTTCCAACAAACAGGGCTATACTCTGATGAACTCTTCTTGTTTCCATTCTGGGGTTTTGACTGGTTTGGTCTCAGAGAAGTCCGGTGTGTGTCGTCTTATCCTCTGTGAGTTTGTGTGTGCAACAGTCCTGTTCCATCTGGTATATGCTATGGAAAGTGTTGTGTTCCTTTAGTCTCATTACATTAGTGCTATTGTTACACCTAGCTAACTCTTAACCAAACAAAAGTCATTTATTGTAGTCCACTAGGTTCTTGGTTACCTAACTGTTAATCATTTATCTCCCCTAGTAGCAAGCATACACTTTCTGGATCTACAATTATTAGCCAGTAAAGATGGAGTTCCAAGATTATTGTCAATTTAATTTTTCCAGGTTACTGTATGCAGTTAGATGCTGTTGTCAGCAATAGAGTCATTCCACTGAGTTCAAGAAGGTAACCAAGAGCAATAGCAATAACCGGATATATAATAATAGTGTTTGAAAGGACTATGGCACCGATTGGAATAAGAGGAAAAAAAAGAAGTATTCATACCTCTTATGGACCTATTAAGTGATAGTCTATAGTGTCTGGGAGGAAACACTGCCCTCTCATTATATGTAAACATGTAAACATAAATGTTTATTTAATGCATATACACACAAACACATACAAAAATTCTACACTGATGATTTTAGCCTTTCTCCTACTGCCTCTCCCACCCTCCAAGATCCTGCTCCACTTAAGCTTTCTTTTTCCATTTCCCCAGTTGTGCCTTCATAGCACATTCAGTGTTTACACCCCTTGATAGCAACACTGCCTTAACTCTCCTGCCTTAAGTAATTCTGCTTTTACTTTTGCTTGGGTACCTATTCAGTTTTAGTAAGCAAATACCAGTAACCACGGATGGCTTTCAAATGCTATCTTTGAAACAAGCTGACCTTGGGAAAATAAAATAAGTAATTGCCATATCGCTTCAGTACTACATTTGCCTGAATAATGAGCTTTTATATTAGGTGCAATGATTCATTTCTATCATCAATTACTTAGCATCATCTTAGAAACACGAACCTAGTTGTGTCTCAGAGGGCATTTTCAGAGAGATTTAACTGAAAAAGGAAGATTCCCATCACAGTCACATGGAGAGGCATCCTGACTAAAATTTAAAAACAGGCAAAGTAAACAAAACACCCCACCTGATGCTTCCTGAATGTATCCTTGACTTGGTCACCTCATACAGTACTTAGCCACCATTCTAACTACAGCTAACACATCGTTGAATTATTTGATGTCAATTGTCATTGGATATATATATATATATATATATATATATATATGTATGTATATATGTGTGTGTATGTGTATGTGTATATATGTAAAGTGATATGTATAGAATGCAATTCAAGTAATTGTTACACTTTAAATACCTAGCATTTTCACTGTAGATCATCATACATGAAATGATAAAAATAATTCAAAAGAATATATAATAGAGGGGTTCATGAGATACAAAGATACAAAGAGAACTATTTGTTTAACTGAGAACCTGTGTTTAAGTTGCAGCATGACATTACAACTGTCTCTAATTCAGCTCCAAAGGACCTAATAACCTCTTCTGGCATTGCATGTGCCAAGCATATAAGAAATGTGCAAATACATATGCAGGCAAAATGCACATATACAAGTAAAAATAAAATTTAAAATACACAATAAGAATAAAAACAAAAGAATATAAATAACAGAACAAAATATATTTAAAATTATACTTAATGCAAATATTAAATATAACTATCCTGTTTCTAAGTTTTAAAATTAATGTTCTAAGTATTCATGGGAATGTTTTTCTCATTTTAATAAAATGTCTAAAGTCCATTTGAACAGTTTCTACACATTAGAAAAAATAAAGGAGGCAGCACAAAGATATGGTCTACTATTAGTTTAATAACAGATTATAATTATGACATTCATGTTAAAATTAAAAAGCACAGAAAAGAAACCAAAGTTTAAAAATGATTTATCAATTCTATAATAAATTATAGTTGTATTATAATTTTCAGCTGACAAAAATTATACAGATAAAAATTAAGGTACACTATACATTTCCTATGGGACAGAATTATACCGGATAAATGACACATTATGAACTTTGAGGCAGAAGGACTGCTCTCAGGTCTCTAAGATCAAACATTTTGCTTTTTGTGTTTCCTGAATTGTATATCTAGGGGAAACTGGTATGTGAGTGCCAATATCTTCAGGTGTTCCATGCTTACTTTGGATTCTAATTGTCAGCATTTGTATTACATATTTTTATCTTTAAAGTGGGAACTCCTATGCTCTTCTATGACTCTTTACCACTAGAACTTCTCTGAGGTATCCAGAGTGAAATGTCTGAAAATCACTAATCATTGCTAATCCCTGTTTTTTATACAATTTCAAGCAAATGGGTGCTGGCTTTGTAGATTATCTCCCTGACTTTCTGACTATGGCTCAAGTGTAACCCATCTCTCTGCCTTTGCTCCTAAGACTCCTCATTCCATCTCTATAACTATTTGTTATCTAGACTTTACTACCTTAATTTCTATGTTGTCTCCCTTTATCCAGCTATGTACACCAGAAAATATGTTCAAAATTAGAGTGATTCATCCTTAATAAAATATGACTGTTTCATTCACTTCCTTTCTAAATATTACTTAATTTTTTTTCTTGAACGATCCTTTATCTTCATAGAAATAAAATAAGCCTCTAATGATAAAATACTGATTATTTTCTATTCAGCATTTCATCCTCTCTGTCTTGTACTTTAATTTCTATTTTCCAGAATAAACCATTGTTTTTCTCTACAGGTTAATACTCATTTGATTGAAAACTCTATTCTTAATGTAATCTATTTAAGTCTATCAACATCATATATTATTAGTCAGATGTAATTCTCAATAGATATTTGCCAAATTATAACCACTGAACAATTAATGAGATCTCTTGAATTCTCTTTAATCTTTGCATAGCAAAATATGAATCAAAATTTAACTAATTTACCTTTTCTTAAAAATGAAGAGGGTCTGGAGGAATTTCTCAATTGTTAAAAATTCTTGCTCCTCTATCAGAGGGCCGGAGTTTGGTTCTAATATCTACATCTGGTAGTTCAAAATGTAACACCAGCTCTAGAAGATCCAAAGCTTTCTTCTGGTCACAGTAAGTAACAGCACACACACACACAAAACTGCATATGCACACATACATGTGGTAGGTGGACACATGTATACATGAATAATTAAATAACATGTTTTAAAAGTTAATGAAGGTCCATGAAATGGTCCAATGACTAAGACCACTTTTTATTCTTCTAGAACTCAGGGGATCTGATGTTATCTTCTGGCTTCTGTTGGTATCAGGCACAAATGTAGTGTCAAGACATACATGAATACATGAAGTCAAAAGACAAAAATGATTATGATAATGAAGACGAGAATGAAAGCAATGATGACAAAGAATGACATCAAAGAAGAAAAGACCTTAATTTTGTAGCTAGAGAGATAGCTCAATGTTTAAAAGCACTTGCATTTACAGAGGACCATTGCTCGATTCTTAGCAAGCACATGGTGTTTCACAACCATAATAACTCCAGTTCCAGAAGATCTATTGTTCTCTCCTGACCTTCTGACCTTTGCTGGCACCACACATGCACATGGTACATATAAATATGTGCTGGAAAAAGACCAACACATATAATAATATTTATAAATAATAAAAATATAAAATGAATAAAAATATAATATGAAATATTCATTTCATTAGACAATTTTACAGGACAAAGCAATATTATTTTAGATGAGATGACATTGAAATTTTTATGTATGTAGTTAATATCAGCAGATTTCATTGAACTTCAAGGTAATGACAAAATTCCATTTGTGAATCTGAACATTTGTTTGGTCTTATTTATTTTGTTAATTCCCACCCCAAATTTAGTAAACAGAATATTATTGACAAACTAATCATTCTGATTTTTATTTGTATTAAGGTATAATTTAGAAAAAAATATAGGATCTCTGGTTACCTTTTGTATTAGGAATTATTTCTAATTTTGTGTTAATGAATATTGTCTGTATGCATGTATATATGCACCACATGCAGGCCTGGTACCATGGATCTCCTGGAACTGAAGTTATAGAGTTATAAGCCTCTGTGTAGAGGCTGGGGATTGAGCCCTGGACCTCTATAGCCACATCCAGTGTTCCTAACTGCTGAGCCATTTTTCTCGCCCTATATTCAGAATTATAAAAGTTTTAATAGTTTAACAGTTGTGAATTCAGAGAATGAGTTGGGTAATGTTCTTTCAGTTTCTATTTTGTGGAATAGTTTGAAGATTATTGGTATTGGGTCTTCTTTGAAAGTCTGATAAAATTCTGCACTGAAACCATCTGGTCCTATGCATTTTTTTGGTTGGGAGACTTTCAATGACCACTTCTATTTCTTTAGGGGGTATGGAATTGTTTAGATGGTCTATCTGATCCTGATTTAATTTTGGTATTTGGTATCTGTCTAGGAAACTGTCCATTTCATCCAGATTTTCTAGTTGTGTTGAGTATAGGCTTTTGTAGTAGGATCTGCTGACATTTTTGAAGTTCTCCAGTTTCTGTTGTTATATCTCCCTTTCATTTCTGATTTTATTAATTTGGATACTGTCTCTGTGCCCTCTGGTTAGTCTGACTAAGGGTTTATATCTGTCTTGTTGATTTTCTTACAGGACCAGCTCCTGGTTTAGTTGATTATTTGTATAGTTCTTTTTGTTTCTACTTGGTTGATTTCAGCTCTGAGTTTGATGATTTCCTGCCATCCTCTCTTCTTGGGTGTATTAGCTTCTTTTTGTTCTAGTGCTTTCAGGTGTGCTGTTAAGCTGCTAGTGTATGCTATCTCCAGGTTTTTTTTTTTATTATTTTCTTTGAAGAACTCAGAACTTTGAGATTTCCTCTTTGCACTGTTTTCATGGTGTCCCATAAGTTAGGGTATGTTATGCCTTCATTTTTTGTTAAATTCTAAAATTTCTTTGATTTCCTTCCTTATTTCTTCCTTGACCAAGATAACATTGAGTAAAGCTTTGTTCGGCTTCCATGTATGTGTGGGCTTTATGTTATTTTTATTGCTATTGAAGACCAGCCTTAATCCTTAGTGATTTGATAGAAGGCACGGGATTATTTCAATCTTCTTAAATCTGTTGAGGTCTGTTGTTTGACCAATTATATGGACAATTTTGGAAAAGGTCCCATGAGGAGCGGAGAAGAAGCCATATTCTTTTTATTTAGGATGGAATGTTCTATAGATATCTGTTAAACCCATTTGGTTCATAACTTCTATTAGTTTCACTGATTTACAGTTTATGTTTCCCTAATTTGTTCATTGATGAGAGTGAGGTGTTGAGTCCCTCACAATTAGTGTGTGAGGTGCAAGGTGTGCTTCGAGCTTTAGTAAAGTTTCTTTTATGAATGTGGGTGTCCTTGCATTTGGAACATAGATGTTCAGAAGTGAGAGTTCATCTTGGTAGATTTTTCCTTTGATGTATATGAAGTGTCCTTCCTTATCTTTTTTGAAGACTTTTAGTTGCAAGTTCATTTTACCCGATATTAGAATGGCTACTCCAGCTTGTTTCCTGGGACCATTTGCTTGGAAAATTACTTTCCAGACTTTTTCCCTGTGGTAGAGTTTGTCTTTGACACTGATGTCTTTTTCCTGTATGCGGCAAAATGCTGGGTCCTGTTTACATATCCAGTCTCTTAGTCTATGTCTTTTTATTAGGGTATTGATTCCATTGGTGTTAGATATTAAGGAATAGTGATTGTTGCTTTCTTTTATTTTTGATGCTATTTTTATTTTTGTGTGGTTATCTTCTTCTTGGTTTCTGGAAAGATTACTTTCTTGCTTTTTCTAGGGAATAGTCTCCCTCCTTGTGTTGGCATTTTCCATCTATTATCCTTGTAGGTCAGGATTTGTGGAAGGATATTGTGTAAATTTGGTTTTATCATGGAATATCTTGGTTTCTCCATCTATGTTAATTGAGAGTTTTGCTGGATTTAGTGGTCTGGGCTGGCATTTATGTTCTCTTAGGGTCTGTATGAGATCTGTCCAGGATCTCTCGTTTTCATGGTCTCTGGTGAGAATTCTGGTGTAATTCTGGTAGGTCTGCCTTCATATGTTACTTGACATTTTTCCTTACTGCTTTTAATATTCTTTCCTTGTTTAGTGCGTTCGGTGTTTTGATTATGATATGACTGGAGGAATTCATGTTCTGGTCCAGTCTGTTTGGAGTTCTATAGGCTTCTTATATGTTCATGGGCATTTTTTAAAATTTTCTATATTCTTTGTTTACATTCCAAATGATTTTCCTTTTCCCGGTTCCCCCCCACCCCCCATAAGACCCATAAGCCCTCTTCCTTTCACCCATTCTCCAATCAACCCCATCCCAGTTCTCTGTCTTGGAAATCCCCTATAATGCTGCAACAAGTGTTTCCAGGACCAGGGCCCTCTCCTTCCTTCTTCTTGGGAATGGTATGATATGTGAATTGTGTCTTGGGTATTCAGAGCTTCTGGGCTAATATCCACTTATCAGTTACTGCAGTCCATGTGTGTTCTTTTGTGATTGGGTTATCTCACTTAGGTTATTTTCCAGATCCAAACATTTGCCTAAGAATTTCATGAATTCATTGTTTTTAATTGCTGAGTTATATTCCATTATGTAAATATACCACATTTTCTGTATCCATTCCTCCATTGAGGGACATCTGGGTTCTTTCCAGCGTCTGGCTATTATAAATAAGGCTGATATGAACATAGTGGAGCATGTGTCTTTATTGCATGCCAAGGAATCCTCTGGGTATATGCCGAGGAGTGGTATAGCAGGGTCCTTTGGAAGTGTCATACCCAGGTTTTCTGAAGACCTGCCAGACTGATTTCCAGAGTGGTTGTACCAACTTGCATTCCTACCAGCAGTGGAGGAGTGTTCCTCTTTCTCCACATCCTCGCCAACACCTGCTGTCTCCTGAGATTTTAATCTTAGCCATTCTGTCTGGTGTGAGGTAAAATCTCTGGGTTGTTTTGATTTGCATTTCCCTAATGACTAATGATGCTGAACATTTCTTAAGATGCTTCTCAGCCATTCATTGGGAAAAGATCTTCACCAACCCTACTTTGGATAGAGGGCTAATATCCAATATACAAAAAGAACTCATTAAGTTAGACTACAGAGATCGAAATAACCCTATTAAAAATGGGTACAGAGCTAAACAAAGAATTTTCATGAGCATTTCTTTCTTTAGGTTAGTGAAGTTTTCTTCTATAATTTTATTGAAGATATTTATTGACCCTCTAAGCTGTTAACTTTCGCATTCTTTTATACCTATGATCCTTAGATTTGGTCTTCTCATTGTGTCCTGGATTTACTGGATGTTTTGGGGTACAAGCTTTTTGCATTTTGCATTTTCTTTGACTGTTGTGTCAATGTTTTCTATATTTTCTGCACCTGAGATTCTCCCTACTCTCTCTTGTATTCTGTTGTTGACAGATGTCATCGATGACTCCTGATTTCTTTCCAAGGTTTTCTTTCTCCAGAGTTGTCTCCCTTCATGATTTCTTTATTGTTTCTACTTCCAATTTTAGATCCTGGATTGTTTTGTTTAGTTCCTTACTTGTTTCTTTGTGTTTTCCTGTAATTCTTTAAGGGGATTTTGTGTTTCCTCTTTAAGCAATT
Organism: Apodemus agrarius; assembly: GCA_964023405.1. Classification (NCBI taxonomy): domain Eukaryota; kingdom Metazoa; phylum Chordata; class Mammalia; order Rodentia; family Muridae; genus Apodemus; species Apodemus agrarius. The sequence goes on from OZ030021.1 coordinate 8,788,804, forward strand.
TTACCTGTTAACTCATGTTCTCCTGTATTCTTTAAGGGATTTTTATGTTTCCGCTTTGAGGACTTCGACCTGTTGACCTATGTTCTCCCATATTGCTTTATGGGAGTTAGTAATGTCCTTGATTGGGACAGCATCTATCAGCATCTTGAGATGTGATTTTAAATCCAGATTTTGATTTTCCAGTGTGTTGAGCTAGCAAGAACTTGCTGTTGTGGGAGAACTGGGTTCGGATGATGCCATGTTGCCTTGGTTTCTGTTGGTAATGTTCTTGAGTTTGCCTTTTCTCATCTGGCTATCTCTGGTGTTTGTTGGTCCTGCTGTCTCTGGCTGGAGCTTCTCCCCTGGCACAGAGGACTGTGGCGCAACTCAACTCCTGGGTTCAGATGGAGCTGGAAGGACCCTGTCCCAGCTAATGTGCCCGTCCTGTTCTCTCTGCACTCTTGGCTGTACCCACCAGATGTCCCTCAACAGAGGGATGGATACAGAAACTGTGGTACATTTATACAATGAAATACTACTCAGCTATTAAAAAGAATGAATTCATAATTCTTAGGCAAATGGATGGAACTAGAAAATATCATCCTGAATTAGGTAACCCAGTCACAAAAGACCACACATTGTATGCACACACTGATAAGTGGATATTATCCCAGAAGCTTGGAATACCCAAGATAGATTTCACAGACAAATTGAAACTTAAGAAGAAAGAAGACCAAAGTATGGATATTTTGGACCATGTTAGAAGGGGGAACGAAACAGCCATGGGAGGAGATACATGAACAAAGTGTGGAACAGAGACTGAAGAAAGGCCATCCAGAGACTGCCCCACCTGGGGATCCATTCCATATACTGTCACCAAACCCAGACACTAATGTGGATGCCAACAAGTGCTTGCTGGCAGAAGCCTGATATAGCTGTCTTCTGAGAGGCTCTGCCAGTACCCAGCAAATACAGAGGTGGGTACTCTCAGCCAACCCCTGGACTGAGCAAAGGGTCCTCAATGGAGGAGCTAGAGAAAGGACAAAAGGAGCTAAAGGAACTGTCAGCCCCACAGGAGGAAAAACATTATGAACCAACTACTATTCCCCGAGATCCCAGGGACTAAACTACTAACCAAAGTTTACAAATGAAGGGACCCATGGTTCCAACTACATATGTAGCAGAGGATGGCCTCGTTGGACATCAAAGGGAGGAGAGGCCCTTGGCTCTGAGAAAGCTTGATGCCCTAGAATAGGGGAACACCAGGACAGGGAAGCAGGAGGGGGTAAGTGTTGAGCAGGGAGAGAGGGGATGGGGTAGGTTGATTTCTGAGGGGAAACCAGAAAGGGGATAACAGTTGAAATGCAAATAAAGAAAATATCTAATGAAAAAAGAAAAAAAAATTGCAAAATGTGCAATTTAATACATAAATACTGAACTGCATTTTTTTATTTTAAAAGTCTTTATCTAATACCAATAGTTCCTACCAACACATTTTGCATATAAAAAGTAAACTGTCTCAAGATCCCTAAAAAAAATCCAAACAGTTTTAACGTATTTAAAACATCAAATTAAAGGAATTCTTTCTCTATATACAAATTCATGCATGCAAAGGCATTTGCTTAAAATTTGTTTTAAGCAAGAAGTTAAAACAATTGAGAAGAAAATACAATAAGACTTACCACTTCTGAAATATTAAAGCTCAGTCATCACATTGAGATAATTCATAATATGTTTTTTAATATAGCATTACACCCTTAAATTTAAATGGCTGGATATCTTAATTTTAAAGATTTTCTCTTCTATGTATATAGAAATTGCTTCTTCTGAAATTATGGCTTTCTCTATTAAAAATAGGAATTAAATTAAGACATATTTAATTTTTCCCTTGTTCATAAGAAAAATCGCAAACATGAAGGTCAACTGTAAATGGAGCATTAGCAAGAATGACCCCTTCTAAACACTGAGGCCTCTGTCTCGATATAAATGAGCACCTGAAACCTTGAATTGGTGCTTTTCAGAGAGGTACTGAAAAATAAACTGTGATGAAATTGTCAGCAGCTGCCAAGCAGAGAACTGATTCTGTAATTTAGTGAGAAACTAAAAAGATCAAAATCACATTTCTGCCTTTTAACGGGCCTTTGGCTGTTGCACAAAACCTGCTAATAGCATCGCAGAAGCAAAGGAGGAAGTAGAGGTCATAGACTCACATCTCTGGGAAAATGGATGTGCTTGTTCTTAGGCAGCTCTGAATCCCAGGAACAAAAGATATAAAAATGTGCTGGCTTTGCTAGGAGAGAATTAACCCTATTACTTCAAAGGAAACATCTTGATTTGTAAAGAACCATTAATGTAGCTACTAATAATTACGATGTGATCAGCTTAGCTAATGTTTTTTTATCATGAGACACAAAACAACATACACTGGCCAGCTTACTCTTGTAAGTAGATCCAGAAGAGTAATCTCCATTGTTTTTGCTTTGTTTTCACATTAGCATATGAGAGAAATATCTCCTTCCACCTACAGCATATTCTCTGACAATCTCTTTTGTAATGCCATATTGACCAGTGACTTGAATGTTTGAGGACAGATGTGTGTGTGTGTGTGTGTGTGTGTGTGTGTGTGTGTGTGTGAACATGTGTCTATGTGTGGATGAGTGTTGAGAATGAAGGAAATATCTCCTCATATGCAAATATTTTAAAAGAATTCAGCTCTGTGCTTTAGAGAGCTACATGAGAATGGATCTTTTCCCAAGCCTCTGTTGGCTTTATATAGGAGTAATTAAACAAATAAATCTAAACTAAAAGTGCTGAAGAATAACAGCTTACCAAATTTACTCAAAAGGCAAAATATTGTGGATGAATACCCAACATGGACGTATTCCTCAAAGAGTTAATTTTCTGTGAATAGTTACTAGTTTACAAAAAAAAAAATGACTAATCATTGAACCAAGACATAGTAGCCCATATGCCAATAGAGAAAAGGATGAATTCCTTAAAGCCATAATCTCAATGTAACCTAAATTATATTTCATATGGGGCTGCAAGTGATGGTGACTATTACTTTGTTTGAATTACTAATGGTTTTGTTTTAATTTGACAATTCATCCCTCTACATTATACTTAATATTAAACATGTCATATTTCTTTAAATTCTTTTCACAGTAAGTTTCCTTTACTATGTTTTCTTTTTGAATTTGAGGTTTACTCTGAATTTCTAATAATTAACACAGTTTCATATTCTTTTAAAAACAGAACATTAAAGTTTTCTATTGCTCAATAATTGAACTTCCCCAGATATAAATTGATCATATAAAGACATTAAGTTTAGCTCATAGGAAACAAGACAGTAGATTAAAAATTGAGAAAAAAATGTTGCTCAGAAGAAATAGATATAATTTTATTTAACAAATAAAAGTTTATTGGAGGGTTAAAATTTTAATTTGCAATATATCATTCAGTTATTCAGATAACTGCTGACCACATAGAGTTTATAATTATTGCTGTTAAGTAAAGAGCTTCAAGATGATGAAGTAAAGTGCTTCAAAATTCTGAGCACTTACCAAAATTTTTTCAGATTTGGGCATATTTTATTTTAGTTTATTTTTTATTTTTATTTTTTTATTTTTTTAGTTGGATATTTTCTTTATTTACATTTCAAATGTTTTACCGCTTTCAAGGTCTCCCCTTAGAAAACCCTTATCTATTCTCCCCATGCCTCTATGAGGCTGCTGCCCCACTCACCCACCCACCCACCCACTTCCCTCTCCACACCCTGTTATTGCCCTACACTGGGGCATTGAACACTCTCAGGCCCAAGGGCCTCTCCTCCCACTGATGTCCAACAAGCCATCCTCTGCCACCTATGCAGCTAGAGCCATGGGTCCCTCTATGTGTACTCTTTTGTTGGTGGTCCAGTCCCTGGGAGCTGCAGGGGCCTGGCCAGTTGACACAGTAGCTACCTCCATGGGGCTACACACCCCCTCAGCTCCTTCAGTCCCTTCTCCAACTCCTCCTTCAGGGACCCTGAACTCAGTCGAATGGTTGGCTGCAAGCATCTGTCTCTGTACTTGTCAGGCTCTAGCAGAGCCTCTCATTAGGTTCCACTCAGCAAGAACTTCCAGCATCCACAGTAAGTCCCAGGTTTGGTGACTGTATATGGGATGGATTCCAGGGAGCGCGGGCAGTCTCTGGATGGCCTTTCCTTCAGTTTCTGCTCCACACTTTGTCTCCATATTTCCTCCTGTCTTTTGTTCTCCCTTCTAAGAAACACTGAAGAATCCACACTTTTGTCTTTGTTCTTCTGGTACTTCATATGATCTGTGCATTGAACCTTGGGTATTCCAAACATTTAGGCTAATATCCACTTATAAGTGAGTGCATACCATGTGTGTTCTTTTGTGACTGAGTTACCTCACTCAGGATGATATTCTCTTGGTCTATCCATTTGCCTGTGATTTCCTGGAGTCATTCTTTTTAAGAGCTGAGTAATATTCCATTGTGTAAATGTAACAGATTTTCTGTATCCATTCCTCTGTTGAGGGACAACTGGGTGGTTTCCAACATCTGGCTATGGTTGCTGTGAACATAGTGGATCACGAGTCCTTATTACATGTTGGAGCATCTTCTGGGTATATGCCCAGGAGTGGTTTAGCTAGATCTTCAGGTGTCTAATTTTCTGAAAAATCACCAAACTAATTTCCAGAGTGGTTATAACAGCTTGCAATCCCACCAGCAATGGGGGAGTGTTCCTCTTTCTCTGCATCCTCACCAGCAACTATTGTCACCTGAGTTTTGATCTTAGCCATTCTGACTGGTGTGAGGTCGAATCTCAGGGTCCTATGTTTTGAATTTCCCTGATGACTAAAGATGTTGAACATTTCTTTTTCTTTTTTTCTATATTCTTTGTTTACATTCCAATTGCTTTCCTCTTTCCCAGTTCCCCCCTGACCATATATTCCATAAGTTCTCTTCCCACCACCCATTCCCCAATTACCCTCCCATTTCTCTGTTCTGGTACTTCCCTACAATACTGGATCAAGCCTATTCAGGACCAGGGCCCTCTTCTTCCTTCTTCTTAGGAATCATTTGATATACTAATTGTGTCTTGAGTATTCAGAGCTTCTGGACTAATTAATATCCACTTATCAGTTATTGCATTTCATGTGTATTCTTTTGTGATTGGGTTACCTCACTCAGGATGATATTTTCCAGTTCCAACCATTTGCCTAAAAATTGCATGAATTCATTGTTTTTAATTGCTGAGTTGTATTCCATTGTATAAATATACCACATTTTCTGTATCCATTCCTCCATTGAAGGACATCTGGGTTCTTTCCAGTTTCTGGCTATTATAAATAATGCTGCTATGAAAATAGTGGAGCATGTGTCCTTGTTGCATGCAGGGGAATCCTCTGGGTATATGCCCAGGAGTGGTATAGCAGGGTCCACGCCAACACCTACTGTCTCTGAGTTTTTAATCTTAGCCATTCTGACTGGTGTGAGGTGGAATCTCAGGGTTGTTTTGATTTGCATTTCCCTGATGACTAATGATGTTAAACATTTCTTAAGGTGCTTCTCAGCCATCTGAATTTCTTCAGGTGAAAATTCTTTGTTTAGCTCTGTACCCCATTTTTTAATAGGGTTGTTTGGTTCTCTGGAGTCTAACTTCTTGAGTTCTTTGTATATATTGGATATTAGCCCTTTGTCAGATGTAGGGTTGGTGAAGATCTTTTCCCAATTTGTTGGTTGCTGTTTTGTCCTTCTGACAGTGTCCTTTGTCTTACAGAAACTTTGTAATTTTATGAGGTCCCATTTGTCAATTCTTGATCTTAGAGCATAAGGTATTGGTGTTTTGTTCAGGAACTTTCCCCCGGTGCCCATGTCCTCAAGGGTCTTCCCCAGTTTCTTTTCTATTAGTTTCAGTGTCTGGTTTTATGTGGAGGTCCTTAATCCACTTGGAGTTGAGCTTAGTACAAGGAGATAAGAGTGTATCAATTCACATTCTTTTGCATTCTGACCTCCAGTTGAACCAGCACCATGTTGAAGAGGCTATCTTTTTTCCATTGGATAGTTGTAGTTCCTTAATCAAAGATCAAGTGACCATAGGTGTGTGGGTTCATTTCTGGGTCTTCAATTCTATTCCATTGATATACTTGCCTGTCACTGTACCAATACCATGCACTTTTTTTTAACACAATTGCTCTGTAGTACTGCTTGTGGTCAGGGATATTGATTTCCACAGAAGTTGTTTTACAGTTGAGAATAGTTTTAGCTATCCTGGGTTTTTTGTTATTCCAGAAGAATTTGAGAAAAGGGTTTCAGAGTTAACAAAGAATTCTCAACTGAGGAATACTGAATGGCTAAGAAGCACATAAAGAAATGTTCAAAATCCTTAGTTATCAGAAAAATGCAAATCAAAACAACCCTTATATTCCACCTCACACCAGTCAGGATGGCTAATCAGGTGACACCAGATTCTGGCAAGGATGTGGAGAAAGAGGAACACGCCTCCATTGCTGGTGATATTGCAACCTGGTACAACCACTCTGGAAATCAGTCTGATGATTCCTCAGAAAATTGGAAATAGTACTACCTGAGGACCCATTTATACCACTTCTGGGCATATACCCAGAAGATGCTCCAACATATAATAAGGGCACATGCTCCACTATGTTCATAGCATCCTTATTTATAATAGCCAGAAGCTGAAAAGAGCCAAGATGTCCCTCAATGGAGGAATGGATACAGAAAATGTGGTACATTTACACAATGGAGTATTACCCAGCTATTAAAAACATTGAATTAATGAAATTCTTAGGTAAATGGATGGAATTAGAAAATATCATCCTGAGTGAGATAACCCAATCATAGAAGAACGCACATGGTATGCACTCACTGACAAGTGGATATTATCCCAGAAGGTCAGAACACCCAAGATTGAATTCACAGACTACATGAAACCCAAGAAGGTAGACAAAAGTGTGGATACTTTGGTCCTTATTAGACGGGGGGAACAAAATACCCATGAGAGGAGATACAAAAAAAAGTGTGGAACAGAGACTGAAGCAAAGGCCATCCAAAGACTGCCCCACCTGGGGATCTATCCCATATACAGTTACCAAACACTGATACTATTATAGATGCCAATAAATTCTTGCTGACAGAAGCCTGGTATATCTGTCTCCTGAAAGGCTCTTCCAGAGTCTGACAAACACAGAAGTGGATGTTCTCAGACAAGCATTGGACTGAGCACAGTGTCCCCAATGGAGGAAATAGTGAAAGGACCCCAGGAGCTAATGGAGTTTGCAGCTTTATAGGAGGAACAATGGTATGAAGCAACCAGTACCCCCAGAATTCCCAGCGTTAAACCACCAACCAAAAATTAAACATGGAGGGACTTATGACACCAGGTGCCTATTCAGCAGACGATGATCTTGTCAGACATCAATGACAGGAGAGTCCCTTTGTCCTGTGAAGGCTCAATACCCTGTATAGGGAGATGCCACGTCAGGAAAGTGGGGGAAGGTTTTGGGGAGCAGGGCAAGGGGCCATAGGATGGGGTTTTCAGAGGGGAAGCAAGGAAAGTGATAACATTTGAAATATAAATAAAGAAAATATCTAATTTAAAAAATTAAAAAGAACAAGGACATCCTGAGTTTTGCAGGCAAATGGATGGTATTAGAAAATATCATCCTGAGTGAGGTAACTCAGACCCAAAAGGACGTGCATAGTATGTACTCACTAAAAGTGGATATAATCAACAGAAAGTACAGAATACCCAAGATATATTCCACAGAACTGAAAAAGGCCAACAAGCTGAAGGGTTCAAGTGAGGACACCTCAGTCCCACATGGGAGGGAGAAGAAAGCAATCACAAGTAGGGAGAGAGAGACCTGGAAGGGAAAGTGGAAAGGGTAGGGGGAAGAGGAGATCCTGATCTGGTATTGGGTGAGGGAAAGGGACTGACACACTGAGGGCCTGCAGAAAAAAATAGAAGCAGGAAACCTAGGGAGGGAAGAGTTTTGGGGAACCCTCCAAAATGTGCCAGAGACCTTGGAAGTGAGAGATTCTCAGGACTCAAAGAGTCCTTAGATGAAATGTCTGACAGTAGGGAGAGAGAACTTAGAGAGCCCACCTTCAGCAGGAGGACAGGGCATCAAATGAAGGAGGGGGCACATCTCACAGTCTCAACTCTGACCCATAATTGTTCCTATATGAAAGAACTTTGGGGATAGAAATGGAGAAGATCCTGAAAAGAATAAGGTACAAAAACAGGCCCAAAGTGGGATCAGCCCAAGGGGAGGTCCTAAGGTCTGATATTATTGAGGCTACGGACCATTCACAAAACTAGACCTAACATGATTGCACTCCAAAAGACCTAACAAGCAGCTGAAAAAGTCAGATGCAGATATTTGTACACAGCCAATGGACAGAAGCTGCTGAGCCCTGTGGTTGAATTAGGGGAAAGCTAGAAGAAGCTGAGGAACAGGGTAACCCTGAAAAAGGACCAGCAGTCGCAAATAACTTGGACCCCCAAGATCTCTCAAAGACTGGACCACCAAACCAGATGATATGAGGACGCAACATATACAAATCGGAGGAGTGTTGTATCTGGGTTCAGTCAGAGAAGATATACCAAACCCTCAAGAGACTGGAGGCTGCAGGTAGTTAGTGTCTGGTTGAGTAGTAGGGGAGCATCCTTGTGAAGACAGGGGATGGAGAGGTGGTATGGGATGAGGAACAGTTGGAGGGTGGACCAGTGGCAGGGAAATAAAATCTGGGTTGTAATAAATAAATAAATAAATAAATAAATAAATAAATGTTAATTTTTGAAAGAAAGATTAATACAGCTGTCAATATGATGCTTTTAATTTTTGAGCAATCTCCCTGCTTGTTTTAATGTTCCTTTAAATATTTTTATTGTTTTTGGAAAATTTCATAATTTTGGATCATTTTCTTTCCCTTCACGTATTATTTGCATGCATGCATGACCCCATTCAAAATAAAATACAATAAAAGGAAAGAAAGGAAAGGAAAGAAAAAGAAAAGAAAACAAAAGAAAAGAAAACGAAAGAAAAGAAAATGAAAGAAAAATCTAAGGAATGTAATTTGTGTTGGCCATCTTTTGTACGTGGGTGGCCTGTCCTGCACTCTGGTAAATATATTCAGTATTATTCAATTGAAGAACACACATTTTTCTTATTTTGACAGATGCCAATTTTGAATATTTTTCTGGGTAAAGTTGGATTTCATTCCTCATTCCCATTCTTCCTGTTGACTTTTTGTCTAGAGTAACCTTGAACAGGTCCTGTTCTTGCAGTCACTATCTCTTTGAATTCATTTGTATATCATCCTTATTGTAAATGAAAAACAATTTTTCTTGAATCATCTATACCCATGGCTAATAATATATTGCATATACATTTAATATATGAATCTTTGAACCATGAAGTAAAGAGTGTGATGAATATATCTAATATAAGGATGAGAATCCCAAACTTTCTCTCAGAAGCTTAAAATATATAGTTCTGGATTTCAATTAGCATCCACTGCTAGAAGACAGTGTTTTGAAGAAGTCTGATTTAATCACTGATCTATGAGTATAGCAACACGTTATTAAGAGTCCTATTACAGCTATGTTCCTCTTGCAGAATAATAGTAGTAGATTTTTACTGGGACCATGACCTATCTATTCTCACGTTATTAGTATCATTCAATTATATCATTATGAGTTTCATCTTAGAGCATGGACTTTAAATCCAATCACAAAAGTGATGGGTAAATGTCACCAATATTTAAATTAGAATTATATGCAATTAACATCATTTAGTCATTCAGACACTTGTTGACCATCTTTCCTCGGGGCACTGCGGGCGGCTGGCAGCTCTACCCAGGTGTGTGGACAGACTATTAACCTAACATTGACTATCCCATCAGGCCCTTGTCTGCACCCAGAGCTAGAGCAGCTTGGAGGTGGCGGGAGGTCTGTGCACCAACAGCTCAGCTCTACTGATCACTGGGGTCCAGCCCAATCGGCTTGCAGAGGAGGGCACCATCTTTCCTTGGGGCACTGCGGGCACCTGGCAGCTCTAGCCAGGTGCGTGGACAGACTCTTAACCTAACACTGACTACCCCGTCAGGCCTGTGCCGGCACCCAGAGCTAGAGCAGCTCGGAGGTGGCAGGAGGTCTGTGCACAGACAGCTCGATGGTGCACCCAGAGCCAGAACAGCTAGGCGGGCAGTCTCTGTGCCAACCTGGGTGGGCACCAACTTGCTTGGGGGTCTGTGCCTGGAGTACAACTGGAGGCTGACATCTTGCCTCAGGGCACCACAGACAGCTAACCAGATAGAGCCCTGTGGACTGGGAGTGCCACCATCTAGGCTCATCCAGAGCTGAGGAGGTTATTTCGGAGCCCAGTAGCAGAAACCTTCCAGTCTCCACCTCGGGAGCATGGACTTCCTCTACAACAGAAGCACCAAACTCCAGGCTCAAACACCAACCAGTTACAAGACCAACTAACTCCAGACATAAACAGATGGCAAAAGGCAAACGTAGGAACATTACTAACAGAAATCAAGGCAATATGGCAGAATTTGAACACAATTCTCCAACCACAGCAAGTCCTAGATACCCCAACACACCAGAAAAACAAGAGCTGGATTTAAAAGCAATGGTCCTGATGCTGCTAGAGGAACACAAAAAAGACATAAACAAATCTCTTAAAGAAATGCAGGGAAACATGAATAGGTTAGAAGCCTTTACAATGGAAACACAACAGTCACTTAAAGAATTCCAGGAGAATATGGGTCACCAGACAGAAGGCAATAAAGAGAAAATGAAAAAAATCCCTTAAAGAAATGCAGGAGAAATTGAGTCAACAGGCAGTAGTCATGAAATAGGAAACACAAAAATCTCTTAAAGAATTGCAAGAAAACAAACAAACAAGTGAAGGAACTGAGCAAAACCATCCAAGATCTAAACACAGTGGTAGAAACAACAAAGAAATCACAAAGGGAGACAACTTTGGAGATAGAAAACCTTGGGAATAAATCAGGGGTCATAGATGCAAATATCAACAACAGAATACAAGAGATAGAAGTAAGAATCTCAGATGCTGAAGATAACATAGGAACAATTGACTCCACAGTCAAAGAAACCCAAAACAACCAGGAAATCCAGGACACAATGAGAAGACCAAACCTAAGGATTATAGGAATAGATGACAGTGAATATCTACAAGTTAAAGGGCCAGCAAATATCTTCAACAAAATTATGGAAGAAAACTTCCCTAGCCTAAAAAGAGAGATGCCCATGAATATACAAGAAGCTTACAGAACTCCAAACAGACTGGACCAGAACAGAAATACCTACCATCACAAAATAATCAAACCCCCAAACGTACTAAACAAAGAAAGAATATTAAAGGCAGTAAGAGAAAAAGGCCAAGTAACATATAAAGGAAGACCTATCAGAATCACACCAGACTTCTCACCAGAGACCATGAAAGTTAGAAGATCCTGGGCGGATCTCATACAGACCCTAAGAGAACACAAATGTCAGCCAAGACTACTATATCCAGCAAAACTCTCAATCAGCATAGATAGAGAAACCAAAACATTCCATGACAAAACCAAATTTACATAATATCTTTCCACAAACCCAGCCCTACAAAGGAAAATAGGAGGAAAACTCCAATACAAGGAGGGAAACTGCACGCTGGAAAAAGCAAGATAGTAAATTTCTTCTATCTTCAAATGAAGATAACCACTCCAAAACAAAAATAGCATTAAAAATAACAGGAAGAAATAATCACTATTCCTTAATATCCTTTAACATCAATGGACTCAATTCCCCAATAAAAAGACATAGACTAACAGACTGGATACAGAAACGGGACACTATATTTTGCTGCATACAGGAAACACACCTCAGGGTAAAAGAAAACCACAACCTCAGAGTAAAAGATTGGAAGACAATTATACAAGCAATGGTCTCAGGAAGCAAGCTGGAATAGCCATTCTAATATCAGATAAAATTGACTTTCAACCTAAAGTCATCAAAAGAGATAGAGAAGGTCACTTCTTGCTGGTCAAAGGAAAAATCCACCAAGAAAAACTCACAACTCTAAACATCTATGCTCCAAATGCAAGGGCACCCTTATTCGTAAAAGAAACTTTACTAAAACTCAAAGCATACATTGCACCTAACACAATAATTGTGGGGAACCTCAACACTCCACTATCCTTAATGGACTGATCAGGAAAACAGAAACTAAACAGGGACACAGGGAAACTCATTGAAACTTTGGACCAATTGTATTATATATATATATATATATATATATATATATATATATATATATATCATTTCATCCTAAAGCAAAAGACTATACCTTTTTCTTATTTTCTTAGCACCTCATGGTACCTTCTCCAAAATCGACCATATAATTGGTCACAAAGCAGACCTCAACAAAAATAAGATCGAACATATCCCATGACTCCTATCTGATCACCATGGAGTAAGAGTGGTCTTCAATAACAACAAAAGCAACAGAAAATCCTCATGCACATGGAGGCTGAACAATATTCTACTCAATGATACCTTAGTCAAGGAAGAAATAAATGAAAGAAATCAAAGACTTTTTAGAATTTAATGAAAATGAAGGCACAACATACCCAAATCTATGGGACACAATGAAAGTAGTTCTAAGAGGAAAACTCATAGCCCTGAGTGCCTCCAAAAACAAACAGGAGAGAGCATATACTAGCAACTTAACGGCACACCTGAAAGCTCTGGAAGAAAAAGAAGCTATTTCACCCAGGAGGAGTAGAAGACAGGAAATCATCAAACTCAGGGCTGAAATCAATCAATTTGAAACAAAAAGAACCATACAAAGAATCAACAAAACCAGGAGCTGGTTCTTTGAGAAAATAAACAAGAAAGATAAATCCTTAGCCAGACTTACCAAAGGGCCCAGAGACAGTATTAAATTAACAAAATTAGAAATGAAAAGGGAGATATAACAACAGAAACTGAGGAAATTTAAAAAATCATCAGATCCTACTACAAAAGCCTATACTCAACACAACTGGAGAATCTGGAGGAAATGGACAATTTTCTAGACAGATACCAAATACCAAAATTAAATCAGGATCAAATAGGTCACCTAAACAGACCTATAACCCCCAAAGAAATAGAAGGGGATATAGAAAGTCTTCCAACCAAAAAAAAAAAAAAAAAAAAAAAAAAAAAAAAAAAGCACAGGACCAGATGGTTTTAATGCAGAATTTTATTAGACCTTCAAAGAAGACCTAACACCAATACTCTTCAAATTATTCCACAAAATAGAAACAGAAGGAACACTACCCAACTCATTCTACAAATCCACAATTACCCTGATACCAAAACCACATGAAGATCCAACTAAGAAAGAGAACTTCAGACCAATCTCCCTTATGAACATCGACACAAAAATACTCAATAAAATTCCAAGAACACATCAAAACGATCATTCACCATGATCAAGTTGGCTTAATCCCAGGGATGCAGGGATGGTTCAATATATGGAAATCCATCAACGTAATCCACTACATAAACAAACTCAAAGAAAAAAAAAACACATGGTCATCTCATTGGATGCTGAAAAAGCATTTGACAAAATTCAACATCCTTTCATGCTAAAAGTTTTGGAAAGAACAGGAATTCAAGGCCCTAACCTAAACATAATAAAAGCAATTTACAGCAGACCAATAGCCAACATCAAGGTAAATGGAGAGAAACTTGAAGCAATCCCACTAAAATCATGGACTAGACAAGGCTGCCCCCTCTCACCATATCTTTTCAATATAGTACTTGAGATACAAGCTAGAGCAATTAGACAACATAAGGAAATCAAAGGGATAAAAATTGGAAAGGAAGATGTCAAACTATCACTATTAGCAGATGATATGATAGTATATTTAAGTGACCCTAAAGACTCCACCAGAGAACTCCTACACCTGATAAAGAACTTCAGCAACGTGGCTGGTTATAAAATCAACTCAAGCATATTAGTAGCCTTCCTATACTCAAAGGATAAGCAGTATGAGAAAGAAATTAGTGAAATGACAACCTTCAAAATAACCACAAACAATATAGAGTATCTTGGTGTGACTCTAACTAAACTAAACAAGTGAAAGAATTGTATGACAAAAACTTCAGGTCTCTGAAGAAAGAAATGGCAGAAGACCTCAGAAAATGGAAAAATCTTCCATGCTCGTGGGTAGGCAGGATTAATATAGTTAAAATGGCAATCGTGCCGAGAGCAATATACACATTCAACGCAATCCCCATCAAAATCCCAACTCAGTTCTTCATAGTGTTAGAAAGAGCAATTCTCAAATTCATTTGGAATAAAAAAAAAAACCACCAGGAAAGCTAAAACTATCATCGACAGTAAAAGATCTTCTGGGGAAATTAGTATCCCAGACCTCAAGCAATACTACAGAGCAGTAGTGTTAAAAACTGCATGGTATTGGTACAGTGACAGGGAGGTGGATCAATGGAATAGGATTGAAGACCCAGAATTGAACCCACACATCTATGGCCAAATGATCTTTGACAAAGGAGCTGAAAACATCCAGTGGAAAAAAGATACCTTTTCAACAAATGGTGCTGACTAAACTGGTGGTCAACATGCAGAAGAATGAGAATTGATCCACACTTATATCCTTGTACTAAGCTCAACTCCAAGTGGATCAAGGACTTCTACATTAAACCAGAAACACTGAAATTGATTGAAAAGAAACTGGGGAAGACCCTTGAGGACATTGGCTCAGGGGGAAAGTTTCCTGAACAGAACATCAATAGCTTATGCTCTAAGATCAAGAATAGACAAATGGGACCTTATAAAATTACAAAGTTTCTGCAAAGCAAAAGACACTGTCAAAAAGACAAATCGGCAACCAACATATTGGGAAAAAAATCTTCACCAACCCTACTTCTGACCGAGGGCTAATATCCAATGTATAAAAAGAACTCAGAAGTTATACACCAGAAAACCAAATAACCCTATCCAAAAATGGGGTACAGAGCTAAACAAAGACTTTGCACCTGAAGAAATTTGGATGGCTGAGAAACACCTTAAAAAATGTTCAACATCATTAGTCATTAGAGAAATGCAGGCTGAGAAAGAAATTAGGGAACTAACACTCTTCACAATAGCCACAAACAACATAAAGTACCTTGGTGTAACTCTAACCAAACAAGCAAAAGATCTGTACGAGAGGAACTTCAAGTCCTTGAAGAAAGAAATCGAAGAAGACCTCAGAAGATGGAAAAATATTTCTTGCTCCTGGGTTGGCAGGATCAATACAGTAAAAATGGCCATCTTGCCAAAAGCAATCTACAGATTCAATGCGATCCCCATCAAAATCCCAACTCAATTCTTTATAGATCTAGAAAGAGCAATTCTCAAATTCATCTGGAGCAACAAAAAACCCAGGATAGCTAAAACTATTCTCAACAATAAAAGGACTTCTGGGGGAATCAATATCCCTGACCTCAAGCAGTACTACAGAGCAATTGTGTTAAAAACTGCATGGTATTGGTACAGCAATAGGCAAGTAGATCAATGGAATAGGATTGAAGACCCAGAAATTAACCCACAGACTTATGGTCACTTGATCTTTGATAAAGGAGCCATAACCATCCAGTGGAAAAAAGATAGCCTTTTCAACAAATGGTGCTGGTTCAACTGGAGGTCAACATGCAGAAGAATACGAATCGACCCACTCTTATCTCCTTGTACTAATATCAACTTCAAGTGGATCAAGGACCTCCACATAAAACCAGACACACTGAAACTATTAGAAAAGAGAAATGCAAATCAAAACAACCCTAAGATTTCACCTCACACCAGTCAGAATGGCTAAGATTAAAAACTCAGGAGACATCAGGTGTTGGCGCGGATGTGGAGAAAGAGGAACACTCCTCCACTGCTGGTGGGACTGCAAGCTAGTACAACCACTGTGGAAATCAGTCTGGCGGTTTCTCAGAAAAATGGACATGATACTTCCGGAGGACCCAGCCATACCACTCCTTGGCATATACCCGGAACATTCCCCAGCAAGTAATAAGGATACATGCTCCACTATGTTCATAGCAGCCTTATTTATAATAGCCAGAAGCTGGAAATAACCCAGATGTCCCTAAACAGAGGAATGGATACAAAATTGTGGTATATATACACGATGGAGTGCTATTCAGCCATTAGAAACAATGAATTCATGAAATTCTTAGAGAAATGGATGGAGCTGGAGAACATCATACTAAGTGAGGTAACCCAGTCTCAAAAGAATACCCATGGTATGCAGTCACTGATAAGTGGATATTAGCCTAGACTCTTGGGACACCAAGACATAATCCACATATCAAATGATATCTGACAATAACGAAGGAGTGTACACTGGTGCTGGAAAGGATCCAAACATCAGTGCAGGGGAATACCAGAACAGGGAAGTGGGAAGGAGTGGATGGAGGAACAGGGGGAGGGAAAAGGGCATGTGAGACCTTTGGGGGATGGGGAACCAGAGAACGGGAAATGAAATGTAAATATAGAATATATCCAATAAATAAATAAAACAAAAAACAAAAAAATCCCAAAAAACAAACAAACAAACAAACAAAAAAACAACCTTGAGATTTCACCTCACACCAGTCAAAATGGCTAAGATTAAAAACTCAGGAAACAACAGGTTTTGGCGAGTATGTGGAGAAAGAGGAACACTCCTCCACTGCTGGTGGGACTGTAAGCTGGTACAACCACTCTGGAAATCATTCTGGGGGTTCCTCAGAAAACTGGACAGGATACTTCCAGAGGACCCAACCATACCACTCCTGGGCATATACTGAGAAGATTCCTCAGCATGCAATACGGATACATGCTCTACTATGTCCATAGCAGCCCTATTTATAATATCCAAAAGCTGGAAAGAACCCAGATGTCCCTCCACAGAAGAATGGATACAAAAAATATGGTATATATACACAATGGAGTACTACTCAGCCATTAGAAACAATGAATTCATGAAATTCTTAGAGAAATGGGTGGAGCTGGAGAACATCATACTAAGTGAGGTAACACAGTCTCAAAGGAACACCCATGGTATGCACTCACTGGTAAGCGGATATTAGCCTAGAATTCTGGGACACCAAAGACACAATCCACATACTAAAAGATGTCCAACAAAAAGGAAGGAGTGGACCCTGGTTCTGGAAAGGCTCAAAGCATCAGTGTAAGGGAATACTAGAACAGGGAAGTGGGAATGGGTGAATGGGGGAACACAGGGAGGGAAAAGGGCATGGGGAACCTTTGGGGGGCATTGAACCAGAAAAAGGGAAATGAAATGTAAATAGAGAATGTATCCAATAAAAAATAAAGAAAAAAAGACACTTGTTGGTAAGCCTAGACATAAAAGACATATTTTCATTGAATTCAAATCAATAAGGACATTTTTCTAATACTGTTTTATAAGAATGGGATCATGTGACATAGCAAAACGAAGATAAAGAAAAGCAGAGTTTTAATCAGCTCAAATAGTACCAACAGAAAATTGTCCAAAACCAGCATTTATGTGTAATAGGTTCTCTATCCTAAGTACTTAGTAAATATAAAAAAGTAGCCATTAACTATTCAATGCAGTTTTTAATAAACTTTTCTAATTCATTCTCTCCATTTTAAAAATTTTATCTGCTTTGAGAAAAGTGTTTTGAACATGTCTACATCTTTCTGCAATGATTCTAGGTCTAGGATTGTTCTTCATCTCTCAACTAAACCAATTATTAATCACTCTCCTCTCTTTGATTCCTGAATCCCCTTCTTTTTACTCAGTCATATTTCCTCAATATAACTTAATGACCATGAAATTCATCAAATGCTCTGTGTTTCATAACCAGCAACTCTAAGAATTATGGTTAATACTCATATTTACTAGTTCTTACTACCCTTTTAAACTATTCTACCTCAGCAATAGATTCATCAGCCAACCATTCATTCTTACAACTAGAGTGTGCAGAGACTTATCAGAAATTTCAATGACTGCCAAGTTAGTGCTGCTACAATCTACCAGAGTCTCTCAGACCTTACCCAACCAGCTAGGTGAAGGCACATATTCACTATTATATTACAGTAATTATGGAAAAGAGAACTATACTTAAAAGGGCACTCCAAAAAAATATTTGAAATCCAAGGGAAGAAACTTAGAGATATGATCCAAAAATATACTCTAATATTTAAACTTCCTTCTCTGAATTCCATCTAATAATGATTTAAGTGTGTGTATCTCTTCTTAAAATCCTCAAGATATATGTGATTTTTGTTTAATAAAATATACCTCACTCCTAATCATTACCATTTTTCTGAATATAGCATATATAATTTACCATAATCAATTTCGTTAAAATAAATGAGATACATACACACAACATAAGCAATCTTTGCAATACTTGGGCTCTAGATTTTTGGCTCATATCACAACCACAAACTTCTTTATATGCATTTTATTAGTGGAAGGAAAAGCATTTGACCCATCATCAATTAAACTCAGTATAAAATTGTAGATTCCTCAGTGTAACACACACACACACACACACACACAGAGAGAGAGAGAGAGAGAGAGAGAGAGAGAGAGACAGAGACAGAGACAGAGACAGAGAGACAGAGACAGAGACAGAGAGAGAGACAGAGACAGAGAGACAGAGAGACAGAGAGAGAGACAGAGAGACAGAGACAGAGACAGAGAGAGATGCAGAGATTGAAACCTGACATTCTACCACTGCAGGAGATATTTAAATGTTATCTCTTTAAATTATACTGTAAATTCTTTACATTCTCTCCATGACAATTTCGAATATACTTGACAGAGAAGATAATGGTTTACATTACTCTTTTGT
Organism: Apodemus agrarius; assembly: GCA_964023405.1. Lineage (NCBI taxonomy): Eukaryota > Metazoa > Chordata > Mammalia > Rodentia > Muridae > Apodemus > Apodemus agrarius. Next base: position 8,807,717 of record OZ030021.1, read on the forward strand.
AGTAAAATTGTAGTTTGCACAGTGTTCTACACATTATTGAAAAAATTAGAAATAGGGCCACATTAATGGACAGCCTGTGTTTAGCACTTAATGTTTGTAAACGCAACCATCAATATTTCTCATCATATTCAGGATCAAAACAGTTAAGTTAAATATTTAGTTAATTTGTTGTTGCTAGGGAAGAGGTGATTGATTTCCATCCCACAAAAATAAGAGCAGAAATCATGTACTTTGCTTACTAGTTGATCTTTAAAATCTCCCACACTGTGTTCCAAGCTGTTTCTGCTTATTCTTACAGATATACAGAATGCAAGAGGAGAGTTTAGAAATTTTATTTCTGGGATGAGAGAAAGAGATATGAACCTAAGTTATATTAGGGTTAATTGTAAGAATATAATAATTGTCATTATTATTATAACTTTCAACAAATTTTATAATCAATTTTTAAGAAAAACTATATTTCCTGTAACAACACAGAGAGAGAGGTTTGCCTTTATAATTGAGGTATTGTATGGTTTTTCTGGTTTTTATTTTTTGAACATATTTTCCTCATGTGTTTATGTATATGTGTCTGTCTGTCTTTCTGTCTGTCTATATGTATACAAGAATGATTGTCTGTACAAGTTTAAACAATCCTGGGTGTATGTGTATGTCTGTGTCTGTGCACATTTGTGGGTACATATATAGACAACTGAGGTCATTTTCTTGTGTCTCACTCTCAAGTTGTTCCTCTTCATTTTCTGAGGCAAGATTTCTCTAAGTATGTAGCTCAACTTGCTAGCAAGACTAAATGACCAAACCCTAGCAAACTTACTTTCTTTTCCTTACCAGTGCTAGGATTACATTTATGTACCAGCAAGCCTGACTCATCATGTAATGGTTGGAATCTGTACTTGGGTCCTCCTGCCTGCCTCACATATACTTCCCATAGTGAGTTATCATCCTAATTCTATTTAAAATTCTTTACTTTCTCTGTTTCTCAGGAGACAGAAGTTCAACCGAAGCACTTTCCTTAATCTTAACCATTTTCTTTGGATTGGACCATTCCTTCCTACAGGCAGGAGGGAAGTGCATGGCACTTATAAAGCTGTCTGAGGCATGTACCCCACAAACAATTAATAAAATAAATCCTAAGGATATTTTGGTGTACTTAGAGATTGGTGCCTCCCCTAATTTTCATCAGAGAGACTCCATCAAACAACTGATAGAAACTGACGCAGAGACCCACAGCTAAACAAATGGAGTTCTGGCAATTTTGTGGCAGTACTGGAGGATTATACAAGCCAGTGGGGTCAAGGACATTACAAAAAATTAAACTGTGCTCATGGGGATCAGAGAGACTGAACTGAGAACAAGGAAGTCTGCTTGGATCTAAACTAAGCCCTCTGCATATATGTGAAAGTTGTATATACTGGTCTTCTTGTCCCCCCCCCCCGAGATCAGGGGGTATCTCTGACTCTTTTACCTACCATTGGTAAGCTTTTTCCCCATATATGGCTGCCTTGTCTTTAATGTATGAGGAGGTGCCTAGTCTTTTTACAACTTGATATACCTGTTTTGGTTGATATCCATGGAAGGCCTTCACTTTTCTGAAGAGAAAGCATCTTGAAGTTACTATCTGTAAATGTTGCTTTGAGTACTATTCTCCAAATGGATCTGCTTGCAATGGCCCATTGGTCTTGAGGAATGCAGCTCAACGAGTCATCAGTCTGATGATGTGAGCTTTATGGTGATGTCGATACTTCTGAATCAACCATGTACATGAAAGTACTACCTCACTCCTGCTCTTATATGTAAGTGTAGTAAAGTGATTACCTCATTAAGCTAGGTTTGAGTGGAATCATTTAACTTATTGGCTATGTTCTCAATCTGGAGTGAATAAAAATTTTCTCCTGTCTCCCCAGGACAAGGTGAATAATATGGACATAGGTTTCCTCCTATGTTTGGATGCTTCCTTTGTATTGCTTTTGTGGTTGTAAATGTACTTCCTTAAATTTTTCTATGTTACTTAAGTCAAATAAATTAATTTACATTAATGATAAAAGCTTAATGGAGCCTTAGAAATAGCTTTTTATAATTCAAGAAACTGATGGTGAATCTGGACTTCAGAGATACACAGCTGCACAGGGCAGATTGACCTAGATGAACTTTGAATAAGAAGAAATGAACAGTTTAAGAGATTTTGGGCCAGATATTCTGGATCACTTGAAAACTATGAACATTTCCATGTGTAGTGAACATTATCCACTGCATTTAATTGTGCTGAATTATATTCAATTCTATAACAATGTTTTTATAAGACAAACTATTAACTTGATAAATACATGTGAATCAAAATCTGCAGAGAACTTAGTGATTGGCTGTCTGCCACTAAATATAATGATCATTTATCATTCATAATGGTTTTGAAAGATTTGTTTTTTATTACGTGTAAGTACACTGTAGCTGTCTTCAGACACACCAGGAGAGGGCATCAGATCTCATTATGGATGGTTATGAGCCACCATTTGGTTGCTGGGATTTGAACTCAGGACCTTCGGGAGAGCAGTGCTCTTAACCTCTGAGCCATCTCTCCAGCCCCATTCACAATATTAATATGCAAACTACCACTGCTATTTAATTTCTAAGTAGGTACTATCTAAAAGACTTTAATTTTAAATATTTTGCTATAGATACAGAAAGCTAATAGGCATTCCAGTTCATGTCCTGGTTTCTGGATTGAAACCAGGACATGAACTGGAACCAAAGAAATGATGCAGCTCATCTTATTCAAATTTATTATTTAAAATTCTTCAAAAACTAGATTTTATAGCAATGATATTCAAATAAAGACATCACTAAGTCAGGAATTAGGTATTGTTTGATGACTGTGGCTTCTAGTTCATCTATATTTTAGACTTGTTTGTATTTTTGTCACTGATCTTGTTACCTAGGAATCTTCAAGGGATTTTGAAAAACACTAAAAAATTCACCTGTGTGCTTTTTAGAGACATGGGAATATATCTTAATATTTCTTGATTTCATTATAGTCATTATTACTCATTAATGAAATTTCTCAGTTATTCAAAATATATAATAAAATACTTTAAAACAAAATTTGATTAGTTTTTAATGTGGTTTAAATTAATTTAATATAAGCAGATGTGTTTATCATAAGAATTCCATTGTATGGCACACAATATTTATGGCATGATAGCAGTCTATATCAGAAAGGAATCAGAGTTCTCAGTTTTAGGCAAAATTTTGTCTATATCCATAATCATAGCCCTGATATCAGCTTCATCATTTCTCCATTTCACCTTTAGTAGCACTTGTTTTGACTAGTATTTTCAAGTTGTTACAATGTCAGAAGTCCATTTACAAAAATTATTCCAGAATTACTGTTTAGATTAGTTGATATATACCAATATATGCAGCATCCTATGTAACCACCTAATATAAAATGGTATCATATTCTCATTTTCTTAATTTCATTTACATTAATTTCATTTCTAAATTTCATTCACATTACTTCCATATTTGCATCAGAACCACAATTAACAAACAACAAGGGAAGAAACAAAAAACTTCTTACACATCCATTCACCCTAAATCATATCACAGTTGCATATAAAATAAAGTAGCAGTTGTCAGAGAAGAGGCTTTTAACCTTAGAGAAGGCAAATCCACTATTTATCTATATCAATATTTCAGTTTTATTGTCCATAGTAGATTGAATGTAAGATGGTTTACAATGTCAAAACAAAATTTTATAACATATATAAAATTTCAGAGCAAAATTCCAGAAAAGAGTGTTCTAAGTGATCTTTCTATTAATGCTGATGTTTAATTGATTTGAATATGTAATAATCATGGGAAAAGTAATGGAGATTCCAAAATACATCTTTTTAATGTAAGGACATAATTTATAGTCTTTTAAAATGCTAAAATGCAATGTTAATTAAAAGGTGTTATTACTATGATGTTCATATTAAAGTAAAGGAATAAAGTCCACACTGTGCAACAGTACCACTAACACAGTAAGTCTGGTTAACATTCTAGTTTGTGTTTTACAATAACTCAGTAGTCCAATGTCTCTGTGCATAGATTCTTTATGGAAATGTTCTCTACCCTTATCTGAGTATAGTATTTTTTATAATAATAATAGTAATAATATTATTATAAGAATATAATAGTATATTCTTAGATTATGTTACATTTTTAAATTACAATATTTTGCTACAAAATTACATGTCTGTTATTTCCATGACAAAGAATAAACTTGAAGAAAAAAGGTATTTAGACAGATTAATACAACACATAGGTAAGGAAATGTAGGACTTTCTTCTTTTGTTTTGTTTTTCTTTTTCTTTTTAAGTTGCTAACAGTTATAAACCTTCAAAATAAACACAATTCAAGGAAAGCATTGGGCACATGTTGTTCTGTATGTCCAGCTCACTGGGAATTTTGTTATTGTTGTTCCAAATAGAATCTTCTCTCATCCAACACTACCAGGACAAAATTGATCCTCCTCCCACTTCTCCCAGTTCTTCCTACTTTCCCTCTCTCCCAGATCCACTCACCCCTCTATTATCCTTCAAAATAAAGCAGGCATCCAAAAGACAAAAAACCAAATACAACAGAACACATACAATAAGACAAGGCAAACACTCTAATCAAGGGAAGACAAGGTAACACAGTAGGAGGAAAAGAGCCCCAAGAGCAGACAAAGGAGTGAGAGACACATCGACACCTTCAATCTCTGTGTGTCTGTCTGATCCCTGATTAGTTGATTCAGTGTGTCTTGTCTTATGGTGTCCTCCAACCCTTCTGACATCTACAACCTTTTGTCACCCTTTCCCACACTATTTTCCAAACACTGAGGGGACTCCACAGAGATCTCCAGAGTAGGGTCTCTCTAAGCATAATGTCTTGCTGTGGGTCTTTTCACCTGCTCCAATCTGCTGTCCAAGGAAGCCTCTCTGATGATAATTGGACAAAAAAAATCTATGAGAATAGCAGAATAGCCTTTTAAATCATTTCACTGATTTATTTTAAAGATAGGTTGTGTTTGGATCTACTCAACGTCTCTGGGCTATACAGTCTCCAGTGCCTGGCCATCCAGGCAGACTAGAGTAAAAGACCTCAAGTTAAGTCATACATAAGTTGGCCACTCCAACATATTCTGTGCCACCACTGTCTTAGCATATCTTGTAAGCAAGCCAGCTTGTAGGATAAAGGTTTTAGGGCTGCATTAGTATTCAGGTATCCTTTTCCACAGCCGGCAAAATACCTTCCTGCACCAAAAGAAAGGCTTTATGTAGAAATCAGTTCAACTTAGCTATCTATGTTCATCTTCTGTAATGTGCCACGATGTCAGTTTTCAGAAAGTGACCTTCCCTTCTATCTGGGATTGTTGGAGATTTCCGTAGGACCCCCTTGACCAAACATCTGACTGAACACCATCATAGCATACAACTGGAAGCCTTGCCTGACTGGAAAATATGGCCAGTTCAGACACTGTATCTTCTATTGCTAAGGTCCTCACTAGGGTCATCTTCATAGATTTCAGGAAGTTTCCACTGTACTAGGTTTTCACACCTTTCCACAAATATCTGCATTCTATTCCAGGTGTGTCTCCTGACATCTCCCACTTTATCCTTCCCATAACCTGATCCTTCCTACTCCAGTCCCCACCCATTCAGTCCATCTGCCAAATTTACCCTAAATCTCCTTCCCAAAAAGATTCATGTGTTTCTTTTAGTCCATTTCCCTAAAGCCTGGGTTCTTGAATTGTATCTTATCATTTACTTAACAGTTAATATCCACTCATAAATGAAAACATACCATATTTATTTTTCTGAGTTACATATTCTAATAATTATTTCTAGTTATACTCATTTTTCTTTAATTTCCCTGCTATAGTTTTAATAGCCAAATAATACTTTTTTTGTGTAAATATATATTTTCTTTTCTTTTTTTAAATATTTATTTATTTATTATATGTAAGTACACTTTTGCTCTCTTCAGACACTCCAGACAAGGACATCGGATCCTATTACATATGGTTGTGAGCCAACATGTGGTTGCTGCTATTTGAACTCAGGACCTTTTGAAGAGCAGTCGGTGCTCTCCACTGAGCCATCTCTCCAGTCCAAATATACATTTTCTTTAGTCATTCTTAGGTTCAACCCTGTTCACTGAGGCTTTACTGACAATAGCCATCAGAGGCATTATGAAGCACACTTATATTGATCAATTTTAAAAGTTGCCAGTGTTTATATCCCAATAATAACTGATATTACTCAGTTACTGCTTTTAATTTTCTTCACAGCTTGAGAATTTTGAGTAAATAGCCCATCATCTAATAAGAGTACATGATTCACAAATAGGAAGAATATTTGGGTGCAACTCACCCAGGCTTTTCATAGTTGGAAATACTAACACGTTGATAAACGTCATAGAAAACATTTTAGTATATATTTAGTTTTAGGCATTATGCAATACTTTCAGTGTGTTTCTGTAAATTTATCTCTCACTATACCTATAAATTTATCTCTATTTATAGTCGAGGAAGGAAAGAGTAGATAACAGGAAATTAGCTTCCTGTGATTGTATATTTATTATATAACAGAGACTATATGCGATTCTAATTCATTAAATTCATTGCCACAATTCTCATCCATGCATATAAACCAGGAACAAGTTATTAATTTAAATTAAATGTTGCTCATTATGTGATGAGCAAACTAAAAGTTTGAAGTGATTGCACCCAGCTTCCATACAAGACTGTGAGATGACATATTATCTGAAATTCATTATTCATTCTAACTATATAATCAGCTGTATTATACATGTTTTAACATTGGGATTTATTTTCATAGTTTATATCATTCTCTCATGCTACTCTATGTAAGAGTTCATGGCTTACTAATATCATGCAAATTAGAAATGGTTCCAAATTCTACTTTAGTCCTGTATCACTATATCATCTTTTTCACAAACATTGTTAATACTATCTCAGAGCTACACCTGGCAAATAATTATAAAGACATAAGTCAGTCTCTAGAAAAACCTTCAATAACAAGTCTTGCTATTAATAACATCTTCGTTTCTTGAACTTGAATAACCACACAATAATACTAATGTTTTTCAAAGAGACATCAAATAGGATGAAAAAATGTGTGACAATTATCAATACATTTAATATTTGATTTTAGACAGAATTGAAAAACAAATACAAAGATTAAAGAATATATGGAGCCGGGCAGTAGTGGTGCATGCCTTTAATCCCAGCACTTGGGAGGCAGAGGCAGGCAGATTTCTGAGTTCAAGGCCAGCCTCCTCTACAGAGTGATTTCCAGGACAGCCAGGGCTACACAGAGAAACCCTGTCTTGAAAAACCTAACAAAAAAAAAAAAGAATATGGGAAAGGAAGACCAAAGTGTGGGTGCTTTGGTCCTTCTTAGAAAGAGGACCAAAAATACTCATGGGAGCAAATATGGAGACAAAGTATAGAAAAGAGACTGAAGAAAAGATCATCCAGAGACTGCCCCACCTGAAGCTCCATGCCATATGTAGTCACCAAACCCAGACACTATTGTAGATGCCAAGAAATGCTTGCTGAAAGGAGCATGATATGGCTGTTTCCTGAGAGGCTATGCCAGAGTCTGACAAATACAGAGGTGAATGGTCTCAGCCAACCATTGGACTGAGCATGGGGCCCCCAATGTAGAAGTTAGAGAAAGGGATGAAGTCACTGAAGGGATTTGCAATTCCATAGGAAGAACAACAATATCAACCAACTAGACCCTCCAGAGCTCCCAGGGAGCCACCAACCAAGGAATATACATGGAGGGAACCATGGCCTCAGCCACACATGTAGCTGAGAATGTACGTGTCAGGCATCAATGGGAGGAGAGGCCCTTGGTTCTGCGAAGGCTCTATGGATGCCCAGTGTAAGGGAATTCGAGGGTGGGGAGGCAGGAGTGGGTGGGTGGTTAGGGGAACACCCTTATAGATGCAGGGGGAAGGGGAATGGGTTAGGGGGTTTCAGGGAACAGGGAAAGGGAATAACAATTGAAATGTAAATAAAGAAAATATCCAATAAAAATTAAAAAAAGAATAAAAGCCAGAAAATCTAAATAAAATAAAATAAATAAAATAAAATAAAATAAAATAAAATAAAATAAAATAAAATAAAATAAATAAAGGGAAGAGAAAACCAAACTCTAAATGCCACAGGCATAATTTTGTCTATTAGTAATAATCAACTCTACAGTAATATTCATAGTCTTAATATGTGAAAATGGCTTATTAATAGCATAGAAAAGCAAAAATAGGATGATTGTTACCAAATCATAGTAATGTTAATTCAATAAAAATTAAGAATGAAAGCAGTAAAATAATGTATTACTAAACTAATGACTACAACATAGAATAACTTTTTCAGTGTTATAGTTGTAGAAGTTTTCAAAAATAGCTATTTATTCAGTATTTCTCCTCTCTTATTCTGTTGATAATATAACTTCTGCATTTTACTTCTTTATTTTATTATCCCTCATTCAGTTTGGGGGAAATAAATAAGTGTTTTAAATACAGGAAAATGATATCAAGCCAGAGGTTAATTGTTAGTCTTAAAACACAAGTAAACTGATCAATAAATTCATTTTAAACATATCACACTTTAAAATAGCATATATGACAAATATTCATATTCTTCCATTTAAAAAAAACCTGCTGTTTTTTTCTAATGGTCACTGGATCAGACAATGATCCACAACTCCTTTATTACATATGGCTACGAGACTTGAAATGTTAAAAGCATTTCAAGTTAAAAAATCTTTCTGCAACCATTTCTCCTGCTCTCCAAGTCCTCTGGGGGTACACCAAGATGTTCTGTGAAGCCTGATGGCCCCCTGGACCTAAATTGTCAGTACACCACTTTACCTGCCTCCCCTCCTAGTCCCCTTCCTGCCATAGCAACAGGGGTAAACACAACTGCTGGGAGACTTGCTCTGCTCTCTGAAATCCACTGTCTAGCCCAAGGATACCCACCAGAGGACTGTCAAAAATTGACCAACAAGGTCAGGTCCCCTCTCAATGCAGGAACATCCAGGGGCAACCAGATGGCTAAATGTCCTGGTAAGAACAAAATCAACAAAAGCCAGAGCAATATATATTCAGAGCACAACTATCCTACTACAGCAAGTTCTTGCTATCCTAACACAAGCTAAGTGCACGCGAGCACACACACACACACACACACACACACACACACACACAAAATCACTTCAAATAAACCAATCTTATAAAGATGATAAAGACCTTAAAGAGTAAATGAGTAAATCACTTAAAAAATACTGGAAAATACAATCAAATAGGTAAAGGCCTTAAAATAAAAGGCACAAAATAAATCCCTCAAAGAAACAAAGAATATAGAAATTTAAAAAAAAAGATTGTAAAAGAAAAAATTAAAATCACATGCTACTAGTTCAACAGCAATGCCCTTAACCAAACAGTTTTATACTGCATGCGTGTACCCCACAAACTGTATTCCAAAACAGTGATCAGGACTGTAATAAATTACAGCTTCTTAAAAAAGAAAGAAAGAAAGAAAGAAATATGGAAAAATACAAATTAACAGGTAAAAGAAATAAACAAAAAGGTTTAAGGCCTAAAACTAGAAATAGAAGCAATACAAACAGCATACTCTGAGGGAAACCTGGAGATGGAAAACCAAGGGAAGTAAAAAGGAACAACAATGTACACAAGCATCTCCAACAAAATACTAGAGATAAAAAAGAGAGTCTCAGGTTTAGGACATACAATAGATGAAACTGATACAAAAGTCAAAGAAAATGTTGAGCCTAACAAATTCCTGACAACAAATATCCAAGAAATGTAGGATACCATGGAAAAACTTAACATATGATTAATAAGGATTGAACGTGATGAAATCTACCTCCAAGGGTCAAAAAAGACTTTTTGACAAAATCATAACATAAAATGCTCTCAACTTATCGAGAGTTCTGAGAACATAAAAGAAAGTTGCAGAACACAAATTAAAATGGGCTAAAACAGAAAATCCTCCTGTCACATAATAAAAACACTAAATCTACAGAACAAAGAAAGGCAGTAAAGGTTGCAAGAGATAAAGGCCAGTTTTGTATATTTATAAAGGCAAACTCAATTTCTAAACAGAGATTCCATAAGCAAGAAGAGTCTGGACAGATATCTTCCCATCTCTAAAAATCTATAGATGCCAACCTAGACTACTATAACTAGCAAAATTCCCAGTCATCACAGATGAAAAAATAAGATATTGCAAGAAAAAAATTAAACAATACATATCCACAAATCTAACCCTAGAGATAATACTAGAAGAAAATTTCCAATACAAAAAGCATAACTACCATGGAGAAAATATGGAAAGAACTAATTGTATGCCAGAAAAACCAAAACAAGGAATGAACACACACTAACACCAACAAGACCAGAAAAAAAAGAATTAACAATTACTAGACATTATTATCTCTCAACATCATTGTGATCAATTCCTCAGTAAAAGACAAAGAATAAGAGAATGAATGCAAAAAAGAATCCATCATTCTGTTGCATACAAGAATCACACCTCAGCAATAAAAATAGGCATTACTTCAGAATAAAGGGCTGGAAAAAAGTTTTCCAAGAAAACTGACCCAATAATACTGGTGTAGCCATTATGGCATCTCATAAAATAAAATTACAACCAAAATTAATAAAAAGATAAGGGAAAGGACACTACACACTCATCAGATGAAATATCTACCAAGAAAATATTTCAATTCTAAACATCTATTCACCAAACATCAGCACCCATACTTATAAAAGAAACATTACTACAGCTTAAATCACACATTGAACCCCACACATTAATAGTGGAAGATTTCAACACTCTACTCTCACCAATTAACAGGTCATCTAGACAAAACTAAACAGAGAAATGAAATTTATGAAATTTCTAAATTTATGAAATGTCAAATTGTCTTTATCAAATGAACAGAAAAGATACCTGTAGAACATTTCAACCAATCACAAGAAAATAATTCTTCTTCTCAACACATCATAGAGCCTTCACTAAGCCAGGCTCAATAGCAAACAAGAAAATTGAAACATCTCCTTGTATCATATCAGACCATAATGGATTAAACTGAACTTCAACAACTAAAAACAGAAACCACATTAATCAAAACTTAACAACTTTCTATTCAATGATCTCTGGTTTTGGGAAGAAATAAATAAATATTTTCTAGAATTCAATGAAAATGAGGGCACAACATAGCCAAACTTAAAGGATATCATACATCAATGCTGAAGAAAGCTCATAACAGTCAAGAGCCTCTGTACAATAATAATTAGAAAGTATTCATACTAATGAAATAAAAGTACATCTAAAAGCTCCAGAATAAAAAGAAGAACCAAAGACACCAAAAAGGAGTAGATAGCAGGAAATAATCAAACACAGGGCTGAAATCAAAATTAGGAACAAAGAGAACAATATAAAGAATCAATGAAACCAAGAGCTGGTTCTTTGAGAAATCACCTAGATAGCCAAACACTTCTCAGAAGTGAAAAGAAGAGCTACAGTATCCAACTGAGCAAAATCAGAAATTAAAAGGGTAACATAACAAAAGACACTGAGGAAATTCAAAGACTAATTTTAGGGTCTTACTTTAAAAGTCTATACTTTATAAAGTTGGACAATCTAAATGAAATGGAAAGATAATAAGGATATGGTAAATTATCTACATTGTCCTATAACTCCTAAGGAAATAGAAGCATTAAAATATGCTTAAGCACAAAACATCAAATGCACTAAACAAAGAATATTAAAAGCAGTGAGAGAAAAATGTCAAGTAACATATAAAGGCAGACCTATCAGAATGACACCAGATTTCTCACTAGAGACTATGAAAGCCAGAAGACCTGGGCAGATGTCATACAGACCTTAGATGAACATAAATGTCAGCCCAGACTACTATATCCAGCAAAACTTTCAATTACCATAGATGGATAAAACAAGACATTGCATGACAAAAGCAAATTTACACAATATCTTTCCACAAATCCAGCTCTGCAAAGGATAATGAGTGGAAAATAACAACACAAGCAGCAAACCACATGGTAGAAAAATCAACAAGGTAATCTTTCAACAAACCCAATAGAAGATAGATACACAACCAGAATTTCATCTTTAGCTAAGAAGATAACAGTAAGCAACAATCACTTTTCCCTAATATCTCTTAATGTCAATGGTCCCAATTCCTCTATAAAAAGACATAGACTAACAGACTGGATATGTAAACAGGACCCAACATTTTTCTGCATACAAGAAATATACCTCAGTGACAAAGACAGTCACTATTTAAGAGTCAAAGGTTGGGAAACAATTTTTTCAAGCAAATGGTCCCAAGAAAAAAGCTGGAGTGGCCACTCATATCAGATAAAATTGGCTTTCAACCAATAGTTGTCAAAAAAGATAAGGAGGCACACTTCATACTGGTCCAAGGAAAAGTCTACCATGATGAACTCTTTATTCTGAACATCTATGCTCTGGATGCAAGGGCACCCATATTCATTAAAGAAACGTTAATAAAGCTCAAAGCACACATTGCACCCCACACAATAATAGTGGGAGACTTCAACACCCCACTCTCAAAAATGGACAAATCATGGAATCTAAAGCTAAACAGAGATAAAGTGAGACTAACTGGAGTTATGGACCAAATGGATCTAACAGATATTTATAGAACATTCCACCCTAAAGCAAAGGAATATACCTTCTTCTCAGCACCTCATGCTACCTTCTCAAAAATTGACCGTATAATTTGTCACAAAATGGGCCTCAACAGATACAGAAATATTGAAATTATTCCATGTATTTTATCAGATCACCATGGCCTAAGGCTGGTCTTAAACTCAAACAAAAGCAATGGAAAACATACATACACATGGACCTTGAACAATGCTCTCCTCAACAATAGCTTGGTCAAGGAAGAAATAAAGAAAGAAATTAAAGCCTTGTAGAATTTAATGAAAATGAAGACACATCAGAGTTTATGGGACACAATGAAAATAGTGCTAAGAGGAAAACTTATAACTCTGAGTGCCTCCAAAAAGAGAATGGAGAGAGCTTACACTAACAGCTTGACAATACACTTGAAAGCTCTAGAACAAAAGGAAGCAAATAACCTCAAGAGGAGTAGACAACAGGAAATAATAAAACTTAGGGCTGAAATCAACCAAACAGAAGCAAAAAGAACTAAACAAAGAATCAACAAAACAAGGAGCTGGTTCTTTGAAAAAATCAACAACATAGATAGACCCTTAGCCAGACTAACTACAGAGTACAGAGTATCCAAATTAATAAAATCAGAAATGAAAAGGGAGACATAACAACAGAAACTGCGGAAATTCAAAAAAATCATCAGATCCTAATACAAGAGCTTATACTCAACAAAGTTAGAAAACCTGGATGAAATGGACAACTTTCTAGATACAAACCAGGTGCCAACATTAAAACAGGATCAGATAAATCATCTAAATAGTCCCATAAGTCCTGAGGAAATAGAAGGAGTCATTAATAGTCTCCCATTGGAAAAAAACCCAGGACCAGATGGGATTAATGGGGAATTATATCAGATCTTCAAAGAAGAGTTAATACTGATACTCTTCAAACTTTTCCATGAAATAGAAACTCAAGGAACACTACCCAAATCATTCTATGAATCCATAATAACACTTCTACCTAAACCAAACAAAGACCAAACATGGAAGGAGAAATTCAGATCAATCTCCCTCATGAACATTGATGTAAAAGTATTTAATAAAATCCTGGGCAACTGAATCCAAGAATGCATCAAAACTATAATTTACCATGATTAGGTAGGCTTCATCCCAGGGATGCAGGGATGGTTCAATATACAGAAATCTGTCAATGTAATCCACTACATAAACAAACTAAAGGAAAAAAAAACACATGGTCATTTCATTAGATGCTGAAAAGGCTTTTGACAAAATCCAGCATCCCTTTATGATAAAAGTTTGGAGAGATTGGGAATCCAAGGCCCATACCTAAACATAGTGAAAGCAATATACCACAAACCAGTAGCCAACATCAAGTTAAATGGAGAGAATTTTGAAGCAATCCCACTAAAATCGGGGACCAGACAAGGATGTCCACTCTCTCCCTACCTATTCAATATAGTACTTGAAGTCCTAGCCAGAGCAACCAGGTGGCAAAAAGATGTCAAAGGTATACAAATTGGAAAGGAAGAAGCCAAAATATCACTATTTGCAGATGATATGATAGTATACTTAAGCAACCCCAAGACTTCCACCAGAGAACTCCTAAAGCTGATAAACAACTTCAGCAAAGTGGCTGGATATAAAATTAACTCAAGCAAATCAGTAGCCTTCCTCTACTCAAAGGATAAATGAGAGACAAAAAAAAATTAGGGAAATGATACCCTTTACAATAGTCCCAAATAATATGCCATACCTAGATGTGACCCTAACGAAGCAAGTGAAAGATCTATGTGACAAGAACTTTAAGTCTCTGAAGAAATCGAAGAAAGTCTCAGAAGGTGGAAAGATCTCCCATGTTCATGGATTGGTAGTCAATATAGTAAAAATGGCCAACTTACCGACAGCAATCTACAGAGTGGTCTGGATTTACTCAGAGAAGATACACCTAACCCTCAAGAGACTAGAGAAACAAGTGAGTTTAAAGGGAACCAAGTGAGTTTAGAAGTCTGGAAGGTTGGTTTGGGGACATCCTCGTGGAGACAGGGGATGCGGAGGAGGTATGGGATATGGAACAGTTGGAGGATGTACTGAGAGAAGAATAAAATCTGGAGTTTAAAATTAAAAAAAAGACACAGCTATACCACTCCTGTGCATATATGTAAAACATTTCACACTGTACTGCAAGGACACTTGATCTACAATGTTCATAGTAGCTTTATTCATAATAAAAAGAAACTAGAAACAACCTAGATGTTGCTCAAGTTATAAATGCATAAAGAAAATGTGGTATATCTATACATTTGAATATTTTTAGCTATTAAAAACAAAGAAAAAAATTAACAGACAAATTAATGGAACTGACTAGTATTATCCGGAGTGAAGTAACCCAGACCCAACAAAATATAAATGCTATGCACTCACTTAGAAGTGGAGATTAGCCATGAAATAAAGGATAACTTTGCCACACTCAATGGACTCAAAGAAGCTAAACAAGAAGGAAGGCCCCAGCAAGTATCCATGAATCTCACTTAGAAGGGATAACATATTCATAACAGGCAGCTGGACAGAGGGAAGTTGACATGAGAAGGGATGTGTAGTGGAGTAGTTGGGAGTTGAGGACCAGGTGTGGAGGAAAACAGGAGAATGTGTCAGAGGGCCAGGAGAATTAATGAAAATCTGCAGCTGACAGGGGTTGTGGAACATAGGAGCATCTCAGTACATGCCAGATTCAGGAGTCAAGGAAGTATCCTTAGCTGAGACTTATAGAAGTGAAAACCTGAAGGGGCCACCCCCTGTAGCTATGAAGGAATCCCAGTTGAGTGACAGGGAAGCCAAACTACCCACACAAGTTTTTCCCCAATATTTATCCTGTCTACAAAAATGTAGGGACAATGTTGTAACAGGGACCAAGGGAATTGCCAGCCCAAATGGAGACACACCCCATGGGCAAGCACAAATCCATGACACTATTAATGGTACTCTGGTATGCTTGCAAATTGTGGCCTATAATAATTGTCCTCAGAGGCTCTACCTAGCAGCAGATTAAGTCAGATGCAAAGACCTACATCCAAACTTTGTATGGAGGTAGGGAATT
The DNA here is from genome assembly GCA_964023405.1 of Apodemus agrarius. Taxonomy (NCBI): domain Eukaryota; kingdom Metazoa; phylum Chordata; class Mammalia; order Rodentia; family Muridae; genus Apodemus; species Apodemus agrarius. The sequence continues at coordinate 8,823,579 of OZ030021.1, forward strand.
CTTTCTTATGGAAGAATTAGGGGAAGATTTGAGGAAGTAATGTGGGCCCCAAAGGGGATAGGAACTCCAGAGGAAAATCAACAGAATCAACTAAGTTAGAACATTGGGGCTGTCAGAGACTGAACCACCAACTAAAGAGCATACAGTGGCTGGAACTATGACCCCACACATATGTAGCAGATACACATCTTGGTCTTCATGTGTATTCCCCAACAACTGGAGGGGGTTGCTCCTAGAGTTGTTGCCTGGCTGTGGAATATATTTTCCTACTGGGTTGCCTTGCTTGGCCTTAGTGGCAGATAATGTGCCGAACCCTCAGAAACTTGATGTGCCATGCTGGGGGGATAGCCAGTAGGGGCATCCACCCTCTCAGAGAAGAAAGGGAAGAGAATGGAGGAGGGAAAGTGTGAGAAGGGAACCAAAAGTGAAGAAAGTAATTAAGATGTAAAGCTAATAATAAAAAAGAAAAACATTTATTTTCATCACCTCATACAATTTTTGTCTTGCTTTGTTTTATGTTAGAAGCATATTTTAATTTTGTTTATTTTTCTTCAATAATTTTTATATTTTACTTTTTCCTTTCACACAAACCCTTTCATATACACCCCGTTCTTTCTCAAAGTCATTATTTATTTTGTTTAGCCATTGTTATATATAAAATATATATTCTAAAATATATTAATATATAACTATTCTCAGTCTTCATAATGCTACTTGTGTTTATATGATTTCATGACTGACAATTTGGTATTGGATAATGAGGTAGAGGAGTGTATTCAGATGAAATCCCTAGGAATCCCATCAGTGACCTGTATGGCACAATAACTTTAAGGAGCCAAGTTTAGCACTACTTGCTTGTTTTATTTCTTTCTTTGTACTTGGGAGTTTTAGATACATATGCAATGAAATATGATTATATATGCCTCTGGTTACATACTCTCCCTCTTCCCAGGTACCCACGACATAATCCTCTCAATTCCATGACTCTTCTCTTTTGTGTGGGTTAACTATATGTTGCACTATTGTGTGACTGTCTACTGGAACAGGGGAATCCTCTCAGTGGCTACATCCTCTAAAGGAATGATCCTCTCTCCTCCAGAACTGGTCAGTTGTCAAAAGATCATTAATAAGACATGATGATGTGCTAGAGATGATATATCCCATCTGTGATCAAGCTTTGGCTGGCTTACTCTGATGAAAGTCTTTTGTAGGTACCATCGTTACTGAGTTCATGAGTTCAGTGAAAATTTCATGTCCACAAGTAATCATTTTACAGATCTACTCAATCACTGATAAATTCTTTCTACTTTCTCTTATATGTTATGGGAAAAACAATCCACTTTTTGTTGGATTTAAGTTTAATTTATGAGATAGAATCCATATTTGACAAGGATAAAATGGCCAAGAACCTGATAGTAAATGGGTCAGGGGCATTAGAGGAAAACTTAGTAATATTTTTTTTCCAAAGGAACATAGTAATAATCTAACTTCTAATGACACATTGCTACACCTACAGATAAAGATCAGTGTATTACTCAACTCTTATTAGTGAAGCTTCTTATTTTGGTAGAAGATAATTAACAAAGACTCTCTACTGGACAACGTGCAGAAGACAAGAGTTTTGGAAAGCTCATTTCCAAGTGGGATGTCATGATCAAACCCCTACCCTAAGGCTCAGAGAGCCAGGCAGAAAAGAAAGCAGGAAGATTGTAAGAACCATAGGTTGTGTGTGACTACAAAGGAATAGGAGCATGACAGGATAAAACTAATAGAGACTTTAAAACCATGAACAAAACCTGCACAGGTTCAAACAACTAAGCAATAGCACTGAGAAAGGAAGGTAAACACCAAGACCTATACTTTAACAAGGAACTATTATGATTGATTCATACCGAAAAAGGGAGTGTCAGTTTTCTACAATGCAGTGTCATTAGATATATAAATTGCAGGATGAAAAAAAAAAATTCGAGGATGGCCCAAGCCCATGAATAACAACACAAAAGAGACTCAGTTTTTTTCATTTGTTTTGTTTTTATATTACATTTTATTATTTAAAACCATTTTAAAGTTAACTATATTTTCTTATCCCAACTCCTTCCAAGTACTTTCCCTCTTCTTACCAATCTAATTTCAATATCTTTTACAAAATGCATATAAAAACTACAAAAACCCAGTACAACACCAAAAACTCCAATGCAAATTAAAGAGGGGGAAAATAGGATAAAAAAAAATAAACAGAAGCAAATAACAGAAGAAAAAGAGCCCAAGAGGAAGCATTGATTCCTTTTTTTAAAAAAATTGGATATTTTATTTACAATTCCAATGTTATCCCCTTTCCCAGTTTCCCCTCCAGGAACCCCCTATCACACCTCCTCTCCTCCTGCTTCTATAAAGGTGCTCTCCCATCCACCCACCCACTCCCACCTCACTGCCCTGGCATTCCCCCACACTGGGGCATGGAGTCTTCACCATACAAATGGTCTCTCCTCCCATGGATGCCAGCCAAGGCCATCTTCTGCTGAATATGTAGCTGGAGCCATGGGTTCCTCAATGTGTACTCCTTGGTTGGTGGCTTAGTCCCTGGGATCTCTGGGGGGTCTGGTTGGTTGATATTCTTCTTACAGGGTTATAAACACCTTCAGCTCCTTCAGGCCAATAGTTGGCTGAAAGAATTTTGCTTTCATTCGATTGGCTTTGATATTATTTTGATCATATTTATATTTTTGTTAGTTGGCTTGTTTTGACATTTTGCTTGTTTTATGAGAGATGGAGAAAAGGAGAGGAAAAGAAGCATGGAGAGAGGGATTGAATGATCTTAAGAGTGAGAGCATAAACCTGAATGAATATTGATGTGGAGATAAAGTGTATAAAATTAAATAAAAATATTTTAAATGAGTATTTTATGTCCAAAAAGAAATAATGTGATTTAATTTCTGGGAAAAGTTTAGTTCATTTAATTTTTTTTCAGTTATACTCATTTATCTAAAATTGCATGATTTTGTTTACTTTGAACTGCTTAAATTCCATTGTTTGTATGTGCCATACTGTATTTTCTTCCATCTGTTGATGTACATCTAAGTTGATTTATTTTCCTTAGCTGTTTTGAGTAGGGCCTGCATATATGTTTAAGTGTCTCTTCAATAACACATAAATCATTGAGGTAAGTGAGGTTTATATATCTGGACCATGTGATAATTCTATTTCCAGGATTTTGACAAATCTCCAGACTTACTTCCAAAATGGGCACACAAAATTTATAAACTCATGAGGCTAGCAAAGGGAGCAGAAATTCAAGTCGAAATCATGAAATGCCAAACAGAAGCCAGTTGTGTATTAAAATTTCTGTCTCTGGTGGCATAATTCTGTCTCTAATTCTATTAGCCAGTCTTCATCACTTTAGAATTCTGCACCCTTCAAAATAGGTGCTGAATCCCAGGGACCACAAATCAGTATTTTGTATATATTTTAAGCTAAAAAATGGGTTGATGATCAGATTTTCTTACACTCTCAAAATTTATCAAAAGTTTTTGATGATGTATTATCTATTAAAGAATAACTTTTGAATCTGGAAAGCTATCTAACATAATTGGTATCCTTAAAAACAAACAGGTTCCTAACTACAAATGCTATCAGAACAATCAGTGTAATTAAATTATGAGCCACTATTATTGCATTACATGTTTGAACCTCAATAAACACAATAACTAAAAGTCAGTGGACATTTTAGAACTTATCTGATGCTCAGTTTCTGTGATGACATATGTTCTCTCTTGCTCTCTATCATTTCTTCCCTTTCCTATGATTTGTGTCTTTATATTTCATAACTTTTGCATGGAATATTTACTTAAGTTCACATTCTATATCTTTATTCATGCTATAATACATTATATATATATATATATATATATATATATATATATATATATATGACGGTAACAGCTATTTGTGTAAAATAGAAATTACAATACATGAGTTCTATGACGACTCCTGTCATGGTCAAGTAACAAACTCTGAAAATCAGTATTTTGTATATATTCTAAGCTTTAAAAAATGGGTTGATGATCAGATTTTCTTACACTCTCAAAATTTATCAAAAGTTTTGATGATGTCTTATTTATTAAAGAGTAACTGTTGAAACTGGAAAGCTATCTAACATAATTGGTATCCTTAAAAACAAACAGGTTCCTAACTACAAAAGCTATCAGAACAATCAGTGTAAGGAAAGGAGAAAAAATTCATGTGAAGCTACCCCAATCTTCATCCCCAGAGATCTGGTACCACTTAATATGTGTCAACAACTCTGGCAAGCTCCCAGTCCAGGTCTTGTCTTTATTTGGCAAACTTACTTTTGTGCACACAGAATTGCTCAGGGGAATTTGTTGAAAATGATTAGTAGCACACTTTTTTTTTTTAAACATCGCAGCTGTCTATGACAGTAATACAAGTAGTTCTAAGAGCAGGCGAGGGAAAACCCACAAAGTATAAAATTAAAGCAAAATTGACAAATGAGAAAACTATAAGAGAATTTGAAAAATCTATAACATATCAGTTAGAATTTTCTAAAACAAATCTATATTCAGAACTATGTACAAGACTCACAGAGTTTTTCATACTCTATACTAGATACATGTGAAAAGGAATGTTGAGTCAAATCAAGAGTTATAAGATGTCAGACAAATCAAAGTGAGCTACTTAACAAATGAGGAATAGCTAAAGCTGAAGAAGGTATTATAGTATTAAAAAATTATTGTGGTTCTTAGCTGAACTCTGTGCTAAGTAAAAGGAAAGCTCACATTTTCTCATGACTATTAGTGTAGATAGTATATAGTTAGATAAATGTCTAATGAAGAAAAAATTAACAACAAATGTTAATTGATCAGAAAAAAATCTCACAGTGAAAGAGGGAATAAATTCCAAAATTATGTTATAAAATTAATTTTTTTTAATTTTCTAAGATAAAAATTAAGTGTGGATATATATAAGAAAACAAAGACAAACAAACACAAACCACTGTGTATAAACACTTCCTGAAGCATCTTGATGCAGATTTAAAAAAATAATATGATCCAGAATGATAGTTATCACTCATAGGTATCTAATAAATGTAAGAAATATTTACAGCGATTAACCAACTTTCACCTTAAGAAGTAGTAAAAATATACAAAGCCATTTAAAAGAAGCATTAAATACTTAACTAATTCATAATAGAGCATAGGGAAGATAAAGGAAATAAAAGTATAAAAATAAAGAAAAAATAATTATTCAATGCCTACATGTTTAATTCGTTTGCAAAATTAAATGACATGTTTGGGTAATTCAATAAAGAATTACAAAAATATTCAAATTGATAAGCCTGGAATATATGAGATAGTTTTGGCTAATATCACTTTTAATATTTCAGGAAATAATATGAATAATTCATAGTTAATTACAAAGTTAAAGAAATAGATTTATAGAACATATGAAAAGTGATTTCAACAGAAATTAATTATGAATTTATTATGTCATAAAAACTCTGCAGAACATACCAAAAAATAAATCATAACCTGTTGGTATAGTAAATAATTTAAAACACTAATGAATTTAGCTCCAATATTTTAAAAGCTATTCAATAAGTAGCAATAAAATCTGTGGGGTGGTTCAGTCCTATATTCCCAGAACTCTGGACATTGAGTCAAGTGTATTTTAACTACCAAAACAGTGTGAGTAACATAGTGAGTTCTGTACCAAAATGGGAAGCAGAGTAAAATTAAAGAGAGTAACCACTTATCAGTGATTGCATTTCATGTGTATTCTTTGTGATTGGGTTAACTCACTCAGGATGATATTTTCCAGATCTAACCATTTACCTACAAATTGCATGAATTCATTATTTTTAATTGCTGAGTAGTATTCCATCATATAAATATACCACATTTTTTGTATCCATTCCTCCTTTGAGGGATATTTGGGCTCCTTCCAATTTCTGGCTACTATAAACAAGGCTGCTATAAACATAGTGGAGCATGTGTCTTTATTGTATGCAGGGGAATCCTCTGGGTATATGCCGAGGAGTGGTATGCAAGGGTCCTCTGGAAGTGGCATGCCCAATTTTCTGAGGAACCACCAAACTGATTTCCAGAGCAGTTTTACCATTTTGCAATCCCACCAACAGTGGAGGAGTGTTCCTCTTTCTCCACATCCTCGCCAGCACTTGTTGTCTCTTGAGTTTTTAATCTTAGCCATTCTGACTGGTGAGGTGGAATCTCAGGGTTGTTTTGATTTGCATTTCCCTGATGACTGATTCCCAAGAAGAAGAAAGGAGAGGACCCTGGGCCTGTAAAGATTGGATCCAGTTTTGTAGACCCAGAACAGAGAAACTGTGGGGGGAGGAGGAATGATTGGGGAATAGTTGGGGGGGGAGGAATTATGGGACATATGGTGAGGGGGAACTGTGAAAGGGGAAAGCCTTTGGAATGTAAACATAGAATATAGAAAATAAAAATTAAAAAAAGAAAGAAATGGAATGATAAATTAAAAAAATACAAAAAGAAAAAAAAAGAGAGAGTAACCATCAACTCCAGTCTAATCCAGGTTTCTTTTCCTGTTGATGTGGCAAAATGTCCTTACTAAAGGAAATTGTGTAGAAAGGTATGTCCATCTTCAAGACTAAGATCACATAAAGTCAAGGAGGCAGGTTTCCTGGAGGAACTGGTATCATCCCATATGCATCCAGCAAAGAGGTTGTAGAATGTAAACATACTATTTCTCATTTCTATATTTTATTCATTTGCAAATTCCAAGTCTAAGATATGGTTCTACTCACTATTAAATGTACCCAACATTAATTAATACCTGTCTCTCATGTGATTCCACATGAGAGTTAATAACACCATTACATCTCTTTACATATTCTTACTGGGTTGAATGGCCTCATTCCATCAAGATAAAAGCATATATCAGATAGGTATCAAGAGTGAATTATCTCAACTTAATGTAGGGGGAATGAATTTTAAAAAATTAACATTCTAAATAATATGAGGATTAAATGTTTTCCTCTGACCCCAAGAGATAAGAGGAAAGAAAGTAATTTCCAAGTCTATCAACATTGATTGGAGGTTCCAGGCAGGAGAGATAAGGAGAAAACAAAAGAAAATCATACAGAATGGAAAGGTAGAAGCAAAAATTTTCCTATTCTCAGAAGACATGATCTTCCAATTTTAAAACTGCATATAATGAAAAATAAAAGTAAGTCTCATTAGCATATTCAGCATAGTGGCAAGTTCCAAAGGCAATGTGCAAAACCCTTCCTCATATACATATTCAAACAAAGGAAATCAACTTACAAAAGCTTCAAATTATGTATCTTATAAGTAAATTTAGCATACTTCCTTAAACAAATTTTATATAGAAAATGAAAGAAAGAATCCAAATAAATGTAATGATTTTCTAAAGTTGTGAATTACATATCAACCAACAACTTTCTTGGGGGGGGGATGATTGGGGAATGGTTGGGGGGAGAGGAATTATGGGATGTATGGTGGGGGGAACTGGGAAAGGGGAAAGCCTTTGGAATGTAAACATAGAATATAGAAAATAAAAATTAAAAAAGAAAAAATACAACTTTGAACAACCACTTTGAACATCTAACTGGAGTTTATATTAGTTGGTTTTGCTTGATTTTTAAAAATAAGCTACTACTTGATCTTTTAAAAGGTGTAATTTAGACAGAACAAATGAACATGATAATAATACGAAAGGTGTTGCCCAGCCATTTGCTATTTCCCCAATTAAGAATTCTTTGTTTAGCTCTTGTCTTAGTTAGGGTTTTACTGCTGTGAACAGATACCATGACCAATGCAAGTTTTACAAAAGACAACATTTAGTTGGGGTTGGTTTGTAGGCTCAGAGGTTCAGAGGTTCAGTCCATTGTCATCAAGGCAGAAACATGGTAGCATCCAGGCAGGCCTGGTACAGGAGGAGCTGAGAGTTCTACATCTTCATCTGAAGGCTGCTAGTAGAAGACTAACTTCCAGGCAACTAGGTTGAGGGTTTTTAAGCCCACACCCACAATGACACACCTACTCCAACAAGGCCACACCTCCTAATAGGTTCACTTCCTGGGCCAATCATATACAAACCATCACAGCTCTGTACCCATTTTTTTTCTTTTTTTTCTTCCATATTTTCTTTCTTTACATTTCAAATGATTTCCCCTTTCATGGCTCCCCTCTCCCCAAAGGTCCAATATGCCCTTTTCCCTCCCCCTGTTCCCCCATCCATCCCTTCCCACTTCCCTGTTCTAGTAATCCCCTACAGTGCTGCACTGAGCCTTTCCAGAACCAGGGTCCACTCCTTCCTTCTTCTTGGACATCATTTGAAATGTGGATTGTGTCTCAGGTATTCCAAGATTCTAGGCTAATATCCACTTATCAGTGAGTGCATACCATGAGTGTTCTTTTGAGACTGAGTTACCTCACTTAGTATGATGTTCTCTAGCTCCATCCATTTGTCTAAGAATTTCATGAATTCATTGTTTCTAATGACTGGATAGTGCTCCATTGTGTATATATACCACAATTTTTTGTATCCATTCCTCTGTTGAGGGACATCGGGGATCTTTCCAGGTCCTGGCTATTATAAATAGGGCTGCTATGAACATAGTGGAACATGTATCCTTATTACATGCTGGGGAATCCTCTGGGTATATGCCCAGGAGTGGTATAGCAGGGTCCTCTGGAAGTTTCATGCCCAGTTTTCTGAGGAACCGCCAGACTGATTTCCAGAGTAGTTGTACCAGCTTGCAATACCACCAGCAGTGGAGGAGTGTTCCTCCTTCTCCATATCCTCACCAACACCTGCTGCTTCCTGTGTTTTTACTCTTAGTCATTTTGACTGGTGTGAGGTGAAATTTCAGGGTTGTTTTGATTTGCATTTCCCTAATGACTAATGATGTTGAACATTTCTTAAAGTGTTTCTCAGCTATCCGAATTTCTTCAGGTGAAAAGTCTTTGTTTAGCTCTGTACCCCATTTTTATTAGGGTTATTTGGTCTTCTGGGGTCTAACTTCTTGAGTTCTTTGTATATATTGGATATTAGCCCTTTGTCAGATGTAGGGTTGGTGAAGATCTTTTCCCAATTTGTTGGTTGCCGATTTGTCCTTTTGAAGGTGTCTTTTTCCTTGCAGAAACTTTGTAATTTTATGAGTTCCCATGTGTCAATTCTTGATCTTCGAGCATAAGCTATTTGTGTTCTGTTCAGGAACTTTCCCCCTGTGCCCATGTCCTCAAGGTTCTTCCCCAGTTTCTTTTCTATTAGTTTCAGTGTGTCTGGCTTTAAGTGGAGGTCCTTAATACACTTGGAGTTTAGTTTACTACAAGGAGATAAGAGTGGATCAATTCACATTCTTCTGCATGCTGACCTCCAATTGAACCAGCACCATTTTTTGAATTCTTAATTGAGGAAATATCAAATGACTGAGCAACACCTAAATAAATATTCAACATCCTTAGACATCATGGAAATGCAAATCATAATACCCCTAAAATTCCACTTCACATCAGTCAGAATGGCTAAGATCAAAATCTCAGGTGACAGGAGAAGCTATCAAGGATGTGAAGAAAGAGGAACACTCCTCCATTGCTGCTGGGATTGCTGGTACAACCACTTTGCAAAAGAAGTTCCTCAGAAAGCTGGAAATATTTCAACCTGAAGACCAGGCTATACCATTACTGGGCATATACCCAAAATATATTACAACATAAAACAAGGACACATGTTACTATGTTCATAGTAGCTGTATATATAATAGCTAGAAGCTGGAAACAATGCAGATGTCCCTCAACAGAAGAGTGGATATTGAAAATGTGGTACATTTGCACAATGGAATACTACTCTGCCATTAAAAAAACTTGACTTAATGAAATTCACAAACAAATGGATAAAATGAGAAACATCCCAAGTGAGGTAATCCAGATGCAAAAGAACACACAGGGTACATACTCACTGATAAGTGGATATTAGCCCAAAAACTCAGTATCCCATGGTGCAACCCACAACCATATGTGTGTAGGTTAAGAACAAGGAAGAGAAAAGTGAGGCTACTTCAATCCTACATAGAATGAAGGGCAAAATAATCACAGAATGTGGAGGGAGCTAGGGACCTGGGAGGGAGAAAGGAGCAGTAAAGGGAAAAGGGGCAACATCAGGTATGGGAAGGGGTAGAAGAGAAGTACATGGAACCAGGAAACCAGCTGCATATGTAGCAGAGAATGGCCTTACATGGTATCAATTGGAGGAGAGGCCCTTGGCCTCAGGAAGGCTCGATGCCCCAGCATAGGGGAATGCTAGGGATGTAAGGCAGGAGGGTGTGGGTGAAGGAGCATTCTCATAGGAGCGGGAGAAGAGGTAATGGGATAGGGGCTTTGCAGAGGGGAAACCAGGAAGGGGGATAACATTTGAAATGTAACTAACTAAATAACCAATAAAAATAATAATGAGAAAAGAAATATGTAGCAGTGGGGTATGAGGAACTAGGGGTATCCACTAGAAAGTCTCAGATGCCAGGGAAGCAAGAGCCTCCTAGGTCCCAGTGGGGATGACTTTAGCTGAAATACCCAACAAATGGGAGCTAGAACCTGTAGAGCCCACCTGTAGATAGGCGCAGCCCCCCGGTTAAGGGATGAAGCCACACGCCTATCTCAAAATTTTTAACCCAGAATTATTCCTAGCCAAAGGAAATGCAGGGGCAACAAATGGAACAGAGACTGAAGGAAGAGCTGCCTCACCAGGGACCTATCCCCTCTGCAGAAACCAACCCCAGACACTACTGCTGATGGCAAGAAATGGTTGTTGACAGGAGCCTGGTAGGGCTATTCCCTGGGAGGTTCTGCCAGCACCTGACTAATTCAGATGCACTTACTCACAATCAACAATCAGACTGAAATCAGGGACCACAATGAAATAGCTAGGGGAAGTACTGAAGGAGCTGAAGGGGATTGCAACTACATCAGAAGAACAGTATCAACTAACTGGATTACCTAGAGCTCCCAGAACTAAACCACCAACCAAAGAATATAGTAATGGAGTGATCCTTGTCTCCAGATACACATGTAGCAGAGGATGACCTTATCTGGCATCTATGGGAGGGGAAACTCTTGGTCATGTGGAAACTTGATGCCCAAGTGTAGATGAATGCTAGAGTGGTGAGGCAGGAGGGTGTGAGTGGTGCTGGAGCACCCACACAGAGGAGAAGGGTAGGAGAAGAGGGTATAGGGGATGGAGGATTTGTGGAGGGGAAACCTAGAAGGGGGTTATCATTTGAAATGTAAATGAATAAAATGCTTAATAAAAGAAGTAGCAATCTTAAAACAAAACAAAACAAAAAACAAAAAAAAAATAAGAAAGGTGGACTAGCATTGCCAAATTTCAATGATACAGGAATAGGTTTCATCTCATTAGTAAAAATGTAGTAGTGGCTCACGAATTTAATTATTAATGGGCATAGGAAAGTGCAACAAAATAAATTAAAATGAAGATGTGGAGAAAAAACAATTGCAGGACTAACATTAAATAAGATTTCATTTAAACTTACCATGCTGTACATTTATTAATTTATTTAAAAGAAAATGCGTTTAAAATTAATGTATTTATAATGAAAGACTGATCTGTCATCATTACAGAGTACTGAGATAATGTACAATATTACAGAATTTGTTCTTTTTGCATCCCAAGTTTTTTAAAGTATATTATATATTAGAAAAATAATGTGTTTATTATGATGGATGTCATGTATATATTGTTAACTTAAATTTGATTAAGACTGCCAGAATAGGCTATGCATTTCTAACATATCTACATTCTGACTGAAAGCTACTTGTCAAGAAATAATGAAGAGTGCTTCATTTGCATCTTGTCAAAGAACCCTGCCTCCTGAATACTTTCTGTATTTGCAAAAATATGCTTGTTCCTTCGTTCAACCAGTAAAATGTATACAAAATGCCTATGTGTCCCCTGCTCACATATGACTATGAGATATAGGAGACCTTCTGGTTCATTCAATTGATGCATTGCAAATCCCATCAGATTTATTATGTATTGATGTATAATGATGTGATGATATCATGAAAGAAATGATCCCAAAGTAATTATACAAAAATTAGAATAGAAGCTTCTTGAAGAGGGAAGGCAGCATAATGACAGATTGTCAGTAAGCTTTTCCTTATAGTTAATTGAGTTACGTTCAGACCTTGGTAATCATTACTAAGGGTACGGATTATTATATTATTGATTATTTCTTAACTTTTGCATAGCTCTCTCTATATATATAAGACGGTAAAATATAATGATAAAATCTAACATATTTTTGAAATACATGAGTAAAGATGCATGATTATAGTTCAATGAACTTTTGGAGTTCAGAGAGGAAACTAGACTTAGAGATATTTTTATCATTGTGGAATCATAGAAAATTCAAATATACAAATACACAATAACATTGAGATACTCAGAGAAGGGAGAGGAAAACTGGAGAAAGTGCTCTATCTGTTGATTGTTGTGACCTCTTCACTAACTAGTTATTGTTACAACCTATGTCATAGGACAGAACTTTTTGAACTGGTTCTCATTATCTGCTACGAATACACCACTGAAAATCAGAGGCATATGTAACCTGTCTGCCTATTTTCCAGGAGACAAAATATTCTTGCATAGAACATTCTTATGAACTGTCAACTATCTACAGAAAAAATCTAAAACCAGCTCTTGTTTTTATTTAATCAAACTATGTAGTTTGGTAGAAATGTTATAATATTCCTATGTTCAGTTTTGTGGTACGTACTAAGCTTTTGTCCTATGAATCTATGAAAGTGAGGTGAGAGTGGAAATAAAAGGTGTGTAGTAGCTTTTTTTTATTCTTTAATACCTAAAAGAAATGAATATGAAATTACTATTTTTCTTTATTTTCTTGTTTCTTATGCTTAAAACAATATATTAGCTTAGGATATATTTTTTGTCCTTGCTATTAAATTCAACACATTTTTTAAGTTAGCACCTAATTTAATATTAATGTAAATTATATTATGAAAATTGAAAGTTTTTTCTAAGATCAAGCTATTAATTTGTATAATAAAATGATAAAATACAGTCTTAAATATAGTTTTTATTTGTCAGATATAAATGACCTCCTGAATATATTCACAAAAATTCACAGGGCTTGGTGGAAGGTTATAAAGTGCTTGCATTGCAAGCATGAAATTTACAAATGAACTGGAGTGGAAATTTCATATATATATATCGAGATACCCTGTGTGTAGATAGTAAAAAAAAACAAAAGTCCAAAAAAAATCTACATATCCTATTATATATATGGATCCTAAAGCTTGATCTTCAAATTTTTATGTTTAACATGTAGTAACTGTAGACACTGGGAAATATGAAGTGGCCAGTGAAGAGGGAGATGCCTTCAGGGAGAGGGTGGCAGCATCTAAGTGTCATGAAAGCAGAGAGAAATAAAGGGGAGCTAAAGAGGTTTAAGTACTGAAAAAGATGGGAAGGCAGGAAAGGCAAACAGATAGGGATGTAATGAGGCAAAATATAAAGAGAATGTGTGTACAAGTCAAGGTTCACTAGAGCCACAGAATTTATGGACTGTCTCTATGTATTAAGGCAATTTACTGGAATGACTTAGAGACTACAGTTCAACTAATGCAACAATCAGCAACTGTGAATGGGAAGTCCAAGAATCTAACAGTTGCTCAATCCTATGAGGCTGGGCATTTCAACTGGTCTTCTGTATATATTAGAATACTGAAGAAGTAGGGTCCAATAGATGTGCTGGCAAGTAAATGCAAGCAGGTGAAAAAGAAAGCCTTCCTTCTTATCTGAGCATAGGAGGAGACCTCCACAACCCATACTAGAATGACACACTTCCTCCAATTTGGACACGCCTCCTTAAAATACCAATGTCTATGGACCAAACCTTTTCAAAGGACTATATTCAACTCCCTGGCCCCTATAGGGTTGTTTAAATACATGAGTCTATGGGGGCCATACCTAGCCATAGCATAATGCAAAATACATTTCATCCAACTTCAAAATTCCCATAGTCTGTCACAGTCTCAACAATGTTCTAAGAAGTTTAAAGACCCTTCTGAGATTCATTCAATCTCTTAATGGTAATGCTCCATGATATCAAAGAACAGATGACATACTTCCAACATATCATGACATGGGATATATGTTCCCATAACAAACCATCATAGCAAGAAAATACTGGACAAAAGCAAGGCAAAAACCAGTCATGTTCCAAACTCCTTGTCTCTATGTCCAGTGTCAAAACATTCTTTAGATATTCAAATCCTTTCATCCTTGTTGATTCCTCTTGGCAGATCTGGCATTCAGCAACCACAAACTTCATTCTCTTGGGCTGCTTTCCACTCCCTGTTAACATCTTTCCTTGGCAGGTATCCCAAACCCCTGAAATCTCATAAAATCATGGAGTATTCAAGGCAACTTCAACTTTACATTTTCTCATGAAATATTTAGGGTGCATATTTAGCCAATCTTCTGGGCTCCGTCAAATGGCTTGGATCACCTCTCCAGCTCTGCTATCTTGTAACACTCCAGGCTCTGGATGACTGCTGCTGCTGTTCTTAGGGATCATATTACAATGCTGGCATTTCCAATTTGCTGTAGACTTCAACTGGAATTAGGCTTTGACAATGGCCTCTCATAGGCTGCTGCTTACCTGTTGCCAAGCCTCAACTGCTTTGTATTATTCCTTTCATTCTGGCCTGTCAACTACAACTGAGGCTGCACCTTCACCAATGACCTTCCATGGCCTTAGCTGGTTTCCATGATGCTTTTATGCCTTCAAAACCTGTACTACCTGGATGATTCTTACACATTAACCAAGTCCATCTGCAGCAAGAAATACAACCTTAGCTATCTCTGGAACACAGCTTCTTTGTGCTCTCAAAAAAACCCTCCCTGGAAGATTTCACTTCAGTGTTGCTAGTCTTTTCTTAATTACTGATAATTTCTTAGCTCCAGCTAACCAGAACCAATTGTTGGTATGGTAATTTCTGTTATTGACTCTAAAGCTAGACCCACATGGAGAAGCTACTATGTTATACTGCTTGCTGGATTTGAAACATAGCCCACATCTAATAACTTATTACTAGCTCTCTGTTTGCCAACTTCGTCACTGTCTGTGCTTAGCTGTTCTGCAACTTACTCTGTAGATTGACCTTGAACTCAGAGATCTGCCTGTTTCTGTCTATTGAACAAGGTGAGATTAAATTCCTGAACTACCATACCTGGACTTAGCTTTTCTTGGTTTTCAACATGGAACTTGTTCTGTGTCAAGCTGGCCTTGAACTCAGAAATCTGTCTCTATCTCCCAGGATTAAAGTTATGTACCACCTTGCCAGGGCCTAATCATTCATGGCTACTATGCCTCAAGGTTTGTATCAAAAGCATGTGTCATCCCATGTCAAAACTCATGTTAAATGTCTGTGTCTACCAGCTTCAAGAACTGGATTACAGGTGTGCCTTCCATTTCTGGAATAAAGTTTATTCCAGATATAGTCAAGTTGACAGCTGGGAATAGCCATTACAGTATGTAATGCCCCGTGGAAACCTACTATCTTGCACCTAAGCTAAATAAATGATTTATGTTTTAAAGAATACTTTACAGAAACCTACTTTTACTGGCTGAAAACAAAAAATTCTTATTAGAATTTATTAAATAAAATCCCAAACTTCTAGTTAAGAGCTTACCACACTTATACTAATATTCTAAGACAGGGGATGCACATTGAACGAATGTGCCATAGGAATGCAGTGGTGGGAGAGAGCAAAATGTGTTATGAAACACTGTCTTCAGGATATGGCACAGCCATTGCAGTCATGATCTCATAACAGTTATTAACACTTCTTCTGGGTATGGATAACATTTGATCTATGGACAATCAGTAGTGGATTGAGAAGGAACTCAAAAAATACAGCCCTCTCTGCTAAACTGTTGGATAGTATTTAATGCTCAAGGAGGACAATTTTTGTCCTCAGTTGTGCAAGTCCACCAATGTCCAGTGGGAGTATAATGAACCTGTAGTTATACAGATGGGACTGGTAAAAGACGGTCACACCAAAAATGAAATCAAAGCCGAAAACAAAAAAGCAAAACAAAACAAAACAAAAACCTCACAAAAAACAAACAAAAACTCTACAAAGAATAAGTATAAAAAACAGGGTTCTAAGAAAGAATAAAGGATGACAAATTGACATAATAAGAGGAAATTTTTGAATAGAATATTAAGAATACATTGTTGTTAATTGTTACAATTATGTATAAATTTTTCAAAGATTAAATTTGTGAAAGTAACATTATTACAGAAACATTCGGATGTAAACAGTTGTTTTAAATGTCTCAATTTGTACACCATCTTCCCAGCTGTTTCGAACCAGCAGGCTGAACCAGCAGGCAGAACCAGGAGGAACCAGCAAGCAGAACCAGGTACCCAAGATATCCCAAGTTTAAGACCTCTGGGGACTCAGGCCTTGAGCTGGAGCTGCGCACAGAGCAGCGGTTTGGGGCCCCAGTCAGGCGTGGGCTCTGTGCCCTGAAGGTGTACCTAGCACTCCCTGCAGCCTCCACCATCTTCCTGGCTGTTTCGACCCAGCAGGCAGAACCAGGTACCCAAGATATCCTGAGTTTAATACCTCTGGGGACTCAGGACACCAGACAGCAATCCATGAGCAGGAGCCACACAGAGCAGCAGCTCAGCAAGCGGAACCAAGTACCCGAGATATCCTGAGTTTAAGACCTCTGGGGACTCAGGCTGGGAGCAGAAGGCACACACAGTGCAGCAGTTGGGGCAGGGCAGCCAGGCTTGGGCTTTGTGCCCTGAAGAGGGACCCTGCACTTCCTGCAGCCTCAGCCAACTTCCCAGCTGTTTCGACCTAGCAGGCAGAACCAGGTACCCAAGATATCCTGAGTTTAAGACCTCTGAGGACTCAGGCCACCTGTCAGAAATCTGTTAGCAGGAGCCCCTCAGGGCAGTGGTTCAGGTGTCCCAGTCGAGGGGAAATAGCATTACAAGCCCACAGGAGGTTCAAACACCAGCTAGTAACTACAGGACCAACTAACACTAGAGAAAACCAGATGGCAAAAGGCAAATGTAAGATCGTTACTAATAGAAATCAAGGCAATATGGCAGCATCTGAACCCAGTTCCCCGACAGCAATTAGTCTCAGATACCCCAACACACCAGAAAAACAAGTCTCAGATCTAAAATCACTGGTCAGGATGCTGATAGAGGAACACATAGATAAATCTCTTAAAGTAATACAGGAGAAAAATGGATCAAAAGCTAGAAGCCCTTACAAGGCAAACACAAAAATCACTTAAAGAAATACAAGAGAACATGGGTCAACAAGTAGAACTCATAAAAGAGGAAATACAAAAATCCCTTAAAGAATTACATGAAAACCCGAACAAGCAAGAGAAAGATCTGAGCAAAACCATCCAGAATCTAAAAACAGAAATAGAAACAACTAAGAAATTGCAAAGGGAGACAAGGTTGGAGATAGAAAACCTTGGGAAGAAATCAGGAGTCATAGATGCAAATATCAACAGTAGAATACAAGAGATAGAAGACAGAATTTCAGATGCTGAAGATGCCATAGGAACCATGGGTTCAACAATTAAAGAAAATGCAAAATGCAAAAAGCTAGAAACCAAAAACATTCAAGAAATCCAGGACAAAATGAGAAGACCAAACCTAAGGATTATAGGGATAGATGAGAGTGAAGATCTACAACTTAAAAGGTCAGCAAATATCTTCAAAAAATTATGGAAGAAAACTTCCCCAACCTAGAGAGAGATGAGCATGCATATACGAGAAGCCTACAGAACCCCAAACAGACTGGACCAGAACAGAAATACCTCCTGTCACATAATAATTAAATCCTCAAATGTACTAAACAAAGAAGGAATATTAAAGGCAGTAAGAAAAAAAGGCCAAGTAACATATAAAGGAAGACCTATCAGAATCACACCAGACTTCTCACCTGAGACCATGAAAGCTAGAAGATCCTGGGCAGATCTCATGCAGACTCTAAGAGAATACAAACTTCAGCCAAAACTACTATACCCAGCAAAACTCTCAATCACCATAGATGGGGATACCAAGGTATATCATGAAAAAACCAAAATTATACATTATCTATCCACAAAACCAGCCCTACAAAGCATAATAGGGGAAAAACACCAACACAAGGGGGGAAACTACACCCCAGAAGAAGCAAGATAGAAACCCCCTCTCATCAAACCCAAAAGAAGAGAACCACTCAAATATAAAAAATAATGCCCAAAATGTCAGGAAGCAATAATTACTATTACTTAATATCTCTTAACATCAATGGACTCAATTCCCCAATAAAAAGACACAGACTAACAGACTGGATACAGAAACAGGACCCAATATATTGCTGCATACAGGAAACACATCTCAGTGTCAAGGACAAACACTACCTTAGAGTAAAAGGCTGGAAGACAATTTTACAAGCAAATGGTCTCAGGAAACAAGCCGGAGTAGCCATTCTAATATCAGATAAATTTAACTTTCAACCTAAAGTCATCAAAAGAGACAAGGAAGGTCACTTCTTGCTGGTCAAAGGGTGGTCCACCAAGAAGAATTCTCAATACTGAACATCTATGCTCCAAATATAAGGGCACCCTCATTTATAAAAGAAATTTTACTAAAGCTTAAAGCACACATTGCACCTAACACAATAATTATTGGTGACTTCAACTCTCCACTCTCCTCAATAGACCGGTCAGGAAAGCAGAAACTAAACAGGGGCACAGTGAAACTAATTGAAGCTTTGGACCAATTGGATTTAATGAATATATATATATATATATATATATATATATATATATATTTAGAGAGAGAGAGAGAGAGAGAGAGAGAGAGAGAGAGAGAGAGAGAGGGAACATTCCATTCTAAAGCAAAAGAATATACCTTTTTCTCAGCACTGCATGGTACCTTCTCCAAAATCGATCATATAATTGGTCACAAGACAGAACTCAACAAATACAAGAGGAACAAACTAATCCCATGCCTCCTATCAGATTACTATGGAGTAAAAGTGGTCTTCAAACAAAAGAAGAACAACAGAAAGCCCACATACACATGGAAACTGAACAAAACTCTACTAAATGACACCTTGGTCAAGGAAGAAATAAAGAAAGAAATCAAAGACTTTTTAGAATTCAATGAAAATGAAGGCACAACCTACCCAAATCTATGGGACACAATGAAAGCAGTACTAAGAGGAAACTCATAGCCCTGAGTGCTTCCAAAGAAACTGGAGGGAGAATACACTAGCAACTTAACAGCACACCTGAAGGCCCTGGAACAAAAAGAAGCAAATTCACCCAGGAGGAGTAGAAGACAGGAAATCATCAAACTAAGGTCTGAAATCAATCAAGTAGAAACAAAGAGAACCATACAAAGAATCAACAAAATGAAGAGCTGTTTCTTTGAGAAATCAACAAGATAGATAACCCTTAGCCACCCTAACCAAAGAGCACAGAGACAGTATCCAAATTAAGAAAGTTAGGAATGAAAATGGGGATATATCAACAGAAACTGAGGAAATTCAAACAATCATCAGATCCTACTACAAAAGGCTATACTCAACACAACTGGAGAATCTGGAGGAAATGGACAATTTCCTAGACAGATACCAAATACCAAAATTAAATCAGGATCAATTAGATCAGCTAAACAGTCCCATAAGACCTAGAGAATTAGAAGTGGTTATAGAAAGTCTCCCAACCAAAAAAAGTACAGGACCAGATGGTTTTAGTGCAGAATTCTATCAGACCTTCAAAGAAGACATAACACCAATACTCTTCAAACTATTCCACAAAATAGAAACAGAAGGAACACTGCCCAACTAGTTTTACAAAGCCACGATTACGCTGATACCAAAAGCACACAAAGATCCTACAAAGAAAGAGAAATACAGGCCAATTTCCCTTATGAATATTGATGCAAAAATACTAAATAAAATTCTTGCCAACCAAATCCAAGAGCACATCAAAAAGATCATTCACCATGATCAAGTAGGCTTCATCCCAGGGATGCAGGGATGGTTCAATATATGAAAATTCATCAATGTAATCCACTACATAAACAAACTAAAAGAAAAAAAAACACATGGTCATATCATTAGATGATGAAAAAGCATTTGACAAAATTCAGCATCCTTTCATGCTAATAGTTATGGAAAAAACAAGAATTCAAGGCCCAAAGCTAAATATGGTAAATGCAATATACAGCAAACCAGTAGCCAACATCAAAATAAATGGAGAGAAACTTGAAGCAATCCCATTAAAATAAGGGAATAGACAAGGCTGCTCTCTCTCTCCATATCTTTTCAATATAGTACTTGAAGTTCTAGTGAGAGCAATTAGACAACATAAGGAAGTCAAAGGGATAGAAATTGGAAAGGAAGCAGTCAAACTATCACTTTCTGCAGATGATATGATAGTATATGTAAGTGATCCAAAAAAATTCCACCAGAGAACTCCTACAGCTGATAAACATCTTCAGCAAAGTTACTGGTTATAAAATCAACTGAAGCAAATCAGTAGCCTTTCTGAACTCAAAGGACAAGCAGGCTGAGAAAGAAATTAGGGAAATAACACCCTTCACAATAGCCACAAACAATATAAAGTATCTTGGCATGTCATTAAGCAAACAAGTAAAAGATCTGTATGACAGGAACTTCAAGCCCTTGAAGAAAGAAACAAAGATGTCCTCAGAAGATGGAAAAATATTCCATGCTCTTGTATTGGCAGGATAAATATAGTAAAAATGTCCATCTTGCCAAAAGCCATCTACAGATTCAATGCAATCCCCATCAAAATCCCAAATCAATTGTTCATAGATCTGGGAAGAGCAATTCTCAAATTCATCTGGAGTAACAAAAAACCCAGGATAACTAAAACTATTTTCAACAATAAAAGGACTTCTGGGGGAATCAATATCCCTGACCTCAAGCAATACTACAGAGCAATTGTGTTAAAAACTGCATGGTATTGGCACAGGGACAGTCAAGTAGATCAATGGAATAGAATTGAAGACCCAGAAATGAACCCACAGACTTATGGTCACTTGATCTTTGATAAAGGAGCTACAAATATTGAGTGGAAAAAAAGATAGCCTTTTCTACAAATGGTGCTGGTTCAACTGGAGGTCAACATGCAGAAGAATGTGAATTGACCCACTCTTATCTCCTTGTACCAAGATCAGCTCCAAGTGGATCAAGAACCTCCACATAAAACCAGACACACTGAAACTAATAGAAAAGAAACTGGGGAAGACCCTGAAGGACATGGGCACAGGGGGAAAGTTTTTGAACAGAACACAAATAGCTTAAGCTCTAAGATCAAGAAATGACAAATGGGACCTCAAAATTACAAAGTTTCTGTAAGGCAAAGGACACTGTCAGAAGGACAAAACAGCAACCAACAAAAGATCTTCACCAACCCCAGATCTGACAGAGGGCTAATATCCAAAACATACAAATAACTCAAGAAGTTAGACCCCAAAGAACCAAATAAACCTATCAAAAATGGGGTACAGTGCTAAACAGAGAATTTTCACCAGAAGAAATTCAGATGGCTGAGAAGCACCTTAAGAGATGTTCAACATCATTAGTCATCAGGGAAATGCAAATCAAAACAACCCTGAGATTCCACCTCACACCAGTCAGAATGGCTAAGATTAAATACTCAAGGGACAACAGGTGCTGGCGAGGATGTGGAGAAAAGAGGAACACTTCTCCATTGTTAGTGGAATTGCAAGATAGTACAACCTCTCTGGAAATCAGTCTGGCATTTCCTCAGAAAATTGGGCATGACAGTTCCAGAGGACCCTGTCATACTACTCCTGGGCATATACCCAGCGGATTCCCCTGCATACAATAAAGACACATGCTCCAATATGTTCATAGCAGCCTTATTTATAATAGCCAGAAGTTGTAAGGAGCCCAGATGTCCCTCAAAGGAGGAATGGATACAGAAAATGTGGTATATTTATACAATGGAATAATACTCAGCAATTAAAAATAATGAATTCATGCAATTTGTAGGCAAATGGTTGGATCTGGAAAATATCATCCTAAGTGTGTTAACCCATCACAAAAGAATAAACATGACATGCAATCACTGATAAGTGGATATTAATGAGCCCAAAAGCTCTGAATACTCAAGGCACTATTAGCAAATCAAAAGATTCCCAAGAAGAAGGAAGGAGAAGACCCTGGTCCTGAAAAGACTGGATCCAGTTTTGTAGCAGAGTATCAGAACACAGAAATGAGGGTGGGGGGGGATGATTAGGGAATGGGCAGAGGGAAGAGGACTTATGGGACATATTGTGAGGAGGGAACGGGGAAAGGGGAAAGCCTTTGGAATGTAAAGAAAGAATATAGAAAATAAAAAAAAAAATAATGTCTCAATTTGCTGGGCGGTGGTGGCACATGCCTGTAATCCCAGCACTTGGGAAGCAGAGGCAGGCAGATTTCTGAGTTCGAGGCCAGCCTGGTCTACAGAGTGAGTTCCAGGACAGCCAGGTCTGCACAGAGAAACCCTGTCTTGAAAAATAAAAAAAAAGTGTCAATTTTTAATTGTAGTTAGAAATGTGAAGAACATTCTCTCCTCTAAAATAGGTGGCTTAGTAGTACTACCGTGGTAAGTTTTATTATGACAATCTCAGAATTGTTTCCCTGCTAAAATATAACCAAAAGCTCTTGAGATTCAATGCATTTTAATAATTTCTTTCAATTTGTACAAAGAATAGTCATTCATCCAATAAATACTTTCATGCTTATATTTTCTGAATATGTAATTATCAGTCTCAGGATATAAATATAGAGAAGAAGGGAGCCCCATAAAATAGTTCCCTGTCTCACTCTAATGCTGAAATCCTTATGATACAAAAAAATTAACATTCTTCTGTAACTCACTTCTTTCCTTCTAATTGGCATTTCATCCAGACAATGCTGGAGTTGGTAAATCATAACAAGAATCACTTGTGTCTCTTCTTAATAGAACCTTCTATACTCTTGTGGAACTTGCTACAAGTAAATTTAGAATCTGAACGTGATTATAATAGATCATAAAAGGGCAGGTCATGCAGGATGGATCTGAAGCCATATTCTTAAAGTACATAGATGGACACAAGTTCCAGACTAAGGGAAAGACACATTTGGAAAATTTAAATAAAAAATTTAGTTCTAAGATTAAATATTGTGGTGATGGAGTTGAATAGGGGAAAGGGTGGGTAGTTGTGATTCCAAGTCATTATGTAGCTGTATGAAATTTTCAAAACTAATGAAAACCAAATCTTTAAAATAAAGAAAAGAATATATATTGAAAGCAAAGAGAATTAACCATTCCCCATGTTGTTTTTAACTGAAAACATACCCACAAAACTAAGTTGCCATCTTATTCTTCAAATAATTAATGTGTTTATTAAGAAAAAGTATAAATAAGATTCTCATAGATTATGTAGACTCACAGATGATAATATCTGGACTAAATATATATATGAATATATATAGTTGTATGTATAAGACAAAAGTAGAATTTTATGTTCACTATATTGTCTTGATGAAATTGAGTTAAGCAATAAAAAGGAAAATAGAAGAACTGAAAAGTTTGGATATGTTTTGATTATTCAATCATAAACATGGGCACAAAATATTTGGCCCTTGTGAGAGCTGGCTTAATAGACCAGTGTCATTTGAATATTTAAAATGCTATTTAAAGAAACAGCAACAGTGTGTCTTCATCAAGATCTCCCTAATTTTGTAGGACAAGCCTATTTTTATCTTCAACATTAAATGCTTAATTATTTCTTATCTTCCTCTAAGGTGATCTTAGATAATTTTAGCTGTAATAAAATTTAGATGTGCTGTTAATGAACAATTTAAACAGTCTTATTTTAACTAGCATATTTTTCTCTTTTTTTTCTCTCCAGGTCTCAGAACAGAGTTATTTATGTAAATCTTCCAAAAGATTTTTTTCTATGACCTTAAAATGTTAATGCTAACCTTTTAATGAAATATGCCATTTGCTGTTCATATATTAAAGTTAAAAATGTACTTCCAATAGACATCACTTTGAAATGCACTACACTAAACTAAATCTAAGTGCATATATGTACATATCGATTAAACTGACATACTCATTTAAAAGAATAGTACTTATTAGAGACATAGAAGTGTTCCCTACATATAAAGTATAAAATTAAAAACCATGGAAAGTATTGGCATTGTTATATAGAGAAAATTGTGACAGATTAAGGGCACTAAAAATGAGGATGGGAATCTTAAGATTTTGATGTTATTTATTTATTTATTTACAAATGTGGGTGCCCTGGCATTTGGGGCATAGATGTTCAGATTTGAGAGTTCATCTTGATATATATTTTCTTTGATGACTATGAAGGGTCCTTACTCATAATTTTTTGATAACTTCTGGTTGAAAGTCGATTTTATTAGATATTACAATGGCTATTCCAGCTTGGGTCTTGGGAGACTGAGGAGGGGCAATGATTGGAATTTAAATAAATAAAATAATTTAAATTAAAAAATAGTCTCAATTGTTTAATGTATGAACATGTATTTTCAAACAACTTTCTTTTCATTACATTGAAGTAGTCAATTAAACTAAATGTGCACTTTTTATTTTCATGTACACACACACACACCATGCTGAACATTGCAGAGGTCAAATGACAAGTTAAGTGAATAGTTGTTTTCTTCCACTTTGTGTGTTCTAAAAAAATAAACTGGGGTTGCTAGGCTTGGTTGCAGGCACTTTTACCAGCGATACAGCTCTCCTCTATTGGTCTCAGTATTTTATTCCTAGAAATGGTGATGTAGATATCTATCACTTTAATTTTTTTCAAAGTAATTTTTGATTTACATTATATTTTCTCTATTTAAACTATGTCAGTTTCCTCTTTATTACTTACTTTATTATGCTGACAGTGTGCTTCCTTATAGAACACCTTGAGGAAGGAAATTAGCATACTAACTGAGAACTTTCCTCATGTGAAATGTCAGCATTCACTTCTATAACTTACTTTATCAGCACTGTTGAGCAGTGCCTTGCATATTTCTAATTCTTACATTTGCTAGTCCATTAGAGTCTCTATAACGTGTATTAAAATCTTTTGGGAGCTAGAGGGTGGTTCATTAGTTAAGACTATTGATTAATCTTACAGGGCATCTAATTTTGGTTCCTAACATCCATGTTAGTTAGGCAATGCACTAGCTCCTGCATCTACACTTAAATATTCTCTCTCCTTTTCTCTCTAGCTCTCTAGCTCTCTCACTCTCTCTCCCTCTCCTCTCCTTCTCTCCGTCTTTGTCTCTGTCTCTGTCTCTCTGTCTGTCTGTCTCTCTATCTCTCTGTCTCTGTCTCTCTCTGTCTCTCTGTCTCTGTCTCTCTCTCTCTCTCTCTCTCTCTCTCTCTCTCTCTCTCTCTCTCACACACACACACACACACACACACACACACACACACACACGGATTTCCAAAGGAAATAAATATTTTATAATATTTCATGTTGAGTTATATATTGTTTGAAATGTTCCTTTTATATGCTTTTATACATATTTCTATTATTTATTTCTACCTGACATCCACTATTAGATCACATTTCATAGGTACCAGTCTAGGCTTAGAGTAGAGTTCCTGAGAAAACGGGTATCTGGGAGCAGCAAAACAAATGACTTGAAGTTAAATGATTGGTTAAAAGCTTAAGGTCCAGACAGATTTCCAAATTGCTGTCTTTGTCTCTGCCACTGTCTCTGCCTCTGTCTCTGTCTCTCTATTTGTGTGTTTGTGTGTGTGTGTGTGTGTGTGTGTGTGTGTGTTCTGCTCAAGAGAGTTTCCCAGATTGATGTTTGTTCTGCTGGAGATAGCTTTTTTCTTGTTATTCTAAAAACTCTTTTTTTATTGGATATTTTATGTATTTACATTTCAAATGTTATCCCCTTCCCCAGTATCACCTCCATAATCTCCCTCTCCTATTCCCCTCTCCCTGCTTCTATGAGGATGCCCCCACATACACATCTATTCCTCCCTTACCACCCTGACATTCCCTGAAACTGGGGAATCAAGCCTTCACTGGTCGAAGGGCTACTCCTCCTATTGATGCCAGATAATTCCATTCTATGCTACATATGCTGTTGGAGCCATGTGTACTCTTTGGTTGATGGTTTATTCCTTGGGAATTCTAGGGTATTTGATTGGTTAATATTGTTGTTCTTCCTATGAGGTTGCAAATCCCTTCAGCTCCTTCAGTGCTTTCTCTTACTCCTCCATTGGAGACCCAAAGCTAAGTCCAATGGTTGGCTGCAAACATCAGCCTCTGTGTTTATTAGGCACTGGCAGAGCCTCTTAGGAAACAGCTATAACAGGCTCCTATGAGCAAGCACATCTTGGCATCCCCAGTAGTGTCTGTGTTTGGTGTTTGTATGGTATGGATCCCCAGGTGGGGCATTCTCTGAATCGCCTTTCCTTCAGTCTCTGCTCTACACTTGGTCTTCATATTTCCTTTTACTGAAGCCCTTCTTGGTTAAGAATTTGGTGATGAGTGGGTGACTCCATGCCCCAACTGGGAGCCTTGCCTAACTTCTGGATATTGTCTCTACAGGTTGTCTCTCACTTTTGTTGGGCATTAAAGCTAATTTCATCCCTGTTGGGTCCTGGGAGACTCTAGCTTTCCTGGTATCTGGGATTTACTAGTGGCTAACCCTAGTGCCCCATCCACCTTTGCTACACAACTCTGTTCAAATTTTTAACCTTCTGTATATCCTCATCTCCTCTCACACCTGATCCTGCCCCCTTTCCCCCCCTCCTTCGTCTCTTCCTTCCAAGTGTCTCCTACACTCTCTCTCAAGCCTTTTGGGTATATGCCCAGTAAGTAGTAGGAGAGCTGGGTCAAGTAGTACTATATCCAATTTTTCTGAAGAACTGCCAGACTCATTTCCATAGTGGTTGTACCAGCTTGCAATCCCACCAACAATGGAGGAGTGTTTTTTTTTGCTTCACATCCTTGCCAGCATCTGCTGTCACCTGAGATTTTCACCTTAGCCATTCTGATGGGTGTGAAGTAGAATCTCAGGTTTGTTTGTTTTTTTTTGATTCAAATTTCCTTGATGACTAAGGATATTCAATATTTCTTTCTTTAGGTGCTTCTTGGTCATTTGATATTCCTCAATTGAGAATTCTTTGTTCTGCTCTGTACCTCATTTTTTTCAAGGTCACCGCCACTTTATTACCACAAATATATTCTAAAATAAAGCAAGCAGTATCTCTCATGGTATCAATAGTGTCTATGTACAAATGCATCTCTTACCTAGAAAAATTTGGCATTTCTTTCTTTGCTTAGATTTATTTTTATTATTTTTTCTTTTTTTAATTTTTATTTTCTATATTCTATGTTTACATTCCAAAGGCTTTCCCCTTTCCCAGTTCCCCCCCCACCATACGTACCATAATTCCTCTCCCCCGAACTATTCCCCAATAATTCCCCCTCCCCCCACGGTTTCTCTACAAAACTGAATCCAATCTTTACAGGCCCAGGGTCCTATCCTTTCTTCTTCTTGGGAATCATTTGACTTGCTAATTGTGCCTTGAGTATTTAGGGCTTCTGGGCTCATTAATATCCACTTATCAGTGATTACATTTCATGTGTATTCTTTTCTGATTGGGTTAACTCACTCAGGATGATATTTTCCAGGTCTAACCATTTACCTACAAATTGCATGAATTCAATATTTTTAATTGCTGAGTAGTATTCCATTGTATAAATATATCACATTTTCTGTATCCATTCTTCCTTTGAGGGATATTTGGGCTCCTTCCAATTTCTGGCTATTATAAACAAGGCTGCTATAAACATAGTGGAGCATGTGTCTTTATTGTATGCAGGGGAATCCTCTGGGTATATGCCCAGGAGTGGTATGGCAGGGTCCTCTGGAAGTGACATGCCCAATTTTCTGAGGAACCGCCAAACTGATTTCCAGAGCGGTTTTACCATTTTGCAATCCCACCAACAGTGGAGGAGTGTTCCTCTTTCTCCACATCCTCGCCAGCACTTGTTGTCTCTTGAGTTTTTAATCTTAGCCATTCTGACTGGTGTGAGGTGGAATCTCAGGGTTGTTTTGATTTGCATTTCCCCGATGACTAATGATGTTGAACATCTCTTAAGGTGTTTCTCGGCCATCTGAATTTCTTCTGGTGAAAATTCTTTGTTTAGCTCTGTACCCCATTTTTTGATGGGGTTATTTGGTTCTTTGGGGTCTAACTTCTTGAGTTCTTTGTATATATTGGATATTAGCCCTCTGTCGGATGTGGGGTTGGTGAAGATCTTTTCCCACTTTGTGGTTGCCGTTTTGTCCTTCTGACAGTGTCCTTTGCCTTGCAGAAACTTTGTAATTTTATGAGGTCCCATTTGTCAGTTCTTGATCTTAGTGCTTAAGCTATTGGTGTTCTGTTCAGGAACAATACCCCTGTGCCCATGTCCCCCAGGGTCTTCCCAACTTCCTTTTCTAATAGTTTCAGTGTGTCTGGTTTTATGTGGAGGTCCTTGATCCACTTGGAGTTGATCTTAGTGCAAAGAGATAAGAGTGGGCCAATTCGCATTCTTCTGCATGTTGACCTCCAGTTGAACCAGCATCATTTGTTGAAAAGGCTATCTTTATTCCACTGGATGGTTGTGGCTCCTTTATCAAAGATCAAGTGACCATAAGTCTGTGGGTTAATTTCTGGGTCTTCAATCCTATTCCATTTATCTACTTGCCTGTTGCTGTACCAATACCATGCAGTTTTTAACACAATTGCTCTGTAGTACTGCTTAAGGTCAGGGATACTGATTCCCCCAGAAGTCCTTTTATTGTTGAGAATAGTTTTAGCTATCCTGGGTTTTTTGTTGCTCCAGATGACTTTGAGAATTGCTCTTTCTAGGTCTATGAAGAATTGAGTTGGGATTTTGATGGGGATTGCATTGAATCTGTAGATTGCTTTTGGCAAGATGGCCATTTTTACTATATTGATCCTGCCCATCCAGGAGCAAGAAATATTTTTCCATCTTCTGAGGTCTTCTTCGATTTCTTTCTTCAAGGACTTGAAGTTCCTGTCATACAGATCTATTGCTTGTTTGGTTAGAGTTACGCCAAGTTACTTTATGTTGTTTGTGGCTATAGTGAAGGGTGTTATTTCCCTAACTTCTTTCTCAGCCTGCTTGTCCTTTGAGTACAAGAAGGCTACTGATTTGCTTGAGTTAATTTTATAACCAGCCACTTTGGTGAAGTTGTTTATCAGCTGTAGAAGTTCTCTGGTGGAGTTTTTTGGGTCACTTAAGTAAACTCTCATATCGTCTGCAAATAATGACAGTTTGACTTCTTCCTTTCCAATTTGTATCCCTCTGACGTCCTTATGTTGTCTAATTGCTCTCGCTAGAACTTCAAGTACTATATTGAAGAGATATGGAAAGAGAGGGCAGCCTTGTTTAGTCCCTGATTTTAGTGGGATTGCTTCAAGTTTCTTTCCATTTATTTTGATGTTGGCTACTTGTTTGCTGTAGATTGCTTTTACTATGTTTAGGTATGGGCCTTGAATTCCTGCTCTTTCCAAGACTTTTAGCATGAAAGGATGCTGAATTTTGTCAAATGCTTTTTCAGCATCTAATGAGATGACCATGTGGTTTTTTTCTTTTAGTTTGTTTATGTAGTGGATTACATTGATGGATTTCCATATATTGAACCATCCCTGCATCCCTGGGATGAAGCCTACTTGATCATGGTGAACGATGGTTTTGATGTGCTTTTGGATTCGGTTGGCAAGAATTTTATTTAGTATTTTTGCATCGATATTCATAAGAGAAATTGGCCTCTAGTTCTCTTTCTTTGTTGGATCTTTTTGTGGTTTAGGTATTAGCATAATTGTGGCTTCGAAGAATGAGTTGGACAGTGTCCCTTCTCTCTCTATATTGTGGAATAGTTTGAAAAGTATTGGTATTAAGTCTTCTTTGAAGGTCTGGTAGAATTCTGTACTACATCCATCTGGTCCCGTACCTTTTTTTGGTTGGGAGGCTTTCTATAACCCCTTCTATTTCTTTCGGGGTTATGGGACTATTTAGCTGATCTACTTGATGCTGATTTAATTTTGGTTTTTGTTATCTGTCTAGGAAATTGTCCATTTCCTCCAGATTCTCCAGTTGTTTTGAGTACAGACCTTTGTAGTAGGATCTGATGATCTTTTGAATTTCCTCAGTTTCTGTGGTTATGTCTCCTTTTTCATTTCTAATTTTGTTAATTTGTATACTGTCTCTGTGTCCTTTGGTTAGTCTGGCTAAGGGTTTATCTATCTTGTTGATTTTCTCAAAGAACCAGCTCCTGGTCTTGTTGATTCTTTCTATGGTTCTCTTTGTTTCTACTTGATTGATTTCAGCTGTGAGTTTGATGATTTACTGTCTCTACTCCTACTGGGTGAATTAACTTCTTTTTCTTCCAGGGCTTTAAGGTGTGCCTTTAAGTTGCTACTGTATGCTCTCTCCAGTTTCTTTTTGGATGCACTTAGAGCTATGAGTTTTCCTCTTAGCACTGCTTTCATTGTGTCCCATAAATTTGGGTAGGTTGTACCTTCATTTTCATTGAATTCTAAAAAGTCTTTGATTTCTTTTTTTATTTCTTCCTTGACCAAGGTGTCATTGAGTAGAGTATTGTTCAGTTTCCATGTGTATGTGGGCTTTCTATTGTTTTTGTTGCTATTGAAGACCACTCTTACCCCATGGTGATCTGATAGGAGGCATGGGATTAGCTCGATCTTTTTGTATTTGTTGACATCTGTCTTGTGACCAATTATATGATCAATTTTGGAGAAGGTACAATGCGGTGCTGAGAAAAAGGTATATTCTTTAGCTTTAGGATGAAATTATATATATATATATATATATATATATATATATATATATATATATATGTGTGTGTGTGTGTGTGTGTGTGTGTGTGTGTTAAATCCAATTGGTTCAAAGTTTCAATTAGTTTCACTGTGTCCCTGTTTAGTTTCTGCTTTCCTGATCGATCCATTGAGGAGAGTGGTGTGTTGAAGTCACCCACAATTATTTTGTTAGGTGTAATGTGTGCTTTAAGCTTCAGTAAGGTTTCTTTTACAAATATGGGTACCCTTGCATTTGGAGCATAGATGTTCAGTATTGAGAGCTCTTCTTGGTGGATTTTCCCTTTGGCCAGCAAGAAGTGACCATCTGAGTCTCTTTTGATGACTTTAGGTTAGAAGTCAATTTTATCTGATATTAGAATGGCTACTCCAGCTTGGTTCCTGAGACCATTTGCTTGTAAAATTGTCTTCCAGCCTTTTACTCTAAGACAGTGTTTGTCTTTAACACTGAGATGTGTTTCCTGTATGCAGCAAAATGTAGGGTCCTGTTTCCGTATCCAGTCTGTTAATCTATGTCTTTTTATTGGGGAATTGAGTCATTTGATGTTAAGAGATATTAAGGAATAGTAACTATTACCTCCAGACATTTTTGAAATTATATTTATTTATTTATTTATTTATTTATTTATTCATTCATTCATTCATTTATTTATTTATTTATTTTTTATATTCGAGAGGTTATCTTCTTTTGGGTTTGCTGAGAGGAGGTTTCTATCTTGCTTCTTCCCGGGTATAGTTTCCATCCCTGTCTTGGTGTTTTCCCCCTATTATCCTTTGTAGGGCTGGATTTGTGGAAAGATATCGTGCAAATTTGGTTTTGTCATGAAATACCTTGATGTCTCCATCTAAGGCAATTGAGAGCTTTGCTGGCTAAAGTAGTTTTGGCTGAAGTTTGTGTTCTCTTAGAGTTTGCATGATATATGCCCAGGATCTTCTAGCTTTCATGGTCTCAGGTGAGAAGTCTGGTGTTATTCTGATAGGTCTTCCTTTATAAGTTACTTGGCCTTTTTCTCTTGCTGCCTTTAATATTCTTTCTTTGTTTAGTACATTTCGAGTTTTGATTATTATGTGACAGGATGTATTTCTGTTCTGGTACAGTCTGTTTGGGGTTCTATATGCTTCTTGTATATTCATGGGCATCTCTCTCTTTAGGTTGGGGAAGTTTTCTTCCATAATTTTGTAGAAGATATTTGTTGGCCCTTTAACTTGTAAATCTTCACTCTGGTCTATACCTATAATCCTTAGGTTTGGTCTTCTCATTGTGTCCTGGATTTCCTGGATGTTTTGGGTTACAACTTTTTTGCACTTAGTATTTTCTTTAACTGTTGAATCAATGGTTCCTATGGTATCTTCGGCTTCTGATATTCTGTCTTCTATCTCTTGTATTCTATTGTTGATATTTGCATCTATGGCCCCTGATTTCTTCCCAAGGTTTTCTATCTCCAATGTTGTCTCCCTCTGCGATTTCTTAGTTGTTTCTACTTCTGTTTTTAGTACCTGGATGGATATGCTCAGATCTTTTGCTTGCTTGATTGTGTTTTCATGTATTTCTTTAAGAGATTTTTGTGTTTCCTCTTTCATAGCTTCTAATTGTTGGCCCACGTTCTTCTGTATTTCTTTAAGTGATTTTTGTCTTTCTTCCTTATTGTCTTCTTCTTTTTGATCCATCTTCTCCTGAATTTCTTGAAGTGATTTTTGTATTTGCCTTGTAAAGGCTTCTAACTTTTGATTCATTTTCTCCTCTATTTCTTTACGAGATTTTTCTATGTGTTCAGCTACCAGCATTCTGACCAGTGATTTTATATTCAAGTCTTATTTTTCTGGTGTTTTGGGGGTATCCAGGGCTTCCTGTTGTTGGGGAACTGGGTTCAGATGCTGTCATGTTGCTTTGATTTCTATTAGTTACGTTCCTTCATTTTCCTTTTGCCATCTGGTTATTTCTGGTGTTAATTGGCCTTGTTGTCACTGGCTGGTGTTTGAATCTCCTGTGAGGCTGGGCTCACCTGTTGTTTCTCTACTGGTGAATATGTGTGACTGCTGCTCTAAGTGATCACGAGCTGGCTGCCACCCACTGCCTAGGTGCAAGGCCGGAGGGCATTTGAAGTCTTGCAGAGCCTTGGGCGGAACTGGGCGTGCCTGGCGGCGAGAACCTAGCAGATCCCCCTGTGAACGTAGCCCCAGATGGAGTCTGTCTACCTGGGCCTTTCCAGCTGTGTCGTGGTTGCAATATGGAGGCCCTCTGCTACTGCTGGTCCAGGGGCCCACGAGCTGGCTGCCGCCCGCTGCCTCTGTGCAAGGCCTGAGGCAGCGGGGAAGTCCCGCAGAGCCTTGGGTGGAGCTGGGCCTGCCTGGTGGCAAGAGCCTAGCAGATCCCCCGCGAAGGTAGCCCTGGATGGAGTCTGCCTACCTGGGCCTTTCCAGCAGTGTCCTGGTTGCAATATGGAGGCCCCTGTACCTCATTTTTAATAGTGTTTTTTTTTGTCTGTTTGTTTCCTGGAATCTAATTTCTTTTGTTCTTTGTATATACTGAATATTAACCCTCTATCAGGTATAGGATTGGTAAAGATATTTTCCCAATCTGTTGGTTGCTGTTTTGTCCTATTGACAGTGGTCTTTCCCTTCAGAAGCTTTGCAATTTTATGAGGTCCCATTTGTCAATTCCTGATCTTTGAGCATAAGCTATTGGTGTTCTGTTCAGAAAAAAATTCCCCTGTGTCCATGTGCTCAAGGCTCTTGCCCGCATTCTTTTCTATTAGTTTCAGTCTGTCTGGTTTTATGTGGAGGTGCTTGATCCACTTGGGCTTGAGTTTTGTACAATGAAATAAGAGTAGATTGATGAGATTCTCCTACATGGTGACTGCCAGATGAACCATCACCTTTTGTTGAAAATGCTGCCTTTTTTTCCAGTGGATAGTTTTAGCTCTAAAATCTCTCTAGATATTTCCTCTCTTTAGATAAAAAACCAAGGCTTTTATTAATAAATCAATCGGTAATTATTTCAGATTCCCTTTTGACTATCCGATGAATTAGCATCCTATGAACCCAACCTCCTGATTCTTAGAAAGAGACCATAAACACAGGCATAGACAATAAGATATCTGGGTAAGAATCTGCATTGAAATTACCATTACTACCATGCCTAGGCCTGAACCAAAGCTCCCTTTGTTCCATGCTGTCTTGAACTCGGGAATCTCCCATTGTAATCATAAACAAACCAATTTAATTGTATGGGATCTTGCCTTGTGATCACCACTTCCTAAATGTCTTTATCTCCTTCCTTGGTATCTTTTTGACAAGCTGACCTATAGTGAAGCTGCCTCTAATTTGTATTTAATCTCTGATGCTCTTTGTACAATTCATTTTGCCTCTTTATATTTCGCATAGCTGAGAAATTATATATTCTTGAGCACATCTTTTCTGTTTTCTTTGCCAGAGCCTTTCCTGAAGGTCACAACATCTATTTTGCTGAGACATTAGAACCACCCTTGTCCCCCAGACTCCAGCTCTCTCTGATTATGATGGAGTCATTAATCTTCGGAGAGAAGAGTGTCCTCAGGAAGAGCAGAAAAATATGTACATTATTGTACAAACAAGCCTTACACACACAGCAACCCTCAACTCTTATGGAAGTCCACACCTTCTATTTTAGGGGTGGGAACCATGTCATTCAGTCCCTCACATGGCTGACCCAGACTCAGAAGATATTCAATGTAAGATAATGTGAGGTTTCATAGTTTCAAATATAATTTATCTTGGATAAAGTCATAGCTTGTAAATAACATATAGTTAAATATAAAATTATATAACTTTGCATGTATATATATATATATATATCTTTGTGCAGCTATTGCTATATATACCTATATCTATTTATGTTAGTTTATATTTCAGCATTATGATTAACCATTTCTACACTCTTAGTTGTATGATAGATTTTAATGTACATTCCATCAATTTTTGGAATTTAAGTGATACATTTATAAAGCTAGTTATTGAAATGGTAATGCTTATATCTCCATGTTCTAAATTATGTTTCTATTTCTTCTAAAGAAAGTTCATGAATTGAGTGAACTCGCCCAGCTTCCAGAAACATAGTTTCATGTCTTTTATCATATCCAAGAAGTTTTCAATAGTTCATACCTGGATTATTTTCTTCATATAACCTGATACTCCAATAACAGATACAATTAAAAGTTTCTGTTGCAGTTGGATGAATTTGTTGTTTTTACCCAGTTTTTGTTTCCACTGAAAATCTAAGATAATACAATATCTAAGATAATGGTATTTAAGATAATAGCAAGATTTGTTAAAACTTTATTTTTCCATTCTATTGTTTCCAATTGCATATTTATATAACTTTCATTATGTTGCTCACATTTTCTCTTTATTTGTTTTCCTAATTAATAATTTTGTGTTACTTACTTGTATATTTACTGTAAAGTTCATTTTAGAAAAGTTCAATGTTAGAATCACTTCATACTTTATTTCATATGACCTCTCTCATTCAAGCTGCAATAATCTCAGGCTTTGGTATGGTAGAAAAAAATTTTTTTTATACTACAAGAAAAATTTTCTTTTTTATACTTTTTTGTACTACACTAAAACATACATACTATGTTTTTCTTTCTCCCTTTGTAGGACCATCATGAATACATTTAAAACTTTTATTTAGCAAACAAGTAATTTATGTTTTGTGTAAAAGCTTCTACCTTCTCTCTTGGATTTCAGTTACGCGTTCTATCAATTTTAGAATCCTGAAGAATTGTGTTGGTCTGTGTGGTGGATTGAATTAGAATGACTGCATAGGATGATATGTTTGAATATTCCCCAGGTGGTGGAACTGTTTGGAAAGTATTAGGACATTAGGCAGTGAAGTTAATTGGAGGACTTCCAGTGTGCTCTCGGCTTTCTGCTTCTGTATGTGAGATATGAGTTCTCAGCTGCTGCTACAGCTAGGTGGGGGACAAGCCTTATCTCTGCCATTGTTATACATAATGAACTCTAGTTTGAACAATAAATACAAGTAAGTCCTTTCTTTTCTATGTTCCCTTGGTCATGGTGTTTTATCAGCAATAGAAAACTGACAATCACAGTTTGCTTATTTTGTCTTCTTCCATTAAATCCCCATGGAACTCACCTGATACATGACAGAGAATACTAGATTTCCCATAATGGGCTTCTTATTGCTTCCATGTATAAGTGGCTATTACACTCTATGGACAGGATAATGCTTCTAGGCTTGGAAAACTACTTGGTGTTATATCACCTGCCAGTGCTGATTCTAGTCTCTGTTTTTATTCTAGAAAGGGAAGATAATATGAGTTGCCCAATACGTAAATTAGTATTTTTTTAGGGAGAGAGTTATTTCTCCTCTTAGTAGGAACTGGTATGCAAGACCAATATTTCAACAACAGCTGTGTTTTTCACAATTAAGGTTTCTTACAATTTTGTGTCCTTTTAGCAAACAAAACTTGGAATGTATATTTTCATGTATATATGCATAACATTTTATAAAAACTCATACATAATATGCATATGTGCATACAATTTTAACAATGCTTTTAAATATATAAGTCCATATTTCATCATGTACACAAATATTTATAAACTCTAGGCAGTATGTTATAACTATCTTACTGTCTATGCCTGTGTCTGTCTTGCATATCACTTTCATGTGTAGATAACAACAATAAAGTTACACCAACAGTTTCAAGCAAACAATAGAAGATTTGGAATAGCTTTCATTCTCTAGTTAATATTCTCATTTTTTATGTGAACTGTAAGTTATTTTGATTCATTTTCTCAATTCATTTATATGTTCACTGTGGTTTCAGAACTTTTAAAACCATACATTACACACATAAGTGTCCATAATAATGAAAATGACACTAAGCATTTTTCCTACATTATTCAATGGCAGAGTATAGTGTATGACTGCCAGGGGCCAGGCCTGGCTGTGCTTCTTCCTGATTCTCCCTTGAAGATATCTCAAGGGAGAAGAGCAGGGGCAAGATTTGATCTTGTTGGATATTTAGGGTTGCTGTTTAATAATAAAATATTTACTTGTCTTAAATCTAAGTCACTTTGCTGCTGTAGCTTACCTGCCTGTATGAGTTCCTCTGAGTCCAGAAAACTATAGTCTCTGGCTTTTAGCATCTAATAGTAAAACTGCAGTAGGTAAACTAGCATTTGTTCTATTTCTGAAGCACTATGCAGCTCTAACTCCCAGATTGCTAGTTGAAGTATTAGGAAGAAAAAGAAACATTTTAAAAAGTGATTTTAATTTTTATCTCTTTTTTTTATATTTTATTGGATATATTCTATATTTACAATTCATTTCCCTTTTTCTGGTTCCCCACCCCCCAAAGGTCCCATATGCCCTTTTCCCTCCCCCTGCTCCCTCTTCCACCCCTTCCCTCTTCCCTGTTCTTGTATTCCCCTACACTGATGCTTTGATCCTTTCCAGCACCAGTGTCCACTCCTTTATTCTTGTCAGACATCATTTGGTATGTGAATTGTGTCTTTGGTGTTCCAAGATTCTATGCTAATATCCACTTATCAGTGACTGCATACCATGGGTATTCTTTTGAGACTGTGTTACCTCACTTAGTATGATGTTCTCCAGAGCTCCATCCATTTCTCTAAGAATTTCATGAATTCATTGTTTCTAATGGCTGAATAGTACTCCATTGTGTATATATACCACATTTTTTTTGTATCCATTCCTCCGTTGAGGGACATCTAAGTTCTATATTTACACAATTCTTTGAAAATGCTCTCTAAAAAATTCTCTCTTAAAAGTTTTCAAAAAAAATTCTTTAAGAAAGTTTGCTCTAAAATATTCTTTCTGCTGTATTCTTCTAATTTTGTTTTCTCCTCCTGCTCTGATATATCAATAATAATGTCCATACTCCCAATGACTTTACTCCCCATGTCCTATAATGTAATTTAGAGGAGAACAGATTACTTGGTTTATCTAAGCATCCCTTTTTTATATATGTTCACTAGAAATTCAAATAGCAAATTTAAATTTTAAATTCAAGTAAAAGTTTATAACAGAGAATGTTTACATGCATATCTGTTAAGAGAAATTACCTGGATAAACATTCATTATCTGTCACAAGCTCAACAGGTTTGTGGAGAATTAAATAACATAACTAAGTTATCATTTAAGTTTTATATAGGTAAACCCAGTCAGTATTTTATCTTCTGTCCTTGTACCTGTAGTAATCATTAGTTTCCTTTTATAATCTTTGGTTACATGTTTTACAATATCTTGGAATGTCCTCTATGTTACAGATGTCTGCTTGATATCTCAGAAGCAATTAGCTGATGACAATTGAAGACTGGCAGAGTTCCCATTGCAGTTTTGACATCAGAAAGTACTTAATACCAGTCCTATTATAAAAGACCCTACTAATTATTAATATAATCTTAGGAACTAAATAGAATATTCATCAAATAATAAACACTCATCTATTGATCTATAAAATATTACAAAATATTAATCTTCATTGTTCTGCTTAAAAGGGTTGTCTAATATCTTGTGATATATATGTATATATGTACATATATAATTAATAATGGCATTAAAATCATATTAATAGCAGGAATCTTTCCTAAAGGAAAATCTTCTGGGCTTTGCCCAAAGAAGCAAAATGGTCATAGATTTACAGTGTGTGGCAGAACCGTAGCAGAACAACTATCTGCTAATTTTTAACTTCTCCTTGATGGCTCCTGGCATATGACTATATTCAAATTTGTCTTGCCTTAGCAGTGAAGTACATGGGGATAGACATTGTCTTGTGTTATAATTTGACAAGCTGAATTCTCTCTATGAACTAATTTTAAAGTTATAAAAGATGGACAGTTTCCATCTCCCATCTAAAGATTTTTATTATTTAATGTTTTATATAGTAATAATTGATTACAATCAATTTAGAAAAAATATCCTTAACCTCCCTTTCAGCAAAATCATCATAGAGTTGGATCAGTTCACAGAGTGCAGTGGATAGTTAATCGAGGTATATTACAAAGAAGTTTAGATTACACAGTAGACTTCTTATTTTCAAATGTTGATAGACGTGTCTAATATTTTCCTATGCTTCCCTTTCTTTTTTCTACTTTAAACCTGAATTTTTGACCAGATATATAAGTTAACAAATCATTTTTTATTTAGTTCTTGCATCCTCAGAGCAGAAAATATTCTTTATGCTCCTGTTGTTAAAAAATTATGTTTAGGGTAATTCTAATGTATGTAAAAATAAAGTCCCCCCTGCAGTAATCAAATAAAAGTGTAGACCAGGTTTGTATTTGCCCAAATCACCTTACACTAAACACTGACTATAATTTACATATTCTTTTGCATACTAACCTTGTAAGATAATATTTTATATTCTACACTGTGGAATATTACTAGAGATTTTTACTTATTACATTTAATTGCTACTGCAACATTAAACAGGAATTGGTTGTTTTGCTAAGTATAGCAATAGAGTAATTACTGAAGAGATAAGACTGTATAAAATATTTTGCTATATTCATATTGATGTTGCATTTTTATCAGTGCTAAAGAATGGCTCAGGTTATCCTATCTGTCAACAAATCATTCTTCTGTTGAGTCGTAAGAAGAAAACATATATTGGTATCATTTTTGCAGTATTATTATGAAATGTTCTTTTCTTTTAAACATTCTATTTAACTGAAGAGCTAAGAAGTAGGGTGGACTTCTTGAAAGACTAACAAAATTATGAAGATGTTATCAGATACTTTTAAAACTAATTGATATATCTTCAGTTCCAACAATGGTTGCCTATGTTCACAATTATAAAATCACAAACTTGAAGTATGTTTGGGTTGTTCAGTAGAAATATTTCCCTATTACCAAGACTAAGAATTGTGCTTTTACAAAGAAGTGAGAATGTTTTTCAGAGAGGATGTGTGTATGATTTTTACAAATATCTTTCTTTCCATTTCACCTCTTCTTTTTTACATGTGTCTATTAATTTTAATAATATTTTATTAATTATTCTTGAATTTAATGTACTGAACTTGGTTACATTCTATGATCAAGCATATCATTTTTGTTTCTGTGCTCTAACTACTTACATATCCACACTCTCTATTCCCAGTTTTCCATTCACATTTTAGTTTCTGTTTAAGACCCATCAAGTTCAGTTTGGGCTTCACAAAAGGCTTCTACTTTTCAGAGTAGAACCTGTCTCAGAGTATCTACTCAGCATAGGCCACAAAATTTAAGAAAATTGACTCTGACAGCAGCTATCAAATTAACTGGCTTCTTAGTTATTGTGGGATTGACTACCCAATAACCTACCTCCAACCTTTGGTTTCATCTGGATTGAGTTGGCCCGGGTATTGAACATGCTATCACAATAGCAGTAAATATATTTGTGAAACTCCTCTGTTATGTCTGAAAAATATTTTTTTGTTTGGAGTTATACACCACCACTGTCTTTTACAAATTTTCTGTGCCTCTTCTATGAAGATCCTTGAGCATGAAATATGCAATAGATAGGTCAATACTATTTAGGGTTCTGTAACAAACCATAGTCTCTTATCCTTTGTGTTAACTACTGTCTGCCTTGGGAAGTTTATCTAATCAGGGAAGACAGACACACAGATCCATGGCTGCAGGATATTAGCTTTTAATATAGCTGGTTCTGATAGGATATGTCAGTGATCATGACACTTTTATATAGCCTTGAGAACTAGGATTCAAAGTTAATCTTGGGAAAACAGTGACTTCAAGACTAAAAATGACCACAAGGTCTTTCCTGAATTAAATAAACAAATAACAACAACAACAACAACAACAAAAATAACAAGTAGATTTTTTTTTCTCCAGTGACTCTGAAGCAGGTATGGACTGGAACACAGGGAGGACAGGAGTTGCAGAGCAGCTGAGACAGGGTCCTTATCCACACTTATCTCCTTGTACTAAGCTCAACTCCAAGTGGATAAAGGACCTCCACAAAAAACCAGACACACTGAAATTAACAGAAAAGAACCTGGGGAAGAACCTTGAGGACATGGGCACAGGGGGAAAGTTCCTGAACAGAACACAAATAGCTTATGCTCTAAGAACAAGAATAGACAAATGGGACCTCATAAAAATATAAAGTTTCTGTAAGACAAAAAACACTGTCAAAAGGAGAAATAGGCAACCAATAAATTGGGAAAAGATCTTCACCTACCCCACATCCGACAGAGGGCTAATAGCCAATGTATACAAAGAACTCAAGAAGTTAGACCACAGGAAACCAAATAACCCTATCAAAAAATGGGGTACAGAGCTAAACAAAGACTTTTCACCTGAAGGACTTTGGATGGCTGAGAAGCACCTTAAGAAATGTTCAACATCATTAGTCATTAGGGAAATGCAAATCAAAACATCTCTGAGATTTTTGCCTCACACCAGTCAGAATAGCTAAGATTAAAATCTCAGGAAACAGCAGGTGTTGGCGAGGATGTGGAGAAAGAGGAACACTCCTCCATTGCTGGTGGGATTGCAAACTGGTACAATCACTCTGGAAATCAGCCTGGCAGTTCCTCAGAAAACTGGACATGATACTTCTGGAGGACCCTGCCATACCACTCCTGGGCATATACCCAGAAGATTCCCCAGCATGTAATAAGGATATATGTTCCACTATGTTCATAGCAGCCCTATTTATAATAGCTAGAAGCTGGAAAAAACCCAGATGTCCCTCAACGGAGGAATGGAATAAAAAAATGTGGCATATATACACAATGGAGTACTATTCAGCCATTAGAAACAATGAATTCATGAAATTCTTAGACAAATGGATGGAGCTGGAGAACATCATAATAAGTGAGGTAACACAGTCTCAAAAGAATATCCATGGTATGCTTCACTGATAAGTGGTTATTAGCCTAGAATCTTGGAACACCAAAGACACAATCCACATACCAAATGATGTTCAAGAAGAAGGAAGGAGTGGATCCTGGTTCTGGAAATGCCAAATGCATTAGTGTAGGGGAATACCAGAAGAGGAAAGTGGGAAGGGGTAGATGGTGGAACAAGGGGAAGGAAAAGGCATATGGCACCTTTAGGGGGTGGGAAACCAGGAAAATGGAAATGAAATGTAAATAAAGAATATATACAATAAAAAAGCTCATAAAAAGACATAACAACAGATACTGAAGAAATCCAAAATATCATTAGACCCTACTATAAAAACCTGTAGTCAACAAAACTGGAAAATCCAGATGAGATGGAAAATTTCTAGACAGATACCACATACCAAAGTTAAATCAGGATCAGATAGATGATCTAAATAGTCTCATAACCGTTAAATAAATAGGAGTCATTAATAGTCTCCCAACCAAAATAAATAAATTAATTAATTAATTAAAAAGCCCAGGACGAAATGGGTTTAATGGAGAGTTCTATCAGTTTTTCAAAGAACACCTAATACCAATACTCTTTCATATTATTCCACAAAATAGAAACAGAAGGGATACTACTCAATTCACTTTATGAAGCCACAATTATTGTTATACATAAACTACACAGAGACCCAGAAAGAAAGAGAACTTTAGACCAAATTCCCTTATGAATATTGGTGCAAATAGACTCATCAAAATTCTTGCCAACTGAATCCAAGAACACATCAAACCAATAATCTACCAAGATCAAGTAGACTTCACCCCAGAGATGCAGGGTTTTTTCAATAAATCGAAATCCATCAGTGTAATTGACTACATGAAAAATCTCAAAGGAAAAAGCTACATGATCATTCCATTAGATGCTATAAAGCATTTGACAAACTAAATCCAATACCCCTTCTTGTTAGAAGTCTCGGAAAGATCAGGAATTCAAGGTCTATACCTAAACAAAGTAAAAACAATATACAACAAACCAGTAACCAACATCAAACTAAAT
Organism: Apodemus agrarius; assembly: GCA_964023405.1. NCBI lineage: Eukaryota > Metazoa > Chordata > Mammalia > Rodentia > Muridae > Apodemus > Apodemus agrarius. Next base: position 8,866,538 of record OZ030021.1, read on the forward strand.
GGAGAGAAACTTGAATCAATCCCACTGAAATCAGGGACTAGACCTGGCTGTCCACTCTCTTCCTAAGTGTTCAATACAATACTGGAAGTCTTATCCAGAACAAGTAGACAACAAAAGTATGTCAAAGGGGTACACATTAAAAAGGAAGAAGTCAAAATACCACTATTTGCTGATTTTAGGATAGTATATTTAAGTGTCTTCAAAAATTCCACCAGAGAACTCCTGAACCTGATAAAAAAACTTCAGCAAAGTGGTTGTATATTAAATTAACTCAAACAAATCAGTAGCCTTCTTATACTCTAAAGATAAAGAGGCTGAGAAAGAAATTAGGGAAAGGACACACTTTACAATAGTCACAGATAATATAAAATACCTTGGTGTGACTCTAACTAAGCAAGTGAAAGATCTGTATGATAAGAACTTGATATCTCTGAAGATATTGAAGATCTCCCATGTCCATGGATTGGCAGGATTAATATAATAAAAATGAATATCTTTCCTAAATCCATCTAGAGATTCTATGCAATCCCCATCTAAATTCCAACTTAATGCTTCATAGAATTAGAAAAAGCAGTTATTAAATATATCTGAGATAACAACAAACCCAGGATAGCTAAAATTATTCTCAACAATAAAGGAACTTCTGGGGGAATCAGTATCCTGAACCTCAAACAGTGAAACAGAGCAATAGTGATAAAATAAAACTGCATAGTATTGGTACAATGATAGGCACGTAGATCAATGGAATGAAATTGAAGACCCAGAAATGAACCCACACACCTATGATCACTTGATCTTTCACAAAAGAGCTAAAACCCTCTAGTGGAAAAAGATAGCCTTTTCAAGACATGGTGCTGCTTCAACTGTTGGTTAGCATGCTGAACCCTGCAAATCAATCCATTTTTATGTCCTTGTAGAAAGCTCAAGTTCAAGTAGACAAAGGACCTCCACATAAAACCAGATACACTGAAACTAACAGAAAAGAGAGTGGGAAAGAGTCTCGAGCACATGGGTACAGGGGAAATTTTCCTGAACAGAACACCAATAGCTTATGCTCTAAGATCATGAATTGATAAATGGGACCTCTTAAAATTACAGTTTCTATAATGCAAAGGACACTGCCAATAGGACAAAATGGCAACCAACAAATTGGGAAGGATCTTTACCAACCCTATATCCGACAGAGTGCTAATATCCAAACTATACAAAGAACTCAAGAAGTTAGACTCCAGAGAACCAAATAACCCCATTAAAAATGGGGTACAGAGCTAAACAAAGAATTCTTAAATGAGGAATATCGAAAGTCTGAGAAGCATCTAAAGAAATATTCAACATCCTTAGTCATAAAGGAAATGTAAATCAAAACAACCCTGAGATTTCACCTCACATGAGTCAGAATGGCTAAGTGACACCAATATCTGGCAAGGATGTGGAAAAAGAGGAACACTCCTCCATTGCTGGTGGGATTGCAAGCAAGTACAACCACTCTGGAAATCAGTTTGGCAGTTCCTTAGAAAACTGGGTATAATACTACTGGAAGACCCCGCTATACAACTCCAAGAGTGTTGGTGAGCAGGGGGAGGTGATGGGATAGTGGATTTTCAGAGAGAAAATGAGGAAAGGAGATAAAATTTGAAATGTAAATAAAGCAAATATCAAATAAAAAATTAGAAAAAACAAAAAAACCACTTAGATATTAATGTATGTTAGTGATGGGTGTGCATTAGCAAACATTAATTGAGTTTTAAAATATCTATATTTACCTATTTATAGGTATATATTTATATAAATCTATTAGACTTTAGATAAATATGATATAAAAGAAACTACATTTTGTGTTCAAATTGAGTCACTGCTATATTGCAATGGTTCAAAGGTCCCTGGTGGGAGATTTACCTATATTTTGGAACTCCACTTTATTGAAAATAAAACCCTTGCTGTTAACAAGAACAACAACAACAACAAAAACACAAAACCAAGTAAACCATTTGTAATTAAGGTGTGTCCATTTCTTTTGAATCATCATTTTGATTAGAAAATAAGACACTGCCTTTGTTAACAGTCTGTTCTGCAATTTGAATAATTTTTATGCTTTTTATTCTTTTGTTTCTACATGATTAAATACTTAAACTTTTACTGCAGACAGACTGATTTTTGCCTACTTGGTAGAGCTTGTGTCATGCTGCTGAGACAAATCAAGGTTGTATATTGCTGACAAATTTAATTATAGATGTTGTTTGTGTCTCACTTTTATCTTTGGCATCTTATTTAATTGAGGCAAACATAAAAAACTCTTGAATATTTTGATTGTAGCAATTAGAATGTAGTGATTTAGTGTAAACAAAGAGCAGATAATAACCATGGGTACCGAACTTCTATAGAGATACTTAATTCTTTGTTTCTCCCCAATGCTGAGCTACATAATTAATCAGTAAGGACTCAGAAAAAAAGAGAAAACACAGTATAGAGTAGTCAAAATTCCTGAGTCTCCTACCTTTTTCATTTCTCAATTTTATCCATCAATAGACATGTTCTATTTTTCCTTTATAAATATCGACCCCATTTCCTTCAGCCAAATATTGTGTTCTAAAATAGCTTGTCTCCATTCTCATAGTTTCTTGAGGATAAAATGTTGACATGTACTATCTCTAGAAAAAATTTTTTAAGTAACCAATTAATAGAGTAGACCACATGCATCATCATTCCATTATTCAATTGCATATTAATAGCAATGATTAAATAAAATTTACTAAGGAGATACATAATTTTTAGCATTCTCTGCTGCAGTCCTCCTACCTTAAAATGAATATTCACATAAGCATGGCACTTTTTCATATAGTTTCTTTTTAACTCAATCCTTACAAACTGCCTCTGAATTAAGCATCCATTTGATAAATATTGATTAAACATATCAAATATAAAAATGATCGATGTGTGTGAAACAAAATTTTGTAATATTTGTTTCAAGTCAACAAATACAGGACAGCAAAATTTATGCTTTCCTTTATTCCAACGGAAGACATTCATAATAATTATCAGAGGTTCGAAAGTCTTCACAATCAAAATGACACAGGCACTAAAAAATAGACTTTGGAAATTAATATGATTAGTATGATTTTGTGACTTTAGAAATTTAAAGATTTAGAGTTGTATAAGATGTTAAGACAAAGAACCATTGCCTCACATGTACAAGGTTCTAAGTTTCAGATCCAGTGGCACTGAGATGTATGAATAGAATAGAAAACACTAAATGAACATTTCATCACCAAGTCAAAGAGATCTTTGTAAATTGTCTTACTGTGATATAAAATGAAAGGAAATATAAAATAAAATGAAGAAATAATAAATAGAAAATAAAATGAAAGGCCTAGAACAGTGGAACTGAAATTGAACATTGTTTAATTTTCTCTTAGGACTCATGTAAATATTCCCTAATATTATATAAGTGTATTCCACTGGATAAACAGCTAACTATTGCAGTTTTTGTAGTAATGTGATCGCTAATATTTACCAATATTTGAAAGACTTCTCATTCCAAATTTGTACATTACAATGTATCAGATGCCAATACCCTTTTCCAATGCAAAGGGCTTGAGAATATAGCATATGTATTTGAAAACTGTTGCCAGTATCTAGACATTAGATATGAAACTTGTTATACTACCCATAACTATGAACAATGAAACCTTAGATTCATGAGTTTGAGGTTAGCCTGTTTTACATGAGATCTTCCAAAACAGGAAGGTTTTAGAATGAATAAATAAGAAAAAAACATATATACATATTTATGTATTCTATAAACTTATAATATGTTTAGAAGAATATTTTTTGAGATTGTAATATAATTACTATATTTCTCTCTCCCCTTTCCTTCTAAATTCTTCCAGATGTATATTCTTGCTTTTGTTCAAATTCATGTTATGTTCTGTTTATTTTCTTAATGTTTATTACTTGCATATATGTTTCTGTATATTCAAATATAATCATAAATATAATAAATGATATTATTCTAATAATTGTTTTTTGGTTTTAAGAATTTCATATATATACATATATATGCGGTGAAATATAACAATATCTACTACAATTACCACATGCATATCCACTTATCTTCTCAAAGCACCCCCCAAATGATGTGTTGTCTTTCTTTATATGACCAAGTACAGAAAGGTTACCACCCTTTCTCAAAGAAGCATCACTATACAGAAAATGGAGAGTATCACAGGAAACCCCACTGGAAGCAATTCAGAAACCAATGGATCATGTAGAGCCCAGTTCCTCTCCTGCCTGCCTCTCTGCTCTCCCCACTTGACCCCTACCTCAAGACTCCTCCCTCTCCCACCCACTTTCCTAAATGCATACACCTTTGATGACTATTTCATTTTCTATTCTAAGATTCAAGCATCCTTGCTTGGGCTCCTCTGTGACTTAGCTTCTTTGTGTCTGTGGATTGTAACATGTGTATCCTATACTTTATGATTACTTGTAATTGAGTACATACCCTATGTTTTTTTCTGGGTCTGGCTTACCTCACACAGGATGAGGAGTAGTGGGGAAATGACTTGTGAGAGTGGAACTGGGAAGGAGGGAATGAGGAAACTGATTGGAATGTGAATTGTGTAAAATTCATCAACATAAACAAAATATTTAAAGTATATTATGTGTATTGTGACATATCTACAAGTTTTTTTCCTCGAGGCACAGCATGCTGGGAGGTCAGACCACAGTATTCATAATTAGAATCTTTCCTTGTACTCTGTGTTTCAGGTTCATCAAACTCACATAGCCAAAATTTTTATACTCTGAACCATCTTGCTTGCCCTAAAATATATTTTGCAATTCTTGAAGATTGATTCCATTTGTATTACAATAGATTAGTGATTAAATATTGATTGAATTTACTTGCAGAGAATTTTTATCATCAAAAAAATCTTTTACCTTTCTTTTAAATATCAGGAACATAATAAAGTCATCAGGATTGGTGACCTATTTCTTTTGTTTCAAGTACAGAAATAGCACAGAATTAGACTTGAGTTTAGGAAGGAAGTTTATATATGCAATTATAATGACTCTGTTTAAATTATCAGCGTATTTTAACTCATTATATACCACCTGTAATAAATTCATGTTTTTCAGCCATGATAGAATATTTTTAAATGTGATCTCTATAATCTTCTAAACATAGTTTTATCACAGAGCTGGAAAATATAAAATTCTTCACTGTATATTTTAAAGATTGGTGTAAACTATTGACTATTTCACATGATTAATCCATATATTATTATTTAATGATTTGACTTTTTCTCCATTGTGTTACAAAGAAAAACATGGCATGAAAAGAACCTTCTTTTTTATTTTTTTTATTTTCTATATTATTTGTTTATATTCCGAATGCCTTCCCCTTTCCCAGTTCCCCCCTCACTATATGTCCCATAAGTCCTCTTCCCTCTGCCCACTCCCTAATTACCTCCTCCCATTTCTCTGTTCTGGTACTCCCCTACAATACTAGATCAGGTCTTTTCAGGACCAGGGCCCTTTCCTCCCTTCTTCTTGGGAATCATATGATTTGCTAATTGTGTCTTGAGTATTCAGAGCTTCTGGGAAAAAAAACCTTCTGATTTGATAGTGTAGAACTAAGGTCATGTGTCTGGTGAATAAAGTGGAACCATTTATTTCTGAAGCAAATCTCTGTAAGTTCCTATTTTTTCTAACACCAAAGATCAATTTCAAAGTAGCCCTGTTTTAAGAATTTTGAATAAGTAGATTATTAATTAAGGTCACATTTTTCTCCAGTCATATAAGTTTGGTATAAAAGATGCACTGCTAATAAAGTTCCAAAATTTAAATTAAAACTTAGAATAAATTGTTATTCTGAGGTTTATAATGATTCTTTTGATTTATATATCTCAATATTAAAGAATTTTGATTTTTATATCATAATATTTGGATAGAAATAATTGCAATTATCAAATGAACAAATGCTATGAATAGATTGTTTTTAACATGAAAAATAAATGTTCCTCTTATTTACTTATAATTCCTTCAATTTCCTGTAAATTTCTGTTAGAAAATATTAGATGGTATTGCATTAGCAAGCAAATATTTATCATAAACCAATGCCTGCTTTATCAAAATAGAATTAATTTTAGAAAATGGTAATAAGTACCTTACAGACAATTTCTGCATTTGTTTTAATATGCTAAATTTTCAAGAATAATTCTTAGAAAATTTTAATGCAGTAATAAATCAGTTCAATCAGTTTTCTCTATTTGAAACTTGATTTATAATATTTATTATTTCTGTAACAATGAATATAATGAGGAAATCATATAATGAAATGAATTAAAATATATCAATATATACATATTTATCTGAAACCTTTAACACAATAATTTACAAACTTATATGAGCATTTTATCTTAAACCTAAAATATAATCCCATAATACTCTAGAAAGTGTTGCACTGTTACAATAGAGAAAACAGTTAGGCTGTCCTCTTGGAAGCTTCTTTCAATTAATGTTAACAAATGTGAAAGCCTTTATGTTACACATACAGAAAACTAGAAATGCCATGCTGACCATCAGAAATATTATTATGCAGTGGTTGATCTTCTATTTGAGATTATATGTTTATGATCAGAGAACTGTTAGTAGAAATGAATAATGTAAGAGTAAGCAATACCAATGGCAGTTTGCAAGTATTGGTCAGTAGACACTGGCAGTAAAATACAACCTGTCAATTTTAGAAGCTAATAAAATACTCTGGGAATTTTAGAATTTGATAATTGTGATTTAGTAAAAACAACCTGCCATTTGGAAAGTGATAGATGCAACAGCATGGAGTTTATATTTTAATTACTTCAATGTCTTACTGACAATAAAATCATTCAAATGGCAAGGCAAAGAATAGTAATAGGAGTATATGATTCACTTATGCTGATTAATCCACCAGTGGCAGAGCCAGGATTTGGACATATTTATTTAGCAGGAATGAATATTTTTCCTTAACTGCTCTGTTCATTGTCCAAAATGCTATTGACACATATCAAATTTAATATAAATTTCTTTATAAAGATATCAATGTATTTGGGATTGATTTTTTTTAAAATGTCAAGAGTGAAGAGATGTAGAAATTGTTTAGTGAATGATATTCTTGGAGATCAGGCTCAGTTCTCATCACACACACATACACACACACACACATACACATGTGCTGACTTGGAATTCTCTATAAACCAAGTCCCAGAGGTTCTGACATGTCCTATGGCACCAAGAAGAACTACACAGTAGGATGTATGCATAAATATATGCAGGTAAAACCTACATACACATATAATCTTGCAATATAAGACTGAAATGGCTCAGTGTTTAGTGAATTCTATGCTCAGGTGTGATATGACCACTGCCACTTTTTAATCAGAACACCTGTGAATATCTGCTAAAGAGCATAATGAAGATTTAACCCATTAAAAAGAGTAGGGGAACTTTGCTCCCAGATAGACAGGGCAGGTAACACCAGTTATACAGAGCTACCCGAATTTAACATCACTTGGGACAGAGAACACCAGGCTTCTGCCTGCACCCAAGACCTGGGCAGCTCTGCCAGACATCTGTGTGCCAGCCTTGTCATGGGTCATTTGCCCTGCAGAGTAGTCGGCACTTAGAGGGGCTCCCCACCGCCATCTTCATTCCCAGATAGACAGGACAGGTAACAGCAGGTACACAGTGACAACTCCAAATATAACATTGCTTGAGGCAAGGCATACCAGGGCTCCAACTGCACGCAATACCAGGGTAGCCCATCAGCAACCTGTGCCTGGGAAAATTCAGTAATCCAGAAGAGCAGAAATAGCCTTACAGGCTTACAGGAGGTTCAAGTACCAGATAGTGACAATAGGAACAACTAACTCCAGAGATAGCCAGTTGGCAAAAATCAAACTAGGAACATTACTAACAGAAATCAAGGCAATATGGCTACATCCATACCCAATTCTCTGACAACAGCAAGTTCTGGATTCCCGAACACACCAGAAAAACAAGATTTGGATTTAAAAATCACTGGTCATGATGTTGTTAGAGGAACACAAGAAGGACATAAATAAATCTCAAAGAAATACAGAAGAAAATGGATTAAAAGGTAGAAGCCCTTACAAGGGAAACACACACACACACACACACACACACACACACACACACAAACATTTAAAGAAATTCAAGAGATAGGGGTCAACAGATAGAAGCCAATAAAGAGGAAATGCAAAACTCACTTAAAGAAGTACAGTAGAACTTGGGTCAACAGGCATAAGTCATGAAAGAGGATATGCAAAAACCTCTTAAAGAATTGCAGGAAAACACAAACAAGTGAAGGAACTGAGCATAGCTATCCAAGATATGAAAACAGAAGTAGAAACAACTAAGAAATGACAAAGGGAGACAACTTTGGAGATAGAAAACCTTGAGAAGAAATCAGGACCCATAGATGCAAATATCAAGAGATAGAAGAAAGAATCTCAGAAGCCGAAGATACCATAGAAAGCATTGACTCAACAGTCAAAAATGATGCAAAATGCAAAAAGTTTGTAACCCAAACATCCAGGATATTCCAGGACACAATGAGAAGACCAAACCTCAGGATTATAGATATAGATGATACTGAAGATTTACAACTTAAAGGGCCAGCTAATATCTTCAACAAAATTATGGAAGTAAACATCCCTAGCCTAAAGAGAGAGATATCCATGAACAAACAAGAAGCCTACAGAACTCCAAACAGACTGGACCAGAACAGAAATATCTCCCATCACATAATAATAAAAACCCCAAATATACTAAACAAAGAAAGAATATTAAAGGCAGTAAGAGAAAAAGGCCAAGTAACATACAAAGGAAGACTTATAAGAATTGCACCAGACTTCTCACCAGAGACCATGAAAACTAGAAGATACTGGGCAGATCTCATGCAGACTCTAAGAGAACACAAATGTCAGCCAAGACTATTATACCCATCAAAACCCTCAATCACCATAGAAGGAGAAACCAAGATATTCCATGATAAAACCAGATTTATACAATATCTTTCCACAAACCCAGCCCTACAAAGGATAATAGGTGGAAAAACCAATACAAGAAGGGAAACTACACCCTGGAAAAAGTAAGGTCAAACCCAAAAGAAGATAATCACTCAAACATAAAAATAACATAAAAAATAACAGGAAGTAATAATCACTATTCCTTAATATCTCTTAATATCAATGGACTGAATTCCCCAATAAAAAGACATAGACTAACAGACTGGATACTTAAACAGGACCCTACATTTTGCTGCATACAGGAAACACAGGTCAGTGTCAAAGACAACCACTACCTCAGACCAAAAGGCTGGAAGACAATTTTACAAGCAAATGGTCTCAGGAAACAAGCTGGAGGAGCCATTCTAATATCAGATAAAATTGACTTTCAATCTAAAGTCATCAAAAGGGACACAGAAGGACACTTCTTACAGGTCAAAGGAAAAAATCCACCAAGAAGAAATCTCAACTCTGAAAATCTATGCTCTAAATACAAGGGTACCCTCATTCATAAAAGAAACTTTACTAAAGCTCAAAGCACACATTGCACCTAATACAATAATTGTGAGTGACTTTGACACTCCACTCTCCTCAATGGAATGATCAGGAAAACAGAAACTAAACAGTGACACAGTGAAACTAATTGAAGCTTTGGACCAATTGGACTTAACAGATATATATAGAATATTTCATCCTAAAGCAAAAGAATATATGTTGTTCTTAGTACCTCATGGTACCCTCTTAAAAATCGACCATATAATTGATCACAAGGCAGACAGATGTAAGAAGATCGAACTAATCCCTTGCCTCCTGTAAGATCACTATGGAGTAAGAGTGGTCTTCAATAGCAACAAATCAACAGAAAGCCCACATATGCATGGAAGCTGAATAATACTCTACTCAATGATACTTTCATCAAGGAAGAAATAAAGGAAGGAATCAAACACTTTCTAGAATTTAATGAAAATGAAGGCACAACATACCAAAATTTATGAGACACAATGAAAGCATTGCTAAGAGGAAAACTCATAGCCCTGAGTGCCTCCAAAAAGAAACTGGAGGGAGCATACTCTAACAGCTGAACAGCACACCTTAAAGGCATGGAACAAAAAGAAGCTAATTCACCCAAAAGGAGTAGAAGACAGGAAATCATCAAACTCAGGGCTGAAATAAATCAAGTAGAAACAAAGAGACATACAAAGAATCAACAAAACCAGGACCTGGTTCTTTGAGAAAATAAAAAAGGTAGATAAACACTTAGCCAGAATAATCAGAGGATACAGAGACAGTATCCAAATTAACAAAATTAGAAATAAAAAGGTAGATATAACAATAAAACTTAGGAAATTCAAAAAATCATCACACCCTACTATAAAAACCTATGCTCAACACAACTGGAGAATCTGGAGGAATTTCCTAGACAGATACCAAATACAAAAATTAAATCAGGATCAAAATGATCATCTAAACAGTCCCATAACCACTAAAGAAATAAAAGTGGTCTTTGAAAGTCTTCTAACCAAAAAAAGAAAGTACTGGACCAGATGGTTTTATTGCAAAATTCTATCAGACCTTCAAAGAAGACCTAACACCAATACTCTTTAAACTATTCCACAAAATAGAAACAGAAAGAACACTACCCAACTCGTTCTATGAAACCACAATTATGCTGATATCAAAACCACAAAAAGATCCAAGAAAGAAAGAAAACTTCAGACCAATGTCCCTTATGAATATTGATGCAAAAATACTCAATAAAATTCTTACCAAATGAATCGAAGAACACATCAAAACATTCATTCATCATGATCTAGTAGGCTTCATCCCAGGGATGCAGGGAGGGTTCAGTAGATGGAAATCCATCAATGCAATCCACTACATAAACAAACTCAAAGAAAATAAACATATGGTCATTTCATTAGATACTGAAAATGTTTTTGATAAAATTCAGCATCCTTTCAGGCTAAAAACCTTGGAAAGAACAGGAATTCAAGACCCATACCTAAACATAGTAAATGCCATATACAGTAAACCAGTAGCCAACATCAAACTAAATGGAGAGAAGCTTGAATCAATTCTACTAAAATCAGGGACTAGACAAGGCTGCCCCGTCTCTCCATATCTTTTCAATATAGTACTTAAATTCTATCTAGAACAATTAGACAACATAAGGATGTCAAAGGGATACAAATTGGAAAGGAAGAAGCCAAACTATCACTATTCGCAGATGATATGACATTATATTTAAGTGTCCCAGAAATCTTTACCAGAGAACTCCTTAGCTGATAAACAGCTTCAGCAAAGTGACTGGTTATAAAATCCACTCAAGCCAATCAGTAGCCTTCCTATACTCAAAGGATAAGGAGGTTGAGAAAGAAATTAGAGAAATGGCAACCTTCACAATAGCCACAAACAATATAAAGTATTTGGGTGTGACTCTAACCAAACAAGTGAAAGATCTGTATGACAAGAACTTCAGGTCTCTGAAGAAGGAAATTGAAGAAGACCTCAGAAAATGGAAAAATCTTCCATGCTCGTATATTGGTAGGATTAATATAGTAAAAATGGCCATCTTGCCAAATGTATTATACAGATTCAATGTAATCCCCATCAAAATCCCAACTCAGTTCTTTATTGAATTAGAAAGAACAATTACCAAATTCATCTGGAATAACAAAAAACCCAGGATATCTAAAACTATTCTCAACAGTAAAAATCCTTCTGGGGAAATCAGTATCCAGGACCTCAAGCAGTACTATAGAGCAATGGTGTTAAAAAACTGCATAGTATTTTGTACAGTGACAGGCAGGTAGATCAATGGAATAGAATTGAATACCCAGAAATGAACCCACACACCTATGGTCACTTGATCAACAAAGGAGCTAAAACCATCCAGTGGAAAAAAGATAGCCTTTTCAACAAAAGGTGCTGGTTAAACTGCAGTTCAGCATGCAGAAGAATGCAAATCAATCAATTCTTATCTCCTTGTACTAAGCTCAACTCCAAGTGGATCAAGGACCTCTACCTAAAACCAGACACACTGATAGTAATAGAAAAGAAACTAGGGGAGACCCTTGAGGACATCGGCACAGGGGAAATGTTCCTAAACAGAACACCAATAGCTTATGCTTTAAGATTAAGAATTGACAAATGGGACCTCATAAAATTACAAAGTTTCTATAAGGCAAAGGACACTGTCAAGAGGATAAAACAGCAACCAGCAAACTGGGAAAAGATCTTCTCCAACCCTACATCCAACAAAGGACTAATATCTAATATATACAAAGAACTCAAGAAGCTAGATTCCAGCGAACCAAATAACCCTATTAAAAAATGGGGTATAGAGCTAAACAAAGAATTTTCAACTGAAGAATTTCAAATGGCTGAGAAGCACCTTAAGAAATGTTCAACATCATTAGTCATTAGGGAAATGCAAATCAAAACAACTCTGAGATTTCACCTCACACTAGTCAGAATGGCTAAGATTAAAAACTCAGGAGACAGCAGGTGTTGGTGAGGATGTGGAGAAAGAAGAACACTCCTCCACTGCTGGTGGGATTGCCAGTTGGTACAACCACTTTGGAAATCAGTCTGGTGGTTCCTTAGAAAACAGGGCATGACACTTCTGGAGGACCCTGCTATACCATTCCTGGGCATATACCCAGAGGATTCCCTGGCATGCAATAAGGACTCATACTCTACTATGTTCATAGCAGCTTTGTTTATAATAGCCAGAAGCTGCAAAGAACACAGATGTCCCTCAATGGAGGAATGGATACAGAAAATGTGGTATATTTATACAATGGAATACTACTCAGCAATTAAAAATAATGAATTCATGAAATTTTTAGGCAAATTTCTGGAACTAGAAAATATCATTCAAAGTGAGGTAACCCAATCACAAAAGAATATACATGAAATGCAATCACTGGTAAGTGGATATTAGTCCAGAAACTATGAATAGTCAAGACACAATTAACATATCAAATGATTCCTAAGGAGAAGGAAGGAGAGGTCCCTGGTCCTGGAAAGGCTAGATTCATCATTGTAGGGGATTACCAGGGCAGAAAAATGTGAGGGGGTTGATTGGGGAATGGGTGATGGGAAGAGGGCTGATGGGATGGGGGACACCAAGAAAGGGGAAATCATTTGTAATGTAAACAAAGAATATAGAAAGTAAAGAGAGAGAGAGAGAGAGAGAGAGAGAGAGAGAGAGAGAGAGAGAGAAGAGCTATCAGCTCATGGAGTCATTAATATATATATATATATATATATATATATATATAAATTATTTGTTATGCTTATGTATTACTTTTTAATTTATTTCTATTAAAAGTTACTATTTTAGATTAAAACTATAGGTAAAAGAAGAGCATAAATCTTCCAAAGGGCACATCAATATTTTTCATATTTTTTAAAAGATTATTTGTTCTTTGAGAGTATATACATGTTTATTTGATCACGAAGATTCATTCATCTTACCAACTCTTTCTAAATTTATCCCTTCTTCCCTATCCACCAAACTTTGCATCCATTTTTAGTACTATTTTAAACCGTTCACAACCAATTTGTTGTTCCCACTTATTCTTGGGTATGTGAGCTTAGAGTGCATCATTTTCAACTTACTAAGCATTAATCTTTTACAGAAAATTATTTCTTCCTCTCCAAAATTGCTAATACCTCTGTAGCTATGGCTCATACTGTGTATACAGTTCCCACCTCTAAGCCGGGATTTGGTCTGTGTTGAGCTTATATAGATACTGTGCATCCTGTACCATTATTGACCAATAACCTACAGCTAGACAATTCATAACCTCTAGGGGAGAAAATGTTACTATAACACTGCTACATAAATATAGTAGTAAATGAATCCTGATGATTGCTTGATATAGCTTATCTTGGGGTTTCTATTGTTGTAAAGATACACCATGATAATGGAAACTTATAAAGGGTTATACTTAATTAGATTTGGCATACAGATTCCTAGGTTCAGTCCATTATCATCACAGCAGGAAGCATGGTGACCCAGGGGCAGACATGACCCTGTAAAAGGAGCTGAGAAATCTACATCTAGACCAGCAGGCAGCTGGAAGAGAAAGAGCCTGATATTTTGCTACTGAAACCTCAAAGCTCAGGGACATATTTGCTCCATTAAGCCCACATGTATTTCAAGAAGGACAGACTTCAAAATTTTGCCACTCCCTAATGACTGAATGTTCACATATATGATCTTGTAGGAGTCAATCTTATCCAAACCACTAAGTACCCACAGATCAATTTAACTTCCATACTATTCTGAGAACATTCTGTTTGTAGCACATAGTGGCTTAGATAGAAACTCCTAGTGTTCAACATGCAAAGAATGTAAGAGTGCTAAGGAGGAAAATGGAACAACCATACAACTCTCATTCCTCTGTAGGTTTTGAGATTTTGTAGAAGAGAAGGAGTGGAAGGGTCTATGAGTCAGAAGTACTGTGTTATTACAAGGAAACATAATCTTCTGTGTATATCCTGGAGTCTACATATATGGTCCCACAGTATAGGGCTGCTTTTCACTGTTTGCCAATTATAAGTATCACCTAGATATGGAAGTAATACCAATTGGGCTACTAGTTCGTCAACCTAGAGTTGGGAGCAATGCTCACTTCCTTTTTTTTTTTTTTTTTTTTTTTTGTGCCCTGTCTAGAGGACAGGTACTTCTCTTCGTCTCTTCAGAAAAAGTTAATATGACAGGGAACACATATCTTATTTACCAGTTTGTTGGAGAAATTAGTGATAACTGCAAAGGGTTGGTGAATTTCTTTCCACACAGCACTTAAAAATGCTCTATTTATACCTTTTGAGTACAGAACAATACTACCAAATGCCTCCTCCTAGGGATCTTTAAGCACAGAATGAAAGTTTTTAGTGTTAAGTATGTGTCTTTGTTTTATAAGTATTAAGTCATAAGCCCTTATTGAGTATGGCAGTTAGGTTGTGATTTTAAATAGCATCACTCCTGTTCTACAAGGTATCCTTTTCAAAACAGTCACTATGGTTTATGTATTTCATATACATTCTTTTATCATTGGCTATACATTCTTATTTGAGAACATTATGAACATAGCCTGCCAACTGTCAGTTCCCAGTCTCAAGTAGGCATTGCCTTTTTGCCAGGGAAATTTCTTCCTGAGTCACACTGTATGACACTGAACCAATTACAGACCAGAAACAGTATTGGCCAGGCCTCTCTTCATGATGAATACATTTTTCATTTCTTCTGCCTTTCCCCTCCTGCCCACATTCGTATTAAATTCATCCCCTTGTTTGATCTGTCCTCTTTCTTTCTACTCACTTTTCTAACTCTTGGTATCCATTTCCTCTTCTGTCCTCCATTATTAAACCCCAAATTTAGTTAGCTGAGTTATATTCTGAATATTGGTAACCCATTATTTATATTGTCTTGGTATTTAATCAATATAAATAATTTGTCTGAACATAAGCACTTTAGAAAGGGAGAAATTTATTTTCAGAATACCCTAACCTTTTTTCAGAATTGACATAGTGGCAGAAATTACTCATTTCCATAGTTCATTCCTATTAGAACCACATAATATATTTCTGATTTTGTGATGTATTTGTTTGAGTATCATAGTTTATTTAACTTAGAAATATTTTAATATTTAAGAAAAACTTACAAGATGAGATTTGTTCATTGATGCAATGGTGGTAAAGATGTCTTGCTAGGGGTTATATGTAGACTTTCTGATTGCAATTAAGGCCCAGAAAACCAGAGGGATGTGATGCGTGTTAATGTAATCCTATACAAGTCTTTCTAGAGTATAATGTACAGCTATAAGTTGGCTGACCTGTTATGCTAAATGTTTTCTAAACATTTATCTTTATACCTTTAGATTAGCCTAACTCACAGTACTCCATAGAAATGCTTGATTTTGGTGCAGGCAAATAGAAATGAAGAGAACCACAGTGACCAAATTGTAGAAAGTAAGCTACTTTGTAGTTCTAACCCCATGTGGATATCTCCATGCTACAATTGTCCCTCAAGGCTTAAGGCACGTTGGTGAAGAAAGAGAAGAACATTTTACCACTCAGACACAAGGGAGGACAGCTGTAAAAGGGAGGACAGTGTCTTAAGGACACAGAATAATTTAAACTCATGAATTCTTAATAACTTTCATTACCTACCCAAGATCCACACAAGACAATGTTAGCCATTGACACATCCTGTATAATAGAAGGATTTCAAGGCCCCAATTCTATATGTGATGTTACACAGCTACCTGTGAGGAGAATATTCTTTCCTGAAGGATTACAAGGCCCCAATTCTATATGTGATGTTACGCAGCTACCTGTGAGGAGAACATTCTTTCCTGAAGGATACAATCTGTGGTAGTGTACTAGTGCTACATTGGATAGGCCTACATCCATATTCATTTATAGATATAGACACAAAATTAAATAGTAATTATAAATATATTGCAGAAATCTTTTGCTTTTTATTCTGTTTTAACTGTATCAATACAGGAGGTTTAAGCTTTATATCAATATATGTGAGTATATTCAGCTTAAGAAAAATACTTCTAAGATAGGTGTAACAGAGTAAAATAAATTGTTAAAATAAATGGAATTGTTTTCTTTTCAGAAATGAGAATTTATAATGAAAAGATGAAAATAAATACTGATAACCAGATAAGATTCATGCCTGGGCATTAATATTTATAAATTTCTGAAATACTAGCTTCCTATAATGATTAATAATTATATTGTCAATAATAATTCCAGGAAGTACTTTTGGCCTTGAAACAAAAGTGGTAGAGTACATTTTAAATAATAAACATAATGAGATTTTATATGATATATAAGATCAATTAGGAATAAATTTGGGTGAAATGAGTTAAGTGAAAATTGATTGTTGAATATATCCCAAAGTTATATTTCCTCCTTTTTGGGAAAAGTACAATTATAATGAATCAGTGAGTATTCATAACTATGTAATTATTAATTTGCTTTTAATGCTAAATTATTTCAACTAACATAAATAAAATTCTATCTACACTGAAATACATATTTTATGTATTTATTAAAATGGATATATATATATAGCTTGATCAAAATGTGATTAAAGATATTTACTATAGCATACTTTATAGCAGAAAAATAAATTCTGAATCCCATAATATTTTACATGGTATTTGAGCAGAGAATAAATATAGGATAGAATGTTCCTCAACTCTTGTAAAGAATATTATCAAAAGTAAAAGTAATAACATATTAAGTGTTCAAAATTAGGTAAAATAAGAATTATTTTTATTAAATAATATTTAAAATGTATGAACATATTAAGTTTAGCAATTGCAGAGAGATACAATGTTTTTGTATTAGGATATGATGATTATTTTGAATTTCCTCAGTTTCTGTTGTTATGTTTTCCCTTTTATTTGTGATTTTATTAATTTGGATACCTTTTCTGAACCATCTAGTTAGTTTGTCTGAGGATTTATCAATCTTATTGATTTTTCTCATAGAACCAGCTCCTAACTTTGTTGATTCTTTGTGTAGTTCTTTTGGTTTCTACTTGGTTGATATTAGTCATGAGTTTGATTATTTCCTGCTGTCCACTCTTGGGTGTATTTGTTTCTTTTTGTTCCACACCTTTCAGATCAGTAGCCTTCCTCTGTTCAAAAGATAATGGGCTGAGAAGGATATTGAGGAAAAGAAACCCTTGGCAATAGTTAAAAATAATATAAAATACCTTGGTGTGACTCTAGCCAAGCAAGTGAAAGGTCTGTATGACAAGAACTTCAAGCCTCTGGAAAAAGAAATTGAAGAAGACATGAGAAGATGGTAACATCTTTCATGCTCATGGATCAGTAGGATTAACATAGTAAAAATGGCCACCTTTCAAAAAGCAATCCACTGATTCAATGTAATATCCCCATCAAAACTCCAAGTCAATTCTTCACAGAGAGTACTTCAGGGGGAATCATCATTCCTGACCACAAGCTGTATTACAGAGCAATAGTGATAAAACCACATGGTATTGGCACACAGACAGGCAGGTAGATTAATGGAATAGAATTGAAGACCCAGAAATAAACCCACACACTTACAATCACTTGGTCTTTAACAAAGAAGCCAAAACCATACAATAGATTCCCCTACCCAGGGGCATCGAGAACCTCCTATACAGGACCTCCTCTCCCATTGATGCTAGGTAAGGCAATCATCTTCTACATATGGAGTTGGAGCCATGGATACCTCCATTTTTACTATTTGGTTGATACTTTGGTCCTTAGGACCTCTGGGTGGTCTGGTTAGTTGATACTGTTGTTCTGCCTATGGGTTCGCAATCCTTTTCAGTTCCTCAATTCTTCCCCTAACTCTTCCTTTCTGGTCCTGGGCTCAATCTTATGGTTTGCTGTGAGTATATGCACATGTACTAGTCAGGTACTAGCATAGCCTCTCAGAGGACAGCCTTACCAGGTTCCTGCCAGCAAGGGCTTCTTGGCATAAGTAAACAGTGTCAGGGTTTGGTGTCTACACATGGGATGGCTCTCTTGGTGTGGCAATCACTGGATGACCTTTCCTTCAGTCTCTGATCCATTTATTGTCTCTGCATTTCTCTTAGAAAAATTTTGAGATGGGTATGTGGCACCACTCTTCAACAGGGGAATGTACCTATCTGCTTGAGGCTCTATCTTCCCTTTGTTGGGTATTTCCACTAATGTCATCCCTATTGGGTCCTAGAAGCCTCTTATATCACTGGCATCTGATATTTTTTTTGTTTCATTTTGGTTTTTTTGTTTTGTTTTGTTTTTTATTGATTATATTCTTTATTTACATTTCAAAAAATTCCCTTTCCTGGTGACACCCCACACAAAAGCCCCTAACTCATCTTCCCTACCCCTACATCTATGAGGATGTTTCTCCACTCAACCCACACCCAACTACCCTCCCTCTATTACCCTATGCTGGGGCATCTACCGAGCCATCATAGGACCAAGGACCTCTCCTCCCACTGATGCCTGACAAGCCATTTCTCTGCCATAAATGAAGCTGGAGTAAGATACCCATGGTTGATAGCTTAGTCCCTGAGAGCTTTAGAAAGTTTGTTTGGTTGATCTTGTTGTTCTTCCTATGAGGTTTCAACCCCCTTCAGCTCCTTTAGTCCTTTACTTTCTTCACTGGGGACCCCATTCAGTTCAATAGTCACCTAAGCCTCAGGTGTGTGCCCACCAAAGTACTGTAACTCTTCAATGCAGTTCCTCATGTTTATAAACCCATACCATAAAATTATTTTCATTACTACTTCAGAGCTGCAATTTTGTAATTTATGAGTCATAATGTAAGTGTTTTTGGAGATCAACTCTTACCAAAAGAGTTGGGACACTCAGGTTGAAAACAGATGTTACGGAGGGAACATTGGCAAAAGATAGGAAGGCAAATGGAAGAGGTTGGAAGAAGAGATTTAAATAATGATTGTAAAGGATAAAAATACCATGGTAGGCTCACAGGCTTGCAGCCAGGCTGCCATCTTCCCTCGGGTCACTGCGGACTGCTGGCAGCTGGGTTCAGGTGCATGGACAAAGACCTAGCCTAGCATCAACTACCCTATCAGGCTATTGCTTGTGCCCAGAGCCACAGCAGGTTGGCGGGAGATCTGTGCACCTAGAGCTCTATGGCTGTCTCCAACCGCTGGGGACCAGCTTCCTGGGATTGCAGCTAGGCCGCCATCTTCCCTCTGGTCACTGCAGATGGACAGCATATGGGGTCAGGTGCTTAGACAGAGACCTAGCCTAGCATCGACTACCCTGTCAGGCTCTTACTTGCGCCCAGAGCCAGAGCAGCTCGGCAGGAGGTCTGTGCACCAACAGCTCAGCAGTGCACCCAGAGCCAGCTCAGCTCAGCTGGCGGTCTCTGTGCTGACCCTTGTGGGCACCAACCTGCCAGTGGGTCTGTGCCTGGTGTACAGCCAGAGGTGGACATCTTGCCTCAGGACACCACAGACAGCTAACCAGAAAGAGCCCTGTGAACTGAGAGTACCACCATATAGGTTCTAGCAGTCCAACCAGGGAACCTCTGGTCCTACAGGGAATCCTGTGGTTAGACAGAGCCCTGAGATGTGCTACCATCTTGGAGCTGGTGGCCTCAACAGGTCACCATAGAGAATCAACAGGGGAGCCCAGGTCACCATAAAGATCTAACAGACAAGCCAAGATCGGTAGAAAAAAAAATCTGATTCTTAAGAGCTGGCAAATAGTCAGGCCAGGAGGAGAAATCCAGGACACAATGAGAAGAGCAAACCTAAGGATTATAGGGATAGATGAGAATGAAGATCTACAATTTAAAAGGCCAGCAAATATCTACAACAAATTTATGGAAGAAAACTTCCCTAACCTAAAGACAGGGATGCCCATGAATATACAAGAAGCCTACAGAACTCCAAATAGACTGGACCAGAACAGAAATACCTCCCATCACATAATAATCAAAAGCCCAAATGTTCTAAACAAAGAAAGAATATTAAAGGCAGTAAGAGAAAAAAGGCCAAGTAACATATAAAGGAAGACCTATCAGAATTGCACCAGACTTCTCACCAGAGACCAGGAAAACTAGAAGATACTGGGGAGATCTCATGCAGACTCTAAGAGAACACAAATGTCAGCCAAGACTATTATACCCAGCAAAACTCAATCAACATAGAAGGAGAAACCAAGATATTCCATGACAAGATCAAATTTCCAGAATATCTTTCCACTAACCCAGCTCTACAAAGGATAATAGGAGGAAAACTCCAATACAAGGAGGGAAACTGCATCCTAGAAAAGGAAGATAGTAACCTTCTTCCATCAAACTGAAAAGAAGATAACCACTCAAAAACAAAAATAACATCAAAAATGACAGGAAGAAATAATCACTATTCTTTAATATCTCTTAAAATCAATGGACTCAACTTCCCAATAAAAAGGCATAGACTAACAGACTGGATATGGAAACAGGACCCTACAATTTGCTGCATACAGGAAACACATCTCAGAGTCAAAGACAAACACTACCTTGGAGTAAAAGGCTGGAAGACAATTTTGCAAGCAAATGGTCGCAGGAAGCAAGCTGGAATAACCATTCTAATATCAGATAAAATTGACTTTCAATCTAAAGTCATCAAAAGGGACACAGAAGCACACTTCTTGCTAGTCAAAGGAAAAAAATCCACCAAGAAGAACTCTCAATTTTGAACAACTATGCTCCAAATGCAAGGGCACCCTCATTCATAAAAGAAACTTTACTAAAGCTCAAAGCACACATTGCACCTAATACAATAATTGTGGGTGACTTTGACACTCCACTCTCCTCAATGGAATGATCAGGAAAACAGAAACTAAACAGTGACACAGGGAAACTTTGAAACTTTGGACCAATTGGATTTAACAGATATCTCTATCTCTATCTCTATCTCTATCTCTATCTCTATCTCTATCTCTCTATCTCTATCTCTATCTCTATCTCTATCTCTATCTCTATCTATATCTATATCTATATCTATATCTATATCTATATCTATATCTATATCTTCTCTCTCTCTCTCTCTCTCTCTCTCTATATATATATATATATATATATATATATATATATATATATATATATAAAACATTTCATCCTAAAGCAGAAGAATATACCTTTTTCTCAGCACCTCATGGTACCTTCTCCAAAATCAACCATATAATTGGTCACAAGACAGACCTCAACAAATACAAAAAGTTTGAACTAATCCCATGCCTCCCATGAGATCACCATGGAGTAAGAGTGTTCTACAATAGCAACAAAAACAATAGAAAATACTCATACACATGGAGGCTGAATAATATTCTACTCAATGATAACTTAGTCAAGGAAGAAATAAAGAATAAAATCAAAGACTTTCTAGAATTTAATGAAAATGAAGGCACAACATACCCAAATCTATGGGACACAATGAAAGCAGTGCTAAGAGGAAAACTCCTAGCCCTGAGTGCCTCCAAAAAGAAACAGGAGAGAACATATACTAGGAACTTAATGGCATACCTGAAAGCTCTGGAACAAAAAGAAGCTATTTCACCCAGGAGGAGTAGAAGACAGGAAATCATCAATCTCAGGGCTGAAATCAATCAAGTTGAAACAAAGAGAACTATACAAAGAATCAACGAAACCAGGAGCTGGTACTTTGATAAAATAAACAAGAAAGATAAACCCCTAGCCAGTCTTACCAAAGGGCACAGAGACAGTATTCAAATCAACAAAATTAGAAATGAAAAGGAAGATATAACAACAGAAACTGAGGAAATTCTAATACATCATCAGATCCTAATACAAAAGCCTATACTAAACACAACTGGAGAATCTGGAGGAAATGGACCATTTCCTAGACAGATACCAAGTACCAAAATGAAATCAGGATCAAATAGATCATCTAAGCAGTCCCATAACCCCCAAAGAAATAGAAGGGGACATAGAAAGTCTTCCAACCAAAAAAAAAAAAAAAAAAAAAGCACAGGACCAGATGGTTTTATTGCAAAATTCTATCAGACCTTCAAAGAAGACCTAACACGAATACTCTTCAAATTATTCCACAAAATAGAAACAGAAGGAACACTACCCAACTCATTCTACAAATCCACAATTACCCTGATACCAAAACCACACAAAGATCCAACTAAGAAAGAGAACTTCAGAACAATCTCCCTTATGAACATCAACACAAAAATACTCAATAAAATTCTTGCCATCTGAATCCAAGAACACATCAAAAGGATCATTCAC
Organism: Apodemus agrarius; assembly: GCA_964023405.1. Classification (NCBI taxonomy): domain Eukaryota; kingdom Metazoa; phylum Chordata; class Mammalia; order Rodentia; family Muridae; genus Apodemus; species Apodemus agrarius. The sequence goes on from OZ030021.1 coordinate 8,889,403, forward strand.
CATGATCAAATTGGCTTCATCCCAGGGATGCAGGGATGGTTCAATATACAGAAATCCATCAATGTAATTCACTACATAAACAAACTCAAAGAAAAAAAACACATGGTCATCTCATTGGATAAACATTTGACAAAATTCAGCATCCTTTCATGTTAAAAGTCTTGGAAAGAACAGGAACTCAAGGTCCTTACCTAAACATAGTAAAAGCAATTTACAGCAGACCAGTAGCCAACATCAAAGTAAACAGAGAGAAACTTGAAGCAATCCCACTAAAATCAGGGACTAGACAAGGCTGCCCCCTCTCATCATATCTCTTCAATATAGTACTTGAGGTTCTAGCTAGAGCAATTCGACTACATAACAAAGTCAAAGGGATAAAAATTGGAAAGGAAGAAGTCAAATTATCACTATTCACAGATGATATGATAGAATACTTAAGTGATCCAAAAAACTCCACCAGAGAACTCCTACAACTAATAAACAACTTCAGCAAAGTGGCTGGTTATAAAATCAACTCAAGCAAATCAATTGCCTTCCTATACTCAAAGGATAAGCAGGCTGAGAAAGAAATTAGGGAAATGACACCCTTCACAATAGCCATAAACAATATAAAGTATCTTAGTGTGACTGTAACCAAACCAGGGAAAGATTTATATGACAAAAACTTCAGGTCCCTGAAGGTGGAAATGGAAGAAGACCTCAGAAAATAGAAAAATCTTCCATGCTTATGGGTTGGCAGGATTAATATAGTTAAAATGGCAATCTTGCCAAAAGCAATATATAGATTCAGGGCTATCCCCATCAAAATCCCAACTCAGTTTTTCATAGAGTTAGAAAGAGCAATTCACAAATTCATCTGGAATAACAAAAAACCCAAGATAGCTAAAATTATTATCAACAGTAAAAGAACTTCTGGGGAAATCAGTATCCCGGACCTCAAGCAATACTACAGAGCAGTAGTGTAAAAAAAAAGCATGGTATTGGTACAGTGACAGGGAGGTGGATCAATGGAATAGAATTGAAGACCCAGAAGTGAACCCACACATCTATGGCCAATTGAGCTTCGACAAAGGAGCTGAAAACATTCAGTGGAAAAAAGATACCCTTTTCAACAAATGGTGCTGGTTCAACTGGAGGTCAACATGCAGAAGAATGAGAATTAATCCACTCTTATACTAAGCTCCTTGTACTAAGCTCAACTCCAAGTGAATCAAGGACCTCCACATAAAACCAGACACACTGAAATTAATAGAAAAGAAACTGGGGAAGACCCTTGAGGACATTAGCTCAGGGGGAAAGTTCCTGAACAGAACACCAATTGCTTATGCTCTAAGATCAAGAATAGACAAATGGGACCTCATAAAATTACAAAGTTTCTGCAAGGCAAAAGACACTCTCAGAAGGACAAATTGGCAACCAACAAATTGGGAAAAGATCTTCACCAACCCTACATCTGACAGCGGGCTGATATCCAATGTATATAAAGAATTCAAGAAGATAGACCCCAGAGAACCAAACAACCCCATCCAAAAATGGGGTACAGAGCTAAACAAAGACTTTTCACCTGAAGAAATTCGGATGGCTGAGAAACACCTTCTAAATGTTCAACATCATTAGTCATTAGAGAAATGCAAATCAACACAGCCCTGATATTTCACCTCACACCAGTCAGAATGGCGAAGATTTAAAACTTCAGAAGGCATCAGGTATTGGCGAGGATGTGGAGAAAAAGGAACACTCCTACACTGCTGGTGGGACTGCAAGCTGGTACAACCACTCTGGAAATCAGTCTGGCGGTTCCTCAGAAAACTGGGCATGATACTTCCAGAGGACCCAGGCATATCACTCCTGGGCATATACCCAGAAGATTCCCCAGCATGCAATGAGGATACATCCACCACTATGTTCATAGCAGCCCTATTTATAATAGCTAGAAGCTGGAAAGAACCCAGAGGAATGGATACAAAAAATGTGGTGTATATATACACAATGGAGTACTATTCAGTCATTAGAAACAATGAATTCATGAAATACTTAAAGAAATGGATGGAGCTGGAGAGCATCATACTAAGTGTGGTAAACCAGTCTCAAAAGAATACCCATGGTATGCAGTCACTGATAAGTGGATATTAGCGTATAATCTTGGGACACCTAAGACACAATCCACATACCAAATGATGTCCTACAAGAACAAAGGAGTGGACACTGGTACTGGAAAGGATCAAAGCATCAGTGTAGGGGAATACAAGAACAGGGAAGTAGGAAGGGGTGGATGGGGGAAGAGGGGGAAGGAAAAGGGCATGTGGGAACTTTGAGGGGTAGGGAACATGAAAAAGGAAATGAAATGTAAATATAGTGTCCCGTGCTACCATCTCGCCAGCAAGAATGACGCAGCACACTCAAGATCCTTCTGCAGCAAAGCTTTAATGCTCTTGAGAGGGAGAGCATAAGCCTACAGAGCAGAGACCCAAACACCCAGAAGCCCATCCCTTATATAGGCTGCAACCCCCACCTCGGACATGTCATCCCCTGATTGGCTGCAGCTCATCAGGCCATATGATGCAACAGGAGGGGTGGAGACCAAGGGATGGTAAACTACCCAGCACCTGTGCACTGACTTGTTTACTTCACAGCGCCGGCCGGATGTTTGCGCTGGCAGAATGTTTGAGCCATCAGTTCCCCACATCTCCCCCCTTTTTATTATTTAACATAAAGACCTCAGACTGGCGATCAACCTTCAGGCTCTTGTCTGGACCTTCAGGGTTCAAGACAATCTAATAATGAGGCCCTTTTGCTCTTACAGCAAGTAGGTCACCCAATCTTTAAGGGGTGGAGACAGAGGTCGAACTCCCAAGCAACAAAATTAAGACTTCGTACGAGAGTCGCCACTAGGCTATTGGTTTGACCCGAAGTGCCCTTGACCTGTCACTCTGCCGTTTTTCTGGGAAAGGGAAACTAGGGCAGGCAAACCTTATGCAGGACAACATGCCTCCCAGAGAGACCCTTATGTCAGGTGTCTCTCTGTGCGATGCTTTGCTCGGCATCCCCCATGGGCTGCTCAAGCTGGACACTCTACCCTGTGCAATGAGTCTAAGCTCCGGGTGTGCAAGAGCTGTCCAGCTGGCGACCTACTGCTTAAGCATTGTTAGCCAAATGTTAGTGGAAGCTCCTTGCTCCAGAGCCACAAGCGCTTGAGCAATAACCACCTTGTCTCTCTTGGTTTGAGCCCTGAGCCTACAGACCAGCCAGAGAAGTAACACCAGTCCACAGCAAAGGGCTGCGCCAAACAATCCCACCTCCACCCATTCCTTAAAATAGGAGACAGCTGAAGCGATCCATGATGATAGTCCCTCCGTCAAGGACAGGTCAAGGCGCGTAGAGTTGACCTGGATAATGGCTGCTCTCAACTCTCAGAGTGTCTGCTCAAACTCGGAGGTCCAATTCAGCATCAGGAGTGGAAATGTTGACATGATTCCCCAGCATTGCTCCCCCTGGACAGCTGGTGTGCTGATTATCATTATTAGCATTGGGAGGAGTAACTGGGTGATCTGCGGTGTCCTTCTGCTCCAAAATTGTTCTAGTAAGCCTCTCAGGGACCCAGAAGGGGTTTTCTTCATTCTGTGGGAAGACACAAATGGCTCCCCTGGATCTTATTAGAATAGGATCCGGGCCTTTCCATTCATTAGTCAACACATCCTTCCATTTTACCACTTCTTTAGGTTGATGCGGGTCTGAGCAATGTTGCTCTGCTGCAGTCCGATCATGCTTATCTGAATTTAAAAAATTTATAGTAAAGAGTGCCACTGCTATGGCAACCCGTGGCACGTGGGCAAATCTTTTATTATTCCCCCTTTTTGTTTAATTAAATATGATTTGAGCGCACGGTGTGCACGCTCAATGATACCTTGTCCTTGAGGGTTATATGGCAAGCCTGTAATATGTGTGACTTGCATTTGTGCACAAAATTGTTTAAATTTTTGAGAAGTGTAAGCGGGTAGGAGGAGTCAGAGACAATGTTAAGGGGACCTGAAAACTTTTGAAGAACATCTAGCACCACTAAACATTCTACTATCTGTGGGGAGGTTTCATCATACTGCTGTGAGAATACTCTGGAACCCACAACATAGGCCCCCAGGCCAGTCTTAGAGCCATCTGTGTATACCACTAGTCTATCTTTTAATGGATCAGGGGAAGTTGATGGTTCTATGTGTCCCAAAGCCAATTCTTCTGCAACAAGTTTAGTCACAGCTTCTAATTTTTTAGAGGTTAACGGCCACTGGGGAACTCCACACCGGGTCCTCTATCTTCCATGGTATGGGTTGTGCAGCCCCAGTGGCACCTAGGAAAAACCCAGGCCCTGTCTTCCTTGATTTTGGACGGGGGATATAGGTTCTACCCGCCCTTGCTCAAGGTGCCCCAAACCTTTGCCTGATTCATATCCCATCTTCTTCATGATGTTAACAGCCTTCAATGGGCATTCATTAAATAGGGTGAGCCCCATGCCTTGCATGATGTCTTGCCCCCACAAATTAACAGGGAGAGGGAGCACATACAGGATAAATCGTCCTTGATGAACTTCCATTGATTTCCAAGTGAGGGTAAAAGAACTAATGGTGGGATGAGAGCAGTAGCCCAGTCCCTGCAAAAAATGTGATGATTCTGTAACTAACTCAGCCTCTTCGTCGGGGTCCAAGACCTCATCCTCTGAGCTATTAGAGCTATCAGAGTTATCAAAGTTTAAAGCCTCAATATCATGTACTGGATACAAGCTAGCTCCTCCTCTTGGTTTAACAATAGGAGAAGGTTCCTTAGGATCTGACACATTCACTCTCTTGTCTCTAGACTCCCTGGGAGGTCCTTTTTCCTTTTTTGGGATGGGGTTTTTCTTGTGCGCGCCCAACCTCTCACTACGCTCGGTTTCTGATATGCTATCCTGGACCTCTTCAAGGGTATTCTGACCTTCCGCCACGGCAGCCCTACAAGCTTTATCTTCTAGACAGTTTTTTAACAAGTTTCCAAATTGCTTTTGTCCCCTGCCTCAAGTCTCCTTCCACCATTTTGCGGTCAAGATCTCTACCTAATTTGTTCCGTGAGGCAAGAGTCAAAGACCCGGAGCATACATACATGACAAAGAGAAAGATTAAAAGGGCTCCAAGAATAGTCACAAAAGCTTCAATACTACCTTCCCAGGGTGGCGACAATCCCAAGTCAAAGCCAAAGAAGAACATACCTCTCCGAACGTATCTGCCTGCAGTTCTGAATCCTCCTCGTAGCCGAGGGGTCTCCGATGGTGCTGATGATGATGAAGTCTCGTATCCCGGGTTTCAGCACCAGATGTCCTGCGCTACCATCTCGCCAGCAAGAACGACGCAGCACACTCAAGATCCTTCTGCAGCAAAGCTTTAATGCTCTTGAGAGGGAGAGCATAAGCCTACAGAGCAGAGACCCAAACACCCAGAAGCCCATCCCTTATATAGGCTGCAACCCCCGCCTCGGACGTGTCATCCCCTGATTGGCTGCAGCTCATCAGGCCATATGATGCAACGGGAGAGGTGGAGACCAAGGGATGGTAAACTACCCAGCACCTGCGCACTGACTTGTTTACTTCACAGAGCAGGCCGGATGTTTGTGCTGGCAAGATGTTTGTGCCAGCAGGATGTTTGCGCTGTCGGCTCCCCACAATATAGAATATATCCAATAAAAAGAAACCATGGTATATGCATGTGTCTCTGTGTGTGTATATATATGTATATATGTATATGTACATATAGCCAAGGGCAGTAATAGTGAGACAAATAGACTCATAAAGAGAAGAGGAAAGAGCAGCAGAGAAGAGAACAAAAAAGCAGCTAAAGTGGTTTCTGTTTGATACTGTAGTTTCAATATCTAGTTCTTGGTAAATACAACCTCAAGTAATGAGTGAAAGAAACAAGCACTGAAATAAATTATACATGTCCTGATATTTCTACCTCCAATTAACCTATCCTTTATATACACTTTGTGTAGAAAAATCACAACTTTCAATATTTGAGGCACTGAACATGGAGTGTGAAGGGAAATTTAGTTATGTTAGACTGAACACAGAGCATCTGATGATGGGAAAAGTTAAAAGATACACAATTATAACTATTTTTCTATTTTCTGTTTATGAGACTATCTTAGCATTAAAACATGCATATATATTCCCAAGTCATTTCTATGTTTACCTGATAATTGGAACCAAAATTCTAACTAATACATTGATCTGGAAATAAAATATAATGAACTTATTTAGAAACAACTCAGGTTATTTGTTTAATTTTGAAATAATTTTAATCATATGAAAACCTTGTCTTGCACACATGAACTCACAACTGCTTTAAATACAATCAAGAATACCTTATGGTTCTCAGTTAAGTCCTCTGCGTATGTTATGGTTGTGTAGCTTGGTATTTTTATTCTTCTGAGACTCTTAACAGTAGGAGTAGGAGCTGTCTCTGATTCTTTTGTCTACTCTTGGGCATCTTTTCCACCTAGTGCATTGTCTTGCCCAGCCTTAATATGAGGGTTTGTGTCTAGTGTTGTGTAACAAACTATATCATGTTTGGTTAATATCCCTGAAAGGCTGCCCTTTTCTTAAGGGAAATGGAGGAGGAATGCTTCTGGTTGAGAAGCGCATTGGCAGGGGAGGAACTGGAAGGAGTGTAGGGAGGGGAAACCATGTTTGGGGTGTGATGTATGAGAGAAGAATAGTAAATGAGAAGAAAAAAGAGAACAAGCTGACGCCTCACATCTTGACCTATCACCAGTAGACAAAGAAAGCCACACCGAGAATGGTGCCAATTTTCTGAAATGTAAAAACATATGCCCAGGTAAATACCTCCTCCAACAAGACTGCCACACCTGCTAACATTTCCCAAAGACTGGGATAAAATATGCCCTAAGCATATGAGCCTACAAGACAATCATTCAAACTTCCACAAATTAATAGTAAATATGGCATTTATTAGCAAATGAGAAAAACAAATATCCATTACTAAAAATCCCAGATTAATTAGAAAAAAATCAAGGAAAGAGCTATCATAGAAATCTACTGGGATGTTCTGTAGTACTCAAGATGTTACTTTATTAAATATATTTTAATTTGTTTTATCAAATTTTAAGCATTTAGAATAATTTTCTCACTTGGGAATTTAATAAAACTCCACTGGGCACTTCTTTAAACAGGATTTCATTACAAATCATGGACAGGAACAACTGTAGTTTAATCTGGAAGACAAAGAAATGTGAGCATTACTACATGATCAGTGTAAACACCAATAGCCTGTCAATAATCTGGCCTGAATAAGAAGTTAGAACATGACCCTAATTGTGATGAAATAATGATGAACCCTCAATCCCACCAAGGCTACTCAGAACTTTTTGGAATATATGAAAAGACTGGGAAAAGAGATAAAGGATCCAGAGTTATGATGCCCTATACAAATTATTACACAATGACAATTTGGGGGGATGATATCTATGAAAACAAAATTAAGAAATGAAGCCAAATATGGTAAATTTACCTATTATTTTTGAGCATCAATCTCTTAGATTTAAAAATATATCAAGTTCATAAGGCTATTATAAAGAGTGAGAAAAAATGAGTAGGTACAAATTGAAAAATGAATAAAGTAGTACTAATTTTTGCATTCATCCTGGAATCATTGGTATGATATTACTCTTCCTTATTTGCTTATACATTCAATATTTTATATTAATTTGAAGTCATGAACAGTTAATTCTCATTAGTTCAGTTATAATTAGTCAGTAAAAACTCTAGTTTTCTCCTTGTTTCTAACTAATTAATTATATCCTAATATCTGAATGTACAAAAAAGGATAAACTTAATATGCAGATATTTTTCTGATAATTTTATTTTTCTATGTTCTTTTGAGTTTCTTCTAAAATTATATAATGTTTTGTTTTCCTTTTAATGGAAACAAAATATAATTATTCTGAATATTTTGTCAAAGATATAATAGAATTAAATTTTTGCTTGTGCACATATCTTTTATGTGTCGGGGTGTTAGATATCCTTTCCTGGGATACACTTGATTCTTTTTTCTTTTTATTCTTGTCAAATAATAATGGTTTCTATCAGTTGAAATGACTACATGATTATACTTGGTATATAAAATTATATAATGCACTTAGTGCCTTAAAGTGTTTAAATAGCATTGTAATTTTTGTCCTAGGAATAAAACCCACCCATTGTTATTCAATTTGTAACTTGCTCTGGATAATTTGCTAATATTTTAAGTACTGTGGAAGAATTGACTAAGTGAACATATTTGTTTGAAGAGTCTATTCAGATATTTTTCTTGAATTTCCTTTTGCAGGTAAAATTTCCAACTTTCTAAGTTATATTCTTGTTATCAGAGTGAGAAAGGCTTTCTCACAATTACAAAAACAGATTCCTTAATTGATGGGAAGATACTCTGTGGCATAATACCACTGGCTTTGAAAAGAATTTCATTAGGAATGCAATAGTATATTTTCTGTGCATCATGTTACATCTTGAGTGCATTTTTATACTATATGAATTTGATTTTAGTTACCAGAAAGAAAAGGAAACAAAGAATTAAATTTTCTCCATTTTGTTTGTTTTAGAACTTTAGGTTAGGTTATCATTTCTGATGTATTGATTTTGATAAATATTCCAAAGTAAAAGGTAAAAAATTATATATATATAAATAATTTCAGGTCTGATCACTTTTTACTATATAAAAAAATTTGAAAGTACATCCCTTTGAAGAAACTATAAATTCCTCTCTCAGCAGCCATTAGCTGCCTATAATTCTTTATCAAGTATTGGCAAGTGATGTCAACTTTGAAAACTTATGTATTTTTAATCCAAGAAACATAATAAAAATTCATTTTATGCTGAAATCTGACATAGACACAGATACTATAGAAAATATTTCAAATATTCCAAGTGATAGCTAACAGAACAGGAAAGTTCATGTTGAGAATGTTTAGTGGGATAATGAATGAGAGGAAAGACAGTGTAATAAGATTAGGGTCTCATGATTTTTTCATCTCTATTTCTCTAATTGAAATGGCATATACCATTTACTTTATTTTTCCTATTAGCTATCAACAATGATGCAATTACAAATTTGCTTGCACTATTCTCAGAAACCAAGGCACTTATTAAACTATCTCTCATCACAATTATTGTTACAATGTTGCTATCACATAAGTTTAACTGAAAAATACTGTGTGTTACATATTACATATAGTTATATCATAGTTCATTTATTGTACCTCAAATTATAGAAGAGTAAAGACTCGGTGTTATAAATCACTCTTGCCATAGGTAGCTAATATGCATTTGAGTCTTTTACCCTGAGAAATAATTGGATTAACAAGCAGTTACATTGGCTTTTCTTACAATGATGTCATAGTCACATGTAAGAGAGTGTCTAATATCTTGACAATCAGCTTGTATCATAGAAGTTAAAATTCTGTAACTCTGATCATGTAAGAAAATTGAATTACCTTGTCTGTGGATTTGTTACCTCTTGCAAACTCATGCAGGGACCATTCCTGGTTTATGAAAAAGAAACTTTCTGATATTTCCTTTTCTAGAGTTATGTCACAAGATTTTCCCTGTCCAATTACATAAGGGCAGCGAGAGGCCTGTGATTGGACAGGGAAAAGGAAGTCTGAGCTAAGAGGTGCAGAGAACTGGAGGATCTGAGGGTAGCAGGGAGAGAGGAAGATGGTGGCAGATGTGAATCAGTGTAGCTATGGCCAACCACAGGTTGTTCTGTTATAAAGTTTAGAATATTGGGATAATTTGTCTAATCTAGGTGGGCAGATTTTATCATTATCAAGTGGTTCTGAAATTACTGTATTGGCATCTTGTGGGTTGAGAATTTATTGATATATAAATCTGATTGGTTAGCTATAAGCATTGAGCCTAGTTTTTATCAGATTACTGGGTATTGTGTTATCTAACTGTGAGGATAGCAGACCTACTTGGTTATTGAAATGTGGGACCGAACCAGCAGGACCCCACCTGGACATAGTGTTTTGGCTTGCCAGTGCTGATACTAGACCAGGAATGTGGCCAGGCAGGGCAGAGAGTTGGTGTGTTCATTTTCCCATAACAGAGTAATAACAAAGTATATTTTATTTAACTTAAAATGTGTTCCTGTCTCTGCATCTATATGTTTTACTGTGTTTTATAAAATCTTTATCTTCTGTTTATTGTTTTTGTTGTATTCATAATTTTTGTAATATATTATTATTATTATTATTATTATTATATAAGTGACAGCTGGTTTTCTAATGAGAGACAGAAATGATTTGGGATCACTAGGATAAATGATGCAAAGAAAAGTTGGGGGAAAGGAACCACAATTAGAATATACCATATGGAAAAAATAGCTCTTTTCAATAAAAAAAAAAGAAAGAAAAATCGAAAAAATGTTCCTGAAGAAAACCAACAACCACACATCTATTAGCTTTTGGTGTTGTTAAGCTTTAGTACAGTAAAATATATAGAAACTAGGACTACAATGATTTTATTGAAGTAATTTGAAATCAGGAAACGTGAATGTGTAGTCAAGAATGCAAAAATATGAAACTAAAAAGTACACAATAGCCACAAGCAATATAATGTATCTTGGAGTAACTCTAAGCAAACGTAAAAGATTTGTACAGGAAGAACGTCAAGTCTCTCAAGAAAGCAATCAGAGAAGATCTCAGAAAATAGATCTCCCATGCTCATGAATTGGCAGAATTAATATAGTATAAATAAATAGCCATACTACTAAAAGTAATCTACAGATTTGATGCAATCCGCATCAAAATCCCAACACAATTCTTAAAAGACATGGAAAGAACAATTCTCAAATTAATCTGGAAAGGCAAAAATCTCAGAATAGCACAAAGCAACACTTAACACTAAAAGAATGGCTGGGGGGATCACCATCCTTGAACTCAAGCTTTACTACTTAGCAATAGTGATAAAATCCGCCTGGTATTGGTACAGAAACAGACACATTGATCGATGTGATAGAATTGAAAACCCAGAAATAAAACCACACACTTATGGGCACTTCATCTTTCACGAAGAAGCCAAAAATATACAATGGAAAAAAGAGAATCTTCAAGAAATGATGCTAGTCTAACTGGCAGTCTGTATGTAGAAAATGAAAATAGACCCATATTTGTCACCTTGCATAAAAGTCAAGTCCAAGTGAATAAAGGACCTCAACCTAAAACCTGATACACTGAATCTAATAGAAGAGAGAGTAGGAAAGAGCCTGGAACTCATTGGCACATTTTCTAAACAGAACTCTATTGGCTCATGCTCTAAGATCAAGTATTGAAAATGGGACCTTGAGAAGCTGGAAAGTTTCTGTAAGGCAAAAGACATAGCTAATAAGACAAATCAGCAACCTAGAGATTGGGAAAAACATCTTCATTAATCCCATATCCAATAGAGGGCTAAATTTCAATCTATATAAAGAACTCAAGAAACTAAACACCAAAAGAACCTAACATCTCAATCAAAAAATTGGGGTATAGAGCTAAACAAAGAATTAACAACAGAGGAATCTTGAATGGCTGAGAAACACCTAAAGAAATGTTCCTTATGAACAGAGAAATGCAAGTAAAATGGACCCTGAAATTCTACCTTGCACCAATCAGAATGGCTAAGATCAAAAACTCAGGTGACAGCACAGGTTTGCAAGTATGTGGAAAAAGGAACACTCCTACATTGCTGGTGGGATTGCAAACCAGTCCAACTGCTCTGGAAATCAATCTGGAGGTTTCACAGAAAATTGGAAATAGATCTACTTGAAAACCCAGCAATACCACTCTTGGGAAAATCATAAAACTAAAAAGGTCAACAAGCTGAAGAGCTCAAGTGAGGATGCCTCAATACCATTTGTGATGGAGTTGAAAGCAACCACATAGGTGAAGGGAAGAACTTGGAAAGGAAAGGGAATGGGAGGAGTGGAGAAGGGAACATGATTAGGTATTGGGTGGGGGAAAAGTACTGAAATCTCTGAAGCCCAAAAGAAAAAATGGAAACATGCAGCCTTGGAAGGAAGAAGGTTGGGGAACCCTCTAGAATGTACCAGAGCATAGGAGGTAAAAGACTCTGAGGAGTCAAAGGGAGGGACATTAGATAAAATGAACTGCATTGGGGAGAGGGAAATTAGAGAGCCCACCTCCAGCCGAATGACAGGACATCAAGTGAGGGATGTGGTTGCCAACCCACAGTTAAGACTTTAACCAAAAACTGTTCCTGTCTGAAAGAACTTCAGGGATAGAACTGGAGAGTAACCTGAGGAAGAGAAGGTCCAGGGACAGGCCCAATTTGTGATCCAGCTCAAGGGGAGGATCCAAGACACTATTATTGAGGCTATTTAGCACTCACAGAAATGGATCTATCATGACTGCCCTCTGAAAGACCCAAGAAGCCACTGAAAAAGTCAGATGCAGATATTTGTACCTAGCAAATGGACAGAAGATGCTGACCCCTGTGGATGAATTAAGGGAAAGCTAGAGGAAGCTGAGGAGGAGGAGACCTTTTATGAAGAACAGCAGTCTCAATTAACCTGGTCCCCTGAGATCTCTCAGATACTAGAACACCAACCATGCAGCATACACCAGCTGATATGAGGCCCCCACACATATACAGAAGAGGACTCCTGGGTTTGGGTTTTGCCAGAGAAGATACATCTAACTCTCAAGAGACTAAAGGTCCTAGGAAGTTTAGAGATGTGGTGGTGGGGGGAGTGGGGAAATTCTTATGGAGACAGAGGGAGCAGAGAGGAGGTATGGGATGTGGAGCAATGGGAGGGAGGCCCTGGAGGGGAATAAAATCTGGAGTTTAACATAATAAGTAAGTAAGTAAGTAAGTAAGTAAGTAAGTAAAGTGAAAGCCATTCCACATATAAAATTAGGTCAGAAAATTAAAAATTAATTATGTAAAATAAGTATCAATGAGAATCTTTATTGTGGCTGTGATTTTTCCCTCCCCATCACCATCTGTAGAACCATAACTTTAGATCAAAATGTTAAGCTTGATAAATCTTTGTTCTAGTGCCAAATTTGTTAGATAAGCTGTTTCTTTTCCTTTTGCTTTATAACTGCACCAATCCAATATCAATATTCTCAGAAGCTCATCTGTGAAAACACAGTCCCCTTTTTCAAGAAATATATTTGTCATTAAAGTTGCTCCTACTTCTTTTCCCACTCTACCTACAACTATGTTCATTTGCATACACACACCTAGATGCAAAGCCATAGCCTTTAAATCACATAGTTTCTGCTCACCTTTCACCAGTGAAATGTTCCTTATCTTTCTTATTCTTCACTTATTTTCATCTGTAGTCACTGAAAATGTTAAAATAAATGGTTTGGCAACCATTAATTACTGGTCCAACTAAACAGTGTATTTGTTTGACCTGGCCTAGATTTACTCATTTATGACCTGCACTGGCCTAGTGGGAAAAAAAATAGATTCTTTCACTAAATACACGACGTAAGAAAGAAGTCCATATATACAAGTCAAGTCTGGACATAATAAACACAAACATTCAAGAAAACATATCTATCAAACCCGCTAATCCTATAAACATATTTCTATTGAGAACTACTGATATGAACCACATAACAGAATTTAGAGAAACAATCATAAATTTTTATCAAAGAATTCAGAATTTGAAAGAAGATGGGAACAAGCAATGTATTGAATTTTGAGATAACAACTAATACCTGTGTGATGTGCAAGAAAATGAAATAAAAGAATAGTTAAAAATATTCCTAAAAGTAAAAGAAGTGTGGGAGGTATCACTATTTCAAATTTCAAATTGTACTTCAGAGCTACTATAATAATAATGATAATAATAATAATAATAATAATAATAATAATAATAATAAAACAGCCTGGTATAGGAAGAAAGAAAAACAGACAGAATGAAGTTAAATGGAAGACCCATACTCAACACCCTGCACATAACTCAACTATAAATGGATCAAAGACTCAACATAAAACGTGATACACTGATGCTTATAAAAAAAGAGAGATGATAAACGCCTTGAACTCATCATTACAGAAAAAAAATACTTAACAAAACACTTTTAGCACAGGCACAAGATGAAAAATTTAATAAATGGGACATCATGAAACCTAAAAGCTTGAGTAGAAAAAGCAGCAACTTACAGAATGGGAAAGTTTCTTATCAACTCCACATTCATGAAAGGCTAATACCCAAAATATATAAAGAACAAAAGAAACTAGATATCAAGATTCATTCCACCACAGGTACACAAGTTTAAACATGAACATTGCTGCTCTATTGATAATGGACAGAAACTACAACAACCTAGGTGTCCCTCAATAGAGAATGGATAAAGAAAATATGATATATTATTACAATGGTATATTACTCATCTATTAAAAATGGCACCACACAATTTTTAGGCAAATTGATGGAACTAGAAAAATTCATCCTGAATAAGCAAACAGATTCAGAAAGATAAATATAATATGTGTCCACTTATATATAGATATTACCCATTAATTCATAAACTATCATTTATAGACACAAAGTAAATAGATTAAAGGGAAGGGACTAGATGGAACTAGAAGAGACCAGAATCACAAAGGTAAAATCTTCAGGGAAATGTTTTCTTAGAACACAAAGAAACTATATTTCAAATATAGCCAAGGTTGTACCACATGCTGCAGCTGTATGTAGTACTGTGTAAAAATCATCAAGGTGGGTTTTGAAGGCATGAAGGAGTCATGGAAAGCCACTGAGGTTTGGAACTGTGAGAGGCCAGGGGACATTTGATCCTAAACATTTTAATAAGAATGTACAGTTTACCTTTTTGAGTTCAGTGGATTGTATCCTGGAAATTTGGTATCGTTTTGGCTAAGATCCAGTATGACATTTTAAATTGTATTGCATATCCTGTCATGTTGGAAATATGTGATCTTCCTTTTGGTTTTGATTTTATAGGGGATTACAGTTAAGTGATTAAGTGAATGTCAGAAAGGACTTGAAATGTTGGATTTTTAACATTGTTAAGACTCGTATAGGCTCTTGGAATTTTGAAGACGGACAAATATATTTTGCATTAGGCTTTGACTAGGTATACTGCTCATGGACTCACAGGTTTGAACAAGCCTATGAAGACCAAAGATTTAAATGATGAATATACGTGGCTCAAGGGGTGACACTGTTAGGAAGTTTTGCCTTGTTTTGTTTTCTTGGAAGAAGTGTGTCACTCTGGGGTGGGATTTGGGACCGTGCTCTGAGCTTCCCATGAGACAATTTAATGCTGGCTTCCCTTGGATGAAGTATAGAACTCTCATCTCCCCATCATCATTCCTTCCTTAATGTTGCCATGCTTCCTGATGGGATGATAATGGACCAAACCTCAAAACCTCTAACCCAGCCCCAATTAAATGTTGTGCTTTAGAAGTTTTCCCTTGGTCACAATGTCTCTTTACAGAAATGGAAATTCTAAGGCAGAGAATACATAGATCTCAATGGGAAGGTGATATCAAATTAATTTTATTGGTAGAATGGAGCCTGTGGTTTAAGAGCAAGAGAAGAAAAAGGGAGAATATAGTAAGGTGGGGAAAAAGAGATGGTATTGAGAGAGGAGATAAAGGGAGAGAGATCTAGAATTGAAGGGAATTTGAAGACCATTAAGGAAACCTAGAGCAGTAGAAAATAATAATAAAATTACTACTAAAAATATTATGCTGTATTCATAGATTGGTACATTATTCAATCATCCTCAGAGAGGCATTCTCTACCGAAGATGAGAACAAATACTGATATTCACAAGCAGACACGAGAGAGAGAGAGAGAGAGAGAGAGAGAGAGAGAGAGAGAGTCAGAGAGACAGAGAGACAGAGACAGAGACAGAGAGTGAGGGAGGTTGGGAGGAATGCAGAGAGACAGGAAAGACAGACAGAAACAGAAAGAACTTAGAATATAGAGGTCTAAACAAGTAAACAAGATGTCCAAATCAAATTCCTCCTCTCAGAGCTCAGAAAACCCTAAAAGCAGACACAGAATATTTAAGAGAGACAGACAGGGTAAAAGACTCTCATAGAATGAGAACCTGTAATATAAGTGAGTAAGGGTCAGATGAACATAGAGATGTAAGCAGCAATCACAGGCCATGTAAGGGTCTTCACCAGGAGTCCTTGAATATAAAATATATCTTCCAGTTTACTACTTTTATATGGCTCCTAAATGTGTGGATGAGGGTCTTTTGCAAGCTCTAGAGGATCTTTTAGTTTTCTTTTGGTTTTGCTTGCCCAACTTTAATATGATATATTTTTTTGTTTTATCTTATTATGCCTTACTTTATGTTTTGTTGATATCTCTTAGAAGCCTATGCTTATCTAATGAGAGAGAAAAAGGAAGTAGATACAGATAGCATATAAGGAGGGGAAGAACTGTAAGGAGTAAAGGGAGGGAAAATGTATTCAGACTATATTTCATGAGAAAAGAATCAATGTTTCATAAAGGGAGAAAAAAAGAATTATCTTGTCAAATTCTTAAGCCTTCACTTAAACTTTTGTTTTAATTAAAACATAGAAATCACAAATAAAGAAAAAAAGCCAATTAAATTGGGATACAAATCTAAACAGAATTCTTAAAAAGAGAAATGGGAACTCAAATGACCAAGAAACAATTGAAACTTTCAACATCTTTATACCTTAAGAAAATAACAATCAAAGTTACTTTGTGATTTTATCTTATGCTTTTCATAAT
The DNA here is from genome assembly GCA_964023405.1 of Apodemus agrarius. Classification (NCBI taxonomy): domain Eukaryota; kingdom Metazoa; phylum Chordata; class Mammalia; order Rodentia; family Muridae; genus Apodemus; species Apodemus agrarius. Next base: position 8,906,193 of record OZ030021.1, read on the forward strand.
AGTTAAGATCAACAAAAAAAATGACAGCTCATGCTAGCAAACAGGTGGTGTAAGCAGCATTTATTCATTGCTGATAGAAGTGCAAACAAGTACATCCACAATAAAAACATTTTGACAAATCCTCAGAAAGGATGACAATCCATGTGCTTCAAGAAGCAGCTATACCATACCATAAAGATACTCAAAGATATCTGTTGAACCATGTTCGTTGTCATTTTACTCATAATAACAATAAATTGGAAGCAACCTAGATATCCCTTGATAGAACAATAAATAAGGAAGTGTGGTACATTTAAACAATGGACTATGTTTTAATGCCTGAGAAGCCATTAAAAACTGAAATGAAATGAATCCATAGGTAAATAGAACCAGAAAAATCATCCAGTATGAATTTTCTCAGGCAATGAAAAAGAAATATTATATGTATCACATATGTTTATATTAGCCATTAGATAAATGATAACCAATCTAAAATCTATAAATTTACAGTGGTTAGATATAGATTAAGGGTGAGAGAGAAGGACAGATCTCTCTAGAAAAGGGAAATAAATGCATAGTTTTGGATATATGGGCTGTTGGACTGAAGTGAGAGAATTGCATGTGGAGGGCAGGAAAACAGAGGGAGGCAAGGAATATGAGGTGAGACAACTCAAACAGGCTTTTAAATGACAGTATGAACCGTAATATAATAGATGCTTTTGAAAAATAAATAAACATATAAAGGTGATCTAAATTCAATCATGAAATAGCAGCAGAGACATAGTACCATCTCTTGTCACCAAATGAAGGTTCTAGCAAAGGAATTGAGTTATATATAATTGCTTTATTGGCCAAAGTGTTCCCTGGAAATACCCTAACAACTCAGGCTTTTGCCAGGAGTATTGATTACTCTTGCCAAACTGATATCAAAACCCCATTGCTGAAGACTGTAACTATATAATATTGAAGATGAAGAGGTAGAGCTAGTTTCTACATAAAGACATCATCTATAGATTTTCTCAGAATGACCCTTTGTTTTTATCTTAATATATTACCTTATACTATTTATTAAAGAATCGATTATATCTTTGAAGAATTATAGAAATAATTATAAATGAAATTCAGTAAGGAGTCAGAAACAACGAAGAGAACATGAAATGTCCACTGAAATGAAGACGGAACAAAAAATATCAACACACAATTGAGGGGAAAAAACAGAAGAAAGATTTACACATAGAAAGAAGTAAGCAGAAGATGGAATAAGAAGATTCAACAATGAAGTTCAGGTTCTAGATCAAAGAAGTAAAGACTATGTGCATTTTTAAAGTATAGAGAAAATGATATGCAGGAAATATGGAACTCATTGAAAAACCACATCTTCTCATTACAGGTATACATAGTAGAGAAAATCCCAGGTCAAAGAATACACAAGGTTTCCCTAAACTAAAAGAAAACATTCTTAAGCTACAGAAAATCAAACCTATACTGACCTATAGTCTGTATGGAATATTATAATTAAAACACTAAATATAGGGAAAATAACAATATTAAAATCTGTGGGGTAAAGCAATACACTTACAAAGGAAAACACATAAAAGCTCATTTCTATTTTTTAATTATTTTCTATATTCTTTGTTTACATTCCAAATGATTTCCCCTTTTTTGGTTCCCCCTCCTGATAAGACACATAAGTCCACTTCCCTCTGTTCATTCCCCAATCAATCCCCTCCCACTTCTCTGTCCTGGTAATCCCCTACATTGCTGCATCAAACCTTTCCATTACCAGGGCCCTCTCCTTCCTTCTTCTTGGGAATCATTGATATGTGAATTGTGTCTTGGGTATTCAGAGCTTCTGGGCTAATATCCACTTATCAGTGACTGCATTCTATGTGTGTTCTTTTGTGATTGGGTTACCTCACTTAGGCTATTTTCCAGTTCCAACCATTTGCCTAAGAATTTCATGAATCCTTGTTTTTAATTGCTGAGTAGCATTCCATTGTGTAAATATACCACATTTTCTGTATCGTTTCCTCAACTGAGGGACATCTGGGTTCTTTCCAGGTTCTGGCTATTATAGATAAGGCTGCTATGAACATAGTACAGCATGTGTCCTTATTGTATGTGGAGGAATCCTCTGGGTATCCCAAAAGTGGTATGGCAGGAAGTGACATGCCAAGTTTTCTGAGGAAACACCAGACTGATTTCCAGAGTGGTTGTACCAACTTGCAATTCCACCAGCAGTGGAGGAGTATTTATCTTTCTCCACATCCTCGCCAATACCTGCTATCTCCCAAGTTTCTAACCAAACAAGTGAAAGATCTATATGACAAGAACTTCATAACTCTGAAGAAGGAGAACAAAGAAGACCTCAGAAAATGGAAAAATCTTCCATGCTGGTGGATTGGCAGGATTAATATAGCAAAAATGGCCATCTTGCCAAAAGCAATTTAGATTAAGTGCATTCCCCATCAAAATTCCAACTCAGTTCTTCACAGAGTTAGAAAGACCAATTATCAAATTCATCTGGAATAACTAAAAAACCAGGATAGTTAAAACTATTCTCAACAGTAAAAGAACTTCTGGGGGAATCAGCATCCTGTACCTTAAGCAGTACCTCAGAGCAATAGTGATAAAAACTGCATGGTATTGGTACAGTGACAGGCAGGTAGATCAGTGGAATAGAATTGAAGACACAGAAATGAACCCACATACCTACTGTCACTTTATCTTCGACAAAGAAACTAGAACCATCCAGTGGAAAAAAGATAGCCTTTTTTCAACAAATGGTGCTGGTTCAACTGGAGGTCAGCATGCAGAAAAATGCAAATTGATTCATTCTTATCTCCTTGTACTAAGCTCAACTCCAAGTGGATCAAGGACCTCCACATAAAACCAGACACACTGAAACTAAGAGAAAAGAAACTGGGGAAGACCCTTGAGAACATGGGCACAGGGGAAAAGTTTCTGAACAGAACACCAATAGCTTATGCTCTAAGATCAAGAATTGACAAATGGGTCCTCATAAAATTACAAAGTTTCTGTAAGGCAAAGGATACTATCAATTGGACAAAATGGCAACTAACAAATTGGGAAAAGATCTTCACCAACCCTACATCTGACAGAGGGCTAGTATCCAATGTACACAAAGAACTCAAGAAGTTAGACTACAGAGAGCCAAATAACCCTATTAAAAAATGGGGTACAGAGCTAAGCAAGGTATTTTCACCTGAAAAAATTTGAATGGCTGAGAAGCACCTTAAGAAATATTCAACATCATTAGTCATTAGGGAAATGCAAATCAAAACAACCCTGAGATACCACCTCGCACCAGTCAGAATGACTAAGATTAAAGGCTCATTTCTTACTGGAAAATTCTGAAGGCCAGAAGATACAAATTCTAAATGACAAATCTGGTCTCCTATACTACCATTCTCAATAAGGCTATCTCAGTTGAATGAAAAATCATGAACAGGAGAAAAATATAAAAGATATTTTAAGAGTGGACTACTGGCAAGTGGAGTAGGAATTGAATGGGAAGATTTGGTGGGAAGAGAAAGGGGAGATAAGGGTAGAAAGAGAGAATGAGGAGAGAGAGAGAGAGAGAGAGAGAGAGAGAGAGAGAGAGAGAGAGAGAGAGAGAGAGCTGGAATCAAGAGGCATTAGAAGGGAGGATATGAAAACCTAGTACAGGAGATAATACCTACACTATATCCAGTTGATCCTAATGAGGTCCCCTAATAATGGTGAAATGGAATCTGACCTCGCATTTCTTATCCACAAAAGAGGCTTCTATTACTTGGACTAGATTGCACTCTATAAGTTGTTGGTCAAGGGGTCACAAGGAAATCCATAAATACTTGAGGCTCTTGCTAAGACAATGGGTTGCTCTATATAAGCAGACTGAATGGCCCCATTGCAGAGAGCAATTTCCTCACAATTTATTGAACATAAAGAATTCAAAGTGGTGTCAACCTAAAGCCTTCACTCTATATTTTAGTGTTCTTGGTTCAGAAAGTGATTCTACAGGCTACCAAAAGAGAAACATAAATATTAACTCAGCCACAATAATATGGACCCATAATTTGTCTTGTCCACAAACTATCCTAGAGCAATGGAGATTCAGAACTTGTGAGAGTAGTCAGTCAATATCTGATTTTACTTAATGACCACTCCACTAGACAGACCATATACGTGACACTGTTTAGTTAACCAAGAACAAGAGACTAAATAGACCAGAGGTCTAAATTCAAACCAAATTTCCCCTAATGATATTCTGCTATTTTCAGAGATCAATGTTTTTTCCATTTGTCATAAGAGAGACTTCCTCCTGCATAATAAGAAATATAAGGATACCCACAGCCAGATATTATGCAGAAAAAAACGAGAGAAAGATGCTAAAAATGATATCTTAAACAAATCCCTGGCCTAGATCTATGGGAACTCCATAGAAAAAGAGGCAGAATGTCAGAGGCAGAGTGATGATGTCATCAGGAGAATATGCCTTCTGAATCCACTAAGGAATGCACACATGAGTTCACAGAGTCTGAGGTAGCAAATACAAAGCCTGTGTGGGTCTACACCAAGTCATCTATGCAAAGGTTATAGCTTATATTTCAGTATTTTTATAGGACTTCTGAGTATCAGAGTGAGTGCTTTTGGTGTGGCCATCCTTGCATATTACAAAATACACCATAAACTAAAAGAAATCAATTAAGAAAGGTGCTTCATTCTTATAAAGGAATAATTTATACATAATCACAATATATATGTACATAAACATATATACTTAGGTATATGCATATACATATGTGGGGGTGGGGGTGGGAAAGTGTGCAGAACATATATATTAATTTCTGGTGCATCTAATTTTATTAAAAACATTGCAGCCGGGCGGTGGTGGCGGTGCACGCCTGTAATCCCAGCACTTGGGAGGCAGAGGCAGGCGAATTTCTGAGTTCGAAGACAGCCTGGTCTACAGAGTGAGTTCCAGGACAGCCAGAAAAAACCCTGTCTCAAAAAACTAAAAAAAAAAAAAAAAAAAAAAAAAAAAAAAAAAAAAGCCGGGCGGTGGTGGTGCACACCTTTAATCCCAGCACTTGGGAGGCAGAGGCAGGCGGATTTCTGAGTTCGAGGCCACCCTGGTCTACAGAGTGAGTTCCAGGGCAGCCAGGACTACACAGAGAAACCCTGTCTCAAAAACCATTAAAAAAAAACATTGCAAAATTGTATTTAATATGTAGATTAACAAAATCACATAATAGAAGAAGACAAAATATAAACAGGAAACCCCCATAATCAAATGATATCTTATATCAAATGGCCCTAATAAATATCTATAATATATTACACCCAAACACCTACAAATAAAGATTATACTCAGAAGGAGATAAATCTTTCTGTAAAATAGACCACATTTTGGACATAAAGCAAACTTGAACAAACACAGAAATGTTGAAATACTTCCATGTATCTGACAATTATGTGGAAAAACTTTAAATTAATGGCAAACACAACCCATAGAGATTATACAAATCACTATTGAATGATCAAATGATCAAAATGGAGAAATCAACAAAGGAATCAAATATTCTTTGCACTAACTTAAAAGTAAAACACCAACTACAAGCACAACAAAACTTTTTTTAAGTTATCCTTAATTTTATTTATTTATTTCTATTTTTCCTCTTTTTTTATTGGATATATTCTCTATTTACATTTCATTTCCCTTTTTCTGGTTTCCTGCCCTCAAAGGACAAAACTCTTAGGGGATATCACTAAAATCAGTTTTAAGAGGGAAGATTATAACCCTAAGTGCTTGTATTTAAAAAAAAATGCAAAAGTAAAAAAAGGCAGAAATAAATAATAAATGATTTAATGATGCACTCATGAATTTCAGAAAAAGTAATAAACCAAATGCAAATCTAGTAGATTGCAAGAAATAAAAAAAATCAAAGAAAAATTAATGAAATAGGAATAACAATAAAACCCTATATACACACACGCATGTAAAAAGAAAAAATGAATCTAGGAGCAGAGTTTTCAAGAAGATATAAAAGGACACTCTACTCTTGACCTAAATAAAAAAGAAAAAAAAAACATGTCTCACATTAACACAACCAGAAATGAACAGGGAAAACAGAATCACTAAGTAAACACAAATGCATTTCAGAATATTTATTTAATGCTCTATAGTTTTTTATTAAATTATTTTATTTATTTACATTCCACACATTGCCCACTTTCCTGGTCCCCACTCCCTGAGTTCTTCACCGCATCCCCCTGCCTATTTGCTACTGAGAAGGTGTCCCCCACTTGCACCTCACCACTGCCACCATCCCTCTTCCAGAGGGCATCAAGACTAAAGATTTAGCTCATCTTCTCCTACTGAAGCCAAGCATAGCACCCAGGGCCACACACTAGCCAATATTTGTGCTTTGGTTAGTAGATTAGTCCCTGGGAGCTCTGAAGGATCCTGGTTAGTGGATACTGTTGAATTTCCTATGGGGTTGCCATTCCTTCTGCTCCATCAGTCCTCCCCCTAACAATTCTCATAAAGGTACCCAACCTCAGTCCAATGCTTGGCTCTAAGTATCTGCATTTGTCTTAGTCAACAGCTGGTAGGACCTATCAGAGAATAGCCATGCTAGGCTCCTCTGTGCAAGCACATGACTTCTGTAAATAGTATCTGGGTTTGGTGCCTGCCCATGGGATGAATCCCAAGTTGGGCTTGTCAATGGATGGCCTTTTCTTCAGTCTCTGCACCATGATTTTCCTTAAATTTTTTTTTGGACTGGAAGCATTCTGTGTCAAGAAAAAAAAATTGAAGATGGGCAAAAGGCCCGATGCGTTAACTGGGGTCCTGTCTATCTACGGGAGGTTGTCTTTTCAGTTTCCATTTCCACACTGTTGGGCATTTAAACTAGGGACATCCCCATTGAGTCCTGGGAGCCACTCACATCTCAGGTCTCTGGGACATTCTAGAGATTCCTCTTGCCACAGAGTTCCCACTGCTTCATGTTTTCATTTATTTTCCTGGCCCTTCAGGCTTGTCTCCTGTCTCCCCCTTACCTGATCCTGCCCCCCTTTTGCCTCCCTGTCCCCTCTCCAGCACAAGTCCTTCCTTCACTCTGCCTCCTGTGATTATTTTATTTTGCCTTCTAAGTAGGATTGAACCATCCTTACTTGGGCTTTCCTTTTTGCTAAATATCTTAGGGTCTATGCGTTAAATCATCGGAATTCTATCCTTTTTGACTACTATCCACTTATCAGTGTGTACATACCATGTGTGCCATTTTGCATTTGGGTTACCTCACTCAGGATGACATTTTCTGATTCTCTGCATTTTGTGCACAATTCATGATGCCCACATTACTCCCACCCCTTGATATCCTCATTTTCAATAGCTGAATAGTATTACATTGTGTAAATGAACCACATTTTCTTATATCCATTCTTCTGAACATTACAAATAAAGCTGTTATGAACATAGTGGGGCACATGTCCATATGGTATGGTGGAGCATCTTTTGGGTATATGCCCTGGAGTAGTACAGCTAGGTCTTCAGGCAGAATTATTTCTAATTTTCTGAGGATCTGCAAGATTAATTCCGAAAGTGGTTTCATATGTGTGAAATCCTACCAGCAATTGAGGAGTGTTCCTCTTTCTCCACATACTAGCTAGTATGTGCTATCACTTTAGTCTTTGATCCTAGCCATTTTGATTTGTGTAAAGTGGACTCTCAGTGTCATTTTGATTTGCATTTTGCTGCTAAGTATGTTGAACATTTAAGTGCTTTTCAGCCACTTGAGATTACTGTTGAGAATTTTCTGTTTATCTCTGTACCCCATGTTTAATTAAACCCCGTATTTAATTAGGTTATTTCTGGGTTTTCAATTATATTTCATTGAACAACTTGTCTGTCTCTGTACCAATAGCATACAGGTTTTTTTTAAATCACTATCGATATGTAGTATAGCTTTTTGTCAAGAATGATGATTCCCCCAGAAGTTCTTTTAAATTTGAGAATTTCTTTCCATGTCTGTGAAGAATCGTGTTTGATGGGGATCACATTGAATCTGTAGATTGCTTCTGGCAAGATGGCCATTTTTACTATGTCAGTCCTACTGAACTATGGACATGGGAGACTGTTCCATCTTCTGGGGGCTTTGATTTTTTTTCTTTCTTTTTTTTGTTTTTGTTTTTGTTCTTTCAAGACTGGGTTTCTCTGTGTAGCCCTGGCTGTCCTGGAACTCACTCTGGAGACCAGGCTGGCCTCGAAGTTAGAAATCCCCCTGCCTCTGCCTCCTATGTGCTGGGACTGAAGGTGAAGGTGTCCACCACCACTGCCCAAAATAAATAAAGTTTGTTTGTTTGTTTTTTGTTTTGTTTTGTTTTTTCAGACAGGGTTTCTCTGTGTAGCCCTGGCTCTCCTAACTCACTCTGTAGAATAGGCTGGCCTCGAACTCAGAAATCCACCTGCCTCTGCGTCCCAATGCTGGGATTAGGGCTCTGAATTCTTTCTTCAGAGACTTGAAGTTCTCATCATACAGATCTTTCACTTCCTTGGTTAGAGATTCACCAAAATATTTTATTTTATTTGTGACTATTCTGGGTGTTGTTTCCCTCTTTCTCAGACAACTCATCATTTGTATTAAGGAAGGCTTCTTATTTATTTAGTGAATGTTATATTCAGCCAGTTTGTTAAAGTTGTTTAACAGCTGTATAAGTTCTCTGGTAGAGTTTTAGGGTCACTTAAGCGTATCATCAGCAAATAATGTTACCTTGACATCTTCTTTTGCAAATGTAGCCCCTTGATATTCTCTCTCTCTCTCTCTCTCTCTCTCTCTCTCTCTCTCTCTCTCTCTCTCCTTCCCTCCTTCCCTCCCTCCCTCCCTCCCCCTCTCTTTTTCTGTCTCTCTTTCAATTTTCTTGTGTCTGCGGAGGGTTGCTATGGTTCGGGTTATACAGTCAATTATGGAGAACCTTCCATGCGGTGGTGACAAGAGGGTATATTCTATTGTTTAGGGGTAAAATTTCTCTACATATCTGTTATATCCATTTGGTTCATAACTCCTGTTACTTTCACTGTCTCTATTTAGTTTCTGTTTCACTGACCTGTCTGGGTGTTGAGGTCTCCCACTATTATTTTGTTAAGTTCAATGTGTGTCTTGGGCTACAGTAAAGTTTCTTTTATGAACCTGGGTATCCTTCCATTTGGGACTTAGATGTTCAAAATTGAGACTTCAATTTTGGGAATGTTTCCTTTGATAAGTATGAAGTCTCCTTCCCCATATCTTTTGATAACTTTTGGTTGAACATTTATTTTATTGGATATAAGAATGGCTTCTGTAGTTTGTTTCTTGGGACTGTTTGCTTGGAAAACATTTTTACAACCTTAAATCTGAGGTAGGATTGTCTTTGTCACTTTGGTGTGTTCCTGTATGCAATAAGATGCTGGATCCTCTTTACATATCCAGTAAGTTAGTCTGTGTCTTTTTATTGGGGAATTGAATTAATTGATGTTGAGAGATATTATAGACAGATGATTGTTAATTCCTGTTATTTAGTTTCTGAAAATGGTATCATGTTAGAGTATTCTTTTTGTTTGTTGTGCGATGTATAATTTCTTTTGTTTTCTTGGGAGTTGTTACTCACCTTGTGTTGGAGTTTTCCTCTTAGTATCCTCTATAGGGTTGAATTAATAGAAAATATTTTTTAAAATTTGCTTTTGTCAATGAAATATCTTGGTTTCTCCATATACGGTGATTGAGAGTTTTGCTTGGTATAGTAGCTTTGTCAGGCATTTCTGTTCTCTTAGGGTCTGGATGAGATCTGTCCAGGATCTTCTGGTTTTTAGAGCCTCTGTTGAGAAGTCTGATGTAATTCTGATAGGTCTGCCTTTATATGTCACTTTGCCTTTTTCTCCTATTGTTTTTAATTACTTTTATTCCTGTGTATTTAGTGTTTTGATAATTATGTTATATGAAGATTTTCTTTTCTGGTCAAGTCTATTTGGTGTTCTGTATATTTTTATATATATTTGGTGTTCTGTATATATTTATATATTTGATTCTTGTATATTTTTGCGATCTTTTTCTTTATGTTAGGGAAGTTTTCTTCTATGATTTTGTTGAAGATGTTTTTGTCTCCTTAAACTGGGAATCTTCACCATCTTCTATTACTATTATTCTTAGGTTTGTTCTTTTCATTGTGTCCTGGATTTCCTAGGTGTTTTGGGTTGGAAGCTTTTTTTACACTCTGTATTTTTTGACTGCTGTGTCAATACCTACTATGGTATCTTCTTTACCTGACATTCTCTTTTCTAGCTCTTGTATTCTATTGGTGATGCTTGCATCTGTAGCTTCTAAAATCTTTTCTTATTTATCCAATCTCAGTGTGCCTCAATTTGTGATTTCTGTATTGTTTTATTTCAGTTTTTTAGATCTATGGCCATTTTCTTCAATTCTTTCACCTGTATTACTTTAATGGATTTATTGGTTTTTTGCTTTGAGGGTTTCTATCTGTTTGCCAGTGTCTTCCTGTGTTTCTTTAAGGAAGATATTTATATCCTCCTTAAGTACCTCTATTATCTTTATCAGACAGAAATTTAGGTCAGAATATTTCTTTTCAGATGTGCTAAAGTATCCATGGAGTGCCGTGGTAGCATAACTAGGTTCTAATGGTTCTAAATTACATTGACTTACATTACTTATGTTATTGCTCTTGTCTCTTGTCATCTGCTTATTTCTGATGTTAAATGGCCTGAGTATCTGTGATTGAAGTTTGTGGTAGAGCTCTGTCACATGGGTTAGAGCAGGCCTCCTATGAGGCAGGCACTGTTCTTTCTGGTTGGGGGATGTGCTCCTGAGCCCCTGATTTGAGAAGTCTTCCTATATCCCTGGTTACAGCAGACCTCCTAGGAAACAGGTAGGATATGGGTTGTGGGAGAGGGAGAGGGGCAGGAATTTTTAAAGGTAGACAACACACCCAGATGGTCAGCACAAAATTAACTCAGTGATACTTTAGTAGATTTTTTTTGTATTATCTTACACTGGTTTTTTTTCTCTTGGTATTTTGCTTTTATATTATGGCTTTTGATATGGTGTTTCATGGTTTTTCTCTCTCTTTGTATGTGTTCATATGTTTCTTATACTTTTTCTTAGTTTTGTTTTGTTTTTATGTTTTCTTTGTTTTGATTTTAAATTCTGGTTTTATATATTATTTGCCTGTTTTTCAGATCTTTAAGTTCAAATCTAGCCTAATATTTAGAGCAAGTTACTAGACATCCACAGTTAAGTATAAAGACCCTGTCTAGAAAAAACAAAATCAAAGCAGACAAACAAAAAACTACAAAACAAGTGGCAAGATACAACATCTGCATACAAAAGAAAGACTGATAAAAACACTGGAAAATGAGAAAAACAGATTAATATAAATAATATTGTGAAAATGACTTTCTTAGAAAAAAGTAATTTACAGACTCAAGACAATCCCAATCAAAATATACACAACTCTTCACAGAAAGGAAAATTTTCATAAAATCAGATCTAAACAGAAATGATACCAGATAGCCAAAACAATTCTGAGAAAAAAGAATTGTCATCCCAGTGACATCCTACTGTCAGTAGTTTCATCCTACTGAAAAGATTGTCATCCTAGACTTCAAGATCTATTATAAAGTCATAGCAGTAAAAACAAGAATACAGACATGTAGAATGAGAGAATAAATACATATAACTATCATGTTATATGTCAAAGAATATATACATGCATATTAATTTAGAAGAAAAAACACCATATGTTTTTCTGTGTGTGAGGATTTCATGGAATCACAGTTTTCATAGGAATAATAAAAATGGTTTCAGATTAGGAGCCAAGATATTTCATTGTAACTTTGGGGAAAAAGGATGATTTACATATTTCATGAAGTCAAAACACTAGTAATATTCTCAATTAGAATATAGTGTTAGGGCCTCCATGTTGAAAATAAGAAAGGAATCCAAATAAAATTAAAATTTTAATAGTAGTCATCACACGAAAAAAATCATGTCAGTCAAATCTTCATATTCTACATCATTGAAAAATGAATGAGCCTGGCAGTGGTGGCGCATGCCTTTAATCCCAACACTTGGGAGGGAGAGGCAGGCGGATTTCTGAGTTCAAGGCCAGCCTGGTCTACAGAGTGAGTTCCAGGACAGCCAGGGATATACAGAGAAACCCTGTCTCAAAAACAAAGCAAAACAAAACAAAAAAACAAAAAAAAGAAAGAAAGAAAAATGAATGCCTTCCATTGCATGTCTTCATTACAGCATGTCAGTCTATGATCTTTAGCAGCTTAATCCATAGGCAGTCATCATAAAAGTAATGAAAATCCCCAAGCCTAATCCAACAATTGTACATATATTCTTTCAACAAAAGCAGTGGGATTTCACAAATACACTGACTTATAATGATAAAAATGAGAACTGCATAACTACCAGTGGAGGCTGAAAAGTTGTAAGTAGAATCTCACAGATGGTGTGGGCATATCACACTGGCACTGGAAACAGCAGAGCAGACCGCCATGCTTACTGTGACGACAGATTGACTAGAAGAACCTTAGATACACTTGTAGTGTTTTGTACAGTACCTTAATTAAAGAGATGAAAATTCATAGCAATGTGAACATTATTTAGAAATGATAAGTCAAGCTCATTTTATTCTAGGCTTCAAGTATCTGGTAAACACTTTAGAAGGTATCATGATACACACAATCCCTAGTTAATATGGTCAATGAACCAGTTTTCTTTTGCAAAGAGTCCTAATAATTTTAGAAGATATCCTGTGAAACAAAATGAAGTGACCTCAGAAAGCATGACTCTTGTATTGCTTTATGTGATGTACCCCTTTGAAAATTAAGATGACATGCTTAGTTACATTTAAGAAATTATGACCATTACTACAATAAAACTGAAGGTTTATTAACTTTTACATTACATTCCAAAGTCGCCTTATATTGTCCAAAGACCTTTCTTCAGAAATGATTCTATAAACTGGTCATACACCAGAAGGTAACAAATGAAGTAAAAATCCATATTGCTCAGCTAAGAAAACATCATAGTACCTGATTTTAAATGATACCAAAAACAGAGGGACCCATCTCTCACAAATCTGATATATAGAATAACCTGAGGACATATTTCTGAAGAAGCATTAATTGATTAATTGGATCTTTCTTTCTTTCTTTCTTTCTTTCTTTCTTTCTTTCTTTCTTTCTTTCTTCCTTTCTTCATATAGTGTTAGGGCCTGAAAAGATTGTCATCCCAGATTTCAAGATCTATTATAAAGTCATAGCAGTAAAAACAAAAATACAGACATGTAGAATCTTTCTTTCTTTCTTTCTTTCTTTCTTTCTTTCTTTCTTTCTTTCTTTTGTTCTCTCTCTTTCTTTCTTTTTTCTTCACTACAAACAAGTGCAATTCATTAGTATGTCAGTGTTGAGTAGCTTTTCAACATAATCTGAAAAAGTGTACAAATGTGAGTCACTGGCAAGAAATAATCCAATATTTCTTTGTTTGGTGAATTGATAAAATATCTTGAATTCTAGCAACAAATCTGTTGGGTTTTCTGTTAAATAATGGATAATAGACTTTTTAAAAATCCACGGACTTTTAGTCAAGATTTTTCTCTATCAAGGTAAAAATTTAAAAGTACATTCACTGATTCTATATGATAGGTATTTAATTGAGTCATTCATTTGACTGGGATACTGTTTTCTGTCTTTTATTGACACATAGGATTTAATTATGTGGTTTGAATAGATCTACAAAATTGTTTCAGAAATAGAGCAACACTGCTCTATGCTTCTGTTGATTCCTCTTTCTTTGCTTGGAGACCTCAGTCTGTGTCCTCTAGTTCCCAATTAACACACTTGAATTGGGATCTACATGATGGAAAATTTACAGTACTTAAAATGCAGCACAACATTTGAAACAATTCTTCCATAAGCTGTGTACAAACAAAGTAGTGTTCAGCACTTGCCTTTAAATGTGAAGAGTTAAAACTGCAACCATATATAATTTTTACTTTATCAAATTCACAGTTCCTTTTCTAAAAAATTATTTTATTTTGATATTGTAATATAATTACACTTTCCATTTTCTTTTCAAACCCTCCCATAAACCCATCTTTGATTTCTTTTAAATCTATGGCCTGTTTATTCATCTTTGTTACATACATATTTATTTATGCATGCACACACATACATACACACACACACATCTAGAAACTGCTCAGTCATTTAGGGTTGTTTATATATTTTCAGAGGTGACTATTAGAATTAGATAAAAATAAGTATTAATTTTCCCTAAGAAAGACTATTTCACCTGATCTTAGCATTTCTTCCTTCTTTGTATTCCTTGCAAGTTGAAACTATGTGGACTACCCCTTGTCCACCATGGCATAGCTATTGCTGCAGTCTTTCTTTAACTCATGCTAAGATATTTATGATAGTGAGACTATATGAATGTGGCTTCTGACATTTATAGGAGACGTAATCTCATAACAATTTCCATGGGGCTCTGGCTATTATGAATTTTCTAGTCCCTCTACTGAAATATTCTTGGAGACTTAGAATCAGAAGTGGTTGGTGGATGTATCCATCAAAACCAGGCTCCACAACTATGCATTTTGATTGTATTTTTACATACTGTAGTTTTACATATTATAAAAATGCAAATAGTAAATGCTGTAGAAAAAGTTTCCTGGTTTTCTTTGTATCAGCTCTCATTTCCAAAAGATATTTATGTCTGTCACTCTGTTTGACTGACCTCATAATTGAATCTAGAGTCACATGTACTTAATTTCAAAGTAATATCTGGTATATACAGCTTCAGGGTATGTACATTGAGACAGTTCTTATTTAAAATAAGTCCAAGATAATCTCAAAGACATTCATCTATAAGAAAACAGACAAATTACTGAGAAAATTTGCTAAGAAAGTCATGAAGTATAATATCTCTTCCAATCACTGTAGTAATATAATAGCAATAGGAGCCATCACCTAAAGAGAAACAAAGTGACCACATTTCCTAGTCGCACAGAGAGTCATTTTAAGAAATAAATTAACCTTGCAATTGAGTCTTCAGTGGAGTCTCAAGACAGAAGTAGCATCAAATGTCTTTAAGTAAAATAAGAAATTATAATAAAAAACAAAGAAATAAATAAAGAAAAAAAGGAGTTAAAGAGAAAATGAAGATATAGAATATTTTTGATATAGTCAATATTATAGAAATAATAAATTCTAACTTCCCAGAAAAAAAAATTAATGATGTGTGAGTACATGAGTCCATACAACATTTAATGGAAAGTGTAAGCTTCCTGAAAGTGAATATTCATTTACTGAGAAAGAACTCCAAAATATATCACATAAATGAATGTGCATTTCCCAATTAAATACCACACATATTCATGAATATTTTACAGTTCATAGATGAAAATGTTCAAGGTATAGTGTATTAATCTGGAAAAAGCACAAATGCTCATAAGAACATGATCATACAGCTATGTCATATTCAACAACTGCACTACAATTACAATGAAGCTGTGCCACAATGATAAGAAGATGGATAGGTGTACAGTCACAAATGGAATAATAAGTACATGTCAAGTTAGTGTAGAATGGGTCAGATGGAGTTGCTATGTTATCATATCATCACTTAGAAACTTGAAAAGGAATGTAAATACAATGAAATTTTACTGATTTGTCTTACTGTGCTACTTTCTAAATGCCATCACATATTTTAACTTGAAGAATGGCCCCTTGATCTCTCTGCCATTTTATAATTTTGATAATGAAAGGAGATGTTATACATTAAAAGCTTCTTATTTTCATGGCAATCTGTAATTATATCTGGGAATGGCTTAGTGGTAGTTATAGTGGATTGATTTGTTTTTAATAAGAAACATTTCAAATTCTTTAAAACTGTGTGAAACCTAATCCAGTCGGTATTTAAATATTTCTGCAGAGTTAGGTAAGCAGCTGTTTTCTGGCAAATCTCAAGCGCCTCCCACAAAGACAAAACAATGTACCTGACGTGTAGGGCTTCTTGAACTCCTATGACAGATGAATGTGAGCAAAAAGAAAAAAACACAACTTTGCCTTAGTTATAAATATTTGGAGACACATTCGTGTTAAAAAGCATCCAAAATACAAAAGTTAATAATACCAATTTCAAAGTGACAGGTACCTCTGAGAAAAATGGAAGAGGATTGAATTCAATAGGAATAGTTAAGGAATGTCAAGTGTTCAGGTAACTGTACATGCCTTTAAATTAATTGTTGCCATGTAAAACATTCAGCCTTACTCTTTAAATTCTTCCTGCACAGTGTGACCTTTTATACGCTTGTTTCATGATAAAATTTGTATTAATAAAGTGCAAGTTAAGGTTATATCTCACAATAAGCTGTCTAGTCAGCTTATGTCAAAAGGAATGTTTTGACAGGAATGTATAAGTTCTCAATGTTTGCATTAAATGAAATATCAAAGTGTCAAGTTAACTGTGGTCTATGGTTAGAGAAAACACTCTTATGTCCATAGGATTTTCTGTTTCTCTGAATGTAATCATTGTTTCTGCTCTTACTCAAAGCATTTTAAAATCTCCATGACTTAATTTACTTTTTTACAGTGGGATACTTTCCTCACAAAAAGATCAGATATTTGCTTATTGAAAATAGAATAATGCAAAAGCTAATACATAAGAGTCTGTGGGTTGGCCCCTCAGGAACCAATATTTTATTAGATTTCCATGTGATTCTGTTAGATCCACTGGTTCTAACTTGTTTTGTAGAAGAGTTTTTTGTTCGTATTCCATCATTCATTTTTTCCCAATTGTGTTTTCAATTTCATTTTATATTAATATATAAGATTAAATGTACATATATTTGATGTAAATAAAGATTCAAAGTTATTCAAGTGACAAGATTGCACATAGTATGTTCAATTTAATTTTATGTTTTTGAGCAGTTTAGAAACCATTAAGGTAAAAATCAGGTAATGGAAGTCATATTATTCTAACTCTGAAACTTTAGAACATTTTGTGCTACATATTACTTACAGATTAAAATTCACCATGCACTTATAGTATTCCATGAAATATTCCAAACAGATAACTACAGAATAAAAATATTATGTACTATAATTTTCTACAAAAATTATTGTTGCCATTGTAGTGCTGCATACATGAAACATCATAATCATTTTCTCTATCTTGGTTATAAAATATGTTAATTTTATAAGTTGGAATCCTCTTGATTATATAATCATATTTCATAGTAATTATCAGAGCTGAAAAATAAAAATAACCAAGGAGAATGTGTGCTTACTATATTTCTTTCATTAGAAGCTACATAAAAATATATAGTTCTTTGACCTAGGAGGTTAGCACATCTAATGAACAGCCCAGTGATTACAGGTTCATATTGAGAAGCTGGATTGAATTTTTGCATAAGATTTTATCATAAAGAGGATGTACATGGCAACTAAATATACCTAGAAAAAGTCCAAAGAACAATAAAAATATTCAGAGACACACCTGCTTCCACTCCTAGGAATTACACAAAACCACCTTCTAATAATCATAGCATATAAGTAGAGGATCTGGAGCAAAATCATGCAGGCATCCCAATTGCCACATTCAGTCTCTGTGAGCCCATATGAGCCATGCTTAATTAATTCAGAGGGTCATGGTTCTCCTGGTTTTCTCCCTGCCCTTTGACTTCTACAACCTTCCTCCTCTTCTTCAGGAATTCCCGAGCTGTTAGGCGAGGTACCTTGTGATTACTAGGTTTTACCTCCCTGCTGGTGATGTCTGGATCCTTACAATATACCAGAAGGACAAAGTCAGAGCCGAGTCTCCAGTTTCCCTCAGGGGCTCTACTTCATATTCCAAGGAATATTCCTTGGACAGATAGGTTTCACACAGCTCAGGTCCATCTAGGAATACCAAGGACCAGATACTCTGAGTCTAGTAGAAGAGAACGTGGGGAAGAGACTCAAACACATTAGCAGAGGGGACAATTTCCTGAACAGAACACCAGTGGTTCAGGTTCTAAGATCAACAATTGACAAATTGGGCTTCATAAAATTGAAAAGCTTCTCCAAGGCAAAGGACACTGCCAATGGGACAAAATGGCAACCTGCAGATTGGGCAAAGATCTTTATCAGCCCTGCATCCTATAAAGGGCTAATATACAAAATATACAAAGAACTCAAGAAGTAAGCCTCCAGACAAGCAAATAACCCTATTTAAAAATGAGGTACAGAGCTACACAAAGAACTCTAAACTAAGGAATCACAAGTGGCTGAGAAACACTTAAAAAATGTTCAAAATCATTAGTAATCTGGAAAATGCAAATCAAAATGACCCTGAAATTCCACTTTACACCAATCAGAATGCTTAGGATCAAAATTTCAGGTGACAGCAGTTGCTGGCAAGGGTCTACAGAACGAGGAAGACTCCTCTGTTGCTGGTAGGATTGGAAGCTGGTATAACCACTTTGTAAATCAATTTAGTGGTTCCTCAAAAAATTAGAAATACTTCTACCTGTTCATCCCCTAGAGAATATACCCAAAAGATGCTCCAACATATAACAAGGACATGTGCTCGCCTATCAAAATATCAGATATAGAGATGGTAAAAATCGTTTCCTGTTCTGAACAGTGCTAATACTTTGTCCAATTGACTGTGCTCTTTACCTTACAGAAATTTCAGTGTATTCGAGGTCTATTTATTAACCGACATACTTAGTCATTTTACTATTTCTTTTCTATTCAGAATGTTATTTCCTTTATTCATGCTTTCAAGGTTATTCCTTAATCCCTTTTCTGTCTGGTTTAGCATGTCTGGTTTTACAACGATACCTTTGATCCACCTTTGTCCTGAGTTATGTACAGAGTGATAAATACTGATGTATTTGCATTGTTCTACAGTTAGAAAACCAATTTGACTGACACTATTTGTCATCATGCTTTCTTCCAGTGTGTATTCTTGGCTTTTTTAAAAAAAATAAAAAATTATATGTAGATATGTGTATAGATTTATGCCAGGGTCTCCAATTCAATACTTATCTAATATACTTTTTTGGAAATTCCATTCCTTTCTTTCCTTTTATTTTTTTTTTTTTTACTTTATTGCTATAGCTCTATATTTCAACTTGAAATCAAGGATGGCAATACCTCTAAAATTTCTTTTATTTTTCAGAACATTTTTGGCCATCCTGTTTTTATGGTTGTTTTGTTTTTGCTATTTTTTGTTTTTGTGTTTCCTAATGAAGGGCATATAAACTTGGGAATTGTCCTTTTAATTTCAAGCTCCATTAAATCCTTAATCTCTCCAGGATGAGGAGGTGTTAGATTTTGTAAAATGCTTTCCCAACATCTAACAAGATGAACATTTTTCCTTTATTTATATGGTGAATTACATTGACTGATTTTCATGTTAAACCATTCCTGCATCTCTGGGATGAAGCCTACTGGATAACATTGGATCATCTTTTCTATTTGTTCTTGCATTCAACTTCAAGTATGCTAAAAGTATGCTATGCCTATACCAAGTTCCTTCTCAAGTCTCTGCTTGGAATATCCTTTTCTAATCATGTACCCTGAGGCAATGTGATTATGAGATATTTTTCTTGGATTCAGGAGAGGAATGGATTCTCTTTTCCCATCCATTTTAT
The DNA here is from genome assembly GCA_964023405.1 of Apodemus agrarius. NCBI lineage: Eukaryota > Metazoa > Chordata > Mammalia > Rodentia > Muridae > Apodemus > Apodemus agrarius. Next base: position 8,925,885 of record OZ030021.1, read on the forward strand.
TTATCTGTGTATATTTTATTGGGGAGAGATATCAATGATCAATGATTGTTAATTCTTATTATTATCTTTTTCATAGTGGTGGTAGTGGTTGTATTGTGGTAGAGGTAGTCCTGGTGGTGGTTGTCTTTTTATGTATGTATTTCCCTTCTTTTAGTTTTGATACAATATTATTTATTTTTTGTATGTCATGGGTGTAGTTAAGCAACTTATAAGTAGTTTATCTTTTAGCACCTCCTTCAGTACTTAACTTGTAGATAGATGTTTATTAAATTTGGCTTTAGCATGGAATATTATGTTTTCTCCATCATAGTTGACTGCAAGTTTTACTGGGTATAGTAGCCAAGACTTGCACCTGTGCTCTTTTAAAATCTGCAGACATCCTTCTATGTCTTCAAGGCATGTAGAATCTTTGTTGAGAACTTAGGTATAATTCTTTTTTTTTATTATTGAATACATTCTATATTTACATTTCATTACACCTTTCCTGGTTCCCTACCCCCCAAAGGTCCCATATGCCCTTTTCCCTCCGGCTGTTCCCCCATCCACCCCTTCTCACTTCCCTGTTCTGGAATTCCCCTACACTGATGCTTTGATCCTTTCCAGTACCAGAGTCCACTCCTTCCTTCTTGTCAGACATCATTTGGTATGTGGATTGTGTCTTTGGTGTCCCAAGATTCTAGGCTAATATCCACTTATCAGTGAGTACATACCATGGGTATTCTTTTGAGACTGGGTTACCTCACTTAGTATGATGTTCTCCAGCTCTATCCATTTCTCCAAGAATTTCATGAATTCATTGTTTCTAATGGCTGAATAGTACTCCACTGTGTATGTATGTATATATATATATATATATATATATATCACTTTTTTTGTATACATTCCTCCGTTAAGGGACATCTGGGTTCTTTCCTGCTTCTGGCTATTATAAATAAGGCGGCTATGAGCATAGTGGAGCATGTATCCTTATTGCATGCTGGGGAATCTTCTGGGTATATGCCCAGGAGTGGTATGGCTGGGTCCTCCAGAAGTATCCTGTCCAGTTTTCTGAGCAACCACCAGACTGATTTCCAAAGTGGTTGTACCAGTTTGCAGTCCCACCAGCAGTGGAGGAGTGTTCCTCTTTCTCCACATCATCGCCAACTCCTGCTGTTTCCTGAGTTTTTAATCTTAGCCATTCTGACTGGTGTGAGGTGAAATCTCAGGGACGTTTTGATTTGCATTTCTCTAATGACTAATGATGTTGAACATTTTTTAAGGTGTTTCTCAGACATCCGAATTTCTTCAGGTGAAAAGTCTTTGTTTAGCTCTATACCCCATTTTTGGATAGGGTTATTTGGTTTTCTGGGGTCTAACTTCTTGAGTTCTTTGTATACATTGGATATTACCCTCTGTCAGATGTAGGGTTGGTGAAGATCTTTTCCCAATTTGTTGGTTGCCGATTTGTCCTTTTGACAGTGTCTTTTGGCTTACAGAAACTTTGTAATTTTATGAGGTTCCATTTGTCTATTCTTGATCTTAGAGCATAAGCTATTGGTGTTCTGTTCAGGAATTTTTCCCCTGAGCCAATGTCCTCAAGGGTCTTCCCCAGTTTCTTTTCTATTAGTTTTAATGTGTCTGGTTTTCTGTGGAGGTCCTTGATCCACTTGGAGTTGACCTTAGTACAAGCAGATAAGAGTGGATCAATTCTCATTCTTTTGCATGCTGACATCCAGTTGAGCCAGCACCATTTGTTGAAAAGGCAATATTTTTTCCACTGGATGTTTTCAGCTCCTTTGTCGAAGATCAATTGGCCATAGATGTGTGGATTCAATTCTGGGTCTTTAATTCTATCCCATTGATCCACCTCCCTGTCACTGTAGCAATACCATGCAGTTTTTAACACTACTGCTCTGTATTATTGCTTGAGGTCTGGGATACTGATTCCTCCAGAAGTTCTTTTATTGTTGAAAATAGTTTTAGCTATTCTGGGTTTTTTGTTATTCCAGATGAATTTGAGAATTGCTCTTTCTAACTCTATGAAGAACTGAGTTGGGATTTTGATGAGGATTGTGTTGAATCTGTGTATTGCTTTTGGCAAGATTGCCATTTTAACTATATTAATCCTGCCAACCCATGAGCATGGAAGATTTTTCCATTTTCTGAGGTCTTCTTCCATTTCCTTCTTCAGAGACATGAAGTTTTTGTCATACAAATCTTTCACTTGTTTGGTTAGAGTCACACCAAGACACTTTATATTGTTTGTGGCTATTATGAAGGGTGTCATTTCCCTAATTTCTTTCTCAGCCTGCTTATCCTTTGAGTATAGGAAGGCTACTGATTTGCTTGAGTTGATTTTAAAACCAGCAACTTTGCTGAAGTTGTTTATCAGCTGTAGGAGTTCTCTGGTTGAGTTTTCTGGGTCACTTAAGTATACTATCATATCATCTGCGAATAGTGATAGTTTGACTTCTTCCTTTCCAATTTATATCCCTTTGACTTCCTTATATTGTTGAATTGCTCTAGCTAGTACCTCAAGAACTATATTAAAAAGATATGGTGAGAGGGGGAAGCCTTGTTTAGTCCCTGATTTTAGTGGGATTGCTTCATGTTTCTCTCCATTTAGTTTGATATTGGCTACTGGTCTGGTGTAAATTGTTTTTACTATGTTATGGCAGCTGTGGCCAGGTGCGTGGACAGAGTCCTAGTCTAAGATCTACTACCCTGTCAGGCTATTGCCTGCTCCCAGAGCCAAATCAGCTTGGTGGGTGGTCTCTGCGCCGACCTGGGTGGGCACCAACTTGCTAGGGTGTCTGTGCCTAGATTACAGTGGAGGCCACCATCTTGCCTTGGGGCATTACAGACAGGTAGCATCTGGGGTGAGGTATGTGGACAGAGTCCGAGTCTAACTTTGACTACCCTGTCAGTCAGGCTCTAGCCTGCACCCAGAGCTAGATCAGCTTGGCGGGTGGTCTGTGCATGGACAGGTTGGCGGGCTGTTGCTGACTGCTGGGGGCCAGCTCTCTCGGCTTGCAGTAGAGGTTGCCATCTTTCCTTGGGTCACTGCAGACAGCTCGCAGCTGTGGCCAGGTGCATGGACAGAGTCCTAGTCTAACTTCAACTACCTCGTCAGGCTCTTGCCTTCACCCAGAGCCAGATCAGCTCAGTGGGAGATCTCTGCGCTGACCTGCGTGTGGGCACCAACTAGCTGGGGAGGGCGGGGAGAGTTCTGTGCTTGGAGTACAGCGGAGGCCATCATCTTGCTTCAGGGCACCACAGATAGCTAACCAGACAGAGCCCTTTGGACTGAGAGCACCACTATCTAGGCTCCAACAGTCCAACCAGGGAAGCTCAGGTCCGGCAGGGAATCCTGTGGTTAGACAGAGCCCTGAGACCCGCCACTATCTTGAAACTGGTCGCCTGACCAGGTCACCATAGAGAACCAATAGAGGAGCCCAGGTCACCATAAAGATCAAACAGACAAGCCCAGATCAGTGGAAAAAAAGATCTGATTCTTAAGAGCTGGCAACTAAGCAGGCCAGAAAGAGACGGCAGGAAGCCAATTGTGTGACCAGCAGCAAGCTGGGAGGAGACTTGGGTCTGGCCCATCAGAACTGAGGAGGTAATTTGGAGCCCAGTAGCAGAAACCTTCAGGTGTAATTCTAATAGGTCTGCATTTATATATTACTTAGCCTTTTTTCCCTTTTAGGTTTGATATTCTTTGTTCTGTATGCTTACTATTTTGATTACCACATGGTAAGTGAACTTCTTCTGGTCCAATAGATTTGGTATATTGTATGATTTTATACTTTTATATGCATCTCCTTTATTTAGTTTAGGACATTTTTCTTATATAATTAAAAAATATTTTCTAGGGTTTAGATCTGGGATTCTTCTCTTTCCATTCTGATAATTCTTAGTCTTGGTCTTTTAACTTTGATGTTAATTTGCTATACGTTTTATGTTAGAAATTTTTTAGGTTTTACATTTTCTTTGACTGAGGTATCTATTTCTTTGATTGTATCTGCAGTGGCTGAGATTTTCTCTTCTGTCTCTTGTATTCTGTTGGTGATCCTTACCTCTGTATTTCTGGTTCACTTTCCTATGGTTTTCATTTCCAGAATTCTGCAGTTTGTGCCGTCTTTATTGCTTTTCATTCCATTTTCAGTTCTTGAACCAGGTCCTTAAACTATTTGTGGTTTCTTGGCTTTCTTTAAGGGATTTATTTATTTTCTTATATTGTTTGTCTTTTCCTGGCTTTTTTGAAGTGTTGTTTTCATTTGGTCCAATTATTTGTTTGTGTTTTCCAGGTTTAAGGACCTCTGTCATCTTCACGTAGTTGATTTTTATGATCTTTTTCTTGTCATTCATCTAGGTTAAAATATTCAAGGATTGCTCTTCTAGGATAACTGTGCTTTTATGGAGACATATTGCTCTAGCAGTTATTGATTTTGTTCTTAGGCTGATATCTATGAATCTGTCTTTGGGGTGATTATAGTTCTAGATGCTGATTTCTGTTTCGGTTTTCATTTAATGGGTGTTTTCTCCCTCGGTTTCTGTTTCTGTTTGAATTTTCAGAGAGTGTGTTGGATATGTGTTGCTTGTTTTACTGACTTGCTTGACTGCTGGGGAATGCTTACTGGTGTTGAAAGCTAGGAGATAGGGATGCAAGTAGATGTTGTCACTTATAGTGCTAAGGATTACCCTCAGGATTGGTTCTGGGAGAAAAGAGACAGGAGAAGTTTTATTGCCAGCCTACTTTGACATCTGGCAGGGCTGGTCGGGGTAGTTAGCATAGATTGTCTGTCCAATTTTGGGTCTGGGATACAATGATGAGTTAGTGAAGGGAGACCAGGTTGGGATGGTTTGTGTGATCCACAGGAGGCAGGGCAGGAGAGAGAGGAATCTGCACCTGGTGGCCTCCTACAGTAGTAGGAGTGAGCCTGAGGTTTGCTTCTGTTGGAACAGAGAAGGACTATGACCAAAATCTTAAGGTATACACTTAACTGCACCACAGGTATTCAACAATATTGTGAGTTTCTCTGACAGTTCTAAGAATTTATGAACAAAGAGATAGTAATTCAAACATGTAACAATCACAGATGATCACTGAAATTCTAAAGAATTTTTTATCACCTGGTGCCATCTTTAGTGATGGTCCCATGCTAGGATGTAGATGCCTACCTACATGTCAGTTCAGGAAACTATAATCTGTTCTCAAAGAGTGAGATTTTCATTCCATTCTGATTTCAATGGACAGATTTTGGTAAATGCTGTGGGGTGATATACAGACTGAATGGAAGACATGATGGATGTGCTCATTACATATACCATTTTGAGGAGGAACACACATCCAATGAAACAATTGGCATGCCTTAAATTTCATCATTCACACTCTAAAGCATGTTTAGTAAAATGTGTTCTCCAGAGGAACAGAACTTGTAAAATGACAGCATAATATAAAAAGGAATTAATGAAATGTCCAACAACAAATAGAGGCAGAAGAGTCTAAAAATGGTCCTCTAAACTTGAAGAGGCTATGAATTTCTTAGCCTTCATAGATGGACACTTGAATAGTTGTAAGCAGAATATCAGAATTCTCATGACAGCGGAAGCAGCAGCATGGAGACACTCATGGAAACAATAGTCTTCAGCAACTATATTCAGTGAGAACTGAGGTTAAACAAAGAGCATTGATTTAGATTTATATTGTTATTTAAATGATTGTTTTCTGAAAATGTTTTATAAGAGTACTGTGTTTATATCAGCCCAACCTTCTCTCTCTCTCCTCTTATATTTTTTGTACTCTCATATTTCTTACAAATCCATGGCCTTTTAATTAATTTTAGTATCCTTAGTTTATTTAATTAGTATGCATACGCACATATATCTCTGTATAATCTGTGTGTGTGTCTGTGTCTGTGTCTGTGTCTGTGTCTGTGTGTGTCTGTCTGTCTGTCTGTCTGTCTGTTTCCTCTTGTTCATATATATTTAAGGCTCTCCACTGGGATTAGATAATCTGTCAGGTGCTCATCCCTGGAAAATACTAATTGTTCTAATCTTAGTTCCTAGTAAATGCCTTAATTTCTTGGAGCTCCTCAAATCTGAGCTCCTACAGGATAATGCTGGCTAATCAGAAGAGTTGTCTTTTATTGGTTCATCTTTTCAGAAATGCCATTATTGACTTCACCTTAGCTGATATCTGACTCAATCCAGTTTACACTTGAGAATAGTCATTAGAGCAGATATCTTTAGTAAAAGGAGAAAAGAGTGCACTATGTAACCTTCACTTTCTAGAGAATTGAAATTCTGACAAACACATTAAAAATATTATTCATAATAGAAAGATAGTGAATTAAGCTGATAGTTTATAATTATACTTATTTTCCATGAATTCTTCATCAAATAGGTCTGCTTTTACTTATTTGTAACTATATTCAATGAGAAAACAATAAAATTTAAGAGAAAAATATAAATGTACATAATCAAAACTTATGTTTAATTAATAACACTATTAATACTGTTGTAAAAAGAATTTGCAATAAAATAAAATAAAATGGTTTTGGTACTTTTAGTGGTGCTCTTTTAAGCAATCATAACAATATAAATTAAAAATAATCTTATATGTTTGCACTAAAGTATTTTTAAAATACTCTCTCAAACACGTATATCTTTTAAAATTTTTCATTACACAATGGTTCAAAGAACTACTTTGTTTTGTTTTATCACAGAAACAACAGCTGTCTTCATTTCTTTAGGTCAAGCCTACACACATTGGAATAAAAAATTATCTGCAAATGCTTCTGATATGAATAAATCAAGCACCATTTGCTGAGTGCTCCCTGCTTCTAGACAGCATTGTAATCACTTGTCTCAAATGTCAATTACATAGAGTGTTTACAAGTTTTATTAAGAAATCAATTGAGTTAGAAATGGACTAGGTAATGCATGCTTGTTAAACTACATAGACAACTATTAATTCAACCAGACATCATACAAGAATTAGCTAATGAGTTCAGTATAAAAGCTGTCAAATTGACATTCATGTTATTATGGACATGTTTCCATCAGAGAATTCTAACAATTGTCCCAAATTTTTAAAATTGAATTCAAACCTAAATATTTATGAGCAGGTTTGTATATGATTGTAAGTATTAGTAGAAATAAGTGTTTCCAAGTCTCTATCAACACATTATCTAATTATAGACCTCTATTTTAAATTCTGCTGTGGGCAGACAAAGGATCTAATCTATGAGTGCAGCATTATGCCACTAGGAATTATATTATTGCTTTATCCATTTAGCAAAATACTAGTATTAAGTTTTCCTCTATGCCTATACTCTCCTTAGTACCAATTTCTTGGCTATGTTAGTAGTATGTGATAGGCTTGATATAATGTAGTGATCCTTAAAAAGTAGTTATTAATTATCTATAGCTCCTCATCTCGGCATAACGCCCTGTGAAACTTCTGCCATGTATGCTACCATGCTAACTAATGTTCTTATTCTTTATTCATTCTGCCAAGTTGTTGAGATTTTATGGGTGGAACATCAGTGTCAATGGAAAATAGTATGTCATAATAAATATACTAGTCCTCTGGCCCTTACACTCTTTCTGTTCCTTCGTCCATTATAGTCTCTGAGTTTTAGGTATAAGCGTTGTGTTGCACATCTTCCAATTTGGGCTGTACAGCTCATGGATATTTATTTTTTTTTATTTTAAACAAGTGTTAAGTTCTGTAATTGACTCAATCTGGAACACAAAGAAGCTTATCCATGTCTTCATTGATGTATATTTAGGATTAACCTATATTTTTTTTCTATTAAGAAGAGTAAGATACCTTTGTGTTCTCATCTGCACCTGGAGCTGAATCTTTGCCACAGTCCTCCATACCCAAATACCACCAGGAGAGAGCTGGTCTCCCAGTAGTGCTGACATACATATGAGCACAGATAAAACTACCACTTCTGCTAAGAGGGACCCACCCAGAGCCCTCAGGACACAGGAACCAAGGAACAGTCTGGAAAGGATTCTTCTGGTTTCTGTCTGTGTCCTGGAGGTAACCCTGTGCCACAGCTCTCCATATCTAATTACTGCTATGAGAAAGCTGGACGCCAAGGACTGCTGAAATAGCTGTGAGCAGATATAAGACCACAATTTCTGCTCAGAGAGAACTGCCTGGAGTGCTCAGGACAAAAGAACCAATCAGGAGTCTGGAACAGGATCCTTCTAGTTTCCCTCAGCACCTTGAGCTGACTCTTTGTCACAATTCTCCATAACCTAATTCTTCCCAGAGAAAACTGGTCCTCTAGGAGTATGGACCCACAGGCTTGTCAGAGGGACAAGCCACAGTCAGAGATAATAAGAACAGCTAACACAAGAGATAATGATATGGTGAGAAGCAGGGACAATAAAAAAGCAATAGAAACCAAGGCTACTTGACATCATCAGAACCCAGTTCACCTACTACAGCAAGCCCTGGTTACCCCCAACAAAGCCAATAAGTAACACTCTGATTAAAAATCACATCTCATGATGATGATAGACTATTTTAAGTAGGACATAAAAAAATTCCCTTAAAAAAATACAGGAGAACACCGGTAAACAGGTAGAAGACCTCAAAAAGCAAACAAAAATCCCTTAAAAAATTACAGGAAAACACAACCAAAAAGGTGAAAGAATTGAACAAAACCATCTAGGATCTAAACATGGAAATAGAAACAACAAAGAAATCACAAAGGGACATATCTCTGGATATAGAAAACTTAGGAAAGAGATCAGGAGGCAGATATGCAAGTATTGCCAACAGAATATAAGAGAAGAGAGAATCTCAGGTTCAGAAGACACCAGAGAAAACATTGACACAACAGTCAAAGAATATGCAAAATGCAAAAAGCTCCTAACCTAAAACATCCAGGAAATCCAGAGCACAATAAGAAGACCAAACCTAAGGATAAAAAGTATAGAAGAGAGTGAAGATTCCAAACTCAAAGGGCCAGTAAATATCTTCAACAAAATTATAGGAGAAAATTTCCCTAACCTATAAAAAGAGATGCCCATAAACATACAAGAAGTCTACAGAGTCTAAATATATGGGAACAGAAAAGAAATTCCTCCAGAAGACACTTAATAGTCAAAACACCAAATGTACAAAAGAAAAAAAAGATTATTAAAAGCAGTAAGGAAAAAAGGTTAAGTAACATATAAAGTCAGACCTATCAGAATTATACCCGACTTCTCACCAGAAACTATGAAAACTAGAAGATCCTGGGCAGATGGCATACAGACCCTAAGAGAACACAAATATCAGCCCCTGATACTACACCCAGCAAAACTCTCAATCACCATAGATGGAGTAACTAAGATATTCCATGACAAAATGAAATTTACACAATATCTTTCCACAAATCCAGCCCTAAAAAGGATAATAGATGGAAAACTCCAACATAACGAGGGAAACTACACCCTAGAAAAAGTCAGAAAGTAATCTTTCAACAAACCAAAAGAAGATAGTCACACAAACATAAAAATGACATCAAAAATAACAGGAAGCAACAATTACTTTCCTTAATGTCTCTTAACATCAATGGACTCAATTCCACAATAAAAAGACATAGACTAATGAACTAGAAACAAAAAAGGACCCATTATTTTGCAGCATACAGGAAACAGACCCCAGTGACAAAGACAGATACTACATCATTAGTAAAGGGCTAGAAACCAATTTTCCAAGCAAATGGTCCCAAGAAACAGGCTGGAGTAGTCTTTTGTTTGTTTGTTTTGGTTTTGGGCTTTCAGTTTTTTGGTTTTTGATTTTTGTTTTTTGTCTTTTGTTTTGGTTTTTTGTTTTTGGTTTTTCAAAATAGGGTTACTCTGTAGTCCTGGCTATCCTTGAACTCACTCTGAAGACCAGGGTGGCCTCGACCTCAGAAATCTGCCTACCTCTGCCTCCCAAGTGCTGGGATTAAAGACATTTGCCATCACTGCCCAGCATGGAGTAGCCAGTTGAATATAAAATAAAATCAACTTTCAACCAAAAGTTATGAAAAAAGAAGGAATTTCATATTCATCAAATGAAAAATCTACCAAGAAAAACTCTTAGTTCTGAATATCTATGCTCCAAATGCAAGAGTACCCACATTTATAAATGAAAGTTTTACTGAGGTTCAAAGAACACATTGAAGTTCACACAGTAATAGTGGAGTCTTCAACACCTCAATCTAATCAATGGATAGATCATGGAAACACAAACTAAATAATGACAAGGTGAAACTAGTAGAAATTATGGACCAAATGGATTTAACAGATACCTATAGAAAATTACATCCTAAAACAAATGAATATGGCTTCTTCTCAGAACTATATGGTACCTTCTTCAAAACTGACCATATCATCAGTCACAAAACTGGCCTCATCAGATACAAGTTTGAAATAATCCCTTGCATCCTGCCATATCAATTAGACTAATGCTGACTTCAATAACAACAAAAACAAAAGAAAGCCCACATACACACAGAAGCTGAACAATGCCCTATTCAATGATAATTTGGTCAAGGAACAAATTAAGGTTTCTTTAGAATTCAATGAAACTGCAAAGCTTTTGTAAGGCAGACACTGTCAATGGGACAAAATGGCAAACAACAGATTGGAAAAAGATCTTTACCAATCCTATATCCAATAGAGGGCTAATGTTCAAAATATACAAATAAGTCAAGAAGTTAGAATCCAGAGAACCAAATAACCCTATTAAAAGCTGGAGAACAGAGCTAAATAGAATATTCCCAACTATGGAAACTCAAATGTCTAAGAAGCACCTAAAAAATATTCAACATCCTTAGCCACCGGGGAAATGCAAATCAAAATGACCCTGAAATTCTATCTCACAACACTCATAATGGCTAAGTTCAAAATTCAGGTGACAGCAGATGCTGGCAAGGATATAAGAAAGAGGGACCCACCTCCATTGCTGGTGGTACAACCACTCTGAAAATCAGTCTGCCAGTTTCTAGAAAATTGGTTGTAGACCTGAGGACCCAGCTATACCACTCCTGAGTATATACCCCGAAGATGCTCCAAAATGTAATAAGGACATATGTTACCCTATGTTCATAGCAGCCATATTTATAATAGTCAGAAGATGGAAATAAGCCGGATGTCCGTAAACAGAGGAATGGTTACACAATACTACTCAGTTATTAAAATCAATGACTTCATGAAATTTGCAGGAAAATGGAGGGAATTAGAAAAATCATCCTTCGTGAGATAACCCAGTCACAAAAGAACACATGGTATGTACTCATTGATAACTGGATATTAGCCCCAAAACTCAAAATACCCGATACAATTAACATACCATGGGAAGATCAAGAAGGAAGACCAAAATGTGGATATTTCAGCAATTCTTAGAAGGGGAAAGAAAATACTCACAGGAGGAAATATGGAGACAAAATGTGGAGTAGAGACTGAAGGGAGGCAATCCAGAGACCCCCACCTGGGGAATTCATCACATATACAATCGACAAACCTAGACACGATTGAGGATGTCAGGCTTGCTGACAGGAGCCTGATATGGCTGTCTCCTGAGAAGCTGTCAGAGCCTGACAATTCCAGAGGTGGATGCTCACAGCCAACCATTGGACTAAGTGAGGGGTCCAGGATTGAGGAGTTGGAGAAGGGACTGAAGGAGCTGAGGGGGTTTGCATCCAACAGGCCAGAACACCTTAGAGCTCCCAGAGACAGGGTCACTAATCAAAGAGTACACATGGAGTGACCCACTGCTTTGGGTACATATATAGTAGACTGGGGCCTTGCTGGACATCAGTGGGAGGAGCAGTCCTTGGGGTCCTGTCCGGGTTTGATGCACCAGTATAAGGGAATGCCAAGGTGGGAAGGCAGGAGTGGGCATGTGGGTTGGAATGAACCATCATAGAGGCAGCAGAAGGGGGATCATATAGGGGGTTTCCAAAGAGGAGACCTGGAAAGGGGATAATTTTTGAAATGTAAATAAAGAAAATATCCAATAAAGGAAAAAAAGAAAGAAAGGAATAATAAGAGGAACTGAATGTGTTTCTTTGTCACCCTGATATTTTTATTCTTTTGACTAAATAGCCAAAATAGACTTAGTTGAGTGACATTCTCTGAGCATAACAGCCATCACCTGCGTCAAAGTGCTGTGACTATTTGCAAGAGACCCTCAAGATGATGCCATTTGCTTGTTGATGTTCTTTCTATTATGGAGGTAGCTGCTGCAGTGGTGGGGGAAAGTCATAGGATACTCATGTGAGGTTCAAACTACTTCTGCCTACACTTCACAATCAGTTAAATATAATCCTTTCCTAATGGATCTCGGCCTCAGGATTTCAGGAGGTGCTAGAATACATTAACAGATTGAAAGCTAATTGAAAGGTTATTCCATTTGTGCAGGTATAGGAAAATATTTATTTATGGTGTGATGAGAATTTTATGTGCTGCAGCTACTTTGAGGTCACTTGAAAGTGGCAGCTCACCAATGCTCTGTCTGTGATTTTCATATGCTCATTTTCTTCCTAAATTGGACATTGTTTGGATTAGAACTTGTACACACACGGGTGCTCAATTTGCAGTCAGTAGATACTTGTTTGCATGTCTCTGGGAAAAATAAAATTGCTAGTTCATTAAATCTATTCATGTTTAATATTTTAAGAAAATTTCCAAAAACTTAGATGTTTTCAACATCACATGTATCAAGTGCATATGATGTTTTCATAGTGACTACACTCATTTGCATCTCTATCATCATGTGTAAGATGTTCATTTGCCCCATCCTTTTTTCTATCCTGTGTCTCAATTTTGTTTTTTATTTACTAGTCATTCTCAGAAATGTTATTTCTGATAAGTGACTACTGTGTCACTGTTTAAATTGCATTTTTGATCATTACTGATTTAAACACATTTTTCTTCAACTTGATCAAAACTTATAGATCTCGGGGGAAAGTTATTTAAGGCACTTATCCCATTTTAAACTCATATGGTTTTCTTGTGGTTCAGCCAATTATCATTGTGGTTTTAACTATCTGTACTATTTTAATTAATTTTCATATGTGTATGTGTGTTGGAGAATAAAAGTATGCTACTTTTTTCCAAAATTAAACATGGGAGAAATTATCTCTCTGTAGTTGTTGGTTTTAGAAAGTTTTTGAAAATTATATGAAAATATATATATATATATATATATATATATATATATATATATATGCGTATGTGGGGAGGTTATGTGTTTAATTTTATTCCTATGTTATTTGGTTTTTATGAGATGGTAGGTAATTTTGATTGTTACCCATCGTAAGTACATAAGAAAGTGTTGTAGAATCATTATACTGAAAATTTTAGAGTGAAATGTGGGGCATAGGTGCTAAAACTCAGTACAAAAACTTTTTTGGGAAAGTGAGTAGATGATCATTAAACTCTATGACATTTCTTACACTAAATTTAAATATTTTTAAAATGAAATAGTTTCAACTTTTTGTGTAAAGCAATGCTATTTAGACAAAATATTGTTTAAAATGTTGTAGTTTATTTTAATGATAAAATGTATCATTGTACTTTTGTTGAATTTGAGTCAAAATAACTTTTTAATTTTTTTTCTTTGAAGGTAGGTTCTTTTTTCAAACAATATAACCTCATAACAATTTCCTCTCCCTCTATTCCTCCCATTTCTTCTTTACCCATCCCCTACTACATCTACACATTTTGATTCTCTCATTAAAAACCAACAGTTAACAACCAAATACAAAATATGGCATATTTTGTATTAATAAAATATAAATATAACAACTTGTTAAATTTTAAATTCAACAAGTTAAAACATAACTCTAACACCCAAACAAGATAAGGCAGTAAGACAAAAGGAAAAGAGCTCCAAGAGTATGTGCAAGAATCAGATACCTTCTGACACTGAGGATTCTCATAGATATACCAAGCTGAAGGCTAAATATATCTGTAGTTGTAGATTACTGTAGGCACTATTTTTCCTCCTTCCGGCTCTATGAGTTCATATGAACCTTGCTTAGTTGATTCAGAGGTTCTGTATTTCTGGGGTGCTATGGCTTTTCTATCTTTTGCCTCCTCTTCCATAGGGTTCCAAAAGCTCTGGCAGGATGTGTTTGATGGAAACATCCCATTTTTAGTTGTGTGTTCCAAAGTCTCTTTCTCTGTGTAATGTCTGGCTGTGGGTTTTTGTATTGGTTATCCTTTGCTGCTGGAGGAATTCTCTTTGATACTTTTTGAATAAGGCACTGATTGATGAATATAGTAACATCATTTGAAATCACTTGTTTCATTTTTACCTTAGGTCTCTGGGGTATCTAGTGTCTAGTCCTTGGTTACTTAACGTCACATATGAGTTCTGTCTTGTGCAATGGGCCTTACATTAAATCACTCATTGGCTAGACGCTCCCAAAATTTATGGGCCATCATTACCAACTTGCAGGCATGCCTGATTGTGTGCCAAAGGATTTGTGGATAGGCTAGTTGTTGTGATCATAAAAAGAGAAATAGGTGAGAGAATGTGTTCTACAGCAGTGTGGTGGGAGGGGTGCCTCAGTGGGCCCAAGCTGAGGCATTCATTCCCTTGAGGGACCACACACACAATGGTATAATATAGAATAGAGTTTATTCAGGGCATGGGGAGGGGAGTTAAGAGGGTAGTAGAGGCAGAGAAAGGCACAGAGGAGAGAAGCAAAGGCCATGTGGAGAGAGGGGGAAGGGGAGAGGAGCCTAAGAGGGGGCAAGAGAGAAGCTGAGAGTGAGAGAATAAGAGAGGCAAGAGAGAGAGGAGTGGTGGAGCAGCCCTGTTTATAGTAGGTCAGGCCTACCTGGCTGTTGCCAGGTAACCGTGGGGTGGAGCTTAGACAGAATCCTAACACTGGTGATTTTGTTTCTCTTTTGGTAGCTTGAACAGGCCCTTCATGCACAGAAGACACTAGAATTTAGGGGTAAGGACTCCTTGTAGACTCCAGATTGATTCTCTGTATTCAGTAAGTTGTGTGGGTGTTGTTCTCTGCAATGGGGCTATACAAGGGATTTGTGAAGAGCAACTCATCATCTTTTCAACACCCTGGCTTGTGTGGGATTTCCATGATACCTCTTTTGGCCAACTACTCAAATGTATGCATCATAGTCTCAGTGTTGGAGGACTTATTTGGTGATAAACAATAGCCTATTGGAACTTTGTCACCTCCTAATTAGGAAACCTAATTAGGTTTGTTCACATATATCTTAGGGAATTTCCACTGCTATTTGTTTCTGTAACATCATATGAGGTTGAGAACTGTCATTCCATGCTCTGTGAAGAATTACATTTGAATTTTGATGGGGATTGCATTGATTGATTCTGTAGATTGTATTTGGCAAGATGGAATTTTTTTGCTATATATAAACTTTCTGATCCATAAACATAGGTGATTTTTTCTCATATCTTCTTGAATTTATTTTTTCAAAGACTTGAAGATTTTGAATTCATAAACATCGTTCTACTTGCTTGACCAGAGTGACCTCATGTTATTTTTTTGAGGCTATTGTAAAAGATGTTGTTTCCCTGATTTCACTTATATCTTCTTGTTATTTGTATATAGGAGCACTACTGATTTTTCTTATTTAATTTTTCATCCAGATGCATTGCTGACAGTGTTTATCAGCTAGAGAATTTATCAGCTGATTTTAGGGTCACATATGTATACTATCATATAATTTGCAAATAATGACACTTTTACTTCCTCCTTTTTAATTTTTATCTGTTTAATATTTGGCTTTCTTACTGCTCTAGCTAAAATTTACATACAATATTGAAGAGGTATGGACATAGTAGACAGCTTTATCTTTTTCATTATTTTAATGGAATTGCTTTGAATTTCTCTCCATTTAATTTGATGTCCACTATAGGCTTGCTTTAAATGAATATTATTATTTTGAGGTATCTTCTTTGTATGGCTGATCTTTTTAGTATTTTATTGTAAAGAATGTTGAATTTTTGTCAAAGGCCTTTTCTGAATCTAGTGAGATTATCATGTGTTTTATTCTTTTACTTTGTTTACATGTTAGATTATGTTTATTGATTTTTTTGTATTGAATTTTCCCTGTGTCTCTGGGAAGAAGCCTATTTGATCATGGTAAATGATCTGTTTTTATATTTTCTTAGTTATTGAGAATTAGTTATTCTCTTATTGAGATTTTTTGCCTCTTTGTTCATAACAAACTGGTTTGTAATTCCATTCTTCTTTGGTCTTTATGTGGTTTAAGTATTTTGATAATTAATTTAGTTTTTGGAAGGTGAGAAAAATATTTGCAAGCAAGTATCATAATGTCTACTTCTAAAAGCTCACCCAAATCTACTATACTTATGAAAAATATTCTTCTATAATACATATAAATTTTGAAATAAATATTCACAAAACCGTGGCATGCATTACAAACTAGTGAGTACAGTACTTCTTTATTTATTATTCATGAATTCATGTTTCATGATAAAAAAATATTTCCAAACACAAAGCATCCCAGAGGTAACTTTCCTTTCTTTCCCTATTTCTTTTGGGTGTTGCCATAATGTGCTCCCTTACTCTTTCTCTGAGACTCTGCCTCCAGTATCTGCTTGTCTACTATGTGGCTAACTGAGCTTCTTGCCTCACTCAAACTGCTTGGCTTTCTCGTTTCCTCTCTTTCTTTTTTCTCTTAGCAGCTGCTGAAGTATACAACTTGTATGCTTTGGATTTTTTCTTTTAAACTCCAAAAAGAATTTCCATGATTTTAAAAAAAAGTTTTCAAAGTTTTTAAGTGCCACAATGTCAGTCCTTCTTAGGTTAATATATATATTATAATATATATAAAATATAACCTACCCTATAACCCTCCCTGAAGTGTCTAACATCTGCTATGGACCTCACAGTGAGAAATGTTTCATAAATATCAAAGTACTTCCTGATGTCTAGAATTTGTCTTTGCACCCCACAGATACCACATTGCACTCACTCTGCTCATTACATGCAAAGTATTCTGATTAATTCTTATATTATTTTTCTCACTCTGTGAAATATTTTTCTTTTTCCTATGCAGGTTTTCTCAAGCTCGGTTTCATATTGTGAGAGCAAGACAATCCAATTACTTGTTTGTTTTTTGTTATCTTCTTACCAATTTCTAAAATCTTGCAATAAAACCCTTTTGAAACTAAACTCATAAGTGAGTTTTGAATTGCGTTGGTGGTTTTTCCTTCATCAGCATGTCCCTTTGAAATTTTCACACTCTTAAATAATGTGGGAAGTGATAATATCACTGGGGCTTCTGAAGATAAGTTGGATACTTCCAAATCAGCAGAAAAGCAAATCCTCTTCTTTTGGAGGTCAGAGCCTATGGCTAGGCTCTTTCTTCTCTTTAGCCAATGCTGATCAGATTTATGGACAAGTCATAGAATAAATGGAGATCAATGTTTACACATACTTGAGATGAATGATTCTTAGGATAAACATCACAATGCCTTGTTCAGAGTATAGCAAGATAGGAAGGTGAGGGAGGAAAGAAGACATCATTTAGATAACACAAGTATAATCTTTATACAGTGCACAAAACATTTTGCTTACATTAATTCTTATAGTAAAACTGCAGTTGTTATTGTAGAAAATATATAAACATTACGATACATATCTAAAGCAATTATTATATTTTATTTATAAACAAAATGAGTATAAATTCTATACAGTTTATTATACATTGAAAATTACTGAGTGAACCATCCAAGTTTTAGCTCATTTTTTTTCCATTTAAAGAATCACTTCATGTTTCACAAGGCAAAGCTGACATATAGAGAAATATTCATTTAGCTTACAGCAAAATTCTGCAGCTTTTCTGGTGATAAGTGTTAAGATATAAAATGTGAAATAACAAGAATACAACACTTGTTTTCCTTTAGTTGATAACAGGAGAGTGTTCAAAAGGAAGGGACAAATATATATATTCACAGGAATTCACAAAGCATTGCAGTTTGTTAGAGATTGTGAGAGGGAATGGTAGGAACCAGAACACAGAACCACATAACTAAAAGTGGGAACCCACATAGGAGGTGATCCCTAACTTAGTGTCTAAAGGATACTAGTACTACAATAGCAAATCCCAGTTTTAAAAAAGCCATCCTTTGTTTTTCTGTGGGAAACAACCTACCCTAGGAGAGGGAACTATATAAAACATATAATTATAGATGATGCTAATTCAGATATAAGTGACCACTTTGAAGTTCCCTAATTTCAGGTTATATTTTAAACCTCTTATGGGTGAGAATTTTAGGGAGGTTAAAAAAAATCACACTCCTAGCAACTCAGAGGGAACCATGATAAGAAAATATTTCCTTTAATTGGAGGGGCTGAAGATCAGCCATTTATATATTAAAATTTATTGGTTTTAATGAATTCAAAACAATACAAATAAAACAAAAAATAACTACAAGACAGAAATGGAAGCAGCCCAGAGGTCCATCAACAGATGACTGCATCATGAAAATCTAATACACAATCAAAATTGAATACTATTCAGTACTAAATAAAAATATAATCATTAAACTGGCAAAAGAATGAATGGGCCTCCAGATATATTAAGAAAGGTCACAGAACACAGAACTAAAAGCAACACATGTTCTCCTTCAGATTCAAATGAGAAAGGATATGAAGCATGCAATCAAAACATGAGTTCTAAAAGAGGAGATAAACCTCATTTTTTAACTCTATCATTGATTTGTCTTTTTGTGCAGTGCTTAAGTACATAAAATTATATTTGGCAATGAAATTATGAAACGTGATGTGAATCTCCACAGGCTCGCAATGGTTCTCTATCTGCCATAAACTCAGTGAGATGCACTGATTTGGGATTTAGCTAATTTCAATATACAATTATTTATACTTCAAAGTTTTAATTGTAACATTTCATTTATACTTTAAGAATGATAAGGCTGACATATTACAAATTAATTAACATATAACTGTTTATACTTACAATATATTAAACATTTAAAGTCTTCTTTATTAAAATATGGTTATCCATATACAATCTTAGGTAGTGCATCATAAAAAATATTTAACTTTGTGGAAAATCAGCTTCAACCAATAAATTAACTTGATGGAAATGAATATAAATTAAGATATGAAATATCCATTAAATAAACATGTAAATATACAAAACTCCTGTAAATATCTTCTAAACCTCTTCAATTAATTGAATGGGTAACATTCTAAAACTCAATGCAGAAGAATGCAAATCGACCCATTCTTATCTCCTTGTACTAAGCTCAACTCCAAGTGGATCAAGGACCTCCACATAAAACCAGACACACTGAAACTAATAGAAAAGAAACTGGGTAAGATCATTTAGCACATGGGCACAGAGGAAAAGTTCCTGAACAAAACACCAATAGCTTATGCTCTAAGATAAAGAATTGACAAATTGGATCTCATAAAATTACCAAATTTCTGTAAGGCAAAGGACACTGTCAGTTGGACAAAATGGCAACCAACAAATTGGGAAAAGATCTTCACCAACCCTACATCTGACAGAGAGTTAATATCCAATATATACAAAGAACTCAAGAAATTAGACTCCCGAGAGCCAAATACCTCTATTAAAAAATGGGGCACAGACCTAAACAAAGAATTTTCACCTGAAGAATTTCAAATGGCTGAGAAGCACCTTAAGAAATGTTTTGATTTCTGTTGCTTATGCTCTTGTGTTTGCCTCTCACCTTCTGGTTATCTGTAGTGCTACCTGTACTCATTGTCTCTGACTAGAGCCTGTCTCTCCTGTTATCTTGGTTGTGTCAGAAGTCCTCACTGTCCATCTGTCCCTATGTCCATCTGTTATCCTGATATTCTGGGTATAAGGGCTTCTGGCAGTCATGCTGCCTCTGGGATCCAGAATTCCTGCTGTCACCAAGCTCCTGTGTCACCATGATCCTGTGACCTTATGATCCTTGGCATGTTAGAGCACCTGGAAGTTGAGCTTCCTCTGGGTGTTGTAGCACTTAGTGTAGAGCTAGTGTCTAAAGTTTGATCAGGGTACTGGCTTCGACCAGAAGAAACATGTGCCACTGGCTGGGTGGGGGTTCTTACCTAATAGGAAAATTCTTATAAATTACCTACTTTATACTATGTACATATGGGATCTCCCTGGAATGATATGTAAAGATAGTAATATAACACAAGGCATGTGAACTGAACTCCTGTCCTGAACTGCTGAACCATATCAGTAGCATGGTATTCTACATTTTTACACACACACACACACACACACACATATATATATATATATATATATATATATATATATATATATATATTTCCCTTTCAATTGTCATTCTATCCTGGCTTTCTTAAATATGTCTCTGATAGGATATTTGCTATCAGTGACTATGTAGCACAATAAGGCAAAACAAAAACAGGTAGCTAAATGTGTGCCTGAACAGTGAGATCTGTAAAATGTACATGAATAAAGTAAACACATTCACTCCCTGTGTGGGCTTGATGTCTGTGGTTCAGAAGTGAAGGGATGGGCTTCATGTGTCAAAGGAAACAGACTAGGAAGGGGATAAAGATAACACAAGAGAACTTCCTAGTAAATTTATTATAAAATTCTGATATTTTTCAAAACATCATTATGCACACATAACACCATAATAATAGCAGACAGTGGAGGAATAATCATCTTTCATTGTCTGGCAAATGGTTACACCACACAGAAAATGAATAGCAAGTGAAACTAGTGACTGAGAAGACAGATGTTGTCATGGGAATAGATGGAGCTTCTCACCACCAATTCATTTCTAATACTAAAATTATACTGAATTGGAATAGTCTAATTTGGGTCTTGGGGCATCGTCTCTTTCCTCGCTGTTTGCATAAATTTTTCTGGATGCATTCTTTTTATTTGGCTTTCTTGAGTGCTTACATTGTTAGAATATCCTGCCCAAAACTCTGTGGAATATGTACTTGAAAAATGTTTACTTACCTACTGGTCAATAGAAATGAAGCATGAATTAATAACTATTCACTCAATAAATTGGAATTAGAATTCTTTAAAATATGTAGCATTCAATATTTTTAGGCAAAAAATTAAAAATCATGTATATTTGGAGAACATAAATCAGAAGCATTTTTTCCTTTTTTTTTTTCTCTTTTTTGGTATAGACCAACACTGATGCATGAACTTATAGTGTTTAGGCTTGTCTTTTCTAAGCCCTCCTATAGTATGTTCTAAATGTAATTTACCAAAACAGAATCTTATGTGGAGTGATATGACATAAAAACAAATCACACAATCTCCAGTGGGTGAACCTTATGCTGACTTTAAAGTCAAACTCACACTGCATTCTCAGAGACAATGAAGAAATGGTAATGCTTGGTTCACTTTAGCTAGTATTAATTTTGGACATTAAAATTCAATATTGAAAAACAGATTTCAGTTCTGTAGTCTCTAGGGCCTATCTTCCCAGTCCTCAATAGAATATTATCCACACTAAGTTTGTTTCTTGCTTTTTAGCATATATTTATATTTTACAGTTAAAAAAGTTATCATGGAATATCAGATTCAACTTCCATTATTGTACAGTCAGAAAACCACCAATTACCTGAAAAGTTTATAAACAGAAGTGTGGTTTGGCTCATTTGCATAATATTGTTGATAGGAATGTTTATAATTTTGCTTAACTTTTATTAATTGTTAAAACTTCTACTATGACACCAAGACTATTTCTAGCAATTTATCTGTTATTTTTAAAACTGCCTTAGCTCCTTTTCTTTTTTTTTATTTTTATTTTCTATATTCTATGTTTACATTCCAAAGGCTTTCCACTTTCCCAGTTCCCACCCACCATAGTTCCCATAGTTCCTCTCCCCCCACCAACTGTTCCCCAATCATTCCCCCCCCCTCGGTTTCTTTACTAAACTGGATGCAATCTTTACAGGCCCAGGGTCCTCTCCTTTCCTCTTCTTGGGAATCATTTGACTTGCTATTTGTGTCTTGAGTATTTAGCTCCTTTTCATAATATGGAGTACGTGTGTGTGTGTGTGTGTGTGTGTGTGTGTGTACACTTTTACTCTTTAACTTTCTTCTTCAGCACACATCAGTTTCAAACATAAACTGCATACTTCTGTACCACATTGTTTCAAATATGACCTGACTAAAGAAATGAATGTCAACTAAGCTTTTTAGTTGCACATGATGACCAAATAGAACATAGGAAACGGCTGTCTTGATTAATTTATCCTGTATATTGCTGTTTTAAACAACTGTAAATGAGGTTTGGTGATTTACTAACACATATTTAGGGCCTCTATAAGCCTTCAAATCTCTCTTTCAGTTTTCCATTCACTCATTTCAGCATATAGAAAGCTTTTGTTCTTTTTCTAGTCAGAGTTTGATAAAAAAAAATAAGGATCCAGTACTGATAGTATAGCAGAAGTCAGAGGGCTTAAACCAGAGCACTGATTCATTTCAATGAGCATTTGCAAGTGAAGAATAGACAGAAGGTTATACTGTAAGACACACCATGACACACTGCAGCATCCACAGTCATATTTATTTTTCTTTTTCCTGTTCTTTTCCTTTAATTTTGGAGTGCTTACAAGGTCAGAGTGTGTGCAGAAAAGAATTGAATGTCAGAAGGGTTTGGGGTGCATGTTGTGAAACCTATGAAGAATCAATAAAAAACTAAATAATTTATAAAACACTTTTAAAAAGGACTAATGATACAAAAATATATACATCAGAGATGAAGGGATTTATTTTTGTAAAATATTAAAAGAACAATGAATGTTCTGAGATATATGTTTGCTTTCTTGGTTTTATTTGAGGTTGGGACAGGATAAATACTAAGTGTCAGTCTATTATTTAGTGAGTATTGTCACTCCCAAACAGGTGATGAAGTCTCAGAAAAATAACTAATTGCCTTGTTAGAAAAGACTAAAATTTCAATGGATAATTAGTAATAGAAAATTATCATATTTTACATTACCAGTGGAGCTATCACTAAGGTAATGGATTCTTTTCCAAGATTCATAACACTAAGTAATGATGGTAGATTCTTTTCTAAGATTCATGACGTTACCAGTCATAAGAAGCAGTGCATTTTGAGTATCAGGAAGGAGTTCTCTGTGGTTGAGTAGACCTTGAGTGAAACTACGTAGGTATTGGTTACAACTGATGTGTGAGTGCCAACTATTATATTAACATGAATATCTCGACATGCTATTAAATATCATGGTCCCTAGGTATTACAGCTGGTATAATACTTCATGTCCAGGCCAGTTTGGATAATATTGTGTGGACCATAGAAGCTAGATGGTAGGAAATAGCGTTTCAACTCAGATCCAGCTCAAATCCTCTAAATCATATGTCCAAGGTATGCAATATGATTGGAAGTAGGATCACATCCTCAACTCATGAGAGGCAATCAAGTGCTACATTGATAATTTATATTTGTTTGAGAGTCATTAAGACTACGCAGAACAAATATTTTAGAAGGAGGCTTCTTATGCCACTATGGTTTTTGTAGTGAGTAATGTCAACTCAAGTGTTTATGTATGTATATGTATGTATGTTTGTACACATATACATATATATACAAAATTTAATCTCAGATTATATTATATATACATATTATTTTATGTATGGTATATATTGTATATTGTATGTTTTGTAAATTATATATTATGTTGAATATATTGTATATATAATATTTAGTATACATAATATATTATATTTTATTAGTATATATTTTGATTGTGTATAATTTTGTTTCAAGATAAAATAATATGCTTCCTTGAGACACTATCAAACAACTTTAATTTTACATCATATCTACAAAGAAAATTATATTTTGGGGAATCAGTTCATATTTTTAATGATTTATTTTCTAATATGATTTTATTATACAGTAAGACAAAACAAAATAATCATAAGTGACACACCAGTTGCTAGTGGAAATCCATATAAGTTCACGACCCTTCCTGTCACTGTGTATCCTAATGAGGCAAGTCTGCAGGTGCACACCCTTTAGTCATCCATCTTTATCTGATCTGAGATCATAATCAGGGTTAATTGTTCACTGATTTTAATCTTTTCACAATGTATTAACTAATAGTTTTCAGAGAGAAAATTAGAAAAAGAAAAGGTAAGGAAATTTTTGCCAACCACACATTGCTTTTATGGAGTGTTTATCATGAATATGTAATTCTAGGACAAAATAGCATGAAGTATAGATGTTCCCTTTCTCTAGAATAACATTTTCAAAAGGAACTAAATAATAAACTAAGGAATATGATAAATCACAATAAAAATGTAGAATGATATCTGCCATATCATAGTGAAGATAGAGGCAGAAAGATGATCCTTGGGCTTTCTGGCCAACCAGTCTAGCTGATCAGTGAGTACCAAGTTCAGCGAGAGACTCAACAGAGCTTAGCACACATGGAGAGAAGTGAAGGTTTGAAAGCCATTGAGAAATGCAAGTTTGGCAGGCCTGCTTTGTGATTCAGGCCCACCAACCACTTAGGAGGCTGATGTAGCAGTACCAAAAGTTCAAAACCTTCCTGGGCAACTATGAGACCCTGTGTCAAAATAAAGAATACTAAGACAAACCACTGAGAGATAGCTTGGTAGTTAATAACTCTGGCTGCTCTTCTAGAGGATCTAGATTTGAATGCTTTTACACACCATATGTAACTCCAGTTCCAGAGGGATTTAGTGCCCTGTTTTAGCCTTTTGTGGGTTCTGGGCATGCATGTGGTATACAGACATACTTGTGGACAAAACATTCACACACATTGGTGTGTGTGTGTGTGTGTGTGTGTGTGTGTGTGTGTACTAAGAAGACCTGGGGTAACTTGATAGTAAGTTACCCACCCAGCATTTGTGAGTGCATAGGTTCAATTCCCAGTATGGAAAAGTAAAGTAGTATAGGAAAATGGATTTTCTTCCCATACCTTTAGACATTTGCCATGTTTTAGATAACATGCATTTATTTGGTATTAGAACATTTAAGGCAAGCACAGTTGGGACTTTAATTGTTTCAAAGCTTATTTTTAATGATGGTATTTAAATGTTTTAACCTTCTTTCTAGACCACGATCTAACAGAGGAAAAGAAAAAGGGGAAGTGGACCTGTTTAGAAATGGTTCTTTGGGGGCAACTCCTGTATGTGTTGTCTAGATATCTGCAGTTCAGTTCACAAGTCTGCAGTGCCAGCTCTGTCCACTCACAAACGCTTCACAGATATACAAGAAGTCCAGTTTGGTAGAGTCATAATAGCAAACATGAATCATCAGTGGTGGAACTTCCTAGCAGAGACAGCCAAACCTCAGGTCTGGCATGAGTCCTCAGGAGGGACCAGCAGGAACAGCAGGAGAAGTTCTCAGCTGTGGCTCAGCAAAGACCCATAAGTGTTTATCTATTCAAGCAAGCCAAGCTCAACTCTCCATCACTGTTCAGTCCTATTTATACTCCCTCCAAACAGCTGTGTCATTCACAACTCTGGCCTCACTAGTTGTCTTCCCTTTGCACATGCATCTGTCTCAGCTGACATCACTCTGCCATCCACCTGAGTCCACAGAAGGGGCAACAAAGTGCAGCACACCACTACAAGCTTTTTGGTGTGTTTCTCCCTGTGCAATCCCTGACAAATGGAGCTCAACTATGAAATGTAAGGTGTACCACCAATACGTGCATGAGGCTAGTGAAGAATCCTTCATTGCATGTCCTTTCACATGCTCGCTTTAGTAGAACATCTTTTCACATGTGTCTGCTTCAGCAAAATGTTCCTTCACTTGTTTGCCCCAGCAAAACTCTATCCAACACAACTGACTTTCAAAAGAACTCTCAAGTTTCTACTTCAGAGAGTAGCACATACCTTTAAACGGCACTCAGAGGCAGAGGCAGGAAAATTGCAAAGGCAGCTTAGGGACTATAAGTAAGACTCTGCCTCAAACAAAACAAAACAAAACAAAACAAGTCATAAAGGCAATACCAAAGATTTTCTAAATCATTTATAAGAGGTATGCTTTAAATTCAAATAATCTTCAACTTCAAGAAGACAGTGAGAATTTAAAAGTGCTAAAAATACCACTTGGGATAATTATTAATAGGTGGTACATTTGAGCTTTAAGAATATAAAAATTTAGGCTGGCAAAATGGCTCAATGGCTAAAGCCTCAGTTGTTGCCAAGCAGCTGTTCCTGAGTTTCATCTTTAGGACTTACCTAATGGGAAAAAGAAAGAAAACTACTTCCAACAAGATGTCCTTTGCCTTTTGTTCTATGCCATCCCATGTATCTGTGCTCCTACACCCTCCCCAACCACCAATAAATAAGTCAATCTAATAAAAAGTAAGGAAAATACTTTTTAAAGAAAGAAGTAAGCCATTATATCAGAATAAGAAAAATAATTCCTATTTGGTGAGAACAGACAAGATAAAGGTCTTTTATGGTGCTGGATTCAAGTCACTTTGTAAAACACAAAGACTGCACTCATGAAGACATTTAAAGCACCTCAATCCCCAGGTTGTCAGTAAGGTAGGATCAGTGCAGCCTCTACCAAGTTAAGAGATGACTTGCTTTTGAAACGGGCCAGAGTGGAATGCCCTAGGCTTTCATGTCAACGTCAGGGAACTGGTTAACCTCTTTCAAAAGATAATTTGGAGAGATTGAAAATATTCTAGATCTGAGAGAGGCAAGAGCAAGATGCATTTTTCAATATTAAACTTTATGGATTTCCTTGTCCTAGAAAAGATCAGAGGACATAATATTGCTTTCAATGTTAGCAAACTATATGCTTGGTATTCTCTTTGAAAATATTAAATTTATGAAAGTTACATCAGGGTTATATAAAGAGGTTCTGATTAGTTTCTTCAGTGGCAGAGAACTATTCTGACATCTAAGTATGGAAAAGAATTATAATTTTCTAAGTTTTCATCTCTGTCCAACATTCTTTTTGATGAAAGAAAAGAAAAGAAAACCATGTTAAAATACTCATTATATCCTCAAATAAACAAGATTTGGCATGTATTTTTGCACAGTCACATAGTCAAATGATGTGTTTCATGAAGACTAATATTTTTGCTCTCTTGCATTATATTATTGAAGTTTATTTTAATGATTTTCAGCTCAACAAATAGCTACTCCTGTGTTATTTAAGATTCCTACTGCTGCAATGAAAGGCCAAGACCAGAAATTACATTGGAGAGGAAAGGTTTTATTTGGCTTATGTCTCCATATCTTAGCTCCTCATAGAAGGAAGTCAGAACAGAAACTCAGGCAGGACAGCTTCAAGGAAGAGCAGAGACAGAGGTGAAAAGGTGCTGCTTAGTGGTTTGCTCACCATGGCTTGCTCAGCATTTTGTTGAACCCAGGACCACCAGCCCATGATGACACCATGCAAAATGGGCTTGGCCCTTCCCAATTAATCATTAATCAAGAAAGTGCCATATAGGTTTACCAGTAACCCATTCTTATTGAGGCATTTTCTTAATTGAGGTTTTGTCCTCCCAGATGACTTTAATTTGTGTCACATTGACATTAAAACTTTCCATCACAACTGAAAATATTTGTCTCAAAGCATGTCAAAGCATACAATGAAGCAGAAACCAAAGAAATATCAAATAGTTTAATTTTTCCAGGACCAAGGGGATGAGATCTTACTAAAGATCCATTTGATCTTTGTCCAAGTATACTAAAAGAATGCTATACACCTTAGATTTATAATTCTGCAAGTGAATGCTCTAGAAAGAAAAGGTAAATAGGTCTTTATAGATATTTCATTTAAATTTTAATATCTAGTTTCAGTTTCATTTCCCTAAGTTTGGTTTCTGTGTGATAAATAAAGATGAGGTTTAAAAACAGGTACATTTAAGGAATATTCCAACCCCAAGTTATTAGTTCATAGTGAAAAATACATGATTTATACAAAGAAAGTTGTATGGAAAAAACCTTAAAAATGGTTCTATGAAGTAGTGGAATAACTGAGACACAACAAATTAGAAAGTAATAGAGCAACCATGTCACTTCATAAAAGAGTTCTGGGATCATAGTCAAAGTAAATGGGGCAACTGCTTAAAAGAGAAAAAGGACATTAATTGGAAGGTAATCAAGAATTGAATATTATGCAAAAGAATTAATTAAACAGAAGAGATCAAGGTAAAAATTTGAAAATGCATCAAGTGCCAATGAATCAATTTTGTAAAATCTAAAGAATCCTTTATGTTGCTTTTCAGTTCCCCAAATCAAAAGAATGACAAGAATGAGCTAGGTACATGAATGACATAAGGACATGGTTCTAGGTATTAAAACCTAAATTCTCTGCACCCAACTACCCCTGCTAATCCACACCAAAACATCCCATCATGATGAAAACATGGTACACTTCTGTTTGTGTTTATTATCTGCAGCTGGGCTACTTAGAAGGCTTCAAGAACAAAGATGCTGTGTTTCCTATGAGTAAGAGGCCTATAGGTGTGTTTGCCGGAGTGGGAGTTCAGACATGCCTATTTTCTTAATTCTAACTGGATTATTCAGGACTGAAGTTCTTTCTAGGTTTATGTTACGCCATAGTCAATATTCCCTGTATGTGTTCCCCAATGAACAAAAGAAATACAGAGCACTGCATATTCCTTAGTCTTCATACAGCCATGTGTAAAATCAAGAGAACCAGGGGAAATGTATTGTTTCTGTTTGTCATTGTTTGGTCCCTGACTAAATTTTTTTTTAGAATTCTTAAAACTATGATAGCCATATTAGAGAATATATAAAACTCCAAGTGAGTCAATGTCAAAAGTCAGATGAAATTAAGCTAGACTCTAAGCTTATTCTCACTAAAATTTGATTACCAAGAGACAGACTCTATCATTGCCAAAATATGTCAAATATGTTATAGTCTGAGGGAAAGACCATACAGAGATTGCCCTACCTAGGGATTCATCCCATATACAGTTACAAAACCGACACTATTGTGAACACTAAGAAGTACTTGCTGACAGGAGCCTGATATAGCTGTCATCTGGGAGGCTCTGCCAGTGCATGACAAATACAGAGGGGGACACTTATAGCCAACAATTGAACTGAGCACAGTGTCCCCAATGGTCAAGCTAGAGAAAGGTCCCAAGGAGCTGAAGGGGTTTGGAGCACCACAGGAGGAACAACAATTTGAACCACCCAGTAACCTCAGAACTCCCAGTGACTTAACCATCAGCCAAAGAGTTCACATGGAGTGACCCATGGCTCCAGATGTATATGCAGCACAGGTTGACCTTGTTGGACATCAAAGGGAGGAGAGGCCCTTGGTCCTGAGAAGGCTAGATGCCCCAGTAGAGGGGAATGCCAGGACAGGGAAGTGGGAGTGAGTAGATTGTCGAGCAGGGGAAGGGGGGATGGATTAGGGGATTTTCAGGGGTGAAACCAGGAAAGGGGACAGCATTTGAAATGTGAATAATGAATATATCTAATTTAACAAAAGAAATTTTTTAAAAAGGAAAGAAACAGAGTTAGAGGAAACAGATTCCAAAGACCAATATATATATATATATATATATATATATATATATATATATATATATATGTTAAAATTTCTTCCTAAGGGAAAACATGATATAAGGATTACTGATTTTGTATAAAACAGAGAAGGCAGCAAGGTAATTAAGAAGGATCTTATAGGTTCTTCTGTCCCATATGTTGTGGCTCACAGACTAATTTCTGACTATGTATTTTAAGGAAGTATATATGGAAAGACTTCAAATATGAGTGAAAATTTAAACACTTTCAAATATGCATGTCATTTCTCTTCATTTAATTCACTATAAATAGTGCTGACCTATTTCTTCACAATGAAACAGGCTATAAAGAAAGGCTTCTTTTGTTACTCAGTTATTCAAATATTCATTTTAAGTCAAGGAAGGTGTCATTCTTATTTCCTGTAATCAAGAGTCAAGACAATGCAGAAGAGATTAGAGAGCAGCCCTTCCAAAAGAGCAATCTTGTGAAGGAAACTTCAACTAGAGAAGGCTTGTATGTGCAGATGTGTAAGGAAGTAGTTGCTACATAATGAGCCTTAGTTTTCCTTTGTTCTGGACTCCCCTTTATTGAAAATACATTTTTCATATACATTATATACTAATTATAGTTTTCCTTCTCTCTACTCCTCCCAGTTCCTTCCCATAATCCCTCCCTTCCAGGTTGACTCCTTTTCTGTCTCTCATTAGGAAATAGCCAGCTTCCAAGGACAACAACCAAACATGACAAAAAAAGAACAAGATGGAGCTAAAGCATTAGAGAGAACTTGGACACCACAACCCAACAAGAGGAAAGAGTCCCAAGAGCAGAAAACAGTGTCAGAGACCCACTCATTCTCAAAGCCATAGTCCCATAAAAACACTAAGCTAATAGCTATAATATAAATACAGAGGACCTAGTATAGAACCATGTCATGCCTGTGCATGTTGCCTCAGTCTCTGGAACTGAATTTGTGCCCTTCTTAGTTGATTCAGGAGGCCTTAACCTCCTGGAGGCCTCAATTCCCCCCCTGCCCCCCTGCTCTAAAAATCTTTCCACTTTCTCTTCAATTAGATCTGAGCCCTGAGGGAAGGAATTTGATGGATTTTAGATGCTCTCACTGTGTAAGGTCTGTCTCTGGATTCCTGCACATTTTCCTATCTGCTGCAGGATGAAGCATTTCTGATGATGACTAGATAAAGCACTGCTATATGTCATATATATATATATATATATATATATATATATATATGTGTGTGTGTGTGTGTGTGTGTGTGTGTGTGTGTGTAATGTCATATTCATATCACTATGTCATATCATATGAATATGACGTCATATCACTAGGAATCACTTAATTGATATGCTTTCTTAGACTAGTAGTATATGCTTTTCCCCTCTGGGCTATCGAATCTCTGGCTATTGATTACTCAAGCAGTATCAGACATGACTTTGTTCTTGTAGAGTGAGCCTACAGGCCAATATGTCATAAGTTGGCTGCCCCCACATGCTCTATGCCACCATTTCCCTAGCATATTTTACATACAGGAGAGATTATAGGTCAAAGATTTTGTGGCTAGGTTGCTTTCGATACTTATCTTTTGGTAGCCTCCAGAGTATTTCCCTATTAGAAAGACACTGTTTTTCAAGAGTCACACAAATGGAATACTACTCAGCAATTAAAAATAATGAATTCATGCAATTTGTAGGTAAATGGTTAGATCTGGAAAATATCCTAAGCGAGTTAACCCAATCACAAAAGAATACACATAAAATGCAATCACTGATAAGTGGATATTAATGAGCCCAGAAGCCCTAAATACTCAAGGCACAATTAGCAATTCAAATGATTCCCAAGAAGAAGAAAGGAGAAGACCTTGGGCCTGAAAAGATTGGATCCAGTTTTGTAGATCCAGAACAGAGAAATGGTGTATGTGTGTGGGGGGAGGGATGATTGGGGAATAGTTGGGGGGGAGAGGACTTGTGGGACGTATGGTGGGGGGGGGAACTGGGAAAGGGGAAACCCTTTGGAATGTAAACAAAGAATATAGAAAATTTTAAAAAATTAGAAAAAAAAAAAGCAGATAGACCTTAACAGAAGGGGACTTGGAAGGCACAACTGGAAGATGTAGAGAGGAAGGGAATTTCATAATCAGGATGCACATGTGATAAAAAAAGATTTTGAATGAAAGAAAAAATGATAAAATGACTGAATGTGGTTATTGGTGTAAAAATGGACAATCTGTTATGTAGTAATTAACTGGTTTAAACTTGTAACTGAAACCCATTTCTCAGGGATTAAGTTAGAATTGATAATACAAACCTGGTCAAAGGCTATAGGACTGGTAACATCATAGGGAATAATGAGGAATCTCACATTATTGTTGGCAAATTTACATGATGTCCTCATTGAATTTAATTTTTATTTTAAAATCATTCTGCTTATGTTCTAGATGCTGAAAGCTTTCGTCAGAGAAGTTTCCTTGGAATTAGAAATAGTACGTGCAGAGACTTTTAACTGTTCAAAGTGTTGAGAATAGTGGCATGTGAGTGCTGATCTATCAACAAAATCTTTGTGTTACTTCTTCTATGGTGTGGGGGACATTGAGGAAGGAAGAGAGAACAGAGCATAGGGATGAGCCAAGCAGGTTATATGGATAATTCATGAATGGCAAATGCTCTGTTCAACTCACATCATCTGTGAGTACCTGCACAAAACCAGAGCAGGCTTAGAAATTCACTTCTTGACATGAACTCATGGGACACTATAAGCCATTAATAGTTGTTAGGAGAAAGACAGACATTTTTTTTTCATTTCAGGATGGAATAGCTACCCACATATCTGTACTTAAT
Organism: Apodemus agrarius; assembly: GCA_964023405.1. Taxonomy (NCBI): domain Eukaryota; kingdom Metazoa; phylum Chordata; class Mammalia; order Rodentia; family Muridae; genus Apodemus; species Apodemus agrarius. The sequence continues at coordinate 8,958,249 of OZ030021.1, forward strand.
CTCTCACCTATGATTCTTTAAATTATTTGAAAAAAAATTCTAGTGTCATCAATAGTGGACAGAAACTAGACATGAAAGTAGAAGGAAATTTAAGTGTGCAGAGCAAGGTGATCAAAAGGAGAGCAGCAAGGCGATGGCAGATGGGAATATGATCAAAATCTACATATGAAAGTCAATAACAAGTATCCCAGACTGACATATACAAATGACATTACAGAATGAGCAGAGACAGAACAGCAAGGTGACTCCACTGGTTTAAAAGAAAGGCATATTTTATATGGTATAATTTAGTATAATAGTAGATCAGTAGCATCAAGCTTATTTGTATTAATATAAAATAATCAAGCTTAAACGTTTAATAGTACTGCACAATGAGTGGAAACCAAGTTCGCTTATAAGTTTTATGGGAATAGAGAAAAATTCAACACGAACTTTGTCATACATCAAAAAATGCATAAAATAAAAACATTGACTCATTTTCCCTATATTCAACAGATACTAGTGTGGACACTGGTAAACAGGATGAAAATAATTAAATTAATGAGGCAGACACATACACACACACACACACAGAGAGAGAGAGAGAGAGAGAGAGAGAGAGAGAGAGAGAGAGAGAGAGAGAGAGAGAGAGAGACTGGTTTTCTTGCACCATACCCGATTCTCTTAGCATTCATAGGAAGCAATGATACAAAGGGTCAAGCAGAGAGCAATTACGTATAAGGTTAGCCAATGCGTCAATGCGTTCTGGCTGGATGTGAGATTGGGCACAGATTGATTTTCTTCAGTTAGTTATTACTATGTGCAGAGGTTGTATTACAGTCAGGGTGAAGAAAAGGAGTTTTGCATTTGATCCCAAAGATTTCCTGCTTAAAAGAAAACAGAATGGCTGGTTGTTGTGACATGATACTTTTCATTCCTGCAGAGCTATCTCAATTCCTGTGACCCCATGGAAAAGTGTCTCAGCTTAAACTTTTGCTTCCCTGATTAACACCAAACTTGTAAGTACAGAAAAACAATACTGAAAATTCGACAACCAAAGTAAGAGTCAGGACGGACCTAGCTAAGTCGCTGTTCTGTATCATTATTTGTACTAGTTTAGAACTCTGTACTCACAATAAAACGAGAGAATGGCAATTTGGTTTTGCCTTGAGTACTTCATACATATTGGCAAGTCTAAATTCCTATGTCTCAAGTCTGTAGTCTAATCCCTATCATAAACTAAACCTTACAACAGACATGTAGGTTCCAAACAGTGTTACTTCCTATAGTCTCATTTTAATTTATATACTTAAGATGCAAACCAATATTGTTTTATATATTTTAATAAAGAAAGGGAAACCTCCACATAATTGTACCATCCTTTGCTCTCTGTCCTATGTAGGTCACATAAATGCAATGTCTTTATTCCCAAGCTGTCTCTATGACAACTTAATAATAGTTTTATTTTTGAAATCTGTTGGAAAATAACTTGTGTGAACATGCAGTACTTAGTTCTTTGCTCTCTAAGGAAAAAGAAAAAGTGTGTTTTTCCTTTAGCTATTTCTTGGAACAACTTATGAATTTTCTAAAGTTGCTGACTACTGACATTATAGTTCCCTAAAGTAACTGTGTTCTCTTATTTAGAATTTTTAGTTTAATACTATCTGTGGGGTTTCTATTGTATTTTATTTAGTCAACTTATCATTAGAGCATTGTATATCCAAGAAAGTCCATTTTATCCTTGTAAAGTACAAAATCCACCTAGAGAATGTACTCTGCATAGAATTAAAAACTAAATAAAAATTTACATTTTAACTTATATCCATATATATGATCATATATATCCATATATATATGTATATACATATATATATATACATACATCAGTCTCTTTATAGACTGTATATATATGTCTGTGTGTGTGTGTGTGTATATATATATATATACATATATATATATATGTATATATATATATATTAGTCTATTTATGGTCCTCAATAGTGACTATATCCAGAATTAGATGGAATTTTTTCTCTGTGTTTATTTCTTAGTGATGTGAGGATATCTGAGACACAGTCTGTCTTCTTAGTAACATTGCCCAAGTTTCCAATAAAAAATGATACCACAAAAGAACACACATACCACAAAACAATTCACATATCAAATGATGCCCAAGAAGTAAGGAAGGACAGGCCCCTGGTCCTATAAAGGCTCAGTGGAGCAATTTAGGGGAATACCAGGACAGGGAAACAGGAAGGGGTTGATTGGGGAACAGGGGGAGGGAAGAAGGCTTATGGGACTTTCAGGGAGGGTGATCCTGGAAAGGGAAAATAATTTGAAATGTTAATACAGATTATATCGAATAAAAATAATTAAAATAAATAAATAAGTGGCTTAAATATGAATAAATAACATTCTAATGAATACTAAATTAGTTTTTTAGTTTAGCATATCAATTACAATATTTGCATGTTAGAAAAATATATAAATTATTTTTCTGATAACATATAAATCAGTAAACAAATAAATGTTAAATTAAGAACAAACTCAAATCACAAATAAAATGTAATATGGTGTTCAAATTACTATAGTTATATATCTAAAGTGAGAAGGGAATTTAGTGATATAAAATAAGCATTATGAATTTAGAGTGTTCCTCGTGGTGTATATGTGTGTTTATGTGAATGCTTACAGCTTGAATAGTAATTCATTGTTTTGTGGCTTCCTCCAAGTTAAGAAAACATTCTATTGGTTATAATCTATGAAATAATATTACCATATAATTTCATAATTTGAAAATGTCTGAGGCCAAGTTCAATTATTTACAACTCTTCAAAATTGAAACAGTAAGCATTACAGGAGGGGGAAAAGAGAGAGAGAGAGAGAGAGAGAGAGAGAGAGAGAGAGAGAGAGACAGAATGAGAGAGAGAGAGAGAGAGAGAGAGAGAGAGAGAGAGAGAGAGAATAGAGATTACATAATAATTTCCATAGTCAATTCTTTCCATTAAATCATTAAATATATGGAACGGGGGATCAGCACCCTTAGCTGACCCCTAATCAAGGGTTTTATAAAAGAATGTAATGAACTTTATTAATATAAATAATATATTTAATATACTATATTTTTCTCAGGTTTCCTGAAGAATGAAAGAAACTGGAGCCACTGGGACCAGTCGATACCTTCTTAAACTTGAAAACTTGACAAATAAATGAAAAATATGATCCTATTGTGGAGAAAATTATTAGAAAATTATAACACTGTAAATATCAAATTGTTTGGTAAAAATATATAGTTAACTTCTGTATTACACATCCTGACACTGTAGAATGTAGTCTCTATCCATATCTTTAGTTACATCTCTCTCATTCTGTGATACCTGAAAAATTTAGTTCCACTGTTTTTAATTAGGTAAATTATAGAAATTTACATAGGCTTACCATTTAAAATGAAAAAATTCCTCCCAGAAAAAAAATGAAATCAAGTTGCAAATCATCTTCTAAATATTTATTAATGTTTTAACTTGCTTATGTTTGCTTGGAAACCTCTGAGATAGTGGACTCTGTAAGTACAGATGACTATTTACAATTGAAAAAATCTTAGCCAGGTGTTCTGGCATTGACAACTGGAAGTACAATCTGTTTCACTCCTGTGATCTTGGGAGCTGCCCATTGAATTCTTGCCAGTAGTCAGTAAAAATTTCAGTAAAATGGATCCTTTAAGCAAATAAATGTGTTGGAGCTAAGAGGTAATTTCGATTTATCATTTTTAATTAATTACTTTATTTAATTACATTCTAAATGTTGCTCACCTACCCAGTCCTCCCTCCCAGAGCTCTTCACCTCCATCCCCTCCCCTTTTCATCTGCAAACATGCTCCCCTCCCCAAGCCACTCAACCACCCCCTGGGCATTCCCTTTCCCTGAGGCATCAAGTACCTACAAGATTAGGTGAAACCTCTCCCACTAAGGCCAGACAAGGCAGTCCTTTGTTCCATATGTGTCAGGGCAATAGATCAGCCTGTGTGCACTCTATGGTTGGTGGCATAGTCTCTAGGAGCTCCCATGGGTCAGGCTAGTTGATACTGTCATTCTTTTTTTTTTAAATTTTTGTATTAATTAGTTATATTTATACACTCCATATTGTATTCCCTCCCTGCCAACCGCTGTCTACCCTTCGACTGTTCCACATCCCATACCTCCTCACCTCCCCTTGTCTCCACGAGGACGTCCCTATGCCCCATCCCACCTGACCTCTAAACTCCCTGGGACTTCCAGTCTCTTGAGGTTTAGGTGCATTATCTCCGAATGAACATAGCCCTGGCAGTCCTCTATTGTATGTGTGTTAGGGGCCTCATATCATCTGGTGCAGGCTGCCTGTTTGGTGGGCTAGTATTTGAGAGTTCCCGGGGGTTCAGATTACATGAGACTGCTGGTCTTCCTACAGGGTCACTCTCAGCTTCATTCAGCCTTCCCTAATTCGACAGCAGGGGTCAGCTGCTCTGTCCATTGGTTGGGTGCAAATATCTGCATCTGACTCTTTCAGCTTCTTGTTGGGTATTCTGGAGTGCTGTCATGCTAGGTTCCTTTTTGTGAGCGCTCCATAGCCTCAGTAATAGTGTCAGGCCTTGGGACCTCCCCTTGAGCTGGATCCCACTGTGGGCCTATCAGTGGACCTCCTTTTCCTCAGCCTCCTGTCCATTTCCATCCATGTAATTCTTTTAGTCAGGACCAATTGTGGGTCACAGTCATGACTGTGGGCTGGCCGCCCTCTCCCTCATTTGAAGCCCTATCTTCCTGCTGGAAGTGGGCTCTATAAGTTCCCTCTCCCTACTGACAAGAATTTCATTTAAGGCCCCTCCCTTTTAATCCTGTGAGTTGCAAGATGGTACAACCACTATGGAAATCAGTCTGGTAGTCAGAAAATTGGCCATGACACTTCCAAAGGACCCTGTCATACCACTCTTGGGCATATACCCAGAGTATTCCCCTGCAGGCAACAAGGACACATGCTCCACTATGTACATAGCAGCCTTGTTTATAATAGCCAGAAGCTAGAAAGAACCAAGATGTCCCTCAATGGAGGAATGGATACAGAAAATGTGGTATATTTATACGAGGACATCCTGAGAAAATGGATGGAACTAGAAAATATCATCCTGAGTGAGGTAACTCAGACCCAGAAGGACATGCATAGTATGTACTCACTAATAAGTATATATTAGCACAAAAAAAGGTACAGAATTCTCACAATATCATCCACAGAACTCAAAAAAGAAACAAACTGAATTGCCCAAGTGAGGACACCTCAGTCCCACTTGGAAGGGAGAAGAAAGCAATCACAAGTGGGGAGGGAGGGAGGGACCTGGGAGGGAAATTGGACAGGGGCCAGCAGAAAGCATGAAAACAGGCAACCTCGGGAGATAGAAGGTTGGGGGGACCCTCTAGAATGCACTAGAGACTGTTATTCTTCCTATTGGTTAGTTGATAATGTTTGTCTCCTTATGGGGTTTTGATCCACTTCAGCTCCCTCAATCCCTCCCCTAACACTTCCACAGGGGTCCCTGAAAATAGTCCTTAGTCAGATGGTTGGCTACATATGTCTTAGCTGCTGTTATAGCCTCTCAGAGGACAGCCATGCTATGCTCCTGTCTGAGAGCACAACATACCATCAGTAATGGTGGCAGGTTTTGGTGAAAACTCATGGAATAGATCTAAGTTGGGCAAGTCACTGGATGGCCCTTCCTTCAGTGTCTGCTCCAGTTTTGTCCCTGCATTTCTTTTAGACAAGAGCAATTCTGTGTCACAACTATTTAAGGTGGGTTGGTGACCCCATCCCACAACTGCGGCCCCTGTCTGTCTACTAGAGGTGATCTCTTCAGATTCCATATCCCCACTGTTGGGTAATTCCCCTGACGTCATCCCCATTGATTCCTGGGATCTTTTCACATCCCAGGTCTCTGGGACTTTCTAGAAATTCCCCCACCCCTATTCCCCACCAGGTACATATTTCCACTCATTCTTTAGCCTTCTGGGCTTCTCTCCTGTGTGCAGCAACAACCCTGATCATGCTGATCCGCTCCTCTCCCCTCTCCCAGCCAAGTCCATCCCTCTGCCACCAGTGATTTCATTGATCCTCCTTCTAAGTGGGATTGCAGTATCCTCACTTGGCCTTCCATCTTGATAAACTTTTTTATATTCTGTGGGTTGCATTTGGGGTATTCTGTAAATTTCACTAGTATCCACTTATCAGTGATTTCATACCATGCAAGTCCTTTAGGGTCTGTGCTATTTCACTCAGGATAATAGTTTCTAGTTTCATCCATTTATCTGCAAAATTAATGATGTCCTCATTTTTAATAGCTGAAAAATATCCCCTTGTGTAAATGAAGCACATTTCTTGTATCCATTGTTCAGTTGGGGGATATCTGTTTTCTTGTTTGTTTTGTTTTGTTTTCTTTGTTGTTGTTGTTTCTTGTTTGTTTTTTCCAGTTTCTTCCTCTTACAAATAAGGATTCTATGACCATAGTGGAGAATGTGTCCTTGTGGTATGGCAGAGCATCTTTTGAGGATATGTGTAGCTGTGGTCTTCCGCTGTAGTACTACATCTAATTTTCTGAGGAACTAACTGCCAGGTTGATTTCCATAGTGGTTGCACAAGTTTGCAACCCCATCAGCAATGGAGGCATATTCCTCTTTCTCCAGATCTTCTCAGGTATGTGCTGTCACTTGAGTTTTTGATCTTATCCATTCTGATTGGTAAGGTGGAATCTCTGGGTCATTTTGATTTGCATATTCCTGATCACTAAGGACTTTGAAATTTTCTTTAAGTGATTCGGAGACATTCCAGATTCCCCTGTTGAGAATTCTCTGCTTACCTATATATCTTATTTTCTAATTGGTTTATTTTGTATTCTTTGGAGTCTACTTACTTGAGTTCTTCATATATTTTGTATATTATCCCTCTACCAGATATAGGGATACTGAAGATATTTTCCATTTTGTCCTATTGACAGTGTCCTTTGCACCATGACCTGTCAAATAGATTACATCAAGTATGATTTTTGTTTTTTTTTAAATTCTTTCAGTTTTTCTGGGTTTTTAGTTTTTATTATTGGCAGAATGACATATTTTTGTATTCTGAGTAGATATTTTCAAATATAAAGTTAAGGTGTGCATTAAATTTTATGCATATCTTTATAAAGGACTGCAATATTTGAAAAATAAATTCTACTTATGAAGATGGAAATAGTAGTGACTGTAGAGGTGATGATGTTGAGGATGTTGTTGATAACAGTGACGGTGAGGAGGAGGAAGAGTAGAAGGATGGCAGTGTTGATATTGCTGGTAAAAGTAGATATATTGATGATGAGGATGATGGTGCTGCTGATGTAGATGAGGAGGAGAGGAGGACCATGGCAGTAGTAATGCTGGTGATATTGAGAGTAATGGATTGGCAGCTCAGGGTCATATAGACCTTCAATGGAAGGTCATATAGACCTTCAACGTGATACATAAGTGCTTTACCACAGAGTTACATCCTGAGTCTTAAATGCTTTTCTTTCTCACCTCTCAAATTCTTACTACATTTCTGTCTTTGATACTAGTCAGATGTATAATTGTTAAGATTTTTTTTAAAACTCCCTTATTTTTGTGAGCACTCCATAGCCTCCTCAGTAATAGTGTCAGAGGCCTTAGGGCCTCACCTTGAGTTGAATCCCACATTGGGCCTGTTGCTGGACCTCCTTTTCCTCAGCTCTTCTGTATTTTTGTCCCTGCAGTCCTTTCAGATCAGAAACATTATGGGGGAGAGTTTTGAATGTGGGATGTCAACCTCATCCCTCACTTGATTTCTTGTCTTCCTTCTGGAGATGGGCTCTACAAGTTCTCCCTTCCCACTGTAGAGCATTTTATCTAAGGTCCCTCCTTTGAGTCCCGAGAGTCTCTCACCTACCAGGTCTCTGGTACATTCTGGAGGGTCCCCCAAACCTCCTACTTCCCAGGGTTGCAGGTTTCCATTCTTTTTTTTTTAATTTTTATTTTCTATATTCTATGTTTACATTCCAAAGGCTTTCCCCTTTCCCAGTCCCCCCCCACCATACGTCCCATAGTTCCTCTCCCCCTCAACTATTCCCCAATAATTCCCCCTCCCCCCACGGTTTCTCTACAAAACTGGATCCAATCTTTACAGGCCCAGGGTCTTCCCATTTCTTCTTCATGGGAATCATTTGACTTGCTAATTGTGCCTTGAGTATTTAGGGCTTCTGGGCTCATTAGTATCCACTTATCAGTGATTGCATTTCATGTGTATTCTTTTGTGATTGGGTTAACTCACTCAGGATGATATTTTTCCAGGTCTAACCATTTACCTACAAATTGCATGAATTCATTATTTTTAATTGCTGAGTAGCATTCCATTGTATAAATATGCCACATTTTCTGTATCCATTCCTCCTTTGAGGGATATTTGGGCTCCTTCCAATTTCTGGCTATTATAAACAAGGCTGCTATAAACATAGGGGAGCATGTGTCTTTATTGTATGCAGGGGAATCCTCTGAGTATATGCCCAGGAGTGGTATGCCAGGGTCCTCTGGAAGTGACATGCCTAATTTTCTGAGGAACCGCCAAACTGATTTCCAGAGTGGTTTTACCATTTTACAATCCCACCAACAGTGGAGGAGTGTTCCTCTTTCTCCAAATCCTCGCCAGCACTTGGTGTCTCTTGAGTTTTTAATCTTAGCCATTCTAACTGGTATGAGATGGAATCTCAGGGTTGTTTTTATTTGCATTTCTGTGATGACTAATGATGTTGAACATCTCTTAAGGTGTTTCTCGGCCATCCGAATTTCTTCTGGTGAAAATTCTTTGTTTAGCTCTGTACCCCATTTTTTCATAGGGTTATTTGGTTCTTAGTGGTCAAACTTCTTGAGTTCTTTGTATATATTGGATATTAGCCCTCTGTCGGATATGGGGTTGGTGAAGATCTTTTCCCACTTTGTTCGTTGTCATTTTGTCCTTCTGACAGTGTCCATTGCCTTGCAGAAACTTTGTAATTTTATGAGGTCCCATTTGTCAATTCTTGATCTTAGTGCATAAGCTATTGGTGTTCGGTTCAGGAACTTTCCCCCTGTGCCTATGTCCTACAGGGTCTTCCCAAGTTTCTTTTCTAATAGATTCAGTGTATCTGGTTTTATGTGGAGGTCCTTGATCCACTTAGAGTTGATCTTAGTGCAAAGAGATAAGAGTGGGTCAATTCGCATTCTTCTGCATGTTGACCTCCAGTTGAACCAGCACCATTTGTTGAAAAGGCTATCTTTATTCCATTGGATGGTTGTGGCTCCTTTAACAAAGATCAAGTGACCATAAGTCTGTGGGTTAATTTCTGGGTCTTCAATCCTATTCCATTGATCCACTTGCCTGTTGCTGTACAAATACCATGCAGTTTTTAACACAATTGCTCTGTAGTACTGTTTAAGGTCAGGGATATTGATTTCCCCAGAAGTCCTTTTATTGTTGAGAATAGTTTTAGCTATCCTGGGTTTTTTGTTGCTCCAGATGAATTTGAGAATTGCTCTTTCTAGATCTATGAAGAATTTAGTTGGGATTTTGATGATCGCATTGAATCTGTAGATTGCTTTTGGCAAGATGGCCATTTTTACTATATTGATCCTGCCAATCCAGGAGCAAGAAATATTTTTCCATCTTCTGAGGTCTTTTTCAATTTCTTTCTTCAAGGACTTGAAGTTCCTGTCATACAGATCTTTTGCTTGTTTGGTTAGAGTTATGCCAAGCTACTTTATGTTGTTTGTGGCTATTGTGAAGGGTGTTATTTCCCCAACTTCTTTCTCAGTCTGCTTGTCCTTTGAGTACAAGAAGACTACTGATTTGCTTGAGTTAATTTTATAACCAGCCACTTTGCTGAAGTTGTTTATCAGCTGTAGAAGTTCTCTGGTGGAGTTTTTTGGGTCACTTAAGTAAACTATCATATCATCTGCAAATAATGATAGTTTGACTTCTTCCTTTCCATTTTGTATTCCTTTGACTTCCTTATGTTGTCTAATTGCTCTTGCTAGAACTTCAAGTACTATACTGAAAAGATATGGAGAGAGAGGGCAGTGTTGTCTAGTCCCTGATTTTAGTGGGATTGCTTCAAGTTTCTCTCCATTTATTTCGATGATGGCTACTGGTTTGCTGTAGATTGCTTTTACTATGTTTAGGTATGGGCCTTGAATTCCTGCTCTTTCCAAGACTTTTAGCATTAAAGGATGCTGAATTTTGTCAAATGCTTTTTCAGCATCTAATGAGATGACCATGTGGTTTTTTTCTTTTAGTTTGTTTATGTAGTGGATTACATTGATGGATTTCCGTATATTGAACCATCCCTGCATCCCTAGAATGAAGCCTACTTGATCATGGTGAATGATCATTTTGATGTGCTCTTGGATTCGGTTGGCAAGAATTTTATTTAGTATTTTTGCATTGATATTCATAAGAGAAATTGGCCTGTAGTTCTCTTTCTTTGTTGGATCTTTTTGTGGTTTAGGTATTAGCGTAATTGTGGCTTCAAAGAATGAGTTGAGCTGTATCCCTTCTGTCTCTATTTTGTGGAATTGTTTGAAAAGTATTGGTGTTAAGTCTTCTTTGAAAGTCTGGTAGAATTCTGCACTAAAACCATCTGGTCCTGTACTTTTCTTGGTTGGGAGGCTTTCTATAACCCCTTCTATTTCTTTAGGGTTTATGGGACTATTTAGCTGCTCTATTTGATGCTGATTTAATTTTGGTATTTGGTATCTGTCTAGGAAATTGTCCATTTCCTCCAGATTCTCCAGTTGTTTTGAGTATAGACCTTTGTAGTAGGATCTGTTGATCTTTTGAATTTCCTCAGTTTCTGTTGTTATGTCTCCCTTTTCATTTCTAATTTTGTTAATTTGTATACTGTCTCTGTGTCCTTTGGTTAGTCTGGCTAAGGGTTTATCTATCTTGTTGATTTTCTCAAAGAACCAGCTCCTGGTCTTGTTGATTCTTTGTATGGTTTCTTTGTTTCTACTTGATTGATTTTATCCCTGAGTTTGATGATTTCTTGTCTTCTACTCCTCCTGGGTGAATTAACTTCTTTTTCTTCCGGGGCTTCAAGGTGTGCCATTAAGCTGCTAGCATATGCTCTCTCCAGTTTCTTTTTGGATGCACTTAGAGCTATGAGTTTTCCTCTTAGCACTGCTTTCATTGTGTCCCATAGATTTGGGTAGGTTGTACCTTCATTTTCATTGAATTCTAAAAAGTCTTTGATTTCTTTTTTTATTTCTTCCTTGATCAAGGTGTCATTGAGTATTGTTCAGTTTCCATGTGTATGTGGGCTTTCTGTTGTTTTTGTTGCTATTGAAGACCACTCTTACTCCATGGTGATCTGATAGGAGGCATGGGATTAGCTCGATCTTCTTGTATTTGTTGACATCTGTCTTGTGACCAATTATATGATCTATTTTGGAGAAGGTACCATGTGGTGCTGAGAAAAAGGTATATTCTTTAGCTTTAGGATAAAATGTTCTCTCTATATATATATATGGTAAATCCAATTGGTCCAGAGTTTCAATTAGTTTCACTGTGTCCCTGTTTAGTTTCTGCTTTCCTGATCGGTCCATTGAGGAGAGTGGAGTGTTGAAGTCACCCACAATTATTGTGTTAGGTGTAATGTGTGCTTTAAGCTTTAGTAAGGTTTCTTTTATGAATGAGGGTGCCCTTGCATTTGGAACATAGATGTTCAGTATTGAGAGCTCTTCTTGGTGGATTTTCCCTTTGGCCAGCAAGAAGTGACCTTCTGAGTCTCTTTTGATGATTTTAGGTTGGAAGTCAATTTTATCTGATATTAGAATGGCTACTCCGCCTTGTTTCCTGGGACCATTTGCTTATAAAATTGTCTTCCAGCCTTTTACTCTAAGGCAGTGTTTGTCTTTAACACGGAGATGTGTTTCCTGTATGCAACAAAATGTAGGGTCCTGTTTCCGTATCCAGTCTGTTAATCTATGTCTTTTTACTAGGGAATTGAGTCCATTGATGTTAAGAGATATTAAGGAATAGTAATTATTACCTCCAGACATTTTTGAAATTATATTTATTTATTTATTTTATTTATTTTTTATATTCGAGAGGTTGTCTTCTTTGGGGTTTGATGAGAGGAGGTTTCTATCTTGCTTCTTCCCGGGTGTAGTTTCTGTCCTTGTCTTGGTGTTTTCCCCCTAATATCCTTTGTAAGGCTGGATTTGTGGAAAGGTATCATGCAAATTTGGTTTTATCATGGAATACCTTGATTTTTCCATCTATGGCGATTGAGAGCTTTGCTGGGTAAAGTAGTTTTGGCTGAAGTTTGTGTTCTTTTAGAGTTTGCATTATATCTTCCCAGGATCTTCTAGCTTTCATGGTCTCAGGTGAGAAGTATGGTGTTATTCTGATAGGTCTTCCTTTATAAGTTACTTGGCCTTTTTCTCTTGCTGCCTTTAATATTCTTTGTTTAGTACATTTGGAGTTTTGATTATTAAATGACGAGATGTATTTCTGTTCTGATCCAGTCTGTTTGGGGTTCTATATGCTTCTTGTATATTCATGGGCATCTCTCTCTTTAGGTTGGGGAAGTTTTCTTCCATAATTTTATAGAAGATATTTGCTGGCCCTTTAACTTGTAAATCTTCACTCTCATCTATACCTATAATCCTTAGGTTTGGTCTTCTCATTGTGTCCTGGATTTTCTGGATGTTTTGGGTTACAACCTTTTTGCATTTAGTATTTTCTTTGACTGTTGAATCAATGGTTCCTATGGTATCTTCGGCTTCTAAGATTCTGTCTTCTATCTCTTGTATTCTATTGTTGATATTTGCATCTGTGGCCCCTCATTTCTTCCCAAGGTTTTCTATCTCCAATGTTGTCTCCCTCTGCGATTTCTTAGTTGTTTCTACTTCTGTTTTTAGTACCTGGATGGATACGCTCAGATCTTTTGCTTGCTTGATTGTATTTTCATGTATTTCTTTAATAGATTTTTGTGTTTCCTCTTTCATAGCTTCTACTTGTTGGCCCACATTCTTCTGTAGTTCTTTAAGTGATTTTTGTCTTTCTTCCTTATTGTCTTCTTCTTTTTGATCCATCTTCTCCTGCATTTCTTGAAGTGATTTTTGTATTTGCCTTGTAAAGGCTTCTAACTTTTGATCCATTTTCTCCTCTATTTCTTTAGGAGATTTTTCTATGTGTTTAGCTACCAGCATCCTGACCAGTGATTTTATATCCAAGTCTTGTTTTTCTGGTGTTTTGGGGTATCCAGGACTTCCTGTTGTTGGCGAACTGGGTTCAGATGTTGTCATGTTGCCTTGATTTCTGTTAGTAATGTTCCTTTGTTTTCCTTTTGCCATCTGGTTATTTCTGGTGTTAGTTGGCCTTGTTGTCACTGGCTGGTGTTTGAATCTCTCTTGAGGCTGGGCTCACCTGTTGTTTCTCTACTAGTGGTTATGAGTGACTGCTGCTCAAAGGGATCACGAGCTGGCTGCCACTGGCTACCTTGGTGCATGGCCTGAGGTCGCGGGGCAGTCCATCAGAGCCTTGGCGGGTGCAGCTGGCCCTGCCTGGCAGGGAGAGCTTAGCAGATCCCCCTGTGCAATAGCCCCGGATGGAATCTGTCTACCTGGGCCTCTCCAGCTGTGTCCTGGTTGCAATATGGAGGCATGCTGCTACCGCTGGTCCAGGGTCCTGGGAGCTGGCTGCCACTGGCTGCCTTGGTGCACGGCCTGAGGTCGCGGGGCAGTCCATCAGAGCCTTGGCGGTTGGAGCTGGGCCTGCCTGGCAGGGAGAGCCTAGCAGATCCCCCCGCGCAATAGCGCCTGATGGAATCTGTCTACCTGGGCCTCTCCAGCTGTGTTCTGGTTGCAATATGAAGGCCTGCTGCTACTCACAGGTTTCCATTCTTTGTGCTGGCCCTAAGGGCATCAGTCCTTTCCCCCCACCCAATACCAGATCAGATTCCCCTTTTGCCCTCGAAACCTTGCCCACTTTCCCTCCCAAATCACTCCCCACTTGTGATTGATTTCTTCTCCCTCCCAAGTGGAACTGAGGTGTCCTTACTTGGGCCCATTTTGAGTTCTGTGAACTGTATCTTAGGTATTCTGTGCATTTTATTTTTTCATTTTTTTGCTAATACCCACTTATAGAGTACATACCATGCATGTTCTTTTGGGTCTGAGTTACCTCACTCCCATTTTCCTGTGAAACTCAGGATGTCCTCGTTCCTAATAGCTGAGTAGTATTAAAAGGGATTTATCATGACTGCCCTCAAAAAGACCCAACAAACAGCTCAAAGAGTCAGACACAGATATTTGCACCTAACCAATGGACAGAAGCTGCTGAACCCAGTGGTCGAATTATGGAGAAGGTGGAAGAAGCTGAGCAGGCGAGAGACCCTGTAGGAGGATCAGCAGTCTCAATTAACCTGAACACCTGAGATCTCTCAAACACTAGACCACCAACCAGGCAGCATCCACCAGCTGTTGTGAGGGCCCCAACACATATACCGCAGAGGACTACTGTGTCTGGGTCCAGTCAGAGAAGATGCATCTAACCCTCAAGAGACTGGAGGCTGCAGGAAGTTTAGAGGTCTGGTAGGATTGGTGGGTGGGGTCATCCTCGTGTAGACAGGGGGGCAAGAAGGGGAATAAAATTTGAAGTGTAAATAAATAAATAAACCTTTAAAAATTGCTGTACCAAGGTGAAAAATTTAAAGCAAGAGGTTACTTCAATACACACAAATATACAGTTTCTCTCTTTCTCTCTCTCTCTCTCTCTCTCTCTCTCTCTCTCTCTCAAACACACACACACACACACACACACACACACACATACACACACACACACCACACCAATACACATATATGACCTACATTAATCATTGAGTCTCTAATTTGGACTATTGCCATATTTTCAAACAAGAGGGCATAGGTGCAGAAAATATAAGTTTCTGTAATAATAAGGTCTTCTAACATTCTTAGTCGGGGGAAACATGAAAATTCTCTTTTTTTATTACTTTTCTTGGATCCACTTCATAAACAATGTGCATGGCTGAAAAGATGGATTACATTGGATGAAAATTTGTACAAAGACCAGACAACTCAGACAACATGAGACTGGTTGATATGTAAAACAGATTTCAACTTTAGTAGATGTATTAATATTAAACTGTACAAAGATATGTATAAGCATGAGATTTAGTTGTGACTATAAGTTTGTCAATGATGAGAAAAGTAGATTATGTTGTATCTTAACAGCACAAATAACTAAAATGTAAATTATTGACTGTCTATTTCTACAAAACATGATTTTTTAAATTTTTTTCAAAACATGATTTTTAAATTTAATGTAATCATATTTTTAATTATTCATGTTACATCCCACTCATTGACCCCCATTCTGGTCAACCCCTCCCACAATCCTTCTCCCATGATCCACTCCTCTTTGCCTCTAAGCCTGTGGGAACTCTACTATGTATCCCCCCAACCCTGGTATTTCAAGCCTCCACGACACTAGGCACATCCTCTCCCTCTGAGGCCAGACAAGGTAGCTGAGCTAGAAGAACATATCCCATACATAGCTTCTGGGATAGCCCCCATTCCATTTGAAACCCACATGAAAACCAAGCAGCAAATTTGCTACATATGGAGGCCTATGTCCATTCAGTGTATCCTCTTAGGTTGGTGATTCAGTCTCTGAGAGCAAAGGGTCCATGTTAGTTGTCTTTCTTGAATTTCCTGTGGAGTTTCTATCCCCTTTAGGGCCTGGAATTCTACCTCCTATTGATCCCTATTAGAAAGTGGATCAAAATGCCCATGGCTCACACCTAACCAATAGAATGAGCATAGGGTCCCCAATGGCATAGCTATTGGAGAAGGGAGCCAAGGAGCTGAAGAGGTTTTCAGCCCTGCAGGGGTAACAATAACATGCACCAACCAGTACCCCCATAGCTCCCAGAGACTAAACTACCAACCAAAGAGTATACATAGAGGGACACATGGCTCCAGCTACATTTGTAGCAGAAAATGACCATTTCAGACATCAATGAGAGGAGAAGCCATTGGTTCTGTGAAAGCTCGATTCCCCAGAATAGGGGAATGCAAGTCAGGAAATTGTGGGGAGGGGTATTGCTGAGCAGGGGGAGGGAGGATGGGATAGGAGTTTTCAGAGGGGTAACATTGAAAGGGGATACCATTTGAAATGTAAATAAAGCAAATATCTAATAAAAAATAAGCTAGTTAATTTACAAAAAAAGTCCTCAAGCTCCATCCACTGTTTGGCTGTGGGAATCTGTGTCTGTCTAAGTCAGATGCTTGGTGAAACCTCTCAGAGGACAGTCATGCTAAGTTCCTGTCTGCAAGCATAACAGAATGTCGTAATAATGTCAGGAATTGATGTTTTCCCATAGTTTGGGTCTCAAGTTGGGCCCATTATTGGATGACAATTCCCTCAACCTCTGCTCCATCCCCAGTAACTGCCTTTCTTGCAGACAGGATAAATATTGGGTCAAACATTTTTGTGGATGGGTTAGTGTCCCTAATGTTCCAATGGTGTTCCTGCCTGGCTACAGGAGGTGGCCTCTCTAGGTTCCATATCCCTATAAGGTCAACCCCATTGATTCTTGGAAGCCTCCCTTATTCCAAGTCTCTCTCTCTTCCTGAAAATGCTGTCCTACCTCCTTAACCCTATCAGTTACAGATTTCCATTCATTCTCATAGTCATCTGGTCATCTCTCCTGTACTTCCCCATACCAGATCATGAAACCTACCATTCCCTCTCCCTCCAAGTACCCTTCTCCAACCTACTTCATATGACTATTTTATTCCCTTTTTATATGTGATTCAAGCATCTTCACTTGTAACATCCTTCTTTTGATTTTATTATTGATTGATTGCTATTTATTTACCATTCAAATGTTGTCCCCCTTCCCAGTTTTCCCCTCGCAAAACCTTGATCCCACCCCTCATCCCTTTTTCTTTGAAGGTGTTCCCCAACTCACCAACCCACTCTTACCCCTATACTGGAGCATCAAGCCTCCACATGACCAAGGGCCTCTCCTCTCGCTGATGTCAGATAAGGCCATCTTCTGATACATATGCAGCTGGAACCATGGGTCCATCCATGTGTACTCTTTGGTTGGCAGTTTAGTCCCTGGGACTTCTGGAGAGTCTGGTTGGTTGACATTGTTGTTCAATACCTTCCTATGAGGTAATAAACTCCTTCAGCTCCTTCAGTCCTTCCCCTAGCTTCTCCATTGGGGTTCCCAAGCTCAGTCCAATGGTTGGCTCTGAACATCCACATCTGTTTTGTTCAGGTTCTGGCAGAGCCTCTCAGGTTACAGATATACCAGGCTTAAGCCTGTTTGTCAGCAAGTACTTCTTGTCATCAGCAATAGTCTGGGTTTGGTGTCTGCAAATAGGATGGATCCGAGATGGGGCAGCCTCTGGGTGATTGTTCCTTCAGTCTCTGCTCCATACTTTGTCCCTATATTACATTTAAACAGAAGCAATTCTGGGTCTGTATTTTTGAGATGGGTGGGTGGCCTCATCCCTCAACTGAGAGCTGTGCCTAACCACTGGATATGATCTCTATAGGTTCTATGTCCCCTTTGTTGGGCATTTCAGCTAATGTCATGCCCATTGAGTCCTGGGAACACTTGCTTCTTTGGAATCTAGGACTTTCTAGTGGTTAGCCCTAGTTTCCTATCCCCAACTGCTACACACCATTTTTAAATTTTCTGAACCTTTGTCCTTATTCCCTGCATCCTCCCACAGCTGATCCTGCCCCCCCCGTTGTTTTCTCTAGCTCCTCTCTCCCTGCCTGATCCCTCCCTCCCTCCATCTCCAATGATTATTTTATCCCCCCTTCTAAGTAGGACTGAGGCATCCACAATTTGGTCTTGCTTATTCTTGAGTTTCATATGGTCTGTGAGTTGTTTCTTTTTCACCTTCTTTGGGTCTGTGGAGTATAGCACGGGTTTCCTATATTTTATGGCTAATATCCACTTACAAGTGAGTACATACTACTTTTGAGCCTGGGTTAGCTCAGTCAGGATAGTATTTTAACATACTTTTGAGCCTGGGTTAGCTCACTCAGAATAGTATTTTCTGGTTCCATCCATTTGCCTGGAAAATTCAATAGCTGAATAGTATTCCATTATGTAGATATAACCCATTCCCTTTATACATTCTTCAGTTGAGGGACATTTAGGTTGTTTCCAGTTTCTGGCCATGATGGAAAAAAACTGGGCAACTGTCTTTTTTAAAAGTGGAATATCTTTTGGATATATGCAGAGGAGTAGTATAGCTGAGTCATGAGTATAGACTATTCCCAGCATTCTAAGTAAACTCCAAACTGATTTGCCAAGTGGTTATTCAAATTTGTACAACCTCTAACAATGGGAAAGTGCTGCCCTTGCTCCACATCATTGCCACTCTGTGCTATCTTTATATGAGTATTTTTTTATCTCAGCCTTGTGATAGCTATAAGATGGAACCTCAGAGTTGCTTTAATTTGCATGCCCATGATGATTAAGTCCTTTAAACACTTCTTTATGTGCAGCTCAGCCATTTGAGATTCCTCTGTTGAGAATTCTCTTTTAAGCTGTGTATCATATTTTTAATTGGGTTATTTGGGTTATTGATTTCTAACATCTTGATTTCTTTATAAATTTTGAGTATTAGACTTCTATCGGATGTATGTTTGTTACAGATGCTTTCCTAATCAATAGGCTGCTGTTTTTTTCCTACTGACAGTATCCTTTGTGTTACACAATCTTTGTAGTTTCATAAGGTCCAGTTTATCAGTTGTTAATCTTAGAGCCTGAGTTATTGGAGTTTTGTTCAGGAAATTGTCTCTTGTAGCAATGTGTTGAAGGGTGTTTCCCACTTTCTCTTCTATAAGATTTAGTATATCTGGTTTTATGTTGAGGTCTTTAATACATTTGGATTTGTGTTTTTGGAAGGGTGATAAATATGGATCTATTTGCATAATTCTACATGTAGACATGCTGCTAGACCAGTTAACATTTGGTAAAGATGCTGTCTTTTTTCTGTTGTATGGCTTTGGCTTCTTTATCCAAAATCAAATATCCATAGATGTGTAGGTTTATTTCTTGGTCTTCAGTTCTATTCCATTGATCAATAAGTCTGTTTCTGTATCAGCACCATGCAGTTTTATCACTATTGCTCTGTATGTAGTGCAGCTTGAGGTCAGGGATGGTGGGGATTCCTCCTGAAGTTCTTTTATTTTTAAGGAATTTTTTGGCTAACCTGTGTTTTTTACTTATCCATATAAAGTTAAGAATTGTTCTTTCAAGGTCTATAAAAATTTGTGTTGGAATTCGATGGGGTTTGTATCTGTAGAATGCTTTATGTAAGATGCTCATTTTCACTATACTAATTCAACCTATCCATGAGCATGGGAGATTTTTCTACCATCTGATATCATCTTCAGTTTCTTTCTTCAGAGATTTGAAGTTCTTTTTATACATATCTTTCATTGGCTTAGTTAGAGTTATACCAAGTTATTTTATATTATTCGTGGCTACCATAAAGGGTGTTGCTGCCCTAATTACTTTCTCTGAATGTTTATCATTGTATAAAAGAGGGATGCTTATTTCTTTGAATTAATTTGTATTCAGACACTGCCGAAGATGTTTTGAGCCATAGGAGTTCTCTGGTAGAATTTTTGGGGTGGCTCATGTATTTTTGCACTACTAATCTGAGAAATGGTACTGAAGTTCTCTTCCTTTGTTGAGTCTATGGTTTAGGTATCAGGGAGAGTATGGCTTCATAGAATGCCTTTTTCAGGGATCCTTCTGTTTCTAACTTGTGGAATAATTTAAGGAGTATTGATATTAATTCTTAAGAGTCTGGTAGAATTCTACACTAAAACTGTCTGTCTCTGGACTTCGTTTTGTTGGGAAACTTTTCATGACTGTTTCAATTTCTTATGGGCTACGGGGCTGTTTAAATAGTTTATCTGATCTTGAGTTAAGTTTTGTTAAGTGGTTGGTATCTGTCTAGCCACATGGGAGATTCACTGGTGAACTCCAATAACATAGATGCATAAGTCTAAAAAGAAGGCATTCAGCCATATAGCACACTTAGAATAGAGTAAACTGGTTTATTAGGATAGGAAAAAACAGAGACAAGGTAAAGGGCCTAAGCATTTAATAATAAATAATTAATCTCAGAGTTGTTATGACTGGAAGTAAAGTAGTCAGGAGAGAATTAATTCCCAGCATTTCAACCAGAATCCATGTTAGTACTAGGAACCCAAGATAAGGCACTGCCAACTAACACTCCTTAAAGCCTGCTTAGCATTCTCCAAGAGCACCCCTTTCCCCTGGACTCCATATCCTTGTCCACAACTCCTGCAGAAGACTTCTAGCATATAGGAGGCCATACTGGTATTAGGAACTCCAAGTAAGATACAACCAAGTACTTGATAACACTCCTTAGATACTACTCAGTTATCCAGAACAATACCTCTTCCCTTGGTTTTATATTCTAGACCACAAATGACTGGCAGAATAGTCTTGTTTTATAGGAGTCTACACTGATACTAGAAATCTCAGGCCTAGAATTCTGTCAAGAAACTTCTGCCATGCCTGAGGCCAAGCTAGAACTAGAAACACTAGATATGAAGCTGCCTCCTAGAAACCCAGAGGACAAGACTGTTCTGCCTAGGCAATGTAGGTACCTCAAACCCGTGAGATTATGCAAGACCCTAAAACCTCAGAAAAGGGTCTTCCTCAATTTCTTTCCTCAGAGACTTAAAGTTCCTGTCATACAGATTTGTTTGGTTAGAGTCACACCAAGATTACTTTATATTGTTTGTGACTGTTGTGAATGGTGTCCTTTCCCTAATTTCTTTCTCAGCCTCTTTATTCTTTGATTATTGGAAGGCTACTGATTTGCTCGAGTTAATTTCATATTCAGCCACTTTGCAGAAGTTCTTTATCAGCTGTAGGAGTTCTCTGGTGGACCTTTTGGGGTTGCTTAAGTATACTATAATATCACATGTAAATAATGATTCTTTGACTTCTTCCTTTCCAATTTGTATACATTTGAACTCCTTTTGTTGTTTAATGCTCTAGATAGAACTTCAAGTACTATATTGAATAGATATGGAGAGAGAGGGCAGCCTTGTCTAGTCCCTGATTTTAGTGGAAATGCTTCAAGTTTCTCTCCATTTAGTTTGATGTTGGCTACTGGTTTGCTGTATATTTCTTTTACTATGTTTCTACGGGCCTTGAATTCCTGTTCTTTAGAAGACTTTTAACATAAAAGGATGCTGAATTTTGTCAAATGCTTTTTCAGCATCTAATAAAATGACCATGTCATTTTTTTTCTTAGAGTTTGTTTACATAGCCGATTACATTGTTGGATTTCCATATATTGAACCATCCCTGCATCCCTAGGATGAAGTATACTTGATCGTGGAGAATGATTGTTTTGTTGTGTTCTTGGATTTGACCGGCAAAAAATTTATTGAATATTTTTGCATTGATATTCATAACGGAAATTGATCTTAAGTTCTCTTTCTTTGTTAGATCTTTGTGTGGTTTTGGGATCAGTGTGTCATAGACATTGTTGTGTCATAGAATAAACTGAGTACTATTCCTTCTGTGTCTGTTTTGTGGAATAGTTTGAAAAGTATTAGTGTTAGGTCTTCTTTGAAAGTCTGATAGGATTCTGCATTAAAACCATCTGATCCTGTGCTGTTTTCAGTTGAGAGACTTTAAATGACCACTTCTATTTCTTAAGGGTTATGGGACTGTTGAGAGAGTCTATGTGATCCTGATCTTACTTTGCTATTTGGTATCTGTCTAGAAAATTTTCCATTTCATCCAGATTTTCCAGTTGTGTTGAGTATAGGCTTTTGTAGTAGGTTCTGAAGATTTTTTAATATCTTCAGTTTCTGTTGTTATATCTCCCTTTTCATTTCTGATTTTTGTTAATTTGGATACTGACTCTCTGCCTTCTGGTTAGTCTGGCAAAGTGTTTATCTATTTTATTGATTTTCTCAATAAACCACCTCCTGGTTTTGTTGATTGGTTTTATAGTTCTTTCTGTTTCTACTTGGTTGATTTCAGCCCTGAGTTTAATGATTTCCTGCCTTCTACTCCTTTTGGGTATTTTAGCTTCTTTCTGTTCTAAAATTCTAAAAATTCTTTGATCTTCTCCTTATTTCTTTCTTGACTAAGGTATCATTGAGTAGAGCATTGTTCAGCTTCCATGTGCATGTAGACTTTCTGTTGATTGTGTTGCTATTGAAGACCACCTTTACTCCATAGTGATCTGATAGGAGGCATGGGATTATTTCAATCTTACATCTGTTGAGGTCTGCTTTGAGACCAGTTATACGGTCAGTTTTGGAGAAGGTACCATGAAGTACTGAAAAAAATGTATATTCTTCTGATTTAGGATGAAATGTTCTATAGATATCTGTTAAATCCATTTGGTCCATAACTTCTGTTAGCTTGATTGTGTCTCTATTTGGTTTGTGTTTTCCTGATCTGTCCATTGATAAGAGTCGTGTGTTGATGTCACCCACAATTATTGTGTGAAGTGCAATATGTGCTCTGATCTTTAGTAAAGTTTCTTTTTTGAATGAGGGTGCCCTTGCATTTGGAGCATAGATGTTCACAGTTGAAAGTTCTTCGTATATTTTTCCTTTGATGACTATGTAATGTCCTTTTGTGTCTTTTTTGAAGACTTTTGGATGAAAATCAATTTTATCTGATATTAGAATGGGTACTCCATCTTGTTTCTTGGGGCCATTTGCTTGGAAAATCATTTTCCAGCCTTTTACTCTGAAGTAGTGCTTTCTTTGACACTGAGGTGCATTTAATGTATGCAGCAAAGCACTAGGTCCTCTTTACATATCCATTCTGTTCATCTATGTCTTTTTACTGGTGAATTGAGTTCATTGATGTTGAGAGATATTAAGGAATAGTGATTGTTGCTTCATGTTATTTTTATGTTTGTGGGGTTATATTCTTTTTGGTTTGTTGAAAGATTGCTTTCTTGCTTTTTCTAGGATTTACTTTTCTCTCTTTGTGTTGGTGTTTTCAATCCATTTTCCTCTGTACTGCTGGATTTGTGGAAAGATATTGTGTAAATTGTTCTTATCATGGAATATCTTGGTTTCTCCATCTATAGTAATTAAGAGTTTTGCTGTGTATAGCAGTCTGAGTTGGCATTTGTGTTCTCTTAGAGTCTGCATGAGATACACCCAGGATCTTCTAACTTTCATGGTCTCTGGTGAGAAGTCTGGTGTGATTCTGATAGGTCTTCCTTTATGTTACTTGGCATCTTTCTCTTACTGCTTTTAATATTTTTTCTTTGTTTTGTGCCTTTGGTGTTTTGATTATTATGTGATGGGAGAATTTCTGTTCTGGTCCAGTCTCTTTGGAGTTCTGTAGGCTTCTTAAATATTCATGGGCATCTCTTTCTTTAGGTTAGGAAAGTTTCCTTCAATAATTTTCATGAAGATATTTACTAGCCCTTTAACTTGTAAATCTTTGCTTTCTTCTATACCTATAATCCTAAGGTTTGGTCTTCTCATTGTGTCCTGAATTTCCTGAATGTTTTGGGTTATAAGCTTTTTGCATTTTGCATTTTCTTTGACTGTTGAGTCAATGTTATCTATGGTATCTTCAGCACCTGAGATTTTTTTCTGCTACCTCTTGTATTCCGTTGTTGATGCTGCATCTATGACTCCTGATTCTTTCAAAGGTTTTCTATCTCTAGAGCTGTCTCCCTTTGTGACTACTGTATTGTTTCTACTTCAATTTTTAGATCCTGGATAGTTTTCTTCAGTTCTTTCACTTGTTTGTGTTTTCCTGTAATTCTTTAAGGGATTTTTGTGTTTCCTCTTTAAGGGCTTCTACCTGTTGACCCATGGTCTCCCGTATTTCTTTAAGGAAGTTATTTACGTCCTTCTTGAAGTCCTCTATCAGCATCATGAGCTGTGATTTTTAAATCCAGTTCTTGATTTTCCAGTGGGTTGGGATATCCAAGACTTGCTCTTGAGGGAAAACTGGATTTGAATTGTGTCATGTTTCCTTGTTTTTTGTTGGTAGTGTTTTTGCATTTGCCTTCTGCCTTATGGTTATCTCTGCTGTTAGCTAGTGTTGCTGTCTTTGACTGTGGCTTATCTGTATAGCATCCTCTGTATCTGTGCTCCTGGGAAACCTGTTCTCTCTGTGCAAACAGGTAGGTGGGTACTCCTGGTAAACCAGCTCTCTTGTGGAAGATGGAAATCAGAAGATTCCTGTCTCATGCTGCTCCTAGGCCCTTGTGTCCTCAGTCTTTTGGGCTTGTTCCTCTGAGCAGCAAGGGTGGTCCTACCTGGTACTCTCTGGCATCTCTGCACTCTTGGGTGGTCATCTATCTCCCTGTGGCATCTGGATATGATGCTCTGTGGCATAGGATGATTCTTAGCTGGAGACAGAAACTGGAAGGCTCCAGCCTAAAGGTTCTGGACATGATCCTCTGAGCAGCAGGGATTGTACTATCTGTGCTGTCAGACCTCTCAGCACTCATGGATGGTAGCTACCTCCTTATGCTATCACCCCCATCAAAATTTCAACACAAGTTTTCACAGACTTTTGAAAGGACAATTCTCAGCTTAAAATGCAAACACAAAAACATAGGATAGCAAAAACAATCCTGAGCAATAAAAGAACTGCTGGATGTCTTTCCATCATTCCTAATTTCAAAGTGTAATGAAAAATTATAGTAATAAAATCAAGATGGTATTGGCATAAAAACAGATCTGTTGAGCAATGGAATTGAATTGTAGACACAGACATAGATTTACACAACTATAGACACCTAAGTTTTGATAAAGCATCCAGAAATACTGTGCTGCATAATTTAATGTCAATTTAACACAGGATGAAATAATCTGAGAAAGGGAAATTTAAATTAAGGGAATGCCTCTGCAAGATTGGGTTACAGGCAGGTCTGTAAGACATTTTTTTTTAAATTAGTGATTGATGAGGGGAAGACCAGCTCACTGACACTATGGGTATGTGTCATACCCATACTGGTGGTCCTGGGTTCTATTAGGAAACAAGCAGAGGACGTCATGAGGAACAAGCAAATAAGCAGCACCCCTTGATGGCCTCTGCATCATCTGCTGCCTGCAGCACGCTGTTATGCTTGAGTTCCTATCTTGACTTCCATTGATGATAAACTCTGTTATAGACCTGTAAATTGATTCAACCCTTTTCCACACAACTTGCTTTTGATCATGTTGTTTCATTACAGCAATAGTAACCATAAAAAAGATAAATACATACTGGGAAAAAAAGTCACCATCTTCATCAAATGGTGTTAGCCAAGCTGGATGTCTGCAGAAGAAGAATGCAAATAGATCCATATTTGTTACTCTGCACAAAACTCAACTCTTTATGGATCAGACCTTAACATAAAACCAGATACATTGAACCTGATAGAAGAGATGGAATAGCCTTCAACTTGTTGGCACCTGAAAAGACTTTCTGAACAGAGCAATGTTAATATAGGTATTAGACCAATATTTAATAAATGGGGCTTCATGAAACTGAGAGGCTTCTGTAAGGCAAAGAACATAGTCATTCAGATAATGTGGTAGCCTATATAATGTAAAAATATTCTTTACCAACTCTATATCTAGTAGAGGACTAATATCCAAAATTTATGAACAACTCAAAAAACTAGACATCAAAACTAACAAACAGAAAAATAAATATTTTAAATAAAAAGTGGGTTACAGTGGGAAATAGAGAATTCTCACTAGAAGAATCTCAAATGGCTGGGAAACACTTAAAGAAATGTTTCACATCCTTAGCCATCAGAAAATGCAAATCAAAATTACTTTGAGATGCCATCTTACACCAGTCAAGATGGCAAAGATCAACAACACTGGTGACAGCTCATGCTGGTAAGGATGTAGAGAAAGGGGATCCCTCCTCCATTGCTGGTGGGAGTGAAAACTTGTACAGTCACTATGGAAAACAATTGAACAGTTGTTCAGAGAATTTGGAATCAATTTACCATAAGACCCAGGTATACTACTCTTAGGCATATATCTAAAGGATACTAACTCAGGCTTGTTCAATCTACTTATAATATCCAGACACTAGAAGCAATGTGGATGTCCCTCAACAGAAGAATGGATAAAGAAAATATGGTCCATTTACACAATGGAGTACTACTCAATTGTTCTAAAAAATGACATGATGAAATTTTCAGGGCAAGTGGATGGAGCTAGAAAAAAGTTATCCTGAGTGAGTTAACCTACACTCAGATATATAAATATGGGATGCACTTACTTATATTTGGGTATTAGCCATTAAATAATAATAACCAACCTACAAAGAAGTTAGGTCTAGAGGGAGGGGATATGGGGTGAGAGTCATGGATCTCTCTAGGAGGGAGAAATAGACTAGATATTATGAGTGTATTCAGGGTATATGGGGTAATAAATGAGAATTTCTAGTGGTATAGGGGAGAGAAGATAGAATTGAGGGAGAGAATGCAGAAAGAGTGAGATCTAGAAATGAGGAACATTTGAGAAATAGTATGGAAATTTAATTCAATGGAAAATACCTAAAACATAAGAAGGTAATCCTAATGAAGTCTCTAAATAATGGGAAGACAGAGTGCCAACTGGTCACCTCTTTTTACCAAGTGAAGATTTCAGTACTAGAACTAGGTTTCATTCAATTTAAATGTTGGACAAAGAGCTCCTAGGGAAAACTCCAAATAACTAAGGCCAAACAACAGGTCGTTCTCCATAGCAAGACCCAATTGCTGAATACAGTATCTACACAACTCACTAAACATGGAGATGGTACAGGAAAATACTATTTCAGCTACCAAAAGAGAAACATTAATACTAACCCAGGCACAACTGATCTACGATTCTGCCCTGCTTATATGATAAGGCAATGGCAGAACAAAACCTATTAGAGTTTCCAAGTAGTGTTTGATTTGACTCACTGGCCCACTCCATGAAATAGAGACCATGCCCAACATTTCTTAGGTAACCAAGAATCAGACTAGATAACCCAGATACCTAAGATAAAGGCAAACACTGGTGGTCTAAATGACAAGGAAATGACTCCTAAAGATATTCTGCTATACTAACATGTCAGTGCGTTACTCAGTCATCATCCTGGAGTAGATGGGGAGGGAGAAACCTTGAAACACACACCTCTAAATGGGATATCTCCATTAAATCCCTCCCCTCAGAGCTCATATGAACTCACAGAGCCTGACACAACAATCATGGGTCTATCACAGGTCTGAAACAGGTCCGCTGCATGTATATTATAGCAGGCATGTAGAAAGAGAAAATCCTTGAAATACACACTTCTAAATGGGACATCTCCATCAAATCACTCCCCTCAGAGCTCATATGAACTCAGAGAGACTGAAACAGAAAACATGGATCTATCACAGGTCTTAACAAGGTCCAATGCATATATATTATACCTTTCAGTTTAGTGTTTTTATGGAATATATATATATATATATATATATATATATATACACACACATATATATGTGTGTGTGTGTGTGTGTGTGTGTGTGTGTGTGTGTGTATGAAGGTCAAACAAAAATGAATTTAGGCTAACTAAAACAAACTGAGGCACATTCAGAGCAAATCAACTGAACAAAATAGTTTAAAGTATCATGATATAGGAATAAGAAAATCATTCCACAATTGTTTTCATTAACTGATAAATGACTTAGACTTATCTTTGTGTTAACATATCTTTTCAAAATATTTCTTGTCAAGAAATATAGAAATGATACTCATAAATTTCATGAAGGTGCTTTAAATTGTTATTTTAACATATATTTTCTTTTAAAGTAGTCTGTCATATTCACTTTCTGGCATTAGAAATCCTTTTACCTAGTCATATACCAAGATCTTTATATAAAACTGTAACATTTTCCTAATTGTGAGGGGAATATTAGCTTTCTGTTGAAGATTTTTCTCTAAATTGTTTTAGGCTACAAAAATTAACACCTCTTAAATGTTAACATTTAAAATCTGTCAGTCTCTGTAACTAATGCATTGCTTTATTTCATTATATTTCAATTAATTTATATGAGAAAATCTCATTTATTTCTCATTTATTTAAACATTGTATCTATTCTTTGTTAGATAACTTTAAGTAATTATTATACTTAAAGTTATATAAAATATATATAACATATGATATAAAATAAGTATTTATTATAAAGCAAATGCCTACCTATTACCTTCATGTATGATTAATATTTACAGAAGACTTTCATTAAGGGAGATATAAAATATTAGTTTTAATCTCCTTGTTTAACACATTAAAAACAGACTTAAGCATTCCTAAGCTAATATAAAATTTGGAGTGCTCAAAAAATAGATATTTTTTATGTGATTTGTTGATGATACTTGGGATTTAAGTGTAATTTTAGATTAGCATTTGACACAAAATTAAATTTATCATCATCATCATCATCATTCTCATCTCTTCTGTGCACACTACTAATTCTATTAACATTAAAAGAGAGTAAAAACACCATTTAAGTACCTGGAGATTTCATTCCAGGACTTGATTGAACCTGTCATGTGGAAAAAGTGAACCTGAATGTGGGACTGAAGTTTTCTGCAGTTCAAGTAAATGAAAAGGCCCTAGGCTTGACACAAATCTTTTGAGGTTATAGATTTCTTATTTGGCAGCCTAAACTGCTTGGTTTATTCAGCTATGGTTGTAAAATAAGCCACAGCCTGAATTCTAATATGAGAATCTGACCTATTGTATTTTACCAATGAAACAATAGAATTGCTTATTTTAGATTTTGTACTTTAATTAAAATTAGCAAAAAACAAATTGATTGTGTGTGGTATACATCATTCCCTATAACTTCTGATTTTTTAGTTACATGATTCAAATTTTGTGTATTGTTTGTCTCATATATTCTTTCAGAAAGGCACAAATACGGGGCAGAGTTGTGACTGTGGGATACACCCCCACTCCCTCATTTGATGCCCTGTCTTCCTGCTGGGGGTGGGCTCAATAATTCTCCTCTCCCTACTTTCATCTAAGGTCCCTCCCTTTGAGTCCTGAGAATCTGTTACCTCCTAGGTCTCTGGTACATTCTGGAGGGACCTCCCCCACAACCTCCTATTTCCTGAGGTTATCTATTTCCATTCTTTCTGCCGAGCCTCGGGGCTTCAGTCCTTTTCTCTCACAAATACCAGATCATATTGCCTCCCCCAACAATACCCCTTGTCCACTTTTTTCTGAGGTCCCTCCCTCTCCACTTGTGATTGCTTTCTTCTCCTCCCAAGTGAGACTGGGGCATCACTTGGGCACTTCAGCTTGTTGAACTTTTTGAATTCTATGGACTGTATCTTGGATATTCTGTACATTTTTTTTGGCTAATATCTACTTATTACTGACTACATATCATGCATGTCCTTTTGAGTCTGAGTTACCTCACTCAGGATATTTTCTAGTTACATTCATTTGCCTGCAAAACTCAGGATGTTCTCATTCTTAATGGCTGAGTACTATTCCATTGTGTAAATGAACCACATTTTCTGTATCCATTGTTCGGTTGTTGGACATCTGGGTTGTTTCCAGATTCTGGCTATCACAAATAAGTGCCCCCGTGGTATGGCAGGGCAGCTTTTGGGTATATTCCCAAAGTGGTATAGGTGGGTCTTCAGGTAGATCTACTGCCAATTTTCTGAGGAACCTCCAGATTGATTACCAGAGTGGTTGGACCAGTTTGTAGTCTCATCAGCAATGGAGGAGTGTTCGTCTTTTCCCACATCCTCTCTAATATGTGTTGCCACCTGAGGTTTTGATCTTAGTCATTTTAACTGGTATAAGGTGGAATCTCAGGGACGTTTTGATTTGCATTTCTCTGATCACTAAGGACTTTAAGTTCCAAGACTCAATAGCCTTTACATTTCCCAAGGAATTCTATGAATGAGAGATGACCCTAAATAGTGAGATATTTAAATTAGCTTTTACCTGAAAGGTTTTAAACAATCATTTTCTAATGAGGAAAAGCAATTGTGTACCAAAATACAGTAGAACCTGGAGTCAAAATGTAAGTCATGCCCACAAAGATATATAATGCTTGTCTCTTTTTCCTATATTTCCTCAGTTCTTAAAAAATAAAACTTCCATTTAGAATTATCATTAAGAAACCATATATAATATAATAGGTTCCTCTATTCAAACTGAAAATCAAGGCTTGCTTTAAGTCACTGTGAATTAATTGGCCCATATTTTCTCTTCTTTCCTTCTAAGTAATTCTAGATCATCTTTCACACCTCCACACTGAAGGAGAAAACTGAGCTCTGTCGTGGCTTGAGGATCATCTTTGTCTATCTAAGCCACATCATTTACTCTGGACTTCCTGTTGCTCTGGCCTTCATAAATTGACTTCATAATATGACATGGATTAATGGAGATGCATCCTGAAAGGCCTAACAGACAGTTTTGCCTGCTGAAGAAAGTGAATCTTCTGTTTGATCCTAAATTATCAAAGTTAATGGCTCTCCATAGAATAAGAAATAAAACAGGGTCTTTCCTGGTAAATGTAAGAATCCTTCTTTATGCTTCCAGGATTAAGACTAACATTTACTCAGGTAAATGAATACCAAACCAGTTTAAAACAGCTAATACTAATGGTAAAGTAACTGCATGAAGATTCTCTGTAAGTTTTACCAAGAGAAAACTGCTATTCAGGAAAAGGAAAACTATAGATACTACTCAACAAGCTAACAGTGAGATTTAAGCTATGTTCACTTTCTAATAATAACATTTTATAGATATCTGAGAATAACTTCCCTTATTTCATGCCCCAACAAAGCTTTAATTCTCTAAAGCTGAAAATGTGATTTATACACTGAGCCTGAACATAAAACCGGCTTAGACAACAGAATAGAAAACAGGCTTAAATGATTTTCAAACATCATGAAATAAAACAATTTCTAGTAATTAATTTCACTAAAATTCAAAAGTTCTAACATATCTCACACTTATAGGATTATTCATTCACCCCTAATTATATTCGGTGTTCAAATTAGTTGTGAATTGGAAGAGAATGTAAATTTATATAATTAAATAGATTCTACTACTTTTTTGTTTTTACATAATAATTTCATAATTACCCAGTGTGCATTGTCAGTAATTTACTCATAGGGCTAGACATTTTTTCATCATCTGGGAAACTGAACGCTTTCATACATATGTATCAATTTTGATGGCTTTAGTAGGTGCCAGGGGATGGCAAGCTTTCAATTACTTCGTAAATGATATTTCTTTGTCTCTTTCTGAATTTTGACATAATTTCTACTAATTATTCAAGTTTTTCATCCTTGAGACAAATACCTTGTTATTCATTTTTTTCTCCACTTTTTATTCGTTAAAACTCTCAGGTGTTGCTGCATGTAGACAGACATCGCCAGAGGCTGAGAGGGTATTGATTTGATAGCTGTTGTTTCTGGAGCCGTGTGAGCTTGGCACTTCCACCGCCCTTTTGCTGCCAACCCTTCTTGGCTCACTGGACAAAGTAAACTCCCAGGCTAATAAGAGAGGCCTGCGGAGGGGAATAAATCACTTGAAATGGCAGGAAGGAAAGAGTTCTTTTTCATTTCCTGGTCTCAAAAGTGTGTTGATCTTCTTCCACCAAATATGCACTGTACCTTGAGATTCCAAGTGACAGAGGTTCTTCAAAGGGTTCCGTAGGAGAATAAATAAGCACCTGCATCCTTGAGCAAGAAGATACTTTCAAAGAATACTAATCTTAAAATATTGAAGACAATATGAAGAAAGGTCTTTGTATTTTCCCCTTGTATTTGAACTAAGAAATAGTCTATACTACATTAAGTAGAGATATACAATATCATCTGGAACACCATTTTCCTTTTTCAAACATTATCAGTAACATGTATTAGAATTATTAATATCAAAAGCCCATTTTCTCTTCTTTAATTTAAATATTAAATTTTTAGTTTAAGTTATTTTCTGTTTTATTCTATCCTGAATATTATTGAAGCATGAAGATTTCTTTAAGCATCTTCTTGTACTTTCCATTCATTGAGAAAGGTCTATATTTCCTAAGGAGCATACAGTCCTCGCCAGAATTATTAAACATGAGTGCTTTTCATTCCGAGCCATGCTCTAAGAGAGAAGGAGCTTTCTCAAAACAAAACGAAAATGTAATTCAAGTTAGAATATCATTTGGTCATGAGCCTGGCCTGGGTTCTATACTCTGTTCAAGAAAAAGATTGCTTTAATATGTACGAACTAATTTCTGAAATAGACTTCCTTTTTTCTATATTCTTTTTTTTATATTCCAAAGGCTTTCCCCTTTCCCATTTCCTCCCCTCACCATATGTCCTCTTCCCCACCCCACCACCTATTCCCCAGTCACCCCCCACCATTTCTCTGTTTGAAATAGACTTCTATCTACATCACAGGTATATTAAAACTCTATTGAGTAAAGCTATTATATTTTAATAATTGAGGTCTAGAGGCACACTTTAGTGGAAAAATTGTATATAATATGTAGGAGGTCATATATTCAATATTCAGGAGAATTACAAGACATGAATGAATAAATATTAATTTCCATTGGATTATATAATTTTTCCTATAGTTTCCAAAAGATTTTTAGCCTCCTTTCATCATCAATTAGAGATTAATCTGGTCTATGTCAGAGTTATTACAGTAAAAGTACTCAACTTTTACAAGAAAAAAATAATTGCTTGTCTTAGTGGAACCCAATACTGTTGATCTTTATTTCCCACAGATGGAGCAACATGGGCAAACTCTCTCCAGAGCCTCTTCAAAATTCACTGCCTATTATCCTGTATGGGGTTTTGAGTCACTGCAATAAATTCTGACACAAGATAATGCAATTGTATTTGAGAATTATTATAAAATCCCTTTATACCATTTGAGGAATTCATTTTCCTTTCAACTGTTTGTCTTTATTTTTGTTGTTATCTATAACTCATTGTTATCAGTCTGGGGAATCTCTCCAGACAATTATCTCACAAGTATTTTGGAAGATAATAGGCTTTATATCATACTAAAACAGTTGAAAATCATAGACCCTTATGTATAGAAAATGGATTTGAAATACTATTTTCAGTATGTTTATAACATAATTTTGTAACCAGAATCCATTGCTTTTCAACTGCACTTTGGGCCTAGAGAGATGGTTAACTGGTGATGTGTTATAGAGTCCTTTAGTATACCAAAAAGTTTATCAACTTTACATTGTGAATCATGAAATACAAACAAAGAAAGCCAAACTTGAAATGTACATGAAGTTCTGACATGCCATATCTCATGCTGCATTTTTAATACATATGGTTATACTTTATATTTTTGTTATAACATATGCTATTTTGATTATAGTGTGTGTGTGTGTGTACATGTGTGTCAACTATTGTGACTTCTAATGAGAATTCACTTACTCATTTCATCCTTATGATATACAGCCAATCATTCATTGTAGGAGTCTGAGCCAATAGATACTGGTGATAATTAAACTGATTTCAGGGTCTATGATTGTTCAAATGTATTATTTGCAGAAATAAAATCAGCAGATGGATTTCCCTGAGATGTTGTTAACTGAAATTTTAGAGGCTTAGCCACTTAAGAAAATAAAAATTTCAAACACTTTGTGCAATGTACCCTTGATAGCTATAGATGTATGGTGATTTACAATCATCAAAATCAACTTTTACACAAAGGCCCAGAGAGTTTCCAACTTGAGTACGCAAGGGATACTACATGGCTTTTTACGGTTAACCATCAGACATTACACAAGATCACTTTTAGTTTAACTCTACTGGTTGGACCAGTGTCATGCCCACTCTGATTGAAGAGGAGGAAAAATAGAAATTACCATGTGACAAAGCATTTAGAGCTGTGTTCCAAATCACCACAACCCTTGTTTTATTTACTTTTCTACAAGAATGTTTCAACTCCTCCTCTGAACATTCATTTCAATTTGAAGCCCAGGTTCTTGTATGTATTCATAAAAGTAATATGTTAACTTGTAATGAAAATTATATATAGAATGCCATCTCTTATTAAAACCATACACATATATATGCATATATATACATACCCACACACTTGAAACAAATAAACAAGTATATATTTTTACAATTATAATAGAGTAGAAAGATTTAGATATTGAAAAAATATAAAAGATACTTACAAAACTATTATGAGTCTTTTTCTGCCTATATTTAAAAGACATTTACTCCCATCCAGTTGGTTTCTTTCATGGTCAGCTTCTATCATCTTGAATGATCAAAATCTAGAAACCACCTTTCTGTCCATGGTTTCCTTTCTATTATCCTATTGCTTCAATGTTCTCCTTGGCTCATTCCAATCTTAGACTGACTTCTAAATTAAATATATACATTAGTAGATCAAATGCTGTTAAAATTACATATTTGTCTGGAACCTTAGAAAACAACTTCAACTGTGGTTTGTGACTCCATCAAACTGTTATCTTCAAAAATATTTGTATTGCAATCTATTAAAGTAACAAAATTATAGTCATAAAGTATCAACAACATAATTTTATGGCGGGATGTCACCACAACATTAAGTAATGTATTAAAAATCACAGCATTAGGAAGGTTGACAGCTGTTGAAATAGGGTTTCACAGTGTTATAAACCACTGGGTTAGTTTGTCATCATACTGCATTTAACATGGCACAGAATCTCTTGAAGAGACATTCTCTTTGGAAGAGGAGAGGAGGTATGGTGATATTTGCACAATAAGAGGAAGCGCATGTGCTGAGAACAGAATGTAAAGTAGCATAAGGCAAGGCAAAGCAAGGAATGCAGGAAGACATCCAAAACAGAATGAGGGCAAAAGGCTTTAGCGGGGCCTTAGAATATGTGTGGATATAGAAAATGTGGTATATTTACACAATGGAATACTACTCAGCAATTAAAAACAATGAATTCATGAAGTTCTTAGGCAAATGGTTAAAACTATAAAATACCATCCTAAGTGAGGTAACCCAATCACAAAAGAACACATATGGAATGCAGTCACTGATAAGTGGATATTAGCCCAGAAGCTCTGAATACCCAAGACACAATTCACATATCAAATGATTCCCAAGAAGGAAGGAAGGAGAGGTCCCTGGTCCTAGAAAGGCTTGATGCAGCATTGTAGGGGAGTACCAGGACAGAGAAGGAGGGGGTTGATTGGAGAATGGGCGGAGGGATGAGGGCTTATGGGACTTATGGGGAGGGGGGAACCAGGAAAGGGAAAATCATTTGGAATGTAAACAAAGAATATAGAAAATTAAAAAAAATAAAAAATGAAATAAAATTTAAAAAAAAATAAAAAAAATATGTGTGTGACTGTATAATACTATTCTTGAAAGTACATATCAGAAACATCACGGACTAACTTTTTGTTGTTTTAAGTCCTGCAATGTAATACTAACACACTTATACTCACAGAAGTATATGTTATTAAGATAGCCTGATATAAATAATGACATATATGATACTATTATTTTATAATAGGCAATGAATCTATAAAACAAATCAAGAATGAAAAAGAAAGAAAAACTGATAAAATAGATAGAGCATAGATATAACCAATTACAACTTTTGCCAAATCTAAGGACTATCATCTATAGATGCTACAAAATGCAATGAAATAAGGGGGAAAGAAGAAAGAAGGAAAACAAAACATCCCAAGAAACAAGGAAAGAAAGCCTGTCACTTCTCTTCTGATCAAAAGGATAATATTTTAGAAGTATTATCTTATTAGTAAACTGCTCTGCAGATGCTAGCTACACACTAGTTTATGTATCAATTTATCAAGTGGCTTCAGAATAATCCATTTTCCATTGTGCCACCAGAAACTCCCCAAGTGCTAAGATACTGACCAAAAAATAAAAAAATAAAATAACACTTGAGTAATTTCCAGCAGGACAATTACAAAATGATGCACAAAATGCTCAGCATATGGGTTTTGTCACCCTAATTACTCTGTCTTCCTCTATATTTCCCACATATAAATGTTGGGAAACCCTGCTATTTATGGTCCAAGTCTAAGTTGTTCTGCAAGCTTCCTTGAGCTTGGTGCAAATGGAGGACTTCCTTTCTTAACAAGACTTCCTCTTCTCCACCTTATCTGGGGAGCCCATCCCCCACTCCTTACCTGAGGAATGTCATATAATACTTTGGAAAATTACAGGGTCAATTTCCTGGAATGCATCTTCATGCAAATGAGATTCCTTCAGAGCCTTAAACCTCAGACAGAGCAACTTCACGCTCAGAGGAACCCTCTTCCCACTTTCCTAAGTTTATATAGTTTTTTTTTTCCACCCTGAATAAAAAGCACAAGTTGTTTCATTGACTATAGCTGGTTTTTTTTTTTCATGAGGTATAAGTAACACTGACAACCCCCACCTCCACTCCCATCCCAGCATTCACTGCCAGGCCTGGATCCTGCTGCTGGACCTCTCCTGATCTTCACATCATCCTTTCTAGCCTGGTGTGCATAGGAAGTCTCACTAGGGAACTGAGTTCTGCTCCATCCTTCCTGACTAGGTTACACCAGACCAGTATGCCTCGGGGTCTGACACCCCAAGAGAAAACACAGACTGTGGAACTTGGTCCTTCCCTGCTTGGTATGCAGTGATGCCTGAACATCTAAACAGAAGAGTAAAAAAACAGAACCACATATACAGTATATGTATATTTAATTATAATACAGTTTGTATTATAATTAAAGCTGATTCTTTGATGTCAATGTTCACTTTAAGTAGAATGTCAGGAGCACTGAGGGAATCTTCTCACCTAACCATTTTGTGACTATCTAACTGGGTCCACTTCCCCCAGCTTTTCTCTGTTTTTCTCTTATTCTGTCACTTTCTTTTCTCACCAGTAAATAAACACTGTTGCCATCTGCCCTGTAAACTCAACAGGGTTCCTGAGAAGGCTTCTGTATAGTGTTTCATAAACTGTAAAGAATTATTTACATATTAGGGAATATTAGCACACCATTTGTTATTGCTGTTTTTTAACTGTTCAGTTTGACAATTTTGTTCCTATGGTGGTTGTACAGTTGTGTGTGCAAATGTACATGTGTGTATGTGTACATATATGTGTGTGTGTGTGTGTGTGTGTGTGTGTGTAAAGGACTTAATGAATACATGTGAGTGCATGCATGTCAAAACCAGAGGACAACCTGTGACTAACATGAATTCCCCTTGAGAGTCTTGCCTTGGAATAAAAGTCAGTACTTAATGATAGGTTGGCTGACTAGGGATTCTCAGAGATATTCCTGTATCTTCTTGGAATCACAAAGATATAGTTTTACATCAAGAAATTTATTGACAGATCTTCCTTTCTATGACTAATGTTGGCCTTTTGTAAAGGTGCATTTTTAAGCATTTTGCATTTTTTTTTTACAAAATACCTCATAGATTAGTTTGTAGGTAAATCTCACATTTGTCTCTAATTCTAATATGTATAGCTACTGTTATCTCACAATTTTGACCTGTTCTCTACACTTCATTTCAGTGTCATTAGACCTAGAAAGAAACACATTACCCACTGCTCAGAGAAAGA
The DNA here is from genome assembly GCA_964023405.1 of Apodemus agrarius. Classification (NCBI taxonomy): domain Eukaryota; kingdom Metazoa; phylum Chordata; class Mammalia; order Rodentia; family Muridae; genus Apodemus; species Apodemus agrarius. The sequence continues at coordinate 8,995,910 of OZ030021.1, forward strand.
ATCTGAATGATGCACTCCTACACTGTTCTGCATTATTCTTACCTTTGATCCCAAGCTCTTAGAGTGCCCCTCAATCATTCTAATGCTGTGACTCTTTAATTCAGTTCCTCATACTGTGGTGACTCCCACCTCAACAGCAACAAGAAAAAAATTTTGTTGTAACTTCATAAATGTAATTTTGGCTATGATTATGACTCATAAATATCTGTGTTTTCCAATTGCCTTAGGGAACCCCTGTGAATGGCTCTTTTAACTTCCAAATGGGACAAAAGGCATTGGTTGAAAACCACTGCACTTAAATGTTATCAACTTATTGAATATCTACTATATTTTATTGTAATTAGGAAATATCCATGATTGTTAATTCTTATTTACAATGTATATTTTAGGGTTTTTTTTCTGTTTTTTACTACACTTTAAGTTGTAGTCCTTTCTTTTTGTTCAGTTTCCTTTAAATAGTTTAAGTTACTTTAAGTAGTTGCTGGATATGTTTGGTTGTTGGGCACCAGTGTCTGTTATGACAATCTGCAATCTCTGTTGATGGTAAGTAGATATATATCAAAATTTGAAAAATGAAAAGAGATGTAAGAGAGCTCAAAAGAAAAACACTATTTTCAGGTAGGTATTAGCAAGACCAGGAGTCTGCTAACCCCCTGTAGGCTAAAGGAAATGAATGTAGGATCGACACTGCTATACTTGCTTTGATAATTAAAACATTGAACAATGTGTTAGGGACCATCTTATAAAATAGTTATTAAAAGCTATACAGGTTGTCCCTTTGATGGTGAAAGGCTATAAGTTAATGAAGATACTAAATGAATTTTTAAATTTACAACAGACAGAATGGTAATCATCAAGTGTGCTTGATTGAAATATAGAAGGGAATCAGGTTATTTTTAAATGCTTGAAGAACAGTAATTGATATATACAAATATGTATGCATATATACACATACACAAATGCATATGCATCCCATCTACGAAAGTCAGGAAGTTATTGTAGATACTTTTCCATGCAAGGCATTACTGTCTACTAATTAATGTCCCCAAATACAAGTTGCCTTAAATGTTATGTGTATACTTTTGTGAATAAAATTCTACAGACTTCATCAAGAGAAAGACTTAAAACTAAAGAAAAATATGGACAATGGAATATAAATAGTACAAATTCAAAATTCTTGCCTGCTTGAAGCTTTAACATGAGATGGGAAAGTATAAGCACACAAGATTGAGAAGAGGTGCATGCTGTGGAAAATTAAAAATTAAGATCTAGTTTCTTTGACAGTTTCTTCACCAGAAAATTCATGAGTACACATATTTATGCATTTGTGTGGACAAAGCCAAGTTGTTAAAAAGAGTTCCTGATGTAAATCACTACAGTTAGGAGAGATATAAATCAGGATAGTGGAAACTATGAAAAAGGAATTTTTATAAGGTAGAGAAGTAACTGGTGATGTATGTAAAGTCTTGAGATAAAGGAGCAAATTCAAGAGAAAAACAAAGATATTTACAATGAAAAAGGATAATTGTGTGACATAAATGATGGAGAGAATATTATAAATAGATACCTAAGGTTGTCAATCAAGATAGAATCAATACAGAATGGACTTTTATCCCATACTGGGATGCCAAAGGAACACCCTTATATATCCTAACATAATACAAAAGAACTTCTTCCTCTTAGATTAATAAAAAATCAACTTCAATATGCTGTGATATAAAGGTTTCCTAGGTTGTTTAGTTTTATGATCAATGTATGTTCTTAATGACAGAAATAGATAAACAATTTTAGTATAAAAATGGAATATTTGAAAACAAATTATATGTGAAGCTCAGTCCAGGGAAGAGAGAGTATTATCATTAGAATGACTGAATTCTGAAAGTTTAGCATCAACATTTATCTATTGACATTGATAAGTAATTAACATTGATTATCTATCAAATTTGTAAGGTCCCCTATTTTTTTCTCTCTCTCTTTCTGTTTTTTTACTCTTTTTTTCTATATTCTTTGTTTACATTCCAAATGATTTTCCCTTTCCTGGTTCCTTTTTTTACAGTCCAGTCTTCATGCCTCTCCTGGTCTTCCCCCTCTTGTTTCCCATCCCATTAATTCTATGCCACATCTCCAGGAGGATATCACTCTTGCCCCCAGGCCCACCTCCCCAGACCTCCCCACTTCCTGGAGCCTCAGTTTCTCTCTCTCTCTCTCTCTCTCTCTCTCTCTCTCTCTCTCTCTCTCTCTCTCTCTCCCCTCTCTCGGGTTAGGTGCATATTCTCTTACTGACCAACGATCAGGCTGTCCTCAGCTGTATATGTGTTGGGGTCACATAGCAGCTGTTGTATTCTACCTTGTTAGTGGCTTAGTGTCTGAGAGATTTTGGAGGTCCAGGTCAGTTGAGACTGCTGTTTTTCACATGGGATTACCCTCCTCCACATTCTCTCAGGTTTGCCTCAATTCAATCACAGGGCTCTCTATCACATTGGTTATATGGTTGATTAACTTGATGGGCTTTCATATATTGAATGATCTCTGCATCCCTGGGATGAAGCTTACTTGAACTAAGTGTGTAATGTTTTTGACATATTCTTAGATTTCCTTTGTGAGTATTTTATTTAGCATTTTTACATCCATGTTCATAATGAAAATTGGTTCAAATTTCTTTGTTAAGTCTTTGGGTGGTTTAGGCATCTGGGTGACTGTAGCCTTAGTCAATGAGTTTGGCAACATTACTTCTGTTTCTACTTTAGGGAATAGTTTGGTATTTACTCTTCTTTTGACACTCTGTTCAGATTCTACACTAAAATCAACTGGTTCTACCCTTGTTTGGCTTGTGAGATTTTTAATGACTACTTCTATTTCTGTAGGGGTTGATTTAAATTTGGTAAGTGGCATTTATCAGAAAATTAGTTCATTTTTTTTAAAAAAAAAGATTTTCCAATTTTGTGGAATACTGTCTTTTGAAGTAAGACCTAATGATTCTTTGGATTTTTTTAGGGTCTGTTGTAATGCCTCCCTATTCATTCCTGAGATTTTTATTTGTATACTGTCTGTCTGCCTTTTACTTATTTTGGCTAAACTTGCTGATATTCTCAAAGGATCAGCTCTTGGTTTTATTGATTCTTCATATGGTAATCTTTTTCTTTTTCTAATTTATTGATTTCTGCCCTAAGTCTGAGTGTTTCCTGTCATATACTCCTCTTGGATGTTTTCTTTATTTTCTAGAACTTTCAAGTATTCTTTAAAGTTGCTAGCATGTGATTTCTCCAATTTCTTAATGCAAGTACCATGCTATGAACTTTCCTCTTAACGCTGTTCTCATTTTTATGTAAAGTAATCTTCTTTTGCATAGACTTATACTGTTTTCTGGTGATCTCATATTGCTCTGACTCTTGTTGACTATATTCTTAAGCTGTCCTTAACTTATCTGTTTGTTGCCTAGATGTTCCTGATGTCAGCAGAAATCCTCAAGGATACAGGCAGAGCTATGGATCTAGATATTCCTGGCACCCTGACAAGGCACCTTGGGAAAGCAGAAGAGAGTCATGAACCAGATGGTAGAGGTCAATGGATAATGTGCATCTTTCCTCTGCTGGTTGAGCCCCAGGTAGACTCTGTTGCCTCTGCCCAAGGTGGACCCAAATTGTAGGGGCTGATAGGGAGGGGATCTGAAGTGAGTATTCCTGGGTCCCCTGTAGACTTCCTTGAGAAACCAGCAGAGCAAATGTGTTAGAGTATATGATTTTAAATTATGTCTTTTTGATTTTCTAGATTTCCCCACAATTTCTGTTCTTATGTACCCTTTTAATTACTAATTATGTTCATTAAATATTTTCCCTCCATATTTTAGTAAATTTTGATGGCAGATAACCAACGGATCTAGTGTAAAATCTAACACTACTATTCTAATAAAAATTGTAGCAATAATATAACTGCTAAAAACATTCTCCTATATACGTGGATCATTGTCTTGCTCAGCCATTATCATAGAAGCTTCCTCCTGTGACAGAAATAAATACAAAGACCCACAGCCAGGCATACAGACAGTAAGGAAACTTGGAACATTCAGGACTAGATACAGGATGTCTCCATCAACCCTTTTACCTTTTATCTTAAGGTACTCTGAGGAAGAGGAAACAGAGAAAGTGTAAAAGCCAGAGGAGATGAAGGACAATAAAAAACAAGGCCCTCTAAATCAAAATTAGTAAAGCTCATATGAACTTATAGAAACTCAGGCAACATGTAGAAGAACTGCAGGGTCTATATCATGTCTTCTTGTATATATATTATGACATCTAGGCTTAATATCCTTGTGATATTCCTGAATATGTGAACAAGTGGGTCTCTGATTCTTGTCCTTTCTCTTGAGTTCTTTTCTTTGTATTTGTTTGTCTAATTTAGCTTCGGTTTGTCATTATTATAATATATTATATATTATAATGTATTATTATCCTTTAAATGACTGTTTCCTTTCTAATAAAAGAGAAAAAGCAAGTAAACCAAATGGGAGAGGAGGTAGGGCAGAACAGAGGCGTGGAGGGAAAGGAAGATGTAATCCAGATATATTGTGGAAGGAAAGAAAGCTATATTCTACCCCATCATTGTCTGTCTGTAAACTATCAAATGACCATATATTTTGAAACTAAATACTTCTAATAACCTTTGAAACAAAAACTAGTTTTTCTCATCCTGAAAATAAGACCAAGATATTTATTTTAAGATTGAAATAAAAATAAAGCAAAGCTAATAATATTCACTCAATATTTACACAAATACCAATTTGCCTAGATTATAGGACCTACCTCCCTGGCTCTCATCATTAAATTCTTATTATCCAGTCAATATTCCATTCTCATTGCCATTTTCATTTGTGCAGTAACAGAAACCATTAAGAAACCTTAGCAAATCTGGCACAGAGTACCATGACGTGTCCCGAAATCAAGTAAAGCCTTTAGAGTCCCTAGTCTTGTGAGTTCTGTGCACCACTCAACTCCATTCAAAGTGAGGATGATGGGATTTAAGCTCACTTCTATTCCCAAGGTTTTGAGTGGTTGCTTGGAAATAACAGAAGTGCTTCATAGGCACCAAATGTCAAATTGTTCACTGCTAAAAGAACATAAAATTTTAGTGCGATTCAGAGGAAGGTTAAATTGCCTAGGCTGTTCTAGAGAACTGAGAGGAAATATATGTCCCAGAAAACAATGGCACTTAAGGAGTATCTAGAGTAGTGATGGTGAATGTGTTAGGTGAATGTGTTAGTAGTATCATTCTCTTTTTATATGATGGCTGAGGAAGGGTTGTGTGTATCCCTGGTCCTGTTTGAAGAAGACTGGTAGTCAAAGGATTAAACATAAATGAAATGTTATTGAGAAAAGAGATCAATATCATGGATTCAGGAACTCTGTGGACAGGGTTTCTTTCTCTGTGTCCAGACTCACTTGCTTTGTTAATTTAGAGGCAAAGGTAGTACACAGTCTTTCGTAACTTCAAAATAAAAATAATATCTTACATAAACGGATAACCTGTAAAATCGTGTGTTGCTAACACAATATGTACATGTGTGTTTGTTAATTAACATGAGCTTAGTGAGCACAGTGGTATATTTCAGATCTACTTATTCTAAAATTTCACTTTGGGAAATATTTCTCCTGGAGGACTTCATATTTTGGAGATATTTAATAAATTCAATTAATGTCTCAAATTTTAGCTCAGGTAGTTTGAATATGTAGCCTATTGTCCTTAAAGCTCATATGGATATACCCAAATATCAGCTTTTCATTTAAAACTACAGGGTAAGAAGTGATATTTTTTATCTCAATGCATAATCATAGGTTATAATGGTGAATGGCCAAGATATCCAGATAATTACAGTCTGATTGAAACACCAGAGAAGCCTATCACAGTGCATATAAATGTGAATACTATGGTCATTTAATCTCTATAGGCTTTTTCAATCTGTTGCCTAATGCATAATTCTCTGGTAATAATGGTTTAAACATATATTCTAATGCTACATTCCTATCTGTAATGATCACTTCCTCAATATTTCTCTTTCTCATACACACACGCAAAAGTTAAGGAGTTCCCACTTCAAATGACATCAATAACAATTTCACAACAGCTGTCATGGCAGTTAAAACATTAGGAGATCATGTTTTTGTGAAAGGAATTTCTGAAATAATTTACTGTGTGAACATGAGAGAAATAACTGTCTTTTATTGCCTCCGGCATTTTCTCACCAAGCCAATTTAAAGTAGAAGCTTAACCTGGAGTAGAGGGATTGTGATAGCAGCTGTTTTAAGGGAAGGAGACAAGGATACATCATTTAAGAAGAGTCTACAGATTAGAGATTTTTAAAATATATCTTTAGAGAGAGATTTAAGGTGGGTAGGACACAAAGAGGAAAGGTTAAAGGAATATGAGAAAATATCAATAGATGCAAGCCCAGCCAGCAAACACAATATGCACACATAAAAAGCACAACATAAATAAATTGAGTGGATGTGTAGCTGAAGATATAAATGATAGAATGCCATATATGTAGCACTATTTTGGATTAGATATAACATAAGTAATGCATTTATGCCTAATAATATTCCAGAATTCTAAAACAAGGAGAAGGATTGTCATAATCTCAAATCAATTTCCTGTTTCATATATGAGAAGACTTGAGGATTAAATTCACACGTTTTTATAGGCAGATCACTACCTGCTTTGAAGGCTTAAAAGATTAATTAGTTATTTTTCCTAGTCCCTATACCCAAATATTTCCAGAAGCATTTTAAAAATAATTTTGTTTGGCTCATGATTTCGGAATGTTGTAGCCCATCCTAGTAAGTAAGTTAGGTTTAAAAGGTTCATAGAGTCAAGAATTGCTGGTTATTCAAGTATCAACAGATAGGAATCAGAAAACATAACCCAAAATACCTAGATACTAATTCCATTAGGACATTAGCACCTTACTTCCTCCAGCAAGGATCTGTATCCTAAAGACATTACAACTTTCCAGCATGTGTCTATTATTTGGGGACAATGATAAGCATGTGATATTCTGAAAAATATTTCATACTCCAACCATAACATTCATAAAATCTGAGGGCCCATAGTAGTAAGACACATCATATTTAAAAACTATACTAACATATCCTAAGCAATCCTAGCAAGCATTACAGTAGAAGGTAATGCATCAATCATATAACTGTGGTAGGATTAGCAATTTGTGGAAAGTTCTAGCCTCACATAATCTTCTAAAGTACTATCTCTAGGTATACTAATCCTTGAGCCACATGGTTTCCAATCTTCTCACTGGGCTAATATGGTAAAGTGACTTAGAACAGAAGAAAAGGTCACGAGTGCCTTTTAAACACTAAGACATGAATATGGCCTCTAACGAAGGCTTCTAGTTAGTTTGAATTCCTTATTTATTACACATCAAAACACAGCTGATTTGTATATCATGAATAAGAAGCTTGGAGTGTAGGAGGATGGAAAAAAGTGATTAGATAATTGATGATTAGATAATTTAATTGTGGTGATCTGATTCTGATGAAAACTTGGTGTCACATGTAATGAAAGAAATCCGAAATAATATACAAAGCTGCTTGTTCGTAGTGACCGATTTCAAAGCTAGAGCTGATTGTCAAATTTCAAATAGGTTTAGTGCAGTTCAGACATCATTAGTGGTCTTCAAATCCTAAAAAGATTTTATAGCACATAAGGTTATAAATCCATTTTAGTCCTCAATTCAATTGGACGATATAATATACCAGGAATTCAAAGCATGGTAATTTAAAATATGACATGTGCTAGAGGTTTGCAAAGATTTAGTTTCCCCTCAGTGTCTTAAGTCTACTTTGCTTATTGTACAGAAAAATCCTTTCCTTGTCACTGGTAAGTACAATTGCTGAAGCCCCTTTCCAGTTCACCTCAGAGTTGTGTGTTTGTTTGTTATTCAATCAAGAAAATGAACATCTCTATTTCTGCCTCATGGGCATTTCTCCTTTGATAAAGAGAAATGGATATTTTCTTGTAAAACTGTTTGCCTGATTACATGCTATTATGCATATTTTATATTTTATAAAGAGGGGGGATTTAATCTAAAATATTAGTTGTAGTGGCAATGATCATAACAATGGGAATTGTGGCCATGGTAATAAAAATACACATTAATCAATGATAGCAATTAATATGGTGAGAAAAACAGAGAAGAGATGAAGTTTGGCATTTATATATAAGTCTCATTAAACAATTTCTATTTGATTTATATAAGGAAGGCTGTTAAATAGCAGAACCCAAGAATACTTGAGCTGGGTTTGAGGAGAAACAGAGAAAACACACTTCAAAGACAATGACATAAAATGAAAACTTCGTTTTCTGAGCATGCAGGAAGACAGCCAGCTCAGGATCTGAATTATACCTGAAGGGAAATTACACACATAGCACATTTAAAGGATGAGGCCAAAAGGCAAGGGGGTAACAGGATGATCTGTAGCAATGACCAATTATATTTTGACATAAAGAGTTGAACAAATGAGTTTCAATTGTTCTGTCCCAACTTGGGACCAGTCAGTCACATGAAGGGAGTAAAGGTTGGTGACCAGCCCTTATCTGCTACTCCTGGCTTGAAGGTCCTTGGCTCAGATCCTTGGACTTTAGGACCAAACTGGACATCTGGCCTGTAAATCAAAATTATTAGGAAGCAAAGAAATAGGCAAGATGCATGTACTTAACTAGGTCATGGCAGGCAATCAATTATATGCATTATAACTTGTATACTTTGGTAATCTCTCATATATATGCATATGCATATATACATGCATGCATGCATACATACATACATACATACATACATACATAATCTCCATTATTGGTTAACAGTCAAGCAAGAAACATCTATAACAACACATTAGGAGTTGGTTTCTGGGCCTAGGAAAATGAACTAGTTTGAAACTGCCAGAAATAGGGAGAAGTTGTCCTTGACATAGCTGTAGGCCAACAATTGTCCCCTTACATTCCAGCAAGATCAGGACATTGTGAGAGGGCTTAACTCAGACAACTTCTTCAGAAAACTTTCTACTTATAGTTGCATGTAGAATATCCATGTATATCCCATTTATGTATACAGATATTAACAAAAATATAATGCTAATATTCAAAAGTGTTCTTATGAAATTATATAATACTTCTCATATAAAGGGATTACTGTACATTTCCTGGTCATGTTTTTATTTTGTAATCTAGTCTAATGTCCTTCTGGAAGGTGATTCAGTAGACTTATTGTGCATTTTTGAAACATTAAAACGTTTGAAAGCAGAGAAAGAATAACTGGAAGTGTAATATGAGAGCTTACAACCGTGCTCTCATTACAACTGAAAGTTCAAGACCAGTAAAGTGGTATCCAACTGTTATCTCAGCACTTGGATCCTGAGAAAAGATTGCTCAGAGTTAGACTTGATCATCAGAGTGAATGTCAATCCAATGAAAGTTGTAGGGTAAAAACTGTTCACAAAGCAAAAATATAAAAATAACAAAAAGATTTTCAAATGGTAAATAGGTAGATACTATTACCAATCCCAGAAGCATTTCAACACCTCTCTGTTATAGTCAACTGCAAAGAAAGAATTAGAAGTATAGGCCTCTAATGATAAGAACATGAACACTGTCATATCTATTACACTGGGAAAAATGTTACAGTCTGAACCATATGGAATTTAATATATTGCTAATACTTGGAAAATAAGTGAAAAGCAGGGGTACTTTGTGGTAAATAAAACAAAAATGTCATTAGCCAGAGCACCCTCATAAAGGCAGAGGGAAAGAGAATGGGATAGGAGGTTTCTGAAGGGGAGACCTGGAAATGTAAATGAAGAAGATATCTGGTATCTGGTATATATATATGTGTGTGTGTGTGTGTGTGTGTGTGTGTATATATATATATATATATATATATATATATATATATATATATATACACACATACATATATGGATGAAAAAAGAATTATAGTAGCACTTTGTTTATGATATTGTATTATATGTTAAAATAGAATATCATAGTTAAAATTTTCAGGTAAAGACCTGACATACCACATACCTTGAAACAGCATTTTTGGTCGTCATTGTTAGGAAATGTAAAAATAGATTTCCACAGAGTATGCAATGCTGCTTATAAGTAGTAGCTTCTTGGTTTTAAATGCAAATATTTGATTAATTGTCATTAAGAAATCACATGTTTTGGGCTGGGGATATAGTTTATGGGCATAGTGCTTCCTAGAGAACATGGGGTCTTAGGTTCAGTCCTCCATGTTAAAAGGAAAAGGAAATGAGAAGGCTTGCCACAGATATTGTCTCTTCCATAATTAATGACAATTTTTATCATGAATTTTTGTTACATGTTGCTATCATTGTAAAAGTGTGACTTCTTATCCTCAAACACAACAGTTGTGGTGATTTGAATAAAAATGGCCCACATGGACCCAAAGGGTGTGGCACTATTAGGAGGAATGGTCGTTTTGGAGGAAGTGTGCCACTGGGAGTGGGCTTTGAGATTTCAGAAGCTCAGTCAGGCCCAGTCTCTCCCTCTTTCTTCTTTCTGCTTGTGGATAAGAATGTATAATTCTCAAATACCTCTCCAGCACCATGCCTGTAGGTTGTTAACATGCTTCCTGCCATGATGATAATGAACTAAACCGCCAAACTATAAGCCAGCCTCAACACAATATCGTGCTAGATAAGTGTTGCCATGAACATCGTGTCTCTTTTCAGTAATAAAACCTTAACTTTTAAGACAGCAGTCTATGAATATTTTAGCTTATTAAAAACTTTTAATTTACAGTTATTGAATATGTTGTTTATGCCTTCTAGTAAATTTTCTTACAGGTATCACTTAACCACTACATTAATGAATTCCAAAACACAGTTCACTTCTCAACAGTGTCTATTTTAAAATAACAATTAAATTATGGCATAGGGCTTTTTTCTATCTGTAACCACTGTATATTGAGACAGTTCGTGATCACAATTTACCTGCATCAATAAAATCCTGTTTTGCAAGGACCAGCAAAGCCTCATTGATCTTCCCAGGGTTCTTCAACCTGACTGCACTTTCCCCAAGCGATTTCACTATTAGCACTTTAACCACTGAGTTTAAGGTGTTAATCCATTTTAAATCACAATTAATTTCACTTTGAAGTTTTATTGCCTCTTGAGACATTCTTAATAATAAACACAAGATGGCTTCTTAAAGCAAAGTTTGAAAGAAAATAAGAGAGGAAAGTATTTGAGAACTGCTGTCTAGAGGAAAAAATATTGCATCTTGTGGATAAACAATGTTATGAAGGTGGAATTCTTCACATTTTCAAGGAAATTTTTAATTAAAATATTTAGAACCTGATTATCTTCTGCATAATGGCAAACATGAAAGAAAAGGGAAATAATGGAAATGCAATTTTAAGTGTCAGAAAGGATGGTAGAGTTAGAAAGAGTAAAGAGAGGGTAATACTACTAGAGATGTTTACAAAAGCTGTGTAAGTATTGTATATTTGGAGGTTCATTTTAGCTGCATTTCATAGGCAATGGTACTCCTCTGAGAAGCCATACGTTGTCAAATGAAAAGCCCAGTGCCAGATGTGGGATATCTCTTTTATCATAGTTGTTCATCAGGGGTGTTTTGGAGTCTCCCAATATAATTCCAGCTTTTGACATTGCTCTTATTCTTAGTTACCACCAGGAAACTGGTGCAGAAATGCTATTGCTGAAAACACCACAAATTTCATTCATAGGAGAAATTCAAGCTGTTAGGAACAGGGAGTTTTCTTACTACATGCTAGTTTTCATAATACAGGAATGTGCTATGCAGGTTTGTTAAAGGTAGAACTCATCCAAACATTTTTATCAACAGTTTAATAAGCTTTTCACTTTGTAATATGTAACTGAATTGCTGAAATGGTAAGATAACACCACGTGTTTCATGGGATTAACCAACTACTTTGTAATTGCATTGAAAATTCCCTCCAGAGTAGAAAACATAATCTTGGCTAGGTATCCAGTGTTAAAGAGCATTAGGCCTCAGAAGCTAAACTACAACTGTTAATTTCATAAGCGAGTATACTAGTAAACAACTCTCTAAATTCTATCTCTTTGCCCGTGCATTAGTTCAGCTCTCAGTCCACATCATAGCTGCATAGACCTGCTGGCTGCCTCTTCTTTTCAGAAGTTTGTATGGTACCTACTAGTACCATGAAATCTAGTCCTTAGTGAGGGGAATTCAGGTAGTTTTCAACTCATGGGTCTCTGGACCGTATTTCTAAAGTTAATTGTCTTTCCAGCAATAGAAACATACCTTCCACATCCAGTGGTAACCAAAGCGAATGAATGGGTAGAGTAATGGCATACATACCTTGGTGGTAACCAACTGCTCTTTAATTGGATTAATCACCAGGTCAACAAGACAGATACGATGACCTGTACTGTAAATTTAGATAATGAGTAAGTTTTAGTGAAATCATGGGTAGAGAAAAATCTACAACCACTTATTTACAAAACAACATAATCTCTGATAACTATCTATAAACCCTTATAACCACAAATGATTGTATACAACACTCTTTATGCAGTAAATTCCTCTTAGACAGTAACCACTACAGAAAGTCAAAATCAATAAATATGTATAGCTGTGAAGCCCAGTCATAATGGATACATCAATAAAACACTCCCTCATTTAACACTTAGAGAACACTGTAGAAGAGGGTGCTGAAAGATTGCAAGAGGCAGCAGATCAGGACTCACTATTCTCCTAAAAACATAAAAAGGAATACCAATAGTCCTGCCAACATAACTACCCAAATGTAATTTGAACAAGGAGAATAACAATAAATATACCAAATGCATGAAGAATATCTGAGTCCTCAACCCTACACAAAGAACTATAAGAAACTGAGTGAACTATTGCCCGGGACTGAGAGAGGTAGGCCTCTCCAAGAAGAGCATATCACTTGGTTTTCCAAATATTAAACCTTTAAAACATACATTAAAATGGCACATATGGGCACAACAAATTATATTTTGGAATGTATGTGTATTTAAATATATAAATATGCATTAAAAAGAATTTGAAGATGATTAGAGTAGAAATATGGAAGGGTTTGAAGACAGGAAAAGGCAAGAAAACTGATGTAAACAAAATATAATCCAAAGAATAAACAACAAAGTAAAATATAAACTAATATTGATAAAAGCAGACAATGTGGAATTCTCATTCATAAGGGGAAAATCTATCACATAATATGTCCCTTTGTATCACAGGCATCATTGTGGAGAAAGGAACAAAATGGTCATAAGAGGGCAAATCAGAGTGCCTTAAGAAAGTAATGCTGTATGTATACAATGGGATCTCTCTGTTCATGAGCTTTTAGAAACTGGGCATGGCTTCTCAAGCTCAGAACAGAATCAAACTAATGAAAATTTCAACATCGACAGGAAGGAGTCTCATGAGACCCTGTAGTGAAATAGTGAAATTTGATAGGGTCTAGACCCAATTTTAATTAAGAGTATGACCTTTGACCAGTCAACCACACATCATTGCTTGGCCTCCAAAACCTTGAGTTTGTGATTTAAAAAGAAATAAGGACATGAAAATGAGGAGGATGGGGCTGTTGATTCGTGAATCTGGGGTTAGTTAGAAGAAATAGAGAATGTGAGAAGAAGTTCCACACATGAAATCATTTGTTTTACATTTAGAGGAGCTGTTGAAAAGCTAGTAAGTCACTTTTTTTTTCCTTCACATTCAAGCTGTGTCTCCTTAACTTTGCTATACTATGGCCATGGGTTACTAAATTCCTAGCTAACTTAGGTAGGTCACTATGAGCATACTTAAATTATATTATTATGCATATAACAAGTGATCTTGCAATTATTGTAGTTTGAATGTATAAGGCTTTTCATACACCTATGTGCTTCATCCCCAGCCAAGAGTGCTGTCTGGAAAGGTTGCATAAAACTAGAATGTTGATACTCAGTATAGGGAGCTGACTTTGACTTTTACATCCACTTCCTTTTCACTCTTTGTAACCTATTAGAGAAGCAGTAGACAGCTGCCTATTCCTGATCCTGATACTTTGTGCTCTTTTAATACTCTGTTCATTGTGTCATAATGGTGTGAAGCCCTCCAGCTTTAAGCATAACACCTTTGTCCCTTAAATGTACTTTTAGGGCATAGTGACTTTTCTTATCATTTATCATTTGTTATTTTAGAAGTACCCTTTCATTTTTGCCTACATGATTCCTTAGCGATTATGTATCATATCTTATCTCTGAGATTTGAGCTATATAGCAATTAATATTTTATCTTAATCTTAGTCTATCAAAATAGATAAACCTTTAAAATGTATTCATAACCACCTTTATTCATATATAAATACATATAGATGTATATATAATTTATATAAATATATAAAATACATCTTATTTTTTAAAATGAAAATAATAATTTGCAATTTAAAATTTCATTTAGGACAGGAGGTTATTGGGTCTAGAGAAAAATTAAAGCATTTTCATAATAGCTTTTAAGTTACTTTAAGGGAATGATAAAACTATTGCAGATGAAAGTAAAGAAGACTTTTCAAAAATATTCAGTTTATGCAAACTTCTGAATCACATGTTTAAAATAATTAACTTTATTTTACTATAATTGTTCCTCAAAACTTTCTTGAGAAGTGACTGCAAACTACAAAATCAGAGAACAACAGACTATAGCATGCACTATTGTTAAGGCCAATGGAACATCATAGAATGTGGAGTGGGAAGGTTGTTGAAAGCCAGAGGACAAGAACCTTTGATGCTAGATAGAGATTTCTCAACATGATAGGAAAGTTGCACTCATTGACTTTCAAAAATATGGCTGCCTAAATCACCATACAAGTTGACACGCCACCATTCATGGGCAAAACCTACAAGTCCATAAATCCATTGAACATTACAATTTCCTTTTGATTTTCAAGTGACCTTCACAGTCTGATGAACTAATTATTAGTTCAAAGGCAGGGAACAAATAGAGGTATTAATGCTTCCAATATGTGTGCATACATTGCTATGAATATTAGTATTCAAATGATTGCTTAAGTAGTTTACACTTTTAAAACTTTAATCCTATATGAAAGAAGCATTACTTAATCATCTGGAGAAAATCCTCACCTGGTAGTTCTGAGTCTTTTTCTTTGCTTTTTTTTTTTTCATTGCATTGAAAATAGTACATCTGTGGATCCAAGCTAAATTATGACCATATTGCATAGGAAGAATAAACTAGCTTTTCAAAACAGTGATTTGCAACTTCAGCTCAGTCAAGTGACATAGAATTTCTCAGCATGTCATTCAGTAATATCATTATCACTGACATTAATTAGTATATTCTAAATTGCCCTTTTAATCATGTCTTAAGGGAAGTAATTATGATTATTTCTGCTCTTTTTCATTTATTTCTTCTCATTTTATTTGAAGGCACTGTGACTACATCCAAAAATAATGACCAAAAAGCCATCAATAAATGATTTAATTAATATTTTTTAATCTCTAAAACTATAAATATTTTAAATGTTCATTATGCTAATTGCCTTTTAACATGGTTCTAGATTATTATTTCATACTTTTAAAGGCCATTATATAATATTATTTTAATTTGAAAATTTTATATACTTTATAACTGCCACCACTCTAGAAATGAAGGAACTGGAGTCAATACATGAGACACAGCAAAATCTCATGCAATAGACAATCTTAGTTAAAGCAGTAGTTTTCCACCTTTCTCATGCTGTGCTTCTTTATTATGGCTCCTCAGGTTGTGATTGTAGTGATCACCAACCATTATTTTTGTTGCTGCTTCATAACTGTAAATCTCCACTGTTATTAATCATAACATAAATATTTGTGTTCCCAAAGGTCTTAGGTGACCCCTGTGAAAGTATCACTCAAATCCCAAAGGGATCATGACCAACAGGCCAAGAAATAATGATTTAGAGCATCAGGCAGTTTATATTTTGGGGCTTAGGTAAGATCATATGAGTAAAGTTCAAAGTTCAGGCTGTAAACTTTCTGAATAATCAAAGCAAGCAAGCAGTCATTGTAATCTGGAATAAACCCACTTCTATCTGGTACACATGGACAAAGCCCACATACACATCTAAGGACAATCACTATTTTGAAGAAACAGAGATCACAAGACTATTGTCTTGTTTATTTGGTATGTTGCCCCAAAATTCAGAATTCTCCTCAGACAGTTCTTTTCTTGTACCATGTTCCAACATATGGAAGAGAAAGATAAAGAGAGATAGATATGGAGAAAGAGAGCAAAATAATTCAGGTAATCAATAACTTTCTGGTGTACAATATTTCTAAGCAGTTGACATCACTTACCAATACATATTTAAATTTTGGTTTATCCATGTACAAGAATTTGCTCTGAAGAATGTATTTTATATTAGTGATACTAATTACTACAAAAAAGTGGGCCAACATATTTACCTTTCTATGCCATAGAATTCAAGGTATCATATACAAAGAACATTATTCTATTCCAAACTTAAAAGGTTTTGACATACATATTACAAATAGCTAATACCAACTACAAATACATTAAAATGAACATATATTATAAATTATTTGAATCTAACAATACACTAATTGAACATTCTTTCCAATACTCAGTAAATAAGAAGAAAACCAGCAAAGAAGCAGGGAGTTTAGCATGAGAATTTTTCTTTTAGTAATGCCTGTAGCTATACTCATAGTCTCAACAATATGGCTCCCCAGATGTGAGCTTAACAGGGCAACAACATATATATTCATGTGGAATGCACAAAGACCATGAATACTCAGCTCACCACAAAGAATTAAAAGCAACAAAGAATTATGAGAATGGGAAAATAGTCTTCCTCAGAAAAAGCATACCAATCTCTTATACAATAATACTCATCCCTGAAATCATACATGCAACTATATATTATACAGACAAAACAGGCTATATTTACACACTTAGGAATACAGGTATATTAATATACACATACACACCTTTAACAAGTCATGAAAAAGAAGACATCAAGAAGTACATAGGAGCATTTAGAAAGAGAAAAGGAAAGAAATAAGTAATGGAATTAAATCATAATCTCCCAAACTAAAAGAAATAGAAAGCTTATATTTTCTCTAACAATTTAAATTCCAAATTTAGATTATACTGTCAGTCTTAGATACATTCACAAAGGACATTCATCCTTCTTGCTTGTATTAAGTAAAGAAAAATAAAACTTGGATCAAAGACAAAAATTGTGTTCTCAAAGATATTACTGTATAGGGAAATCAGCAGTTTAATCCTAACCCTAGCCCTAACCCTAACCATATATCAATCATATATCTCTGACTTGTTTTCAGTGTTTATTATTTCTTCGTGAAATTAGATAAAATTAATAGGATAATACAATTCAAGTTCCTACACCTAGATATAAAATTATTATCATATTAAATAGCTTTATAAAATTAGTATGGTGGCAGTTATTCTTTAACAAGCTCATTACCCAATAATCACACTTAGAATCAGATTTATTAAAATTACCTGGAGCCAAATATTGATAATTATCTTAAGGTAAAGGATAAAAAAAGATATTTTAAGCAAATTAACCTAAGATACAAACTGATATAATCATTTTACCATCTAACAAAATAGAATTTAAACCAAAATTAATCAAAAGAGATGGGAAAGATATTATACATGTATCAAATATAAAATCAACCAAGATGATATTTTATTTCAATAATATCATCAATGCCCCAAACACAAGGCTGCCCACTTTTGTAAAATAAACATTATTACAACATAAATCACATATTGACCCTCAAAGACTAATAGTGGGAGACTCAAATATCATATTCACACCAATGGACAGTAAATGCAGATCTAAACTTTATAAAGAAATATTGGACACAATAGATGCTGTTATTCAAATCGACATTACATTCAACCCAAACATAAAAGAATATAGAATCTTATTAGCAGCTCCTAGAATTTTCTTTAAAACTGCACATATAATTGAACACAAAGCAAATCTAAATAGATAAAAAAATTGAAATAATTTTTTGCATCTTATCAAAACATTGTGGATTAATGCTAGATATAACCAACAACAGAAACAACAGAAAGTTTACAAACTAATGGAAACTGAACAACTCTACTAAATGAAAATCAGTCAAGACAGAAATAAAGAAATTAAACACTTTCTAGAATTAAAAGAAAATGAATACAACTTTGTTTTAGGGTTCCTATTGCTATAGAGAGACACAACGACACCCGCAACATTATATAGGAAGACATTTCATTGGGTCTGGCTTAAAGTTTAGAAATTTAGTACATTATAAGATACATGCTCCACTATGTTCATAGCAGCCTTATATATAGTAGGCAGAAGCTGGAAAGAACCCAGATGTCCCTCAACAGAGGAATGGATACAAAAAATGTGGTATATATACACAATGGAGTACTATTCAGCCATTAGAAACAATGAATTCATGAAATTCTTAGAGAAATGGATGGAGCTGGAGAACGTCATACTAAGTGAGGTGACCCAGTCTCAAAAGAATACCCATGGTATACAGTCACTGATAAGTGGATATTAGCCTAGAAGCTTGGAACACCAAAGACATAAATCACATATCAAGTGATGTCTCACAAGAAGAAAGGAGTGGACACTGGTGATAGAATGGACCAAAACATCATTGTGGGAGAGTACAAGAACAGTAAGGTGGGAGGGGGTGGATGAGAGAGCAGGGCGAGGGAAAAGGACATGTGGGACCTTTGGGGGTGGGGAACTAGAAAAAGGGAAATGAATTGTAAATATAGAATATATCCAATAAAAAAATCACTTACTATTAATGGAATAGTGATAATATGTGCCTTAAAATCTAGTCATCCATGTTTTATTTAATATGATTTTATTATATATGTGTTTAGGATAGTAACATCTTCTTTTATAAGAATAGTTCAATTAATTTGATTAAAATAAAATATCTTTTTTAAAATCTTTTCTGAAAAAAAAAGAAATTTAGTACATTATAAGAGAAGAATGCAGGAAAACAAGCTGGAAGACAGTACTGAAGATATAGCTCATATTTCAACATCTGGATCTACAGTCATCAAAAAGAGAATGAGACACTAGGCCTCATTTGAGCATTTGAGATGTCAAAGCCTACCTCCAGTAACACACTTTCTGTAACATAGGCATTTGTACTCCAAAATAACCCACAGCCTCATAGTGTAATTTCCTAATGGCCTATCAGGTCCATTTTCATTCAAATCATAAAATTCTACGCCCTGAGCCCTATAGGTTTATAGACATGATATAATGTAAAATATGTTTGGTCCAACTTCAAAAATCTTCATAGTCTATCAAGAGATCAGCATTGTTGAAAGCATAAAGGTCAGAGTTCCACAACACCCAGATGAAGGTCCACTCCCAGGTGTTCTAACACAGTCAGGATCATAGCTGAAGACACCACAACATCTGTCCCAACACCTAGAGTAAGTGGGACACATGGGATTCAGGGACACAGGAACCCCAGCCGGGCCAGTGGCACAGATTCCTTCCAGTCAGATCAGACCCCAGAAACTAGCCACACACCCAGTCCCATAAGTCCCAGAAGAAACTCAACATGCCCAAGATCACAGGAGCTCTAACACAAACAGGATCACAGGAACTGAGGAGCTTGGTCATATAAGGATTTCAGGATTCCAGAGACAGCATGACTCCCAGGAGCTCTGAAAATCCCAGGGTCTCAGGATCACAGGATCCCCAAAACACAGAGATAGCAGGATTCTGAGGAGTTCTGACACATCCAGGATCAAAGGAGGGAGAGGCTCCAGTAAGAGACAGGGAGGGCAGGTAGTACTAGAGATAACCAGATGTCTAGAGGCAAGAATAAGAATATAAGCAACAGAAACCAAGGTTACTTGGCATCATCCAAACCTAGTTGTCCCACCATAACAAGTCCTGGATACCCCATCACACAAGAAAAGGAAGATTCAGTTTTAACATTGCTTGTCATAATGATGTTAGAGGACTTTAAGAAGGATATAAGTAACTCCCTTGAAGAAAATACAGGAGAACACAGGAAAACAGGTAGAATTCCTTAAAGAGGAAACACAAAAATCCCTTAAAGAAATACAGGAAAACACAAACAAACAGGTGAAGGAATTAAACAAACTCCCCAGGATCTAAAAATGGAAATAGAAACAGTAAAGAAGTCATAAAGGGCGACAACTCTTGAGATAGAAAACCTAGGAAAGAAATCAAGAGTCATAGATGCAAGTGTCACCAACAGAATACAAGAGATAGAAGAATGAATCTCAGGTGCAGAAGATACCATAGGAAACACTGACATAACAGTCAAAGAAAATATAAAATACAAAAAGCTTCCAACCCAATACATTCAGGAAATCCAAGATATAATGAGAAGACCAAACCTAAGAATAATAGGTATGGAAGAGAGGAAAAATTCCCAACTAAAAGGGTCATTAATATCTTCAAAAAAGTTAGAGAAGAAAACTTCTCACCAGATGGTATAAAAGCCACAAGATTTTAGACAGATATCATACAGACCCCAAGAGAACACAAATGCCAGCCCAGGCTACTATACCCAGCAAAACTCTCAATTACCATAGATGAAGAAACCAAGACATTCCATGACATAAACAAATTTACACAATATCTTTCCACAAATCCAGCCCTACAAAGGATAATAGATGGAAAATTCTAACACAAGGAAGGAAACTACACCCTAGAAAAAGCAAGAAAGTTATCTTCTTGCAATAAACCCAAAAGCAGATAACCACAAAATCATAATTCCACCTCTAACAACAAAAATAACAGGAAGCAATAATCACTTTTCTTTAATATGTCTTAATATCAAAGGACTCAATTTCCCAATAAAAATACATAGACTAACAGACATAAACAGGACCCAACATTTTGTTGTGAACAGTAAAAGCACCTCAGTGGCAGAGAGAGACACTACCTCAGAGTAAAAGACTGGAAAAAATTTCTAAGAAAATGGTTCCAAGAAACAAGCTGGAGTAACCAGTTTAATATCAAATCAACTTACAACCAAAAGTTATCAAAAACTGCAAGGAACGACACTCAATCTCATCAATGGAAAAATGTATCAAGACGAATTCTCAATTCTGGAACATGTATGCTGAAAATCAAAAGCACCCACACTCATAAAATAAACTTTACTAAAGCTCAAAGCACACATTGCACTTCACACAGTAATAGTGGGAGACTTCAACACCCTACTCTCAACAGTGGAAACCAAAACTAAGAAGAAACATGCAGAAACTAACAGAAGTTATAAACTGAATGGATTTAACAGGTGTCTATAGAATATTTCATCCTAAGGGCGAAAAAAGAATATAATTTCTTCTAGTACCTCATGGTACCTTCTCCAAAACTGACCATATAATTGGTCACAAAAACAGGCCTCAACAGATACAATGACATAATCCCATTCATCCTTTCAGATCAACAGGGAATAAGACTAGTTTTCAATAACAACAAAAACAATGGAAAGCCCCCATACATATGGAAGCTGAACAACACTCTACTTAATAACTTGGTCAAGGAAGAAATGAAGAAATTAAAGCCTTTTTTAGAATTCAATGAAAATGAAAGCACATCATACCCAAACTTATAGGACAGAGTGATAGCAGCACTAAGAGGAAAACTCAAAGCTTTAAGTGCCTCCAGAAAGAACTGGAGAAAGCATACACTACCAGTTTGACAGCATACCTGAAAGCTCTAAACAAAAAGGTGCAAATACACCAAAGAGGAGTAAGCTGCAGGAAATAATCAAATTCAGGGCTGAAATCAACCAAGTAGAAACAAAAAGAACTATATAAAGAATAATAATAATAAAAAAAAGAGGAAGTGGTTCTTTGAGAAAACCAACAACATAGATAACCCTTAGCCAGAGTAATCAGGCAAACACACCATATCCAAATTAATAAAATCAGAAATGAAAAGGGAGACATCAAAACAGAACCTGAGTAAATTCAGAAACTCATGAGATCCCACTACAAAATACAAAATATATTGAACAAAACTGGAAAACCTGAATAAAATGGACAGTTTTCTAGACAGCCATCAGTTGACAAAGTTAAATCAGGATCAGATAAACCATCTAAGCAGTCTCATAACCCTTACATAAATAGCAGCAGTCAGTAAAAGTCTCCCAGCTAACAAAAGCCCAGGATCAGATCATTGTAGTACAGAATTCTATCAGACTGTTCAAGAAGACCTTATGTCAATACCCTTCAACACTTTTTGCAAAATAGAAACAGAAGGAATACTATCCAACTTATTATATGAAGCCACAATTACACTTATAACAAATTACACAAAAATGCAACAAAGAAAACATCAGAACAATTTCCCTTATGAATATAGATGCAAAACCACAAGAACACATCAAAACAATCATCCAACATGATCAAGTAAACTTTATCCCAGTGATGTAGGGGTGGTTCAATATATAGAAATCCATCAACTTATCCACTATATAAACAAACTCAAGAAAAACACCACATGATCATCTCATTAGATGCTGAGAAAGCATTTGACAAAATTCAATGTCCTTTCATCGTAAAAGTCTTAGAAATATCAGGAATTAAAGGCCCATACCTAAACATAGTAAAAGCAACATACAACAAACTAGTAGCCAACACCAAAGTAAATGGAGAAAAACTTTAAACAATTTAAAGTCAGGGACTAGACAAGGTTGTTTTCTCTTCATCTATTCAATATAGTATTTGTAGTTCTAGCTAGAGCAATTAGATAAAAAAAAGGAGATACAAATTGGAAGGAAAAAAGTAAACATATCACTATTTGCAGATGATATGATAGTATACTTAAACAACCCAAAAATCCCACCAGAGAACTCTTAAACCTGATAAACAACTTCAGCCATGTGGGAAAATATAAAATTAACTCAGTACCCTTCTTATACTCAAAGAATAAATGGTCTGAGAGGGAAATTAGGGAAATTACACTGTCCAAAGTAGTCACAAAATATATATAAAATATCTTCGTGTGACTCTAACCAAACAAGTGAAAGATCTGTATGAGAAGAACTTCAATTCTCTGAAGAAAGAAACTGAAGAAGATCTCAGAAGGTGGAAAGATCTCCCATCCTCATCTATTGCCAGGATTAATATACTAAAAATGGCCATCTTGCCAAAAGCAATCTACCGATTCATTATAATCCCCAACAAATTTCCAACTCAATTCATCAGAGAGATAAAAAAAGCAATTTTTAAATTCATTTGGAATAACAAAAAAGCCCAGGATTGTGAAAAATATTCTCAAGGATAAAAGAAATTCTGATGGAATCACCATACCTGACCACAAGCTGTACTACAGAACAATAGTGATAATAACTGTATTGTATTGGTACAGTATTTAGGAGGTACATCAATGGAATATAAGTGAATAACAAGAAATGAACACACACAACTGTGGTCACTTGTTCTTTGACAAAGGATCTAAAACCATCCAATGGAAAAAAGACACCATTTCCAACAAATGGTGGCCGTCTTTCTTCTTCTTCTTCTTCTTCTTCTTCTTCTTCTTCTTCTTCTTCTTCTTCTTCTTCTTCTTCTTCTTCTCCTTCTCCTTCTCCTTCTCCTTCTCCTTCTCCTTCTCCTTCTCCTTCTCCTTCTCCTTCTCCTTCTCCTTCTCCTTCTCCTTCTCCTTCTCCTCCTCCTCCTCCTCCTCCTCCTCCTCCTCCTCCCCTTCCCCTTCCCCCTTCTCCTCCTCCTTCTCATTCTTTTTTTACATTTTCTTTATTTACACTTGGAAAATTATCCCCATTCTTCATTTCCCCTCGGAGAAAACACCCTATCCCATTCCCCCTCCCCCTGTTTACTAACCTACGCACTCCTGCTACCCTGACCTGGCATTCCCCTACCCTGGGGCAATGATCCTTCTCAGGGCCAAGGACCAAGGCCCTTTGATGTGCAATAAAGCCATTCTCTGCGAAAATTGTAGCTGGAGCCATGAGTCCTTCCATGTGTACTCTTTGATTGGTAGTGTACTCCCTGGGAGCTCTGGTGGCACTGGTTGGTTCACATTTTTGTTCTTTCTATGGGGCTGTAAATCTTTTCAGCTTCTTGAGTCCTTACTCTAGCTCCCCTTGGAAGACCCTATGCTCAGTTCAATGGTTGGCTGAGAACACTCCGCTATGTATTTGTGAGGCACTGGCAGGCTCTCTCTGGAAACAGGTATATCAGGCTCCTGTCAGCAAGCACTTGTCGGCATCCACACTAGTGTCTGAGTTTGGTACCTGTATATGGGATGGATCCCTAAATGAGGCAGTTTCTGGATGTCCTTTCCTTCAGTGTCTGCTCCACACTTTGCATTTCCTCCCATGGGTATTTTGTATCCTATCTAAGAAGGATCAAATTATCTACACTTTGGTCTTCCTTAAGGTTCATGTGGTCTGTGAATTATATCTTGGGTATGCCAAGCTTCTGGGCTAATATCTGCTTATCAAAAGTACATACCATGTGTGTTCTTTAGTGATTGGGTTACCTCATCAAGGATGATATTTTCTACTTCAAAGCTTCCATAAGGCAAAGGACTCTGTCAAGAGGACAAAACAGCAACCAACAAATTGGGAAAAGACCCACACAAAGGACTAATGTCCAATATATACAAAGAACTCAAGAAGTTAGACTCCCAAAACCCAAATAACACTATTAAAAATGGGGTACAGAACTAAACAAAGAATTCTCAACTGAGGAATACTGAATCATTGAGAAGCACCTAAAGAAATGTTCAACATCCTCAGTCATCAAAGAAATGCAAATCAAAACAACCCTGAGATTCCTCACACCAGTCAGAATGGCTAAGATCAAAAATTCAGGAGACAGCAGGTGCTGGAGAGGATGTGGAGAAAGAAGAACATTCCTCCACTGCTGGTGGTAGGATTTCAAACTGGTACAACTACTCTGGAAATGTTTGTCAGTTCTTCAGAAAATTGAACATAGTACTACCAGAGTACCAAGCTATACCAATCCTGGGCATATACACAGAAGATTCACTCACATATAATAAGGACACATGCTACACTATGTTCATAGCAGCCTTATTTATAATAGCCAGAAGATAGCAAGAATCCAGATATCCCCCAAAAGAGGAATGGATACAGAAAATGTGGTACATTAACATAACAGAATGCTACTCAGCTATTAAAAACAAAGAATTCATAAAATTTTTAGACAAATGAATGGAACTAGAAAATATTATCCTGAGTGAGGTAACCCAATCACAAAAGAACACACAAGGTATGAACTCACTGATAAGTGGATATTAGCCCAGAAGCTTGGAATATACAAAATATAATTCACAGACAAAACAGAGCTCAAGAAGAAAGAAAACCAAAATATGGATCAAAGAAGGGGGAACAAAATACCCATGGGAGGAGATACAGAGACAAAGTGTGGGGCAGAAACTGAAGAAAAGACTATCCAGAGACTGCACTTCCAGGAAATCCATCCCATATGCTGCTACCAAACCCAGACACTAATGTGGATGCCAAGTGCTTGCTGATAGGAACCTGATATAGCTTTCTCCTGAGAGGTTCTGCCAGTACATGACAAAGACAGAGGAGGGTGCTTTCAGTGAACCATTGGACTGAGCACAAGGTCCCCAATGGAGGAGCTAGAGAAAGGACTCAAGGAGCTGAAGGAGCTTTCAGTTCCATAGGAGGAACAACAGTATGAAAAAACCAGTACCTTGAGAGCTACCAGGGACTACTCTACCAACAAAAGAGTACACATAGAAGGACCCATGGCTCCAGCTGCATATGTAGCTGAGGATGGCCTTGTTGGACATCAAAGGGAGGAGATGCCCTTGGCCCTTAGAAGGCTAGATGGCATAGTGTAGAGGAATACCAGGATAGAGAAGCAGGAGTGGGTGGGTTGGTGATCATGGGGAAGGGGATTGGTATAGGATGTTTTTGGTGTGGAAACCAGGAAATGATTTAAAATGTAAATAAAGAAAATACAAAAAAACTGGGGTACAGAGCTAAACAAAGAATTCTCAACTGAGGAATACCTAATTGCTGAGAAGCACCTAAAGACATGTTGAACATCCTTAGTCAGCAGGGAAATGCAAATCAAAGCAACCTTGAGAATCTACCTCACACCCATCAGAATGGCTAAAATGATAGCAGATATAGGCAAGGATGTGGAAAAAGAGGAACATTCCTCTGTTGCTGGTCGGATTGCAAGCTGATAAAACCACTCTGGAAATCAGTTTGGCAGTACCTCAGAAAATTGGATATATTACAACCTGAGGACCCAGCTATACAACTCCTGGGAATATACTCAGATGGTGCTCCAATATGTAATAAGGACACATGTTCCACCATGTTCATAGCAGCCTTATTTATAATAGCCAGAAGCTGGAAAGAAGCCAAATGTCCCTCAACAGAGGAATGGATAAAGAAAATATGGCATATTTACACAATGGAGTACTACTCATCTATTAAATTGATCCATTCTTATCTCCCTGTACAAAGCTCAAGTCCAAGTACATCAAAGACCTCCACATAAAACCATATCCCCTGGGATCTACTAGAAGAAAAAGTGGGGAAAATTTTTGAATACATGGGTACTGAGGAAAGTTTCCTGAACAAAACAACAATGGTTTATGTTCTAAGATCAATAATTGACAAATGGGACCTAATAAAATTACAAAGCAAAGGATACCATCAATAGAAAAAAATGGCAATCTACAGATTGGGAAAAGATCTTTACCAATCCTTCATCAGATAGAGGGGCTAGTATCTAATATATACAAAGAATTCAAGAAGTTAGATATCAAAGAATGAAACAACCCTATTAAAAATGGAGTACAGTGCTAAGCAAAAAACAAAAATTTAACTAAGGAATAGCGAATGGCTGAGAAGAATCTATAGAAATGTTCAACATCCTTAGTCATAAGGAAAATGCAAATAAAAAGAACCCTGAGTTTCCACCTTACACCAGGCAGAATGTCTAAGATTAAAAACTCAGGTGACAGGAGATGCTGGCAGGAATGTGGAGAAAAGGGAAACCCCTCTATTACTGGTGGGATTACAAACTGGTACAACTACTCTGGACATCATTCTGGCAGTTCCTCAGATAACTGGAAATAGTTTTTACCTGAGGGCCCAACTATACCACTCCTGGCCATATACCCAAATATGCTCCAACATATAACTAGGACACATGATCCACTGTGTTCATTGCAGCATTCTTTATAATAGCCAGAAGCTGGAAACAACCAAGATGTCCTTAGCAGAGCAATAGATACAGAAAATTCAGTACATATACATATTCAGTACATACTACTCTACTTTATTAAAACAATGAACGCATTGGCAAATGGATAGAACTGGAAAATATCATCCTGAGTGATAGCCTAATCACAAAAGAACACACATGGTATTCATTCAGTGATAAGTGGATATTAGCCCAAAAGCTCATAATACCCAAAATATAATTCACAGACTACATGAAGCTTAACAAGAATTAAGACTAAAGTGGTAGTCTTCAGTCCTAATTAGAAGAGGGGGGTAACAAAATACTCACGGGAAGAAATAGCGAGAAAAGGGTGTTTCAGAGACTGGGGGAAAGGCCATTCAGAGACTGCCCCACCTGGGGATCCATCATATATATAGTCACCAAACACAGACACTATTATGAATGCCATGAGGTGCATGCTGACAGGAGCCTGATATAGCTATCTCCTGAGTGGCTCTGCCAGAGCCTAACAAATACAGATGTGGATGCCCACAGACAACCATTGGACTAAGAATGGATTTCCCTATGGAGGGAATAGAAAAAGGACTGAAGGAGTGGACAGGGTTTGAATTCCCATAGGAAGAACTACATCAACCAACCAGATCACCCAGAACTCATAAAGGCTAAACTACCAACCAAGGAGTACACATGGAGGGTCCCATGGCTGCCATTTCCCTACACTGCGGAGGTACAGAGTCTGAAATGGCCATCTATTTTAGCCTTACCAGGGTCCCAGTAGTGGCTTGGGTTTACTTTTGTTGAGTTATAAACTAAAGAGATTCTGTGTAGAACCCCAACCCTGGCTGATGTTAGTACAGAGAATATAATTAAAATATTTTATAACAATAAGAAGAGCAAAGAATTTATGTAACTATTCACAATGAAAGTATAAGCAAGTACAAATACAGTACACTGTATTTGGCAAGCTGTTCCTTGCCCGTAATTTCAATGTTTGGGATTCTAGGGTAGGAGGATATGAGTTCTACACTTGAAACAGAGTGGTCATGCCTCAAAGGTTTAATTTAAGGTGGGCAATGATTGAAGATGAAAACTTGTGCCCTACTCTTTTCACTGCAAAACAGTGGCTTTTATAAGCACACATATGAATACAACACAAACACATATAATCCCCCTCTCCCATGCATGAGAAAATAATAATCCTTTAAACAATGGTGAAAATCACACATATCTTTTATACAGTAGAAAAACAAGTAATCAAGATGATAAACTACTCATTTTTTTACATGATAAAGAACGTATATCTTGCTTAAAGAGTAGAAACACATTAGAGATGAAGCCAAAGTTATCCTGGAACTGTGGACAGGTCAAATAGAATTGATAAAAAGCCTTTTAAGTACAAGAGACAAATTCATAAAGACATGGATGGATTTCATGGTGTCTAAACTGGAAAAAAAATGTTTCCTGTATCTGGGAGGAATAAAAGTTGTTCAGAGTATTTTATAATAATTATTTATTTTATTGTACTCATAAGTGTTAGAGCTAAATGTATTCCAAGATTTCGTTAACTCTTTCTTTGTTATTTATTTACATTTCAAATATTATCCCCCTTCCAGGTTTCCCTTCCCTAAGTTCCCTATCCAATCCCTCCCTGTGCTTCTAGGAGGGTGCTCCCTCACCCAGCTACCCACACACTCCTGACTCACTGGGCTAGCATTCCCCTATGCAGGGACATTGAGCCTCGACAGGACCAAGGCCCTCCCCTCCCACTGATGGTAGATAAGGCAGTCCTCTGCTACATATGCAGTTAGAGCCATGGGTCCCTCCATGTGTACTCTTTGGTTGGTGGTTTAGTCCCTGTGAGCTCTGAGGGGTCTGGTTGGTTGATATTGTTGTTCTTCCTATGGACTTGCAAGTCACCTCAGCCCCTTCAGTCTTTAACTCCTCCATTGGAGTCACCTTGCTCAGTCCAATGTTTGGCTGTGTATATCCATATCTATATTGGCCAGGCTCTGGAAAAACCTCACAGGGGACACCTATACTGGGCTCCTGTCAGCAAGCGTATCTTGACATCAGCAATAGTGTCTGAGCTTGGTGTCTACAGATGGGATGGATCCCTAGGTGGGGCAGTCTCTAGATGGTGTTTCTATCAGTCTTGGCTCCACTATTTGTCCTGAATTTCCTTTAAGCATATCTAATTTTTAGACCTTTTTATCCTTAGAAATACAGTCTAAACTGGTTAGACAAGTAATATTATAACATGTATAATTCTGATTGAGTAAAATAGATTTGTACTTCCAAAGATAATCAATTATATACATTTATATGAATATTTTGTCAATTAACAATCCAAATAAGAAAATAATGAAAAGATAAAATTCCTTGTATTTTCTCTCAACCCAAATTGAAGCAAGTTAGTAAAATAAATTGAAGTTGGGACTTTTAATGGAGTGCAGAAAAGACAAAATGAAATAAAGGAGAAATTACTATTTTCTAAAAATATAAGTATGAATTTAAGTAATCATTTAAATTTTTTTACCTTCTTCGAATTCTTATTGGAAATTGTATAAATGAAACCTGATGATTCTAGACATAGATATGTTTCTCACCATGCAAAGCAACATAACAAGATTTGTATTATATATTGAATTTCATTGTTGTATATGTTGTTTTCATTTGAGAGAGAATGAAATGTACATATGTAGACAGATGTACAGTACATGCATTCCTGGTAACAGTTTACACACAATGATTGCTTTCACACTCCCCTAAATATTTCTATACATGCAGGAATGCACAAGAGAAAAGAGCATAATCATTTCATACATAGCTACAAGGAGGGAAAAAATATATGAACCCTATCTGCAGTACTGAAAATATGATTTACTGTCTGCATGGAGCTAAATGTACTGGTAAAATAAATAATTTTTCTGCTGTTATCAATACAAGTATTAACAAACGGAAACAATTTCTTATTTCCTGTGTTGACCCTCTGCTTGGTGCTGAAGCTGTAAATGCTTATCTGGTTTCTGTCCCAGGCAATCAGCAGGCCAGTACATCTTTCTCTTCTTACTTCATATACTGACAGCATTTTCTCCCTGCAAAGTTGCAGATTTCAGTTTCTATTTCCACATAAGGATGTTTTCTCTTCCTCACTCCATACTCACCAAACAGTATTTCAGAGCACCATTCTGAAACCCAATAACCCATCACTAAATATTCAAATGAATTCTAGGGGGCTGTAGAGCAGATGTTTTGTTTTTGATTTGTTCTTTTCTGGTTTTTTTTTTTTTTGGTTTTCTTGTGTTTTACTCTTCTTTTTAACAAGACATAAAGTATTTGCTCAGGTTGTTCCTGTTTAACCAAATTACAAATCAATAAATCACAGCAATATAATATCTGTATCTTTTTCATATATCCTTTAAAATTTTGTATTATTGCTTGAAATTTTCATAAACTACATTTGATTTTATTCATTGCCAACTCGCTTAAAATCATCATAGTTCTGTGTCTAATATCCTATCATTCAACAGCATATTTAAATGTAATAATCGAGTGACTCTAATTTGTGTTCACAATATATCTCTGTATGTGAGGTCATCGACTGGAATGTGGGTAACTTTTCAGGAGCCCCATCATGAGAGAAAACTGACATTTGAACCATTAGAAGTCATTAAAGGCTTGTTTTGCTGTGCTTAGAAAGTTTATGAACCCCTCCCATTCCACACGAGAGTCCTGATTTACTTAATTTCCTTCCAGAAACCATTTTTTCTTGTATTTGTAGCCAGTTTCTCTTGAAACTTCAGGGATAGCAACAAAAGATTAAATGTCAATACATTTTTTCAATGACCTTTGAATACTATCTTTCTACTTATCTCTGTTAGAATGCACATTTATCATTAAACTTCCATGCCTATAACTTTATTATCTCTAATAGATCAATAGTGGAACAAGGGCATATGCATATATCTCCTCTATATGAAGGTCTATACAAAATTATTGAATTTTCTGCAGTTCACTTATATATCCTATGCGTTCTCAAGAGACCGAGGTCTCTTAATTTTGTATGTTAGTGATCTGAATGCATTCCCCTACACTGGGTGCATTGAATACCCTGAAGTCCAAGAGTCTCTCCTCCCACTGATGTTCAACAAGTCCATCATCTGCCACATATGCTGCCAGAGCCATGGGTCTCACCATATGTATTCTTTGGTTGGTGGTCCAGTCCTCAGAAGCTACGGGGTGGGGGTGGGGGTCTGGCCAGTTGATACTGTTGCTACCTCCATGGGACTGCAAATCCCATCAGTTCCCTCAGATTTCCAGAGTGGTTGTATCAGCTTGCAATCCCACCAGCAATGCAGGAGTGTTCCTCTTTTTCCACATCCTGGACAGCATCTGCTGTATGTCACCTGAGTTTTTGATCTTAGCTATTCTGACTGGTTTGAGGTAGACTCTCACCCCACCCCAGACCTCTAAATTCCCTGGGGCCTCCAGTATCTTGAGGGTTAGATGCATCATCTCTGAATGAACACAGACCCAGCAATCCTCTACTGTATGTGTGTTAGGGGCCTCAAATCAACAGGGATGCTGTTTGGCGGTCCAGTGTTTGAGAGATCTTGAGGGGGGAACAATTAAATGAGACTACTAGTCCTCCTACAGGATTGCCCTTCTCTTCAGCTTCTTTCATCCTTCCCTAACAACAGGGGTCAGCTGCTTCTGTCCATTAGTTGGGTGCAAATATCTGCATCTGACTCTTTCAACTGTCTTTCTTTTGGAGTGCAGTCATACTCTGTCCATTTTTGTGAGCCCTCCATAGTATCAGTAATAGGCCCGCTTTTAGAAAGAAATATCCTAGCTTAAAGATTAATCAAATAGTTAGATAATCCATATATGCAGAGCTCACTTGAGTGGGCTAGATCAAACGGAGCTCACCTGTGGTTAGGTTATCATGACCCGTTTATTGTGCCAAGATTCCTGTAGCAATAGCTAGCTTTTTCCAGAAATTATGAGAAACTGTTTCTTAGAAATGATGCCAAACCTCTGAGATTGTTCCCCCTTTACCCTTCCCTACACCTTGCTTGCTTCCCTTTATGTTGCCTTGTGTAAAAAATAAAATTTGACAGCTTGATCAGAATACTGTCTTGCTGTCCGTCTCTCGAGTTTCTTGTCTCTTGCCTTCTCCTAGGTGGTCCGGGAACCCTGTTGAGTGTCCTGTGGATCGGGACAGGATCCCACTTTAGGCCTGTCTGGACTTTCTTTTCCTCAGGATCCGCTCCATTTCCATCCCTGTAATTCTCTCAGAAAGGCACAAATATGGGTCAGAGTTGTAACTGTGGGATAATACCCCTCTCCTTCACTTGATGGCTTATCTTCCTGCTGGAGGTGGGTTCTATGAGTTCCTTCTCCCTACTGTTGGTCATTTCATCTAAGGTATCCCCCTTTGAGTCCTGCAAGTCTCTCACCTCTCAGGTCTCCGGTGAATTCTGGAGGGTCCCCCCAATATCCTATCTCCAGACATTGCCTGTTTCTGGTGGCCCTCAGGACTTCAGTCATTTTTCCCTCACCCAAAGCCAGATCATGTTCCCTCCCCCCACCCTGTCCACTTTCCTTCCCAGGTCTCTCCCTCCCCATTTGTGATTGCTTTGTTCTCCCTTCCAAATGGGACTGAGGAATACTCACTTGGGTACTTCAGTTTGTTGGAACTTTTTGAGTTCTGTGGACTGTATCTTGGGTACTCTACTTTTTAATGTCCACTTACTAGTGAGAACATACCATACTTGTCCTTTTGGGACTGAGTTACCTTACTCAGGGATATTATCTAGTTTCTTCCATTTGCCTGCTTCTCAAGCATTTAAGTTTCCTCAGTTGAGAATTCTCTGTTTAGCCCTGTTTGCCAATTTTAATAGGGTTTTTTGTTTCTCTAGAGTCTATCTTCTTGAGGTTTTTTTTTCTGTATATATTGGATATTGAGTCCTCTCTTAAGTAACACATCTCAACCTAAGCCATAAAGCTTACAGATTCTCATTCCTGAAGATTCTCACACAGTGAGAAATATGAATGTATTGGATGATTTCCAAATATCTACTAAGGAATATCCCTAAAATGACATTTTACATAAAACTTTAATGTTTCATACAAATTATAAATTCCATCTTTAAAATTAGAATTCAAAGTCAGATTTTTTTCATTCAGAAAACTATGTCTTTGTCTTCTATCCATATGTGTGTGTGTGTATAGATTTAATTGTATACACTTAGATTTTAGTCTAAATAAAATTATATAAGAAAAATAAGCATTGGCAAAAGTGTGTAAGTAAAAGAAGAAAACACAGAAATTGCGTTGGATAATTAGTTATTATCTGATTTAAGCACAGAATGAAATGTTTTAGTATTTCTCCCCAAATGATTCAAACTAAAGGTGATGTTTTTATTAAACAGACTCTGACAAACCCAGAAAGTTACAGAATTTGGCTGCCCTTCCTCTCTATAAAACACTTGCTCACAAATATGATGAAAATGTGAATATGCTATCATTGATGCTCTTTTAAATTTTTTTTTACTGGGCTATAAATTAAAGTGCCCATATGTCCATGTTGATTTAAAAATATTTTATTATTTGCCAAATATTCAAATATCTGTCACTTAACATAAATTTCTCATTCCTTTATATACTGTTTTAGTACTATAAATGTTATAGTCCTAGACTTTCCAAATCTAACACATTGATAAAATACTTGTCAAATGCCCATAATATATCTGTTTGTATTCACCTACAATTTTGGAATTGGTTATTTCATGATTTAAAAAATGGAACATTTCAGCATTATTTTCAATATGATCCTTGAGAGCACAACCACAAATATTTGGTTTATGGTGATACCAAACTACCTGTGTTCTACCAGTCTTGTCCACTATTCTGTAAAGGCTGATTAAGTGCAAATTAAAGACAAGACCATGATTGGAAGCATTTACAGACTTTGATCCTATTCCCTCCAATATTCCCAATCTCTTCTTATAATTAAAAACTTCAAAGAAATCTCCATTTTTCTTCAAATTATTATTTTACTTATCACAATTTTGCTCGAATTATCTCCATATTCATAGAACAGTTACACTAAAATCCTAGAATATGGGGGATGAGGATATGATCCAATCAGTAAAGGGTCTGCTGCAAAATCAAGATCATTGTTCAGTTCTTTAGTATTTATACAAGATATCCAGCACTGAAGCTCAGTTCCTTAACATCAGGAAAGATAAGAAAGTTACAGGGTGTACAAGAAGTTCATTAGCCAGCCAGTAGAGCCAACTCAGTAAGCTCCAGGTTCATCAAGATCTGGCTTTAAAAAAATAATGGAGAGATGACGTGCTGGATCAACTACTTTCTAAACAAGCATTATCACCCATTCTTGAATCATAGCACCAAGGTAACAATCAGGCACAACAGCAAACATTTTTAATACCAACCCTGGAAAGGTGGAGAAGGTTGAATCCTGTAAACTTGCTGATCAGAAATTGTAACCGAAATAGTAAACTATATATTCAGTAAGAGACTATCTTAAAAATTATATTGTGGCCGGGCGGTGGTGGCACATGCCCGTAATCCCAGCACTTGGGAGGCAGAGGCAGGTGGATTTCTGAGTTTGAGGTCAGCCTGGTCTACAGAGTGAGTTCCAGGACAGCCAGGGCCACACAGAGAAACCCTGTCTCAAAAAACAAAAAAAAAAAATTATGGTGTGTTGATAGACTGATGAAGGGGCTCACTGAAGTCAGGTACCTGTTACCAAGCCTAATGACTTGAGTTTGAGCCACAAACCTACAAGGTAGAAGGAGAGAAACAACTTTCATAAGTGATCTTCTGACTCCCACAAGTTCACTGCAGACTATGGTTCACATGCCCTAAACCTCCTCAGGAACATAGATGAAGTAGCACATGCCTGTAATCACAGCACTTCAGAGGTTAAAGTGGAATACGTTTCTGAATAGCCTGGGTTACATAAGATTACCTCTCAACAAACAGACAAACAACGTTCGTAGTTCATTCTGGAATATGTGTGTGTGTGTGTGTGTGTGTGTGTGTGTGTGTGTGTACCAACTACCAATCCTTCTAAAGCAAGATAGCAAAGGAACTTGTTTTTATGCCCTTTTATGCCTGACTTCAAAAGAATCCAAGGCTATTTTTAGCTTGCTGTGTGTTCAAAATTATGTATGTCATTGGTAAGAAAATCATCCCTCCCCTAATTTTATAATTACCATTTATAGTCCAGCACCTGCTACAAAGTGTTCTGTAAATATTGTCCATAATACTTCAGGATGGATATATCAGTTTGTTACATACCAGTAGAAAAATATGATTAATAAAATCATACCAACTAGAAACTAATACATAATACATATTTTTGTAACCTTGCTGGATTAAAAATCAGAAATGAATATCCAAAAATTTAAATCATATCAATTGCAATTGTAATTGAAAATAATAAGCTTATTATTTGACTGTAGTCAGGTATCAACTTATATATGCTTTAAAAGGATTGTCCTAAAATATATTAAATTATATAACTGAACATATTGCTAAAATGTTCCAATTAAATAGATTCTACAAAGCAAGATTGAAGAGGCCAGGAGAAAAAAAAGGCAGTATGCTCCAAGAAATAATACCTAGGATTTTATTTTGGTGCTGACTGGTGGAGCAGTCAGCTATGTGCTAATAAAACAAGGAATATTAAAGGAAAGACATTTTATGGAAAAGGATGAGAGCAGGCTATTGAAAAGATAAAGGGATGAGAGAAGCAAGTGCATACAGTGTACATATATAGGCAGATTGCAAGTCAAGAAAAGTCTGAGGTAGAACTGTCAATATGGTAGATGATCTTTTAAAATGTTCGAGCCAAAGGAATAGTTCTATAGGTATGTGGAGAAAGGGAATAGATTTTATGCTAGAACTTGTTGCTATTCAGTGATATTAATATTCATACTGTTATTCGCAAGATTATAATCAAATAATATTATGAAGCCAAACCATCCAATAAATTTTCTTATTTTTATTTGTTAAATAACCAGATTTAACAGTTATGTTAAGTAACAATGTAATATATAACAATTGCATAATAGGCCTTGAAATGCTTATCTATTAACAGCATCAGTAAGAGAACAATATTATCAAGAAATATTAAAAAGGCCTCAAATTTTTCTCTCATAAAACTATGAAATAATTGAGTAACCTTGAGTAATTATAAATTTTATCATTTTTATATAAATATAGGACCTTTTACATTATGCCTATTTTCTGAAACTATTTTCCAACTAATTCACAAAATTGTTTAAACATGAAACATTGCTGTGTGTGGACATATTGGTATGTTTACAATTTTCCTTATATGACCATATGATTTTCAAATTTTGTAAATTATACTTAATGAAAAAAGATGTTAGGTTGAAAGAGCAAGGAGGAATATAAAGGAGATTATAGAGGAATGATATGATGTAATTATATTATAATCTAAATAAAAAGAAATAATCAGGTATCTTTGGACTTAAAAAATAAAATATGTCACGGACGGTGTCAGACACTAAAGATTGACTTCGATAGTCTACATCCAAATATAAATACACACATGCATAAATATTCACATGCACATATACCTACACCACATATATACATAGTAACAACATCAACAACAACAACAATAGCAATAACACACACACACACATACACACACACACACACACATCCCACTACAAGAATGGGTAACCATCTTCTACCATTCAGAGAGTAACTATTTAGAAGTATACAAATTTACTTATCTCTAGGAAGTGGTCCAAATTGATCATTAATATTTATACAAATGTCACATAGAATATTGGTGTCTAGTTACAGGAACTGTAAGGCAGTGGTTAGGAAAATCTTAATTAACAGCTCAGCTTTGGAGGCAGTAAGTGTTTTACATGTCATTCACTAAATTAATCTCTCCTTTCTTTTCATCTTATTAACTATTTACATTCATTGCCATTTTCTCTAGGTTTTAAATCAATAATCTCTTTGACTCTTGTCTCTTAAGTCTGTGACACCATTACCACAGGAAGGGAATGTTTTCATGTTGTCTCAAATTGTTCTTCTTATATTATTGTTCTGGTCTATTCACAGGTGTAGTATAAATGAATTCAATGGGTATAATTAATTTGATCATCTCATATTCATTTGGAAAGAGATGTTTTTGTACACACATGGTCAATGCTATACTGGTGATGGACTCCCATTGCATTTGCCTGCTTTGATCTTTCTTCTCCTCTCTCTTTCTTCATTTATATTTCTTTTCCATTTCACTTTTCTTGGTCTCATTTTCCTCTACTGTAAGAAACCTTTTTTTT
Organism: Apodemus agrarius; assembly: GCA_964023405.1. Lineage (NCBI taxonomy): Eukaryota > Metazoa > Chordata > Mammalia > Rodentia > Muridae > Apodemus > Apodemus agrarius. Next base: position 9,033,610 of record OZ030021.1, read on the forward strand.
TTTACATTAATTCTGCTTACTTGATATTCTTTTATCTACATTTTATCAAGGAACATAATTCTCCTAATTGACTCAATATCAAACCATGTTTACTGAAACGTTTTATAACTGCAACATCATTTTATAGTTTGTAAGTTATTTTATTTTATTCATTTTAATATATTTTTATTAATTCTTTTTATACACTCCATATCTTATTCCCCACCCCACTAACCTCTGTCTGCCCTCCGACTGTTCCATATCTCATACCTCCTCCCTTCCTCCTGTCTCCACGTGGATGTCCCCATCCCCCACCCCACCTGACCTCTAAACTCCCTGGGGACTTCAGTCTCTTGATGGTTAGGTGCATCATTTCTGAATGAACACAGACCCAGCAGTCCTCTATTGTATGTGTGCTGGGGCCTCATATCAGCTGGAGCATGCTGCCTGTTTGGTGGTCAGGTGTTTGAGAGATCCTGGGGGTCCAGACTGAGCCTGCTGGTCCTCCTATAGGGTCACCCTCACCTTCATTCAGCCTTCCCTAATTCAACAGCAGGGGTCATCTGCTTCTGTCCATTGGTTGGGTACAAATATATGTATCTGACTCTTTCAGCTACTTGTTGGATCTTCCGGAGTGCTGTCCTGCTAGGTCCCTTTTTGTGAGTGATTCATAGCCTCAGTAATAGTGTCAGGGCTTGGAACCTCCGCTTGAACTGGATCACACATTGGATCTGTCACTGGACCTTCTTTTTCTCTGGCTCCTCTCCATTTCTATCACTGTAATTCTTTCAGACAGGAAGAATTATGGGTCAGTTATGACTGTGGGATGTCCCCCTCCCTCCTTTGAAGTCCTGTCTCCCTGCTAGAGGTAGGTTCTATAAGTTCCCTCTCCCTACTGCCAGATATTTCTTCTAAGGTCTGTCCCTTTTAGTTCTGTAAGTCTTACACCTCCCCGGTCTCTGGTGTATTCTGGAGGGTCCCCCTAACCTTCTATCTCCGGAGGTTGCCTGTTTCAATTCTTTCTGCTGCTCCTCATGGCTTCAGTTCTTTTCCCTCCCCCACTGTCAGATCAGGTTCCCCTCTCCTCCCTCTCCCCTGCCCTGACTACTTTCCTTCCCAGGTTCCTCCCTCCCTCCCCACTTATGATTGCTTTCTTCTCCCTCCCAAATATAAGTGAGATGTATTCACTTAAGCATTTTAGCTTGTTGACCTTTGCCAGTTCTGTGGACTGCATCTCAGCTATTCTGTACATTTTAGGCCCAATAACCACTTATTGGCGAGTCCATATTATGCAAGTCCATTTGGGTCTCAACTACCTCACTCAGGATGATATTTTCTAGTTCCATCCCTTTGCCTGCAAAATTCATAATGTCCTCATCCTTTCTTAATAGCTGAGTAGTATTCCATTGTGTAAAATGAACCACATTTTCTGTATCTATTCTTCTGTCATGGGACATCTAGGTTGTTTCCTGCTTCTGGCTATCACAAATAAGGCTGCTATGAATACTGTAAAACATGTGACCCTTTGGCATGGTGGGGCATCTTTTGCATATATTCCCAAGAATGGTATAGCTGGGTCTTCAGGAAAGGGGAAGCAGGAGTGGGTGGATTGGTGAGCAGGGGGAAGGGGGTGGGTTAGGGGGTTTCTGGGGTGAGGATTCAAGAAAAGGGACAATATTTGAAATGTAACTAAAGAATACATCTAAGAAAAAAGAAAAAAGAACTTCTGGGGGGAATCAACATCCCTGACCTTTGTTGACCAAAAAGTTCTTGCTTTGGGGTTATATTGAACTTGTGGAAATAAAATAAATGGAAAATGTTTAGTTATGTATGAGTTTCAAAAAAAGAATATATAATCAATAATCTATTGTAATTTCCTTTTGTGTAATGTTTTTTGTTTGCTTGCTTGTTTGCTTTTTTTTTTAGTTGCATTGTTTTATTGTTTAGTTAGTTTGTCTTTTAATTTGTTTTTGTTGCTTTGCTTTCAGAACTGACTGTAAGACCTCTGGGGCAAAAATAGTATCCTCTCTAATCATGTGCTAAACTTTGTGGAGATTCTGACATATTAAGCACTTTATACTCTGAGGTAATTAGTGAAGAAAATAAAAACCCATATAGTAAAAGACATACAATTATTCTTTAAGAAAACTTCAACAATCATACTGTGCACAACCCTTTCTCACTATAAGCTGATTGTAAAAAATTACTTGTCTTAAGGTGAATTGTGATCCTTAGCAATCATCAATACTGTGAACATGGGTAGCTTCCTATCACAGGTTGCCATATTTCTCTAGGAACACAAACCACACACATTACATATCAAGAATTGTAGCAATGGAGAAATGGTGACTACACACACACACACACACACACACACACACATCTATTTTGAAGAAGTTACCCAATTAAGGGATTCATGATGTTTTTGCTGGAGCTCACTCTCAGTATGATACTGCTTCTAGGTGTCTGCTGCAGCAGTAATGAGTGTTAGAAATGCTCAAATCCAAGCAAGAGCAATACAAATACCCATGAAAGATTGCTGCATACTTTTAACTGTTTTCATACAGAGTTATTAGAAATATATAAACTATTTTAACAATTTATAATTGTAGAAAATATGTAGTTTATATAAATGATCGTATTTGTGGCTTGTTTTCAGCGTTCATAGAAAATATTTATATGAGTTAATCGGGATAACTCAGAACAATTATTTTTTTAAATTTAACTGATACTATGTACATCAAAGGGACATAATAAAATAAAAATAAAAACTACCCAAAACTACCACTTAACATTTCATATAAATTAATGTCCTCACCCAGATTTTATTTCAAAAAAAACCTAACCTTCATTTCATTAAATTTGTTTCTTCAAAAAATTGCTTTTTTGTCTTTTTTTCTTTTTTATTTTCTATTTTCTTTGTTTACATTCCAAATGATTTTCCCTTTCCCAGTTCCCCCCTGGACCTAATTCCCATAAGTCCTCTTCCCTCCACCAGTTCACCAATTAACCCCCTCCCACTTGTATCCTGGCAATTCCCTAAATTGCTGCATCAAGCCTTTCCAGGACCAGGGCCCTCTCCTTCCTTCTTCTTGGGAATGATTTGATATGTGGGTTATGGGTTGTGTCTTGGGTATTCTGAGCTTCTGGGCTAATATCCACTTATCAGTGACTGCATTCCATGGTGTTCTTTTGTGAATAAGTTACCTCACTTAGTATGATATTTTCCAGAGCCAACCATTTGCCTAAGAATTTCATGAATTCATTGTTTTTAATTGCTGAGTAGAATTCCATTGGGTAAATATACCACATTTTCTGTATCCATTTCTCCATTGAGGGACATCTTGGTTCTTTCCAGCTTCTGGATATTATAAATAAGGCTGCTATGAACATAGTAGAGCATGTGTCCTGATTGCATGCCAGGGACTCCTCTGGGTATATGCCCAGGAGTGCAGGGTCCTCCGGAAGTGTCATGACCAGTTTTCTGAGGAACTGCCACACTGATTTCCAGAGTGGTTGTACCAGCTTACAATCCCACCAGCAGTGGAGGAGTGTTCCTCTTTCTCCATATCCTTGCCAACACCTGCTGTCTCCTGAGTTTTTAATCTTAGCCATCCTGACTGGTGTGAGGTGAAATCTCAGGGTTGTTTTGATTTGCATTTCCCTAATGACTAAGGATGTTGACCATTTCTTAAGGTGCTTCTCAGCCATCCAAAGTTCTTCAGGTGAAAATTCTTTGTTTAGCTCTGTACCCCATTTTTAATAGGGTTATTTGGTTTTCTGGGGTCTAACTTCTTGAGTTCTTTTTATATATTGGATATTACCCCTCTGTTGGTTATAGGGTTGGTGAAGATCTTTTCCCAATTTGTTGGTGGCCGTTTTGTCCTTTTGATGATGTCCTTTGCCTTACAGAAACTTTGTAATTTTATGGGGTCCCATTTGTCATTTTGCATAGTACATACTGCTTAATGTCACTTTTTCCTTTCTTATTCTGCTCTAACTATTATTCGCCATCAAAAATCCCTTCTCACACTTAACATTTTCGGTTTAATTTTGTAACCCACTGAGTTTAGCCAGGGATGTGTGTGTGCCCAGAGGTTTGCTACTATTCATTGGAGCATGGTGAATTAATAATTTGTGGGCAAGTAAAGATAATGTGTGATCCTCTGCCATAACCCACAAGATCAGAGGAATAAAACAGAACAACACTGGCTCCTCCCTGATACATGTTTTGACTATTGATGAGCCCACACTTTTGACTACCCATGTTAGCATCATTCCCTACTAATTTCCATAATTGTATTGCCTGAGTCATACCTACAAGATAAAAACTCACTGATTTTTCCTCTATCACCATGTTCTAATAGTCTTCCAATCCATTTTATGTCACAGTTCCCATAATCTCATGAATGTCCTATTTGGAGCTGAGCACCTCAAAATTGTTTAATTTTCTCTCAGTACCATGAACAAAACATTGATCTATGCATCTGCTATATACGAAGAGAAATTCTCCATGTAATACTGACAATAGTATTTCTCAATGGGTATAAATATAGGCCTTAATGGGACTGAAGAGATAACTCAGCAGTTAAGAGGAGTTACTGTTCCTGAGTTTGCTTCCTAGCATTCATGTCTGAAAGCTAATAATAAGCTTTTCCTTGAGATCCAGGGAATATCAACACCTATTCTGAAGTTTTTGGACATTTGTACTTATGGATACATTATCCCGCAGGCACACACAGACAGATACACATTATGAAACACACACACACACACACACACACACACACACACACACACGTATATATTAGATTGGCATTGTATTAGCTTAGCTAAACAGTCATAGTAGATTTCTCATTGAAGCTTTGGACATTCTGATCTATGTCAACAAGGCAGAAGATTAATCAATTGTAGATTTTTAATCTGAGATTTCAGTAAATTCTGTAAAAAAAAAGGTATAAAATTCCTTGTTATAGATCACCCATCATAATTAACTGGGGAAAATTTGGTAGCATCTATAATTTCCATTGTAGTGGTCACATCTTATCTGGCAGGTTGATATTGTAATTTGTAGTGTCCTGGGAAGTGTAAGAGAATTAGTACATTTTTATCCCACCAGTCTGTAATAGGCATATGTATTTGTATATATAGATATTTATATTCATTAGGAGTATATATGTAAGTATGAATTTATATATTTATTTATATATTTATTTGTTTATTTATTTGGTTATTTATTTTAAAATAAAGATCTTCTAATATCCAATAGAATAAACTTTCAATCAAAAGTTATCAAGCATGGGACACAATGAAAACAGTGCTAAGAGGAATACTCATAGCTCTGAGTGCCTCCAGAAAGAAACTGGAAAGAACATACACTAACACCTTGGCAGCACATCTGAAGGCTCTAGAACAAAAAGATGCAAATGCACCCAAGAGGAGTAGACGGCACGAAATAATCAAACTCGGAGTTTAAATCTACCAAATAGAAAAAAAAAAAGGAATTATACAAAGAATCAGCCAAACCAGGAGCTGGTTCTTTGAAAAAAACAAAGATAGATTAAACCCTTAGACAAACTAACCAGAGGGCACAGAGACAATATCTAAACAGCACAATCAAAAATGAAAAGGGAGACATAACAACCAATACTGAGGAAATCCAAAATATCATCAAATCCTACTACAAAAGCCTATACTCAGCAAAAGTGGAAAAATCTAGCTGAAATAGACAATTTTCTAGACAGATAGCAGGTACCAAAGTTAAATCAGGATCAGATAAATGATCTATACAATCCCAAAGCCCCAAAAAAAGTAGAAGCAGTTATTAATAGTCTCTTAACCCCCCCCCAAAAAAAGCCCAGGACCAGATGGTTTTAATGCAGAGCTCTATCAGATCTTCAAAGAGCTACTACCAATATTCTTCAAACTATTCCACCAAATAGAAACAGAAGGAAGACTACCCAATTTGTTCTACAAAGCTACAATTAATCAGATACCTAAACCACACAAAGACCCAACACAGAAAGAGAACTTTAGACTAATTTCTTTTATAAATATCAATGCAAAAATACACAATAAAATTCTTGCCAACCGAGTCTAAGAATACATCAAAAGGATCATCCACCATGCTCAAGCAGGCTTGATACTAGGAGATGGTTCAATATATGGAAATCCATCAATGTAATCCACTATATAAACAAAGAAAAAAACCACGTGATCATTTCATTAGATGCTGAAAGCATTTGACAAAATCCAAACACCTTTTCATGATAAAAGTCTTAGAAAGATCATATCTAAGCATAGTAAAAGCAATATATAGCAAACCAGTAGCCAACATCAAATTAAATGGAGAGACACTTGAAGCAATCCCACTGAAACCAGGGACTAAACAGGGCTGTCCACTCTCTCCCTACCTGTTCAATATAGTACTCGAAATCCTAGCTAGAGCAACTAGACAAAAAAAATAAAAATAAATATAAATAAATAAATAATAAAAAATAAAAAAGGTCAAAGCGATACAAATTGAAAAGGAAGAAGTGAAAGTATCACTATTTGCAGATGATATGATAGATTACTTAAGTGACCCCCAAAATTCCACCAGAGAACTCCTAAACCTGATAACTTCAGCAAAGTGGCTGGATATAAAATTAACTCGAACAAATCAGTGGCCTTCCTATACAAAAGGATAAACAGGTTGAGAATGTAATTTGGGAAATAACACCCTTCACAATAGTCACAAATAATATTACATACCTTGGTGTGACTCTAACCAAGCAAGTGAAAAATCTCTATGACAAGACCTTTAAGTCTCTAAAGAATGAAATTGAAGGTCTCAGAAGACAGAAAGATCTCCCAAGCTTGTGGATTTGCAGGATTAATATAGTAAAAATATCCATATTGCCTAAAGCAATCTACAGATTCAGTGCAATCCCCATCAAAATTCTAACTCAATTCTTCATCGAGTTAGAAAGAGCAATTTCCAAATTTATCTAGAATAACAAAAAACCCAGGATATAGAAAACTCATCTCAACAATAAAAGAACCTCTGGCAGAATCACCATCCCTGACCTCAAGATGTACTACAGAGCAATAGTGATTAAAAACCGAATGGTATTGGTACAATGACAGGCAGATAGATTAATAGAATATAATTGAAGACCCAGAAATTAATCCACAAACCTATGGTCACTTGATCTTTGAGAATGGAGCTACAACCATCCAGTGGAAAAAAGACAGCATTTTCAACATATGGTGTTGCTTCAATTGCCAGTCAACATGTAGAAGGATGCAAACTGATTCATTCTTATCTCCCTTGAACAAACCTTAAGTCCAAAGTTGAGATCAAGGATCTCAACATAAAACTAGACACACTGAATATCATAGAAGAGAAAGTGGGGAAGAACCTGGAGTGCATGGGCATGGGGGCAAATTTCCTGAACAGAATACCAATAGGTTATGCTCTAAAATCAAGATTTGACAAATGGGACCTTATAAAATTACAAAGCTTCTGTAAGGTAAAGGGCACTGTCAATAGGACAAAACAGCAAGCAACAGATTGGGAAAAGATCTTTACCAATCCTACATCTGATAGAGGGCTAATATCCAATATATGAAGAAGTCAAGAAGTTACACTCAGGGAACCAAATAACCCTATTAAAATGGGGTACAGTGCTAAACAAAGAATTTTCAACTGAGGAATACCGAAGGGCTGAGAAGCACCTAAAGAACTCTTCAACATCCTTAATCATGAGGGAAATGCAAATCAAAACAACCCTGAGTTAGTCTTTGGATGGTCTTTCCCTCAGATTCTGCTCCATATTTTGTCTCTGTATTTCATTTTGTGGGTACTTTGTTTCCCTTTCTAAGAAGGACCAGAGTATCCATACTTTGTTCTTCCTTCTCCTTGGGCATCATTTGATATGTGAGTTATGTCTTGGGTTATGTGAGTTATGTCCAAGCTTCTGGGCTAATATCCACTTATCAGTGAGTGCATATCATGTGTGTTCTTTTGTGATTGGATTAATTCACTAGCAATCCATCCCATATACAGTTACAAAACCCAGACACTATTGTAGATGCCCTCAAGTACTTGCTGACCAGAGCTGGATATAACTGTCACTTGGGAGGCTAAGTGCATTACAAATACAGAGGGGGACGCACTTAGCCAGCCATTGAACTGAGCATAGGGTCCCCAATGGGGGAGCTAGAGAAAGGATCCAAGGGAATGAAAGGGTTTGCAGCACCATAGAAGGAACAATGATATGAGCCACCCAGTATTCCCAGAGCTCCCAATGACAAAACCATCAATCAGATAAACACATGGTGTTTCCCTTGGCTCCAGACACATAGGCAGCAAAGGATGGCCTTGTTGGACATCAAAGGGAAGAGAGGTCCCTGGTCATGGAAAGGCTCAATTCCCCTTGGTAGGGGAAATGCCAAGGACAGGGAAGTGGGAGGGGGTTGACTCGGGAACAGGAGGAGGGAAGATGGCTTATGAGATTTTCTGGAGGGGGGCAACCAGAGAAAGGGAAATCATTTGAAATTTAAATAAAGAATATATCTAATAAAAAATAAAATTAAAAAACAAAATTAAAAAACAAAACTAAGCAAAATTAACCCTAAGATTCTACCTCACATGAGTCAGAATGGCTAAGAACAAAAACTCAGGGGACAGTAGATGCTGGAGAGGATGTGGAGAAAGAGGAACACTCCCCTATTGCTGGAGGGGTTGCAAACTGGTAAAACCACTCTGGAAATAAGTTTGGCAGTTCCTCAGAAAATTAGACATAATACTACCTGAGGACCCAACTCTATCACTCCTGGGCATATATGCAGAAGATATTCCAACATGGAACAAGGACACATGCTCCACTATGTTCATAGCAGCCTTATTTATAATAGCCAGAAGCTATTTAACAGAGGAATGGATACAGAAAATGTGGTACATTTACACAATGAAGAACCACTAAGCTCTTAAAAACAATGAATTCATGAAATTCTTAGGCAAAAGGATGGAGCTAGAAAATATCCTGAGTGAGGTAACCTAATCACAAAAATAGGACAAATTGGCAACCTACAGGTTGGTCTCTTATTTCTGTGTCTTGACTGTATCTAGCTGAAGTCCACGACCTTGGGAGTTAAAGCAGGTCAGTTTAGCATGTTTGACAAGGAGATTCAACCTGGCTGTATTTTCTGTAATATATAAATCTCAAAACAAAATTTTAGTATCACAAAGATAAATTTTTTTGTTTGATATTTTGGATTCTAGTCTTCTGGAGGTCTCCCTCTAGCATTTCTGATCCAAATAGCTCTGAAAGATGTTCAGAGCCTAATCACCCTTTCTAAAAACACAAAGACAAAACCTTTTTCCCAAATTGGCATGTCCTTGAGCCAGTAAGCAGATATACCTTTCTTTTGATCTTTCTTCCAGGGGAATAATATAACCACAAAACTCAACATCACACCCATTATGAAAACAAATTAAATAAGCTAAGATACTGTATGAGCCTCTAATTAGGTATTTACTATATTGTCAAGAAGGAAAAGACACCCAAAATTCCACATGTGGGCCACATTAAAAGGAATACAAGCTTCCTCTGGCTCGGTAAACAAGCTATATCATCTTTTGTCTCTGTACCCAGAGCACCCATCCTGTTATACTTTTATACCACCTATCTGTTGAATTCTGTACCTGAGCCACTGACTTTTAATAATTAGTACCTGTGCTAAGCAGGAAATTGTCACTACTCTCTTTACTCTAGAGTCAGTGACTACTTCCCTGTAGTAGTTCGACTTAAAACAATCTAAAACCAGTGAAATAAACTTTCTTTATTCTAACTTAACACGAGTCATTCACCCTTCCCTCTGTACCCGTTTATAAGCAACTAGTAAAAGCAAGATTTAAACCCACAATTCCTGTGGGGCCCACGTTAGAATTTGAGTATCCTGTTAAGACCTATTTTCCCCACTAGGGGTCCTCAGTGCTCTCAATCTTTCCTTTGTTTCAACTTGGTGTGCTTGAGTCACATGACCTGATTTTGGTGCTCTCAAGTTTCTCACTTAACAACAACAACAACAACAACAACAACAACAACAAAAACAAAAAAAAAACCACTCTAACTTTTAGACTAATAATCTCAGCTTTCTAGTGGAAATATGCACCACATTGGTTCACCAAATGTAGTGGGAAATTGTTAAAATAAATTACTGTCCTGCCAGGCCTCTACTCCAAGTACCTGGCAGCAGGTCCCATGCTCCTGCCCAGGACCCACTACATCCAAGTATCCAGAAAAGCATTACTATTAAACTTGAGAAGTTAACCAAATATTTATGTATATGTAACTCCCAATTACATAATGCTACATTACAATGATAAAGTTGTATCCCAATATTTCTAACCTAAGATATGCATCTGACACCATCTGGACCTGCATTTCCTCCTCCTCTCCCTGGTGTAGCTCCCAGGCTCCCTCTCTCTCTGCCCCTCCTTCTCTTAGCTCCTCCCCCTCTCTCCCCTCCAATCACTGGCCTCTCACTGCCTCAATTTGAACGGATAGGAAATGTCTTGCATCAAGAAAATATATAAAGAATTCAAGAAGATAACCACCAAGACACCAAACAACTGAATTAAAAAAAATAGGGCATAGAATTAAACAGAATTTACAACAAAGGAATCACAAATGACCGAGAAGCACCTAAACAAATGTTCAAAGTCATTAGTGATCAGAGAAATGCAAATCAAAAGGACCATGAGATTCCCACCGTATACCAGTCAGAATGGCTAAGATCCAAATCTCAGGTGATAGCACATGTTGGCAAGGATGTGGAGAAAGAGGACCACTCTGCCATTGCTGGTGCAATTGCAAACTGTTATAACCACTGTGGAAGTCAATCAGGATGTTCCTTGGAAAATTGGAAACCTGAAGACCCAGAAATACCACTCTTGGGAATATGCTCAAAAGATGCCTCACCATGCCACAGGGGCATGTGTTCCACTATGGTCATAGTAGCCTTGCTTGTGATATCCAGAATCTGGAGGCAATCCAGATTCTGGATATCACAAGCAAGGCTACTTCTGTCCCATGACAGAAGAATGAATAAAGAAAATGTGGTTCATTTACACAATGGAATACTACTCAGGTATTAAGAATGAGGACATCCTGGAATGTAAACAAAAAATATAGAAAATTTTATATATATATATATATATATATATATATATATATATATATATATATAAATGGATGAAACTAGAAAATATCAACGCGAGTGAGGTAACTCAGACCCAAAAGTACATCCATGGTATATACTCACTAAAAAGTGGATATTACCCCCCCCAAAAAATAAAGTACAGAATACCCAAGATACAATCCATAGAACTCAAAAAGGTCAATGAGCCGAAGAGTCCAAGTAAGAATGCCTCAGTCCCACTTGGAAGGGAAAGGAAAGCAATCACAAGGAGGGGAGGGAGGGAGGAACTTGGGTGAAAAGGGGGACAGGGAGGGGAAGAAGGGAACATCTGGTATTAGGTGAGGAAAAAGGACAGAAGCCCCGAGGGCCAGCACAAAGAATGTAAACAAGCAACCTAGAGAGTAGGACTTGGGGGAGCCCTCCAGAATGTACCAGAGACCTGGGAGGTGAGAGACTCTCAGGACTCAAAGAGAGGGGCATGAGATGAAATGCACTAAATGGGGAGAAGGAAATTATAGAGCCCACCTCCAGCAGAAATACATGGCATCAAGTGAGGGATGGGGGTGCCATCCCACAGTCAAAACTCTGACCCCTTAATGTTCCTGTCTGAAAGAACTACAGGGAAAAAATGGAGAAGAGCCCGAGGAAAAGGAAGTCCAGGGACTGGCCCTGAGTGGTATACAGGTCAATTAACCTGGACCCCTGAGATCACTCTCAGACACTGGACCACCAACCAGGAAGCATACACCAGCTGATATGAAGCCCCTAACACATATATAGCAGAGTACTGTCAAGTCTGGGTTCAGTCAGAGAAGATGCACCTAACCCTCCAAAGACTGGAGGCCCCAGGGAGTTTAATGTTCTGGTGGAGTGGGGTATGGAGAAGCGGACATCCTTGTGGAGATGGGGTGTGCAGATTAGGTATGGGATCAGAAACAGTCAGAGGGTAGAATGGGAGGGGGATAAAATCTGGAGTGTAAAAAAAGATATTACAACTAAAAAATCAATGTTTAAAAAAATAAAGCTCTCTACAGCAGTTCATTTCTCAATGTCTACAATCTCTACCTTTATTATTTTCTAGGTTTGGTATTCCTGTTTCTCTGGTATTGTGTTGCATACTGGCATGAGTACCCACTAATCTATAATTTCCCTTATAGAGCATCTCCTATTATTACTTCCTAAGATGACAGAACATTATCTCTGCTGCATAACTTCAAATTCACTTAAAAATGAACTTATCTAATACTAATGAAGTCAGCTAAAACTGACCAAATAAATTTACTAACTACTTAAATCAAGAGCAAAACATTGCTCTTCTAACAAAGTTCAAGCAAATCGTTTTATTCCTGTTTGTGAAGCTTAACCTTCTGCAAAAAGTAATTAGAACTATAATTAAAAAGCTATTTGGAATGATTAAAACTCTGTTATCTTGTGGCATTTAATGATACATGCAAATGTCAGAAAGGATGAATTCATTAAACATTCTATTTAAGAGAAAAATGTAGATGGGGGATATTACTTGTTAAAATGTTATCATTTCCAGAAAGGTTTGATTTGCAAGAGGACACTGGAATTTGAAGGTATATTTTTATAGCCTTTGATACAGTAACTTCCTGGTTCCCGCAATTTTTTATTTGGGGATTCAGGTAAGCTAAATCCTTTTAATGTCCAACCGTTGTTTTGGAGGTGATCTTTGGGAAAACTTTGCTGTTTTAATCAGTTAAGAATTGGGTATATAGCTAATTCTGCTTTAACTATGTATGTATGATAGGTAGCATCCCAGACTAGTAATAGTACATCTCTGTTTTCAAGTTACAGATCCAAAAACTAATTACTTAGAATGAGGGGAGTGAATGCGAAAGTCTCCTGTGGTCCAAACAATCTCATGAAATTGACATAAGAGAATCTAAAGTCTATGGAGACTTTTGGCTGCATGCAGTGAAATGATCTTCCTTAAACATGTCTAGTGGTAGTCTCCAAATAATGTGTGCTGAATTTTTATTTTTCTTTAATTTTTTTTACAATATAGATTTATCCCTATCCTAGTCCACCCTCTAACTGCTTTACATCCCATACCTCCTTGCCCCTCACTCCCATCTCCATGACGATGTGTCTGCCACCCATCCCCCACCCCCACCAGACCTTGCCACTCCCTGGGGCCTCCAGTCTTAAGAATTAAGTGCATCCTCTCTGAGTCCCCACCCCACAGTCCTCTGCTGTACATGTGTTGGGGGCCTCACATCAGCTGGTGTATGCTGCATGGATGGTGATCAAGCATCTGAGAGATCTGGAGGTCCAGGTTAGTGGAGACCTACTACATGGTCACCCTCCTCCTCTGCTTCTTCCAGCTTTTCTCTCATTCAACCACAGTGGGCAGCAGCTTCTGTCCATTGGTTGGGTGTAAATATCTTTATCTGGGCTCTTTCAGTTGCTTGTTGGGTCTTTTGGAGGGCAGTCATGATAGGCACCATTTTGCGAGTACTCTATAGCCTCAGGAATTTTATCAGGCCTCGGGGCCTACCCTTGAGCTGGATCCCACTTTGAGCCTGTCACTGGACCTCTTTTTCCTCAGGCTCTTCTCTATTTTTGTCCCTGAAGTTCTTTCAGACAGGAACAATAATGGGTCAGATGTTTTGACTGTGGGATGGTAACCCCCATCCCTCACTTGATGCCTTGTGTTTTTGCTGGAGGTGGGATCTACATGTTCCCTCTCCCCACTTTAAGGAATTTCATTTATGGTCTGTCCCTTTGAGTCCTGAGAGTCTCTCACTTCCCAGGTCTCTGGTACATCCTGGAAGGTCTACCTACCTTTTACCTGCAAGGGGTTGCCTGTTTCCAGTCTTTCTGTTGGCCCTCAGAGCTTCAGTCCTGATCTCCCAACCCAATACCTGATCATGTTCCCCTCTTGCCCACCTCTGCTTTCCCACTCAGGCCCCTCCCTCCCTTCTCCTGAGATTGTTCTCTTCTCCCTCCAAGTGGGATTGAGGCATCCTCACTTGGGCCCTTCAATTTGCTGACCTTTTTTAGTTCTGTGGACTATATCTTGGGTATTCTATACTTTTTGGCAAATATCCACTTATTACTGAGTACATAAGCAAATATGTAGAAATAACTATTTTTGTGTGTTTTATGTGACCTTAAAGATAACACACTTTCTGTACTTTCTTTTCTACATTTAGTGCTTTAACAATAACATTCATTTTGTTCAATTATCAATTAAAACCTGATAGACAAAAAGGACAACGTAGAGTAATAAAGATTAAAACATGTATGATGTTGTAGTTGGTTTCTATTGCTGTGAAGAGACACCATTTGCATGACATCTCTCACAAAACAATTAACTTGTGCTATTTTACAGCTCAGACTATTATTAGTCCATTAGCTTTATGGCAGGAAGCATGGTAACAGGCAGTGAGACATTATTGCTGGAGGGGTGCTTGAGAGTTCGACATTTGAATCCACAGGTATAAAGCAGAGACAGTTATATTCTAGGCATGGTATGAGCTTCTGAGATCTTAACTCTATCCCCAGTGACATATTCCCTCCAACATAGCCACACCTGCTTCAGCAAGGACATGCCTCCTAATAATGCAACTGCTTATGAGACCATGGGGACCATTTATATATGCATATATGTGTGTTAGAAAAATCAAAAATAATTTCTAATGAGTGGTTATTAATTGCCATCAAAATCTGATGCAAGTTTAAAATTTAAACATAAAATTTAAAAGAGATACTTCTTTTAAATTTTAGAAGAGCAATCTTTTCTTGGATTACATAAATGGGCGCATAGCATCAACTTTAGACTTGTCTTGTTGGCAGCATATTCAAATCAATTGAGCTAACCAGTCACCTGATCTCTTCTTATCTTTGTAAAAAAGATGTCATAGTTAAGGTACAAGAGCTTTCTACCATACACAGTATCACATATATTCCTGTTTTGTCAAAAGTGTTTCAAAAATAGTCCATAAAATTTAAAGAGATTAAACCTTATACATGAATGAGGGAATGGAGAGAGAAAAAAAGGGGGGGAGGGATGTTATAATTATATTGCAATAAAAGAAAACTAAATAAAATGATGTAAAAAGTAGGGAGAGAACCTGAAATAAATTGATAATACCACACATGTATAAAATTATCAAATATAAGAAGTACAATTATGTTCCTTTAAGCATGCTTCATGTAAAGACTTCACTGAGGAAAAATATTGAAGAATTTTGAATGGGAAAATGTCAGGCATTTGGTGCTAATGTATTCATATTTCTCATTTCACATCCATTTCCTCATTGGAGTATGATGTGAGATGAATAGATAACAGAAAACTAACAAATATCTGTTTTGAGACTGGAACCCAAGGAAGAGTATTAAGAAATCATCTTTCAAAGTCGAAATCGATCAAATAGATTCATATGAATATAATATGTAAAGGAAATGGAAAAAATGCATGGAAGAATTCTGAATTGGAACATGTACTTTGAAAATAATAGATATTAGGCACATTGACCCTGGAACTGTCCACTACCAAAACAGTCACTTGTTCTATATTTTATGTCCAATATTTAGAAATGAAAGGAAACTCCAGTGGTACTTTAGCTTAGCTTTGCTCAAAACAATTTATTCTATGAGAAATAATATAAATACATGGAGCATAAAAATGTATTCACATGCATACATGTAGTTATGCACATTGTACATCTGTATTATGATTAGATATTTTAGCATAGTAGTGCCAAACAGAAAAATATAAATAAGAAAAAGTAAGGGCTTTTATTGTCACAATATCCAAGAATTTATCACGGTGAAAATTGTAATAAATTTACAGAATTCAGATCTTCCCACATGAATCATGACTTAGCATGCCAGGCCTATAATAGTAAGAAATTCTTACCTAATAATATGCAACTTTTGGTAATTGTTTCTTTCTTACATGGATACCAGACTGGAAATGGTAGAAATACCACTGCTTAATGTGAACACAGTGCTTAAAGAAAATGTTTATAGAAATCTGTAAAATTATTCTGTTGTGATTCAATAACTATTTTCTTTTGAAAGATCCATCCCAGTAGCAAACTGTTTAAATAAGGCCATGGCCTCAAGTTTTTCATATCAAGCTTTTAAAAATCATGTTGTCAGACAGTTGTACTGCTGAGTAATACCAATAAAACCAGTGCTTTGGAAAGGCTACCCATATGTAGGAGACATAAAATAACACTTTATAATGTACACAAGGAGAACAATTATGATGTTAAGGATACAATCATGTAACTTCCTCATGGTATAAGAAGATGCTTTCTTGTATTTTAACATTTAAAAGGGTCTTAGATAATATCAGTAACTTTTATCTCTTCTTAATTTTGGTTATACTTAAAATATGCTGAATATTTTTATTTAGCATTTTTTAAAGACTGCACACTGTAACTTTTGGTTGAATGTCTTCAATGTGATTTTTTGCATACCAATTCTTTAACAGTTTATCTTAGTTTGCTTTTTGTAGAGAGACAGAACATTGTCAAATATCAGCTTGTAGGAGAAGAGTATTTTTGTAGTTGGTAGGCTGTAATCCATCACGGAGGAAATTCAACCAATGGCCAAAATAAGGAACCTGTAGACAGGAAATTAAGCAGAGACTTTCTTCTCTATGGGTTGTTCAATCTGTTTTATTACACAATGTGTAAGGATACCTAATGTAGGCACCATCCACAATGCACTGGGCCTTCATATATAATATTTGATAAAAATTAATTCTCCAAAGATTTGACTACAGGCAAATTTGACATTGACAGCTACTCAGCTGATGTTACTCCTACCTACATAACTATAGTTTAAATTGATCTAAGTAACTAGTGCACGGTCAATTCTGTTCTCTGGTTCCTCCTCCTCCTCCTCCTCCTCCTCCTCCTCCTCCTCCTCCTCCTCTTCCTCCTCCTCCTTGCTTCTTCTTCCCATTCCTTGATCTGGTTTGGTCACAATTTAATCAGTTTACTTTTTCATTTTAATCCCTTATCCAGGTTTGATTAAATATCTGTGACTTTCTATATTAAACTGTAAACATTTTTATAGGGCAGGTTAAGTTTTTAAACAATTAAAGGTATTGCCATGCATTCAAAAAGACTGAATATGCATTTCATGCTGGTCTTGATATTTTAATCACTTGATATTTTAAATGTCAGTCTACTGGAGAAAAACAGCAGAAACACTTTAAGATCTAAGCACATTCAAAGACTCGCAATAGGATTCCAATACCTCAGGATATTCAAGGAAAAAAACTGGCAAATGGAACGCTATTAAATTTAAAATATTTCATAGAGCAAAGAAATGATCTACTTAGCAAAGAGGCCACCTGAAATGTTGGAAAACCATTTCCAAAATAGAAAATTAGTTCCTAAAATATACAAAAGGGTAAAACACTTACATATCCTAAGACCAAATAATACAACCAGTACTTAGATGAGAAAATGAACAGGAGGTTTTCAAGTGAAGATGAATAAATGGAAAACAAAAATACCAACATTTGTTCAAAACCACTTGAAATAAGGGAAAAGTGAAGCAAAACTCTACTATAACTCTGTGTGTCCCCGAGTCAGGAAGGCTAATCCGGAGTGAAATTTTCTGGTTTCTTTAGAAACTATGTTGTATTTTGTAATGTTTTTCTGAAAGCTGTTTTATGGGAGGTTATTTTGCTTAAGTAGACATGTAACAGGATGATTTCCTGAGGCACATACTTGATAGGATAGATGATATTTGGAAAAAGCATAAATGTAACCTAAAAGACAGTGAGTGATTCAGTTGCATTGATTGGCCTTTCAATGCACTGCTGGTCTTTGCTGATCTTTGCTTGTCATTTGACATTATAGAGCAATACACACCAAAGTATTTTCATGGTATTCTGTCTGCTTTTTGCCATCTATGGATTCATGCAAAAGTGGCAAAGCATCATGGTTTCTTCTAAATGAAATTATGGCTACTGATTTGTGTTTGGGATTTGCTGCTTGGACTGAACTGCAGCTACTGATTTGTCTTCGATGTTTTGGACTGGACAACTGATATCTTGACAATAAGTAGTTCACCCCAAAACTACTTCTAAACTGGTACTATTAACCTTTCTTTACTCTATCTCTGGTAGGTGGTCTAGAAAGGAAGTTAAAGTGTTTAAGGAAACTTATTAATGTAGGTTTTGAAAAATTTAAGCCTACTCTAGCCTAACAAAACAAGTAGCATACTAGCCTGGATGTAGTCGAAAGAAGACTTTTTGTACTGTTAGAAGAGATTTAAAACTCTAGATATTTTTGAAAGCTGTCAGAAAGCCCTTAGATAACTAAAAATTGAGCTAGATATGATCGAGTGATACCACCTCTGGGTATATATGCCAAAGATATCAAGTTCAGCTTAACAGAGAGTAATGCACATAGAATAGCATAAGAAACATAAAAAAATTTAAAAAATGAAAGAAGATGTTAAAGGGACAAATGACAGAAGTAAGAGGGATGCAAGAAAAAGAAACATTGAATACATCAAAATTTAGAAAGAACCATAATAACTGTATTAATGAGAAGCCCGTAACTTTCTCTAATTAATAGATATTAAAATAACTGCAGTTAACAAGTGGATGATATGCCTTATACAGTGCAATATACATTAATAAATACACAATATAATGGCAAATAATAAAGCTATACATCAAGCACCAAGATTATGATTGTGATAGAGAAATTTATAATACTTTGAAAATATTATCTTGTGCTTTTATCTATCTGTCCTGTCCCTATTCTGAGTTCTAACAACCACAAATTTATACTCTAAAATGTAATTTTCTCTTTTCTAGTTTTCATATAAATGTAATTAAAATAATCAGGATTTGTCCCTGTCATTTTCATTAATGTTTATACCTTAGTTTTGTGTAATTTTCCCATTTTGTTTTAAAATATTCATCTAAACTGCAGTTTCAAACTTTTTAAAAATAATGATGGGTAATATTACCTTTAATGAGTTTTATATTTTAAAGATTCCTGACATGTAGATAGACCATTGAATTTATCATAATTACTGATAAAGCTAGTATAAACTATGGATGAGAAATATGCTTTAATTATAGTCAGATAAAAAAGTAGTAATGCCATTACTGTATTGTTCAGTATATGTGTGCTACATAGCTCAATATGGTAGTATTTTGAGTTTCAAATGTTATGCCATTAAAATAAGCTAGCTCATGTTTATCAATTTTTGCATGGTGGTAATTACATTGCACTCATGACCACTTTTATTTCCCAGCTTAACAAATTTACACTGTTAAACATGTACTTTAATTTGAACTTAAATGTCCATGAAAGGCTTTCAATTTAGCAGCATTTTTTCCAAAGTGGTAGTGTTGGTCTATTTGGGACCTAATTCGAATTTGGGACCTACAGAAAAGACTAGGCTATTGATCACTTTCTATAAACGGAGAGGGTGCACATTAGACCTCTTCTTTCTCTAGTTTACTTAGTAGCCTCAAGGAGAGCTATTTCTCTTTGCTATGTTCTTTCGCTGTGATGCATTTCCTTACCACAAATCTCAAAGCCACAAGATCACTATATCAAAAATAGGAAACTTTAGATGTGCGAGTCAAAATTAATCATGTTCTTTGCACATTGATTTTCTAAAATACCCTTCATAGTGAAAGAATGCTCATAGTACCTTTTTATCATAACTGTAAACTTTATTTTTATAGTTTTATAAGAAATATAAATATTTCCCCATGCTTTAAAATCATTTGCTCTTTTTATCATAGTACCTTTTTGTATTATAACTAAACTTTATTTTTTATCAAGAAATGTAAATACTTCCACATGTTTCAAAATCATTTGCTCTTTTTATTATTTAGTTATTTGTTTTTCTTTTCTTTTTATTTTATTTTTACAATATAATTATAACATTTCTTCTTCCCCTTTCCTCCTTCCCAATACACACATACACACACACATGTGTATCTATGTATTTACATAGTATGTATGTATTTACATAGTATGTATGTACATATGTATGTATATATAGATGTGTATATATTCTACATAGTCCATATAAAGTTGCTGTTATAAAGATTATCAAAATTCAAAGTTGTAAGAGCTCAATACAAATTACTTCTGCACCTAAGGCACAATGAACAATGCAGAAAAAAAAGATTGTAAGAACCAGACCAAGGATATTCTGTGTGGTTATGTCTCCTACTAATGTCAAAAGACACATTTATAAATTCTCTCATACATAACTTCAGAAATATGAGGTTAGCAAGGAATACATCAAATGATGTGCCAAACTGGAGAGAAGAAGGCTATTCGTACTCAACTCTACATCAAAAGCTATGGTTAACATAGGAGAGCTTAGTGGTGGGGAGGTAGTCTTTCCCAGGGAAGAGCATACCAGTTGGTTGTCCAATACCAAAGAATTAGCCCTAGTTAGGTATTCTTAATATATCTAAAAATATGTGATTTTTATATGTCTATTTTCTTTTAACATTTTTAATTTTAAAATGCTGTTATAGTAATAAGCATTTACAAAAATAGAATATAGATTTCCCTATCCTTTATTCAGTCTCCTAATGATAATATATTATATAATCATAGCTTAATTTGAAAGAGCAGGAAATTAAAATTGATATAATAGCCTTAGCTAATTTTATTTGCCCTTTGCAAATTTTGCAACTAATGAATTTTGAATCAAGATAATCATTCTAGTTATTTTCAGGCATAAAGTTTTAGTTTTCTGGATACATTATTTTTAAACTGTTACATTTTGAACTGTCATATATAAGTTATATTTAATTTAGATTGCCCTGTAAAAGTATGTACCTGGCTTAGACTCTAAATGTTGCCTTTTAATTAGAATTACCATATTACCCAAAGTATAAATAGTTTGTTTAAACTGTAAAGGTGCTGTTTTCCTACTTACGGAATGATACTTTGTAACTTGTTTGCATACATTTAAGTAAACTGGTTTCTTCCTTTTTCTCTCTCTATTTTTTCCTCTAAATTATGGGCTTTACTATTACTTACAGGGGCTCATTTGGATATTTCTACTCACATCTTTGGCATATCCATGTCGACTTTCAAATAATATTGAACTACCTCATATACAGTGTAAAAGTTATGACACAGGATATTCCTTTAGCTCCCATAGTTATATTCTTGTGTCATTATAATCTTTTCTGACAGTTTTGGGGGTTAAATTTCTTTGATTTAAGTGCTCCCCTACATTGACATATACTTTTGAAGGAGAAAATATGGAAGCTACTGTAGTGAGAGATAATTAGCACACAATACATTATAAATCTAAAGTACAATGCTAAGTGACTGGATAAGATTGTCAAAATACAAACCTTTGTTTGTTAATTTTACTTTGCAACTTTTGTTATAAAAAACATAAGCTATCAACACCAATAAAATATTTAGTATGAAAATCATTGTTATAAGATCTGCTCACTATACCCACTAGACATTAAATCCAGACTTATTTATTTTATATGAGTGAAACTTTGTAACTCTTACCACCACCACTGGATTTTCCTTGTCATTCAGCATCTGAAAACTACCATTATATTCTGGTGCTTTATCCAGTTTTTTAGAGAAAAATATGTTTGTCGCTGCTAATTTACTTCTCAATAACAATGCTATACATAAAATAATATAAATCAAATGTACTGTTTTCTTTTTATCACTTGTTCATATACATTATTTATATTTTTCTTTAGTGAAAATGTATCTTTCAATGCACTTCTTTTTTACAAAACTAACAATCTTCAAATACAATATATATCCGGAGTGAGGTGGCCCAAACCCAGAGAACCACATAGTATATACCCACAAGTTAGCTCATAAAGTCCAGAATAACCATGTTACAATTCACAGACCCAAATAAGCTAACAATTAAGGAGGATGCAAAGGAAGATACATGAGTCTCACCAAGAGTTGGGAATAAAATAGACAATGCAGGTGGATAGAGTGAGGGAGCTGGGTAGAAGAAGGGGTAAGGAGAAGAATGGATGTATGGATAAGTTTTGGGGGGAGTGGCAGCAAATTGCTTAGAGAAAGAACAGAAATTGTTGGGGAGCATCTTTGGGACTAGCTAGAGACCTAGGAAACAGGAGTCTCTGGGTAGTCTATGGAGGTTACCCTAGATGAGACTTCTAGCAGCAATGGATGTGGTGACTGAAGTGGCTTTCTCCTATGGCCATGTCAGATAGCCAATGGAAGAAGGGAGACAGCAACCTACTCTCAAAACCCTTCCACTGCCTACAAGATACGTAAGATAAAGATGGAGCAGGAATCGCAACCAATGACTGGCCCCAATTAAGACAATTCCCACAGGAGAAAGCCAACCTCTGACACCAGTGATAATATTCACTTTTGATTATTTTAATTATTTTATTTATTTACATTTCAAACTTTGTCCCCACTCCATGTCCCTCTCCCACAGTTCATCATCCTGTTCTTTTCCCACATTACCTCTGAAAGGGTAATCCACCCCACCAGACCTTCCCCTTCCCTGGGGCCTCAAGTCTCTGGGAGATTAAGTGCTTCTCCTCCCACTAAGGCCAGACCAGACAATCCTCTGCTGTTTATGTGCCAAGGATCTTGGACTGACACTTGTATACTCCTTGTTGGTGGCTCAGTATCTGGGATCTCACTGGGGTCTGGGTTAGTTGAGACTGCAGGTCTTCCTATGGTATTGCTATCTCCTTCAGTTTCTTCCCTCTTCCCTCTAATCCAAACATAGGGGACCCTGACTTCAATCTCATGGTTGGGTTTAAGTATCTTTGTCTGTCTCAGTCAGCTGCTGGTAGGGTCTCCCAGAAAACACCCATGCCAGGCTGCCATATGTATGCACATCATAGCATCAGTAATAGTGTAAGGCCTTCTATGCTTGCAGAAAAAAAGTCTAGCATAACATTCTTCTCTGAGGCTTCATCTCAGTGTTGATGGAAACATATGCAGAGACCCACAGCTGAACTCAGGTGGAGCTCAAGGTGTCTTATAGGAGAGTAGGGATTAAGAGTCAGAAACTAGAGTAGTACAGAAAACTACAAGAAGACATACAGTCAACTAACCTGGGCCCATGTGGGCTCAAAGAGCCTACACGAACAATCAAAGAACATGGAGATGCTGGACCTAGCCTCCTACACAAAGCAGCTGTGCAGCTTTGTTTTCATGTGAGTACCAAAACAACTAGAGTGGGATGTGTTGGTGGTTCTTTTGCCTGTCTTTGGATTACCTGTCCCTAGCTGGAATTACTGCTCTGGAGTCAGAGGAAGAGAATATGCTTAATCTTGACTTGATCTCCCATGGCATAGTGGTACCCAAGAGCAGCTTCTGTCTTGCCGGGAGCCAGCCTCAGCAGGCTTGTTTCCTCTTGGTCCTTCTTGAGGCAGCAGAAGGGGAAAAGCGTCGGCGGGGGTAAAACTCTGTCTTACGAAAAGTTTAGGGTTTCTATATAATAAAAAGATCACCTATCAAGTCTAGATTACTATGCTAATGTAGTCGACTTGTCTCCTGTAATCCTCCAGGGCCAGCAATTGGAGCTACTGGCATTTAGCACCTCTTCCTCAAACTGCTAGAGATTAAGTGAACTGCCTTTGTACTATCTCCACAGGAAACTGCAGGGCTCTAACTTTTAGCCTACTAGTCAGGAGTCGCAGGGGGAAAGATGGGACACTTAAAGAAGTGTTTAAGAAGTTTATTGCCAAGTCCTAGAGAGTTTCCTATGAAAACTATTTTAAAGGGAATAGCAGAAAGATCTCTAAGTGGAGAAAAGGAAACATTCTTCTAAGTGGGAAAAGTGAGAGAGATAGAGAGAGAGGATCAAGAGAAAGAAACAAAAAAGTGCCCCTCTCCCTTGTCCTCAATACTTATACATCTTTTAGGATACATGATCACATGTTACAAAGTTCATCACAAGTTCACACAAAATACCAAATCGTAAATTGAAATAGAAGTTTACAACAGAGAATGTTTACATGTGTATCCATTAGGAGTAATTATCTAGATAGTAACATCTATCATTTGTCTTCTCTACAGGTTCAGAGAAAGTTTAAAACCATAACTAAGTTATAGGTGAAGTTTTGTATAGATAAACCCGATCAGTATTTTATCTTCTGTCCTAGCACCTATAATAAATCACTAGTTCCCTTTTAATGACCTTTGGTTAATTGTTTTACAACCTCTTGGAATGTGCTCTGAGTAGGAGAAAGTCTGGTTGTCATCTAAGAGCAATTAATTTGTGACACTTGGGAGACTGGCAGAGTTCTCATTGCAGTTTGGATATAGAAGGGATCTAGTAGCAGTCCCATTAAAAAATTAGTAATCACAGATATAATTTTAGGAATTCTTATAGGATCATCATTAAAACTTAAGTCATCTATTTGTCTACATAGCATCACTATAAGACAGTACATCTTTGTGGATCTGCAAGGATCTGCTGCAAAGGAATGTGCTATTACTTATTGATTATTATAAATGTATAAAAATAACAGGAGAAGCATATAAATAGCAGGACTCTTTCCTGAAATTAGTCCCCCACAGCCTTGCTGAATGGGGGCTCACCTGTCGCAGACTATATTATAATCCAAGGCAGGCATTTCAGGATGATCATCTGCTAGTATATTAGCTTGTCCCATTACGGCTCCTGACACTGTCTCTAAGGAGAAGGGAAGGAGAGTAATGGGATGGATGTTGTGTCAGAGCAGGACAAGGAGAAGAGGAAGGAAGGGGCATGTGATTGGAATGTAATGAGAATAAATAAAAAAATAAAAAGCATTGGATTTTACTAAAATAAAAGTGACTAATATTGTTTAAGAATATGACTCTTGCCAAACAAATGTTGTGAAATGAACTCTGATTCTTAACATCAAATCAGTTAGAATGAAGAAAAAAATATATTATTAGTGAAACTCATATTCCTGTGAAGTATATTACTGTTTTCTAGACCACTGCAAAAACAAATCATTGGAAGTTAATTTAGGAAAAGTAGACATAAAGGTGAAAAATAAAACATTAAAAAGTAATTTCAATGTATTACCAACTAAGTTTGTGCTAAAATAATATGAACTTATTTGGACAAATAACTTTTAATATAAGAGTTTTCATACTATCAGTTGAATGTTTATGTTATTTTCAATTTATATGTGTGTTTTTGTGTGTTGTTTGTTTAATAAACTGTATGAATAGCACTTGAGTAATAGGCCAAGATTCCGTGCTCCAATATAGTTTAACAAAACTTTAGTTTCCTAATAAATTGTTTATAATGTGAGGTATGGATCAGGAAGAATTCTTGGTTCTTATATAATAAATGGAAAGAAAAGTTAGAGAAAGGTATGGTGTTACCAACCTTCACTCCCAGAACTCAAGAGATGAAGACAGGATGATGCACTGTTCAAGACCATTCTCTGGTGAAGAGTTTCAATACAGTTACATGAGAACCTATCAAAACACAAACATAATAAACAAACATATAAACTATGAAGCAAGGCCCAAGAGACTGAAGTTTACAGAATAATGAGGATAAAAGAAGCAAGCAACTAAATTGATTGCTGGAGGAATAAGCATTATGAATGAGACTGATGGTGACAGAGAGGCATGGATCTATCTAGGATTTCCATTTGATAGGTGTAGCAAACTCAAACTGTGTGCAGATAGTCTACCAACCATTCACTGAGCGCTGCTCAGTGGGCCCAGCACATACATTATTGGGAAGCACTGCTTCTATCTTCATTTGGACAGAGAGGAAGGTATCCTAAATAACTTGTATAAGTCACCCACATAAAAGGAACCAAGGGATTAAAAGAGTTCTTGTCATCGAAAACCACAAACAGCTTGTTGGAAATTCCAAGTCACAAAGCAATTTTTAGTTTATTCCAGGATGGTTAAGTCCCAAATGGTACAAGTTATGTGTTATAGTAATCTGCTTGCTTTTCAGAGCTTTAACCTCAGTGTCTATTGTGAATATAACTACTATACTTACTAATGCAAATAATATATTAAGTATAAATATATGTGTATTTATATATGTGACTATTTTTGATATGATTGTATATTATATAAAACATATGGTACAATAATTTATTGGGTTATAAAAATTAAACAAAATACAACACCTTCCAAACTAAAAAAAAAAAAGATGTTATATAACTATATATTTAAATAAACATAATTCATTATATATAAAATATTTAAAGTAACTATATACTTAAATACATAAGTTCATTAGACATAATGATACTTGTAAATGAAATTCGCAAGTGACTATGTGTATGACTTTTATATTTTGATAAACAATATATTCTAATACTGGCTAGATACTGAAAATGTGATATTTAAATATGAAAATGTTTCACTGGTATAGAGTAAGCATAACTTTGCAAAACCATACAAAGTTTTGTTTAATTTCTTTATCATGTTTTAAAATTTTTGCAGGGTATTTGCTAAATGAAAGGACTACAAATGAATCATACATTCCCTCTGATGTTTTTTTCAAAACAAGCTGTAGAGACATATTAGATTAGATGTCTCAGTAGGTAAAATTGTTCACTGCAAAATCTAATAGCCTGAGTTTTATCCTCAGGACTCCATGATGATAGACAGAAAAAACTCACATTTACAAGTTGTTCTTTAGCCTACACATGTATTTTATGACCAGTAAATATACATGTATGCATGTGCAGAGACACACATAAACACACACTTATACACATACACACAGACAGAGAAAGAGAGAGACAGGCAGAGATACACATAAGAATTAAAAATATGAGAGTAAAATTTTTCAACAATAAATAAAATAAAGCATTATATAACTGAAGACAATTTGGATTGAAAATTACTCACTAATAGTAAAAACGAAAATTACCTATAAATTGGCTATAATTTTTTGATACTGTGGACAATATTTGACACATCTCTACATAGTATTTTGTTACACATGGGACTGGCTTCTTTTTTCTATCAACTTGACACAAGCTAGAGTCAACACAGAGAAAGAAGCCTCCATTGAGGAAATGCTTCCATGAAATCCAGCTGTAAGGTATTCTCTTAATTAGTGATCAATGGTAGAGGGCCCAGGGCATTGTGAGGTGGTGCCATTCCTGGGCTGGTAGTCCGGAACTCTATAATAAGGCAGGTTGAGTAAGCCAGGGGAAGCAAGCCAGTAAGTACCACCCCACCATGGACTCTGCATCAGCTCCTGCATCCAGTTTTATGTCCTGCTTGAGATCCTGTTCTGACTTTCTTGAATGATGTATTATGATCTGGAAGTGTAAGTCAAACAAACCATTTCCTCTCCAACTGACTTTTTGGTCATGGTGTTTTGTTGTAGCAATCGAAGCCCTAAGAAAGATACACATTTAAATGGATAAAACGAGTTATATGTGTATATTTCATCCTTTCTTCACAGTATGTTACTCATGAGCCTTAGCTACTCACACATTTTTATTTGGCTCATTATGCAGTGATAAGCTATAACCTATCTTAGTTAGAGTGTACCCCAGAGAGCAGATGTTTTAGGGCTCTCAGCTCTGTTTCCTTACCCACCAAACTGAATTTCACTCTGCTGGCTCAGCAGAATCCCAACCTGGCTTTTTTTTTTATCACTTTTTCACATTTTTTTAAAATTTATGCTGACTGATGGTTTTCCTATGTCCTTGATTATACAATATTTATAAGTGAAAAACAGACTTTGATTTCAAAACTTACAAAAAACGGAAATAAATGAACTTCAGTCCACACTGGCATGACTAGAATATATAAATTAATAGACTATTCATTTTCTAAGTAAATTAAATGTGTTTTGTACAATGAAGTAAATACCAATTGTTCATTTTTTACATGGAAAAATGAAGCAACAGCATTTAATAAAATCAATGAAAATATTTTGATTTTTGAATATTTTCCTCTAACATAGATTTAACATTTTTGAATAGTGATGAACAAGCCTTTAACTAATACCTGATTTATGTGTCTTTCTAATAATTTCTTTCCTAAAGAGTTATAAGCAATATGGTCTTATACACCATCACAGTGCATCATGATTGTTAGTTCTTAATAAAGACAAAGCCTGAAGTCTCATATATGAAATGAGAACATACATGCTGCACCATTGTGCTCAGACAGAAAGGCATCAGACTCTAGAGCACCTGTGGGGTTTCATTCTCGTGCACTATATTAGTTAAAAACCTTCAAGGCATGATATGAAATACTTTGTAAGTAAAGCACAACTGTAAGATAAGACACTGCAAGTCATATTTAATATTTCAAGATGAATCTGATGTCAAGAGAAAAAAGAATATGCACTATCTTTTAAGGACCACTGTCAATGGTCAACATGACTTCCCCAGATATTTTATTTTGATTCAGGTAGAATTTCATAGTAAATCAGTTTAAAGAGAACTTAATTACATAAAGGGGAAATAAAGCCTTTACCCTTTTCTCCTATTAAATTGCCTTGTCCAGTCTTCATATCAGTGTTTGTGTTTAGTCTTACTGCATCTTATGCTGTGTTTGGTTGCCTGTTTTTTTTTTTCCTGAAGGGAAAAAGTATCAGTGATTAATGGGAAGAGAGAGAAAGTGGTGAATTTGGGGAAGGGGAAGGAAGCAAGACTGGTCAGGGTATATTATTATATGAGAGAATTATGAAGAGAAAAAAGTTTATCTGGCAAAGCAAACTAAGATGGGGCACTCTGGAGAGACATAATGGAGATTTAGCCAAAGAGATGGTATAGGTTTCTTAGTTTATTTTCCTGGTGACATGATAAAATGTTCTGGGAAAAAAAAACTCAAAGGACAGTTTATCACACCTCGCAGTTGAAGAGTATAATGTACCAATATACGGAAGTTAAGACATTGGAAGACTGAAGTGGATGGCCACATCATTTGTATAATCAGGAAACAGGAGTAGATGGCTGCATTCTCCTTTGTATATCATCTAAAACCCAAATGTAGAAAAGTGTCACCAACCTCAGTTAACCCAACAAGCACAATAAGTCCTCACAGTCATGCAGAGAATCTACATAATCCCCTTTCTGATATGTCACAAATATTGTATTCAAGATGATTCTATGTCAAGTCAACACCACCAACCATCATAGTTGACTAGTATTATGTCTTACATTATAGATTTCGAAGAAATTTGGAAGAATTATTAGTATAGATTATTTATTAGGATATTCATTAGAATACATTTGTTTTTTTTCTTCTCAAAGAAAAAGATATTAATTTTCTTATTAAAATCTGAAATATCACTCCTAGAAACCTGAATGAGTTAAGTACTTATTGGCTTTGAACATATGAAATTAAGTATAATTTTGACATTTTAATGCTCAAATTTTTTCATTTTATATTTTGATGTAGTTTACAAATAAAAACCTATAAAACTTTATATTTTCTTTCAGGTCACAAATGAGTATGTAAATATATCCACCAAGTGATCCATAACAATCCTAGAGTCTAAGCTTCTCAGGTAGCCACAAAAGACAGTTATTCTCTGGGAAGAGATGTTGACTTTGGGGGAATTGTATGAAACATAATTAACATAATAAAATTGAAATAACAAATACTGTAGTGTCTGGGGGCACACACTTGCTATCCAGTTGTAGTAGAAACAGATGGATTTTGAGTTCCTAGTCAGCTTGTGCTATATGGTGAAATCTTATCTCTGTCAAGAAGGGAGGGGAGAAAGAGAGAAGGAAAGAGAAAGAGGAGAGTGAGGAAGGAGGAACAGGAGAAGGAAGAAAAATGAAAGGAGGACACAAGAAGGAAGAGGAAGAAGGAGATGAGGGAGAAAAAGCAAAAGATGTGGAGAGTATTATGTGCTGTATTCCTTCCCAAACCAAGATTCCAGAATAACAACTCTGAGACTCAAATATATTTACAAATACCTAGGCAATATAGCTAGACATTTTCTCAGACCTAGCTCATTACTCAATATTCCATTCATTCTTATATAATTTATACCATATGACTGCTTACCTCGGCTCAGCTTTTACATTTCTATTCCCTTTCAACTCTAGAGAATTTCCCTTGGCTTACCTCTTTCCTAGAATTCTTTCTGTCTACCTGTCATCCCAGGTTTATTCTACCTTTCCTAATAAGACATAAATATTTTATTGACAGGAGATATATCCATAAAGTACATAACAGATTCGCTCTATTGGAAGGATGAAAAAGAAAAAAAAAAGGGGGGATGGCAAGGAGAGGGAGAGGGAGAGTCACAGACACATACTTTCATGGTCAAAGAAGAAAATGAAAATAACACTGCATCATTTCAAAGCATGTTTAAAATGTACAGAAATTGTGTTTACATGTTATTCATTTCTTGACCAAAGGGGTCCAATGGGAATGCCCAGACAACCCAACCATGTGGAAAATTATAGGTTGCTCTCTGCAAACTGTGAGCAAGGCTCCGTTGCTGAAGACAGTAGTTACAGAGCTCATCAAACATACAGAAATCAAGGTGGTGCCAATATATGACTTTTACCCCATTCTAATACCTTTGGTAGAGGAAGCTAACCTAACAAGAGAGAAAACATAAGCAGCAAGCCATCTGCAAACCCTTTTACCTAAATGTTTCCCTCATGTTCAAAATATGCTAGGGTAATGGGGCACAAAAGTTGTAGCATATAATTGAGATGTTCTACACATACAACAGAAGGCCATGCTGATGAGCCACTGCAGAATAATTAACATCTACATTCTCACTTCTATGAAACTTTGAGATTTTACCAGGAGTCAACATGTTAAGATTTTTATTTATTTCAAATTTACCTTTCACTGAGTTTTAATCAGAAAAATCTTAATACATTTGCCTTAGTGAGGGTTTCTATTCCTGCACAAACATCATGGCCAAGAAGCAAGTTGGGGAGGAAAGGGTTTATTCAGCTTACACTTCCACACAGCTGTTCATCACCAAAGGAAGTCAGGACTGGAACTCAAGCAGATCAGGAAGCAGGAGCTGACACAGAGACCATGGAGGGATGTTACTTACTGGCTTCCCCTGGCTTGCTCAGCCTGCTCTCTTATAGAACCCAAGAAAACCAGCCCAGAGGTGGTACTGCCCACAAGGGACCCTCCCCCCTTGATCACTAATTGAGAAAATGCCCCACAGCTGGATCTCATGGAGGCACTTCCACAACTGAAGCTCCTTTCTCTGTGATAACTCTAGCCTGTGTCAAGTTATCACACAAAACCAGTAAATTGACCCCTTGTCAACTTGACACACAAATATATCACTATTAAGCCTCAACCCTTACTTTCTTATTCATCCCCAAGACCTAAATAAGTCCCACAGTCTTACATATTAAAAGTTCAATCCCTTTAAAATGTCCAATATCTTTTTTTTCTTTTTTTTATTCTATATTCTTTGTTTACATTCCAAAGGCTTTCCCCTTTCCCAGTTCCCACCCCCCCATAGGTCCCATAAGTCCTCTCCCCCCCAACTATTCCCCAATTACAGATTACCATTTCTCTGTTCTGGTACTCTCCTACTAAACTGGATCCAATCTTTTCAGGCCCAAGGTCCTCTCCTTTCATCTTCTTGGGAATCATTTGACTTGCTAATTGTGCCTTGAGTATTTAGGGCTTCTGGGCTCATTAATATCCACTTATCAGTTATTGCATTTCATGTGTATTCTTTTGTGATTGGGTTAACTCGCTTAGGATGATATTTTCCAGATCTAACCATTTGCCTACAAATTGCATGAATTCATTATTTTTAATTGCTGAGTAGTATTCCATTGTGTGTGTGTGTGTGTGTGTGTGTGTGTGTGTGTGTGTGTGTATATATATATATATATATATATATATATATATCACATTTTCTGTATCCATTCCTCCTTTGTGGGATATCTGGGCTCCTTCCAACTTCTGGCTATTATAAACAAGGCTGCTATGAACATAGTGGAGCATGTGTCTTTTATGTATGCAGGGGAAATCCTCTGGGTATATGCCCAGGAGTGGTATGCCAGGGTCCTCTGGAAGTGACATGCCCAATTTTCTGAGGAACCGCCACACTGATTTCCAGAGCGGTTGTACCAACTTGCAATCCCACCAACAGTGGAGGAGTATTCCTCTTTCTCCACATCCTCGCCAGCACCTGTTGTCTCTTGAGTTTTAAATCTTAGCCATTCTGACTGGTGTGAGGTGGAATCTCAGGGTTGTTTTGATTTGCATTTCAGCAACAGGCAAGTAGATCAATGGAATAGGATTGAAGACTCAGAAATGAACCCACAGACTTATGGTAACTTGATCTTTGATAAAGGAGCTACAACCATCCAGTGGAAAAAAAGATAGCCTTTTCAACAAATGGTGCTGGTTCAACTGTAGGTCAACATGCAGAAGAATGCGAATCAACCCACTCTTATTTCCTTGTACTAAGATCAACTCCAAGTGGATCAAGGACCTCCACATAAAACCAGAAACACTGAAACTATGAGAAAAGAAACTTCCAGGCTTCTCCAAGGGCTTGGGTCACTTCTCCAGCTCTGCACTTTGTAGCACACAGCTTGTCATCTAGGTTTCAGATGCCTGTACTCCACTGCTGCTGCTGTTCTTGGTGGTCATTGTATGGCACTGGCAACTCCAAAGCACTGCTGGCTTCTGCTGTAACTGGGCTTCACCAATAGCTTCTCATAGGCACTATTCATGGTACCAAGCCTCAACTCCTACACATGACCCCTTCTGTCCTGGGCTGTCAGTTGCAACTGAGGCTGCACCTTCACTAATGGTCTTCTGCAGCCTCTCACAGAGCCAAGCCTCAGCTGCTATTCATGACCCCTCATGCCTTCAAAACCAGTACCACCTGGGTGACTCTTACATAGTACCAAGTCCAGCCTCATCACAAAATACAACTGTGGCTATCTCTGGAATACAGTCTCTGTGCTCTCAGAAAACACTTCCCAGAAGTTTTGACTCAGAGATGCTGGTCTCTTCTTAATCATTGCTAATTTCTTACCTCCAGCTAACCAGCATCAATAGTCCCAGTAACACAAAGGTTTGCTTTAGTGGTTCTGGTCTCTTGTTAATCACAGCTGATTCTCCAGCTCCAGCTAACTAAAACCTCAGAATCTTCACAATCAAAACATGGCCCTGATAGGAGTCTTTAATCTTCTCTCTGAAATTTCACAAGCCAGGCCTTCATCTTCTATGCTGTTCTCAACATTATCTTCCAAGCTCCTACACAACATCCCACAGAGCTCTTAACACCAAATTGATCATCTAGCCAAAAATTCCAAAATCCTTCCACAGTCCTCCCCAAAACTTGGTCAGGTTGTCAAAGGAATAACCCACTATGCTGGTACCAATTTGTCTTAGTGAGGGTTCCTATTCCTGCCCAAACATGGCCAAGAAGCAAATTGGGGAGGAAAGGGTTTATTCAGCTTACACTTCCATACTGCTGTTCATGACCAAAGGAAGTCAGGACTGGAATTCAAGGAGATCAGGAAGCAGGAGATGATGCAGAGGCCATGGAGGTATGTTTCTTATTGGCTTGCTTCCCCTGGCTTGCTTAGCCTGCTCTCTTATAGAAACCAAGAATACCAGCCCAGAGATGGTACCACCCACAAGGGACCCTCCCTACCTTGATCACTAATTGAGAAAGTGCCCCAGAGCTGGGTCTCATGGAGGCACTTCTCCAATTGAAGCTCTTTCTCTGTGATAACTCCAGCCTGTGTCACCTTGACCCACAAAACCAGCTAGTACAACATTTTTCATATATCTCATAATTTGTTTCAAATCATCTCTATAGATTTTAGAGACCATTCATAAATATTGTCTACGGACAAAGAATCCTGAATTATCATATATAAATTCAATTTCTCAGGGTATTCTCCATCCTTGACCTCAAGTCCCCCAGAAGCAGGAGTATAGGATCCTTCTATTGAACTCAGATGTATTTTAGAAGTGGCAGGACATGATGATGCTCAAAAAAATGTGTGTTAAGTAAGAGAACTCTGCAGAGAAGTCCAAGTTATGGTTGCTGTTATAGGAAACTCTCACAAAGCCCGGATGATGTATAAGTCTAAAACCTCAGAATCCTCACAATCAAAACATGTCCCTGATAAGAGTCTTTAATCTTCCCTCTGAAATTTCACAAGCCAGGCCTCTATCTTCTATGCTGTTCTCAACATTATTTTCCAAGCTCCTACACAACATCCCAAGGAGCTCTTAACACCAAATGGATCGTCTAGCCCCAAATTCCAAAGTCCTTCCACAGTCCTCCCCAAAACTTGGTCAGGGCTAATATATTGCAGCTTCCAATCCAAAATAAATATTTTTACAATTTCTTTAGTATTTTTTCTTTTTTTGATGGCTATTTTATTGTTTTAGATTTCAAATATTAGCCCCTTTCCTGGTTTCTTCTCTGCAAAACCCCTATTCCCATGCTCCCTTATCCTGCTTCTAGGAGAGTGTTCCCCCAACCACCTACCCACTCCTGCCTTACTGCCCTAGCATTCCTATACACTAGGGCCACAAGCCTTCACAGGACCCAGGGCCTAACCTCTAGATATGGCATTGACAATTTTCCCTCCCCTTTGTGAGTTATTCCAGCCAATATCAACCCCGTGGGGTGCTGGGAGGCTCTTGCTTTCCTAGCACCTGGGATTTTTCTGGGAGCTACCACCAGTTCCCCATCCCTTATTGCTACACACTCCTGTTCAATTTCCTGACCCTCTGAACTTCTATTCCATCTCTTCCCCCACCTGCTTCTTCCTCTCTTTTTCCCCATGCCCTCTTCCCTTTTTCCCAAGTCCCTCCCAACCTCTACTTCCCTACTTCCCTTGATTATTTTACTCCCCTTTCAAAGTAGAACAGAAGAATCCTCTTACTAACTCTTGAGCTTCATGTGGTCCTTGAGTTGTATAATGGGTAATCCACTCACTTTGCCTAATATCCACTTATCAGTGAATAAATACCAAGTGTGGTCTTTTGTGACTGAGTTAACCACTCAGGATGATATTTTCTAGATCTATCCATTTCCCTGAGAATGTCATGAAGTCATTGTTTTTAATAGCTGAGTCATATTCCATTGTGTAAATGTACCACATTTTCTGTATCCATTCCTCTGTTGAGTGACATCTGGATTGTTTTCAGCTCCTGGCTATTATAAACATGGCTGCTATGAACATAGTGTAGCATGTGTCCTTATTATATATTGAAGCATCTTCTGGGTATATGCACAGGAGTAGTAGAGCTGGATCCTCAGGTAGTGCTATATCCAATTTTCCGAGGAAACCCCAGACTGATTTCCAGAGTGGTTGAACAATCTTGCAATCCCACCAGCAATGGAGGAGTGTTCCTCTTTCTCTACATCCTCGCTAGCATCTGCTGTCATCTGAATTTTTGATTTTAGCCATTCTGACAAATGTGAGGTGGAATCTCAGGGTCATTTTGAATTGTGTTTCCCTGTTCACTAAGGATTTGAACATTTTAGGTGATTCTCAGCCATTTGAGTTTCCTCAGTTGAAAATTCACTGTTTAGCTCTGTTCCCTATTTTTTTTAATACTTTCCCCCTTTTATTGAAATCGATATCTCTTTTTTTTCTATATTCTATGTTTACATTCCAAAGGCTTTCCCCTTTCCCAGTTCCCACCCACCATAGTTCCCATAGTTCCTCTCCCCCCCATCTGTTCCCCAATAATTCCCCCTCCCCCCTCGGTTTCTTTACTAAACTGGATGCAATCTTTACAGGCCCAGGGTCCTCTCCTTTCTTCTTCTTGGGAATCATTTGACTTGCTATTTGTGTCTTGAGTATTTAGGGCTTCTGGGCTCATTAATATCCACTTATCAGTGATTGCATTTCATGTGCATTCTTTTGTGATTGG
Source organism: Apodemus agrarius (assembly GCA_964023405.1). NCBI lineage: Eukaryota > Metazoa > Chordata > Mammalia > Rodentia > Muridae > Apodemus > Apodemus agrarius. The sequence goes on from OZ030021.1 coordinate 9,069,615, forward strand.
GTTAATTCACTCAGGATGATATTTTCCAGGTCTAACCATTTACCTACAAATTGCATGAATTCATTATTTTTAATTGCTGAGTAGTATTCCATTGTATAAATATACCACATTTTCTGTATCCATTCCTCCTTTGAGGGATATTTGGGCTCCTTCCAATTTCTGGCTATTATAAACAAGGCTGCTATAAACATAGTGGAGCATGTGTCCTTATTGCATGCAGGGGAATCCTCTGGGTATATGCCCAGGAGTGGTATGCCAGGGTCCTCTGGAAGTGACATGCCCAATTTTTTTAGGAACCGCCAAACTGATTTCCAGAGCGGTTTTACCATTTTGCAATCACACCAACAGTGGAGGAGTGTTCCTCTTTCTCCACATCCTCGCCAGCACTTGTTGTCTCTTGAGTTTTTAATCTTAGCCATTCTGACTGCGGTGAGGTGGAATCTCAGGGTTGTTTTGATTTGCATTTCCCTGATGACTAATGATGTTGAACATCTTTTAAGGTGTTTCTCGGCCATCCGAATTTCTTCTGGTGAAAATTCTTTGTTTAGCTCTGTGCCCCATTTTTTGATAGGGTTATTTGTTTCTTTGCGGTCTAACTTCTTGAGTTCTTTGTATATATTGGATATTAGCCCTCTGTCGGATGTGGAGTTGGTGAAGATCTTTTCCCACTTTGTTGGTTGCCGTTTTGTCCTTCTGACAGTGTCCTTTGCTTTGCAGAAACTTTGTAATTTTATGAGGTCCCATTTGTCGATTCTTGATCTTATTTTTAAATAGGGTTATTTGGTCCTCAGGAGTCTAACTTCTTGAGTTCTTTGTATATATTGGATATTAGCCCTCTATAAAACGTAGGATTGGTAATAATCTTTTCCCAATCTGTTGGTTACCATTTTGTCCTATTGAGAGTGTCCTTTGCCTTACAGAAGCTTTGCCATTTTATGAGGTTCCATTTGATGATTCATGATCTTAGAGCATAAGCCATTAGTGTTATGTTCAGGAAACTTTCTTCTGTGTCCATGTATTCAAGGACTTTCCCCCCTTTTTATTCTATTAGATTCAGTATATCTGGTTTTATGTGGAGGTCCTTGCTCCACTTGGTTGAAACCCAATTATATTCAATATTACAATGGATACTCCAGCTTGTTTCTTGGGACCATTTTTTTGTTTGGCTGTTTTTGTTTTTTGAGACAGGGTTTCTCTGTAGAGCCCTAGCTGTCCTGGAACTCACTGTGTAGACAAGGCTGGCTTTGAATTCAGAAATCCTCCTGCCTCTGCCTCCCAAATGTTGGAATTAAAGGCATGTGCCACCACTGCCTGGCATCTTGGGACCATTTACTTGGAAATTTTTATGAGCCTTTTCCTCTAAGATAGTGTCGGTCTTTGACATTGGAGTGTGTTTCCTGTATGCAGCAAAATTCTGGGTCCTCTTTACTTACCCAGGCTTTTAGTCTATGTCTTTTTATTGGGGAATTGAGTTCATTAATGTTAAGGGATATTAAGGAATAATTATTGTTGCTTCCTGTTATTTTTATTGTTAGAGGTGGAATTATATTTGTCTGGCTATGATCTTTGGTGTTTATTACAAGAAGATTACTTTCTTGCTTTTTCCATTGTGTAGTTTCCCTCCTTGTGTTGGAGTTGTTCATTTATTATTCTTGGTAAGGCTGATTTGCGGAAAGATATTGTGTAAATTTGGTTTTGTCATGAAATATCTTGGTTTCCCCATCTATAGTAATTTAGAGTTTTGCTATATATAGTAGCCTGGGTTGGCATTTGTGTTCTCTTAGGATATGTATGACATCTGCCCAGGATCTTCTAGTTTTCATAGTCACTGGTGAGAAATCTGGTGTAATTCTGATAGGCCTGCCTTTATATGGTACTTGACTTTTTTCCCTTACTGCTTTTAATATTCTTTCTTTGTTTTGTGCATTTAGTGTTTTCGTTATTGTGTGACAGGAGGAGTTTCTTTTCGGAACCAATCTATTTAGAGTTCTGTAGTCTTCTTGTATGTTCAGGGGCATCTCTTTATTTATTTTAGGGATTTATTCTATAATTTTGTTGAAGATATTTACTTGTCCTTTTAGGTGAAAAATTTTGCTCTCTTCTATACCTGTTATCCTTAATTTGGTCTTCTCATTGTGTCCTGGATTTCCTGGATGTTTTGGGTTAAGAGCTTTTGCATTTTGCATTTCCTTTGACTGTTGTGTCAATGTTTCCTATTGCATCTTCTGCACCTGAGATTCTCTCTTCTATCTCTTGTATTCTGTTGGAGATTCTGGCATCCATGTCCCTGATCTCTTTCCTAGGTGTTCTATCTCCAGTGTTGTCTCCCTTTGTGATTTCTTCATTGTTTCTATTTTTATGTTTAGATCCTGGATGGGTTTTGCTCAATTCCTTCACCTGTTTGGTTGTGTTTCCATCTAATTCTTTAAGGGATTTTTGTGTTTCCTCTTTAAGGGCTTCTACTGGTTTACCTGTGTTCTCTTGTATTTTATTAAGGGAGTTATTTATGTCCTTCTTAAAATCCTCTATCATCATCATGAGGTGTGATTTTAAATCAGAGTCTTGCTTTTCTGGTATGTTGGGGTATCCAGGGCTAGCCGTGCTGGGAAAACTGAGTTATGATGATTTCAAGTAGCCTTGGTCTTTGTTGCTTATGTTCTTGTTCTTGCCTCTTGCCATCCAGTTATCTCTGGTGTTAACTGGTCTTCCAATCTCTGACTGTGGCTAGTCTCTCCTGTAAGCCTGTGTGTCAGTACTCCTGGAAGACCAGTCCTCCCCAGGACAAATTTGGGTATGGAGAACTGTGGCACATGGTAAGCTCCAGGGTGCAGATGGAAACTGAAGGATCCTTTCCCTGGCTGTTCCTTGGTTCCTGTGTCTTGATGGCTCTGGGCAGGTCCCTGTTGAGTCAGGAATTTGAGCAGAAGTGGCAATCTTATCTGTGCTCTCAGGTATGCCATCATTCCTGGGAGACCTGCTCTCTACCAGCAGGATCTAGGTAGGAAGAGCTATTGCACAGAGTCAGCACCAGGTGCAGATTCTTAATGTTTTATTTATTTTAATTTAAAGCACATATGCCATTACAAAATAGTATAATCATCTATATTCTAAATCACCAGTCAGTGTTATCCTTGACCATTTGTAGTCATACATGGGGATAAAAATGGGTTTCTCAACATAAGTACTGTTTTGATATGGTTGTTGTATGTCAGTTCCAAAACTCAACATTCTTTGAATAATGAAGTCAACTTTTATAGCAATTTTAAAAAAAAGAAAAAAAGAAAAAGAAGAATGAATTGCAAAGTGTGGCAGTCACTGAATCGCCTTTCCTTCAGTCTCTGCTCCATTTTTGTCCTTGCATTTCCTTTAGACAGGGACAATTCTGGGTTAAAAATTTTGAGATTGGTAGGTGGCCTCATCCCTCCACTGTGGGCCATGTCTATATATTAGAAGTGGTCTCTTCAGGTTCTATCTCCTTGTTGTTGGGTATTTCAGCTAATGCTGGGTTCCTGGGAGGATCTCCCAACCCTGGTATCTGCCCGTGCTCCACCCCCACTGCTACATGTTTCTATTCATTCTCCTGCCTCTCTGGGCTTCTCTCCTGTCTCTTCTCACACCTGATCCTTCCCCCTTTTCCATGTCTAACTTCCCCCATCCAGGTCCCTCCCTCTGCCTTCTGTGGTGATCATTTTGTTCTACCTTCTAAGTGGGCTTGAAGCTTCCACACTTTAGCTTTCTTTCTTATTAAGCTTCCTATGATCTGTAAGTTGTATCTTGGGTATTCTGAGCTTTGGGGCTAATATCCACTTATCATTAAGTATATACTATGTATGTTCTTTGGGTTGTGGTTTATCTCACTCAAAATGATATTTTCAGTTCCATCCATTTGACTACAAAATTTGTAAAATGTCATTTTTAATAGCTGAGTAGAATTCCATTTAGAAAATGTACCACATTTCCTGTATCCATATTTCTTTTGAGGGACATCTGGGTCATTTCTAAGTTCTGGTTATTACAAATAAGTTTACTATGAACATAGTGGGGCATGTCCTTGTTATATGTTGGAGCATACCCCATATGCTCAGAAATCATATAGCTGTGTCTTCAGATAGAGAGCTATTTCCAATTTTCTACGGAACCTCCAGATTGATTTCCACAGTGGTTCTACTAGATTGCAACCCTACAAGCAATGTAGGAGTGTTCATCTTTCTCCACATCCTTGCCAGCATCTGCTGTTGCCTGAGATTTTTATTTTAGCAACTCTGATTGGTTAAGGTAGAATTTCAGGGTCATTTTTATTTGCATTTCCCTGATGACTATGGAAGTTGAGTATTTCTTTAGGTGCTTCTCCTTCCTTAATTGGTTTTTTTTGGGGGGGGAGTTGGTTGGTCTTTTATGACAGTATTATGCAGTTTTTATTATTGATTTGTAGTATAGCTGAAGTGAGGGATGATGATACCTCCAGAAGTTCTTTAATTGTACAGACTTGGTTTAGCAAGTATAGGGTTTTTATCCCTCTTTTAAAAACTTATTTATTTTTTACACTCTATATTATATTCACATCCCCCGTCCACCTTCAGACTTTTCCATATCCCATACCTCCTCTCTACTACCATATCTCAATGTGGATGTCCTCACCCCCACCTCACCTGACCTCTAAACTCCCTGGGGCCTCTGGTCTCTTGAGAATTAGGTGGATCAACTCTTAACAACAGAAACAGCAGTTCTCTACTGTATGTGTGTTGGGGGCCACATATCAACTAGTGTATGCCGCCTGTTTGGTGGTCCAAAGTTTGAGAGATCTCAAGGGTCCAGATTTATTGAGACTGCTGGTCCTCCTACAGGGTTGACTTTGTCTTCAGCTTCTTTCAGCCTTCCCTAATTCAACAACAGGGTTCAGACATTTCTGACCATTGATTTGGTGCAAATATCTGTGTCTAATTCTTTCAGGTACTTGTTGGGTCTTCTGGGGTACAGTCATGCTAGTTCCATTTCTGTGAGTGCTCCATAGCCTTAGTAATTGTGTCAGGCCTTTGGACCTCCCCTTGATCTGGAGCCCACTTGGGTCCTGTAGCTTGATCTTTGTTTGCTCAGGCTCCTCTCCATTTCCATCCCTGTAATTCGTTTTGTTTTAATTTATTTATTGGATATATTCTATATTTACATTTCATTTCCCATTTTTCGTTCCCTATACCCCAAAGATCTCACATGCCCTTTTCCCTCCCCCTGTTCCCCCATCCACCCCTTCCCACTTCCCTGTTCTGGTATTCCCCTACACTGATGTTTTGATCCTTTCCAGCACCAGTGTCCACTCCTTCCTTCTTGTCAGATATCATTTGATATGTGGATTGTGTCTTTGGTGTCCCAAGAATCTAGGCTAATATCCACTTATCAGTGAGTGCATACCATGGGTATTCTTTTGAGACTGGGTTACCTCACTTAGTATGATGTTCTCCAGCTCCATCCATTTCTCTAAGAATTTCATGAATTCATTGTTTCTGATGGCTGAATAGTACTCCATTGTGTATATATACCACATTTTTTGTATTCATTCCTCTGTTGAGGGACATCTGGGTTCTTTCCAGCTTCTGGCTATTATAAATAAGGCTGCTATGAACATAGTGGAGCATGTATCCTTATTTCATGCTGGGAAATCTTCTGGGTATATGCCCAGGAGTGGTTTGGCTGGGTCCTTTGGAAGTATCATGTCCATTTTTCTGAGGAACCGCCAGACTGATTTCTAGAGTGGTTGTGCTAGCTTGCAGTCCCACCAGCAGTGGAGGAGTGTTCCTCTTTCTCCACATTCTCACCAACACCTGATGTCTCCTGAGTATTTAATCTTACAGGGAGACTTATGGGTCAGAGTTATGACTGTGATAAGTGTTCCCTCTCCCTCATTTGATGTCCTGTCATCCTGCTGGAGGTGGGATCTTTAAGTTCTCTCTCCCTGCTCTCACTTCCCAGTTCTCTGGTACATTCTGAAGCCCCCCACCCCCAACCTCCTATCTCCAGAGGACACCTGTTTCCATTCTTTCTCCTGACCCTCAGAGCATCAGTCTTTTTCCCTCACCCAATACCAGATCTGGTTCCCCTCTCCAAAATGTGTTGCCTTCCGAGGTTTTTATCTTAGCCATTCAGATTGGTTTAAGGTAGAATATGAGGGTCCTTTTGATTTGCATTTCTCTCATCACTAAAGACTTTGAACATTTGTTTAGGTGCTTCTCAGCTACTCAAGTTCCCTCAGTTGTGAAATCTCAGTTTATTTCTATTCCCCATTATTTGATTGGGTTGTTTGGTTTTTTAGTGATTAGCTTCTTGAGTTCTTTATATACTTTGGATATTAGCCCTCTATCAGATGTAGGGTTAGTGAAGACTTTTTCCCAAACTGTGGGTTGGTAATTTGTCTTATTGACTATGTTCTTTGCCTTACAGAATTTTTCCAGTTTCATCAGGTCCCATTTATCAATTCTTGATCTTACACTATGAGCCACTGGAGTTACGTTCAGGAAATTTCTCCCTATGTCAATGAGTTCAATGTTCTTTCCCACTTTCTCTTCTATTAGATTCAGTGTATCTGTTTTTATGTTGAGGTCCTTGATCCACGTGGACTTGAACTTTGTGCAAGGAGACAAATATGGGTCTATTTTCATTTTTCTACATACAGAAAGCCATTTATACCAGCATAATTTATTGAAGATGCTTTCTTTTTTTCCATTGTATATTTTTGGGTTCTTTGTCAAAGATCAAGTATCTATAAGTGTGTGATTTTATTTCTGGGTCTTCAATTCTTTTCTATTCATCAACATGTCTGTCTCTGTACCAAACCCAAACCCATGAAGTATTTATCACTATTCTTCTGTAGAAAAGCTTGTGGTCAAGTATGGTGATTTCCCCAGCAGTTCTTTTACTGTTAAGAATTGTTTTCACTATTCTGTTTTTTGGTTCGGGCTTTTTTTTTTTTTTTTTTTTTTTTTTTTCCTTTCCAAATGAATTTGAGAATTCCTCTTTTCATGTCTTAGAAGAATTGTGTTGGGAAATTGATGGAGATTGCAGTGAATCTATTGATTGCTTTAGGTAGGATGGCCATTTTTACTCTGTTAATTTTACCAATTTCCCATGAGCATGGGAAATCTCTCCATTTTTTGAGATGTTTCTAAATTCTTTAGAAATACCTTGATCTTCTCTACTTGTTTTTAATAATACTTCAAAACATACAACACACACACACACACACACACACACACACACATACACACATGCGCGCTCATGCCCACATATATATAATCTATTGTCTTTCTCCATATTATAACTATTCTTTTAACAGAACAAGTATATGTTGACTTTTAGGTAACATCAATCTATATCATAGCTTCCTCAGCTGTACAGAAATAATAACAAAGATCAGAATGAGTATTAAATTGTTTCTAACATTCAATTGGACTTAGTTGGTCATAGGTCCAATGCTTGTAAAATACCTTCTTTTTATCAGTTTAAATTTTTTTTCAATTTGAACCATTGGTTAGATACTAATAAAAATGCATCCTACTGATAAGAAAGAAAAAATTTCCTGAAAAACAGACCATATCTTGAGTTATCTCTTCTTATGCCATTAAATTAAAATATTTTTAAATGGGTAATATTTTTATTTTCATGATTCCCTCAATTTAATTAGGATTGTCAGTATATAAAAGTTCTGTACACATGCAACCACAGAGATTAAAGCAATTGTTTTAAATCTCTCTCCTTAAATTCCTCAAATTCTTTTTCACTTTTACTTGAAAATTATCAAGATATTACCAATGGAATAAATATTTATCTCAGCAAGAAAGTGATCCCTTTACCTGTGCCTGGCTTAGGGCTTACCACATAGTTTCAAAAACTTAGTTAACTTATTAATTAATTAAATAAATAATTTAAACTTTAAAAACCCAATATAACACTAAACACTAAATTTAAAGTGATTTTTCATTTTTCTTCTAATTTAACAAAAACATTGTTAAGTATTTTCTTACTCTGCCTAACAATTTTTTTGCATGACAAAACAAAATCAAACGCTGAGATAGAGTGAATGAAATGGCTAGAAATAAAGTAATGTCATTTTTATGATTGTCCAAATACAGAAAATATAAATGAGTGGTGATGCTGAGAACAAGTGTGGGGTTTGCACAGGTGTTGCAAGTCAATAAAGAAGAAAAATGGAGAGATGCTATATAGTACAGTAGATGAAGAGGATATTAGCCAAAAAAAAAAAAAAAAAAGTACAGAATATCCAATATGGAGTCCACAGAACTGAATAAGGCTAACAAAGCAAAAGGCCCAAGTGTGGACACCTCTATCCTCTTGGAAGGGAGAAGATAGCAGGAGGGAAGAGGGAGAGAGAGGGATATTGGTGGAAAAGGAGACTGGGAACAGAAGAGGGGAACATGATCAGGTATTGGGTGGGGAAAAAAGACCAAAGCCCAGAGGGCAAGCAGAAAGAATAGAAACAGCAACCTCAGGAGGTAGGAGTGTTCCCGCTAGAATGTACCAGAGACCAGGGAGGTGAGAGCCTCTCAGGATTCAAAGGGAGAGAACTTAGATAAAATGCCCTATAAAAGGGAGAGGGAACTTGAAGAGCCCACCTCCAGCACAAAGACAGGATATCAAGTGAGGGGTGGGGTTGTCATCCCACAGACAAAAACACTGACCAATAATTGTTTCTGTCTGAAAGAACTGCAGGGACAAAAGTAGAGAAGAGCTTGAGGAAAAGGAGGTCCAATAACAGGCCCCAAGTAGGACACAGCTCCAGGTAAGGCCCCAAGGCTTGAGACTATGGAGTGCTCACAAAAAGGGACCTATTATGACTGCCCTCCAAAAGACCCAACATGCACCTGAAAGAGTCAGATGCAGATATTTACACCCAAACTGTGGTCAGAAGCTGCTGACTCCGTGGCTGAATTAGGAAAAAACTGGAAGAAGTTGAGGAGGAGGGTGACCCTGGAGGAGAACCAGAAGTCTCAATTAACCTGGACTCTTGAGATCTCGCAGACACTGGACCATCAACCAGGAAGCATACATCAGCTGATATGAAGTCCCCAACACATAAACAGGAGAGGACTGCTCCGTCTGGGTTCAGTCAGAGAAAATGCACCTAACCCTCAAGAGATTGGAAGCCCTAGAGAGTAGAGGGGGTATAGTGGGGTGGTAGTTTGGGTGGTAGGAAGACTAGGAGTGAGAGAAGAAATGGGATGAAGAACAGTTAGAGGGTGAACCAGGAGAAGGGTAAAATCTAAAATCTGGAGTGAAAAAAATGGAGAAAAGCTGAGTGGATGAGTGAAATTTCTCTGACTAAACTTAGTACAATTCTCTGATATTGCACAAAATGTTCAATTGCCTTAATTTTTTTCTGTGCTAGAAAAGTACCACAGCTGTTAGATAATCAGAATCTAATGTTTCCATAACGGTACTTTATAAGACCTATTTTATACCTTATTCCTCCAAAAAAATTAAATTACATACATTTTACAACTTGCTAAGTTCTTTAGAAATACTATCTTGATACTTTCACCTTATTGTTTGAAATGGCACTAAAAAAATAGTAATGAACAAAATAAACAGCAAGAAATACAAAGGAATTGTTAAAAGAAAATTATTTCTTTTGTAAAATTAATAATAGTAACAAAAATTTAATCTTAGTTTAATTGTTTCACTTAATTCCTTAGGAAAATTTTCTTATAAAATTCATTCTGTAGAATCTAAGGAAGAATGTGATGTTATACCATTTAAGCTGCAACCTCTTTTTCTTTCTCTGCCACCACATTTGTAGGAATTTAAATATTTTAAACCCTTGGAGTACCTAGACTTATTATCTGTAATACTTCCTATATAATATTTGAGTCTACACTAGTCCAGTTTCAAAGACTATTTCTTAATAAATCATCACTATTTATCTCAGAATTAGCTAAGATATTGCAATGCAGACATCATAACCAGTGGTTTGATTGCAATAATGTTCGACTGAACTACCAAATCTATATCATGGTAGAGTTGATTCCCACAGCAATACAAAGACCCCAGTTATTCATGAACTAGTAAGGAATATTTTATGGAAAAATAGACAGTCACAGAAGCACATGATGAGAGTACTGCTACTGAGTTCATATACTAAAATGTTAAATGACTTCTGACACTGTTAACATTCATGACTTAAAGATATTTTTCTTAAAAAAATAGCAAATTAAAAATTATTCGAGGCCAGGCAGTGGTGGTGCATACTTTTAATCCCAGCACTTCGGAGGCAGAGGCAGGCAGATTTCTGAGTTCGAGCCCAGCCTGGTCTACAAAGTGAGTTCCAGGACAGCCTGGGCTTCACAGAGAAACCCTGTCTCGAAAAAACCCAAAACCCAAAAAAAAAAGAAAAAAAAAATTTGAACAGGTTTGAAAAGTTTTGGTAAAGCAGGCAGAACCAGCAGGCAGAACCAGGTGGAACCAGCAGGCAGAACCAGTTACCTGAGATATCCCAAGTTTAAGACCTCTGGGGACTCAGGCCTTGAGCAGGAGCTGCACACAGAGCAGTGGTTGGGGGAGGGGAGAGGGGGGCCCAGCCAGGCATGGGCTCTGTGCCCTGAAGACAAACCCTGCACTCCCTGCAGCCTCCGCCATCTTCCCAGCTGTTTTGACCCAGCAGGCAGAACCAGCAGGCACAACCAGGTACCCGAGATATCCTGAGTTTAAGACCTCTAGGGACTCAGGACACCAGACAGCAATCTGTGAGCAGGAGCCGCACAGAGCAGCCTCTCAGCAGACAGAAACAAATACCCAAGATATCCTGAGTTTAAGTCCTCTGGGGACTCAGGCTAGGAGCAGGAGCCGCACATGGAGCAGCAGTGGGGGGGGTGCAGCCAGGCATGGGCTCTGTGCCCTGAAGAGGGACCCTGCACTTCCTGCAGCCTCAGCCATCTTCTTGGCTGTTTTGACCTAGCAGGCAGAACCAGGTACCCTAGATATCCTGAGTTTAAGACCTCTGGGGACTCAGGCCACCTGTCAGCAATCTGTGAGCAGGAGCACCTCAGTGCAGTGGTTCAGGTGTCCCAGTCATGGGGAAATAGCCTTACAAGCCACAGGAGGTTCAAGCACCAGCTAGTAACTACAGGACCAACTAACACCAGAGATAAACAGATGGCAAAAGGCAAACATAAGATCATTACTAACAGAAATCAAGGAAATATGGCAGCATCTGAACCCAGTTCCCCGACAGCAATATGTCTCAGATACCCCAACACACCAGAAAAACAAGACTCAAATCTAAAATCACTGGTCAGGGTACTGATAGAGGAACACTTTGATAAATCTCTTAAAATAATACAGGAGAAAATGGATCAAAAGCTAGAAGCCCTTATAAGGCAAACACAAAAATCACTTAAAGAAATTCAGGAGAATATGGATCAAAAAATGGATGCCAATAAGGAGGAAACACAAAAATCACTTACAGAAATACAAGAGAACGTGGGTCAACAAGTAGAAGTCATAAAAGAGGAAACACGAAAATCCCTTAACGAACTACATAAAAACCAAAAAAGCAAGTGAAAGATCTGAGCAAAACCATCCAGGATCTAAAAACAGAAGTAGAAACATCTAAGAAATCACAAAGGGAGACAAAGTTGGAGATAGAAAACCTTGGGAAGAAATCAGGAGTCATAGATGCAAATATCATCAATAGAATATAAGAGATAGAAGACAGAATTGCAGATGCTGAAAATACCATAGGAACCATGGATGCAACAATTAAAAAAATGCAAAATGCAAAAAGCTGGTAACCCAAAACATTCAGGAAAGCCAGGGCAAAATGAAAAGACCAAACCTAAGGATTATAGGTATAGATGAGAATGAAGATCAACAACTTAAAGGGTCAGCAAATGTCTTCTACAAAATTATGGAAGAAAACTTCCCCAACCTAAAGAGAGAGGTGTCCATGAGTATACAAGAAGCCTACAGAACCCCAAATAGACTGGACCAAAACAAAAATACCTCCTGTCACATAATAATCAAAACCCCAAATGTACTAAACAAAGAAAGAATATTAAAGGCAGTAAGAGAAAAAGGCCAAGTAACATATAAAGGAAGACCTATCAGAATTAAACCAGACGTCTCACCTGAGACCATGAAAGCTAGAAGATCCTGGGCACATCTCATGCAGACACTAAGAGAACACAAACTTCAGCCAAAACTTCTACACCCAGCAAAACTCTCAATCGTCATAGATGGGGAAACCAAGCTATTCCATGACAAAACCAAATTTGCATGATATCTATCTACAAACCCAGCCCTACAAAGGATAGTAGGTGAAAAACACCAACACGACAGGGAAACTACACTCCAGAAAAACAAGATAGAAACTCCCTCTCATCAAACCCAAAAGAAGAGAACCACTCAAATATAAAAAATAATGCCCAAAATGTCAGGAAGTAATAATTACTATTCCTTAATATCTCTTAACATCAATGGACTCAACTCCCCAATAAAAAGACACAGATTAACAGACTGGATACAGAAACAGGACCCTACATTTTGCTGCATACAGGAAACACATCTCAGTGTCAAAGACAAAGAGTACCTTAGAGTAAAAGGCTGGAAGACAATTTTACATGCAAATGGTCTCAGGAAACAAGCCGAAGTAGCCATTCTAATATCAGATAAAGTTGACTTTCAACCTAAAGTCATCAAAAGAGACATGGAAGGTCACTTCTTGCTGGTCAAAGGGAAAATCCACCAAGAAGAATTCTCAATACTGAACATCTATGCTCCAAATGTAAGGGCACCCTCATTCGTAAAAGAAACTTTACTAAAGCTTAAAGCACACATTGCACCTAATCCAATGATTGTAGGTGACTTCAACACTCCACTCTCCTCAATGGACTGATCAGGAAAGCTGAAAATAATCAGGGGCAGAGTAAAACTAAATGAAGCTTTAGACAAATTGGATTTAACAGATATATATAGAACATTTCATCCTAAAGCAAAACAATATTCTTTTTCTCAGCAACACATGGTACCTTCTCCAAAATCGATCATGTAATTGGGCACAAGACAGACCTCAACAAATACAAGAAGACCGAACTAATCCCATGCCTCCTATCAGATTACTATGGAGTAAAAGTGTCCTTCAACAGCAAGAAGAACAACAGAAAGCCTATATACACATGGAAACTGAACAATATTCAATGACACCTTGGTCAAGGAAGAAATAAAGATATCAAAGACTTTAGAATTCAATGAAAATGAATGTACAACCTACCCAAACCTATGGGACACAATGAAAGCAGTGATAAGAGGAAAACTCATAGCCCTGTGTGCATCTAAAAAGAAACTGGAGAGAGCATACACTAGCAACTTAACAGGACACCTGAAGGCCCTGGAACAAAAAGAAGCAAATTCACCCAGGAGTAGTAGAAGACAGGAAATCAATAAACTAAGGGCTGAAATCAATCAGGTAGAAACAAAGAGAACCATACAAAGAATCAACAAAACCAAAAGCTGTTTCTTTGAGAAAATCAACAAGATAGATAAACCCTTAGCCAGAGTAACCAAAGGGCACAGAGACAGTATCCAAATTAACAAAATTAGAAATGAAAAGGTGGATATAACAACAGAAACTGAGGAAATTCAAAAAATCATCAGATCCTACTACAAAACCCTATACTCAATACAACTGGAGAATCTGGAGGAAATGGACAATTTCCTAGACAGATAAAAAAATACCAAAATTAAATCAGGATCAATTAGATCAGCTAAACAGTCACATAACCCCTAGAGAAATAGAAGGGGTTATAGAAAGTCTCCTGAACAAAAAATGCATGGGACCAGATGGTTTCAGTGCAGAATTATATCAGACCTTCAAAGAAAACCTAACACCAATACTCTTCAAACTATTCCACAAAATAGAAACAGAAGGAACATTGCCCAGCTGGTTCTACAAAGCCACAATTATGTTGATACCAAAACCACACAAAGATCCTACAAAGAAAGAGAACTACAGGCCAATTTCCCTTATGAATATTGATGCAAAAATACAAAATAAAATTTTTGCCAACCGAACCCAAGAGCACATCAAAACGACCATTCATCATGATCAAGTAGGCTTCATCCCAGGGATACAGGGATGATTCAATATACGAAAATCCATCAATGTAATCCACTACATAAACAAACTAAAAGAAAAAAAAACACATGGTCATATCATTAGATGCTGAAAAAGAATTCGACAAAATTCAGCATCCTTTCATGCTAAAAGACCTGGAAAGAACAGAATTCAAGGCCCATACCTAAATATAGTAAAGGCAATATACAGCAAACCAGTAGCCAACATCAAAATAAATGGAGAGAAACTTGAAGTAATTCCACTAAAATCAGGGACCAGACAAGGCTGCCCTCTCTCTCCATATATTTTCAATATAATACTTGAAGTTCTAGTGAGAGCAATTAGACAACATAAGGAAGTCAAAGGGATACAAACTGGAAAGGAAGAAGTCAAACTATCTATTTTTGAAGATGATATGATAGTATACATAAGTGACCCAAAAAACTCCACCAGAGAACTCCTACAGCTAATAAACAACTTCAGCAAAGTGGCTGGTTATAAAATCAACTCAAGCAAATCCGTAGCCTTCCTGTACTCAAAGGACAAGCAGGCTCAGAAAGAAATTAGGGAAATAACATCTTTCACAACAGCCACAAACAATATAAAGTATCTTGGCATGACTTTATCCAAACAAGTGAAATATCTGTATGACAGGTACTTCAAGTCCTTGAAGAAGGAAATCAAAGAAGACCACAGGAGATGGAAAAATATTCCATGCTCTTGGAGTGGCAGGATCAATATAGTAAAAATGGCCATCTTGCCAAAAGCAATCTACAGATTCAATGCAATCCCCATCAAAATCCCAAATCAATTCTTCATAGATCTAGAAAGAGCAATTCTCAAATTTATCTGGAGTAACAAAAAACCCATGATAGCTAAAACCATTCTCAACAATAAAAGGACTTCTGGGGGAATCAATATCCCTGACCTCAAGCAGTACTACAGAGCAATTGTGTTAAAAAACTGCATGGCATTGGTACAATGACAGGCAAGTAGATCAATGGAATAGAATTAAAGACCCAGAAATGAACCCACAGACACTTATGGTCACTTGATCTTTGGTAAAGGAGTTACAACCATCCAATGGAAAAAAGATATCCTTTTCAACAAATGGTGCTGGTTCAACTGGAGGTCAACATGCAGAAGAATGCAAATTGACCCACAATTTTCTCCTTGTACCAAGATCAACTCCAAGTGGACCAAGGACCTCCACATAAAACCAGACATGCTGAAACTAATAGAAAAGAAACTGAGGAAGACCCTGGAGGACATGGGCACAGGGGGAAAGTTCCTGAACAGAACACCAATAGTTTATGCTCTAAGATCAAGAATTGACAAATGGGACCTCATAAAATTACAAAGTTTCTGTAAGGCAAAGGACACTGTCAGAAGGACAAAACAGCAGCTAACAAATTGGGAAAAGATCTTCACCAACCCCACATCTGACAGAGGGCTAATATCCAATATATACAAAGAACTCAAGTTAGACCCCAAAGAACCTAATAACCCTATCAAAAAATGGGGTACAGAGCTAAACAAAGAATTTTCACCAGAAGAAATTCGGATGGCTGAGAAGCACCTTAAGAGATGTTCAACATCATTAGTCATCAGGGAAATGCAAATCAAAACAGCCCTGAAATTCCACCTCATACCATTCAGAATGGCTAAGATTAAAAACTCAAGAGACAACAGGTACTGGCAAGGATGTGGAGAAAAAGGAATACTCCAACAGTGTTGGTGGGATTGCAAGATGATAAAACCGCTCTGGAAATCAGTGTGGCAGTTCCTCAGAAAATTGGGCATGGCACTTCCAGAGGACCCTGTCATACCACTCCTGGGCATATACCCAGAGGATTCCCCTGCATACAATAAAGACACATGCTCCACTATGTTCATAGCAGCCTTATTTATAATAGCCAGACGCTGGAAGGAGCCCAGATGTCCCTCAAAGGACAAATGAATACAGAAAATGTGGTATATTTATACAATGGAATACTACTCAGCAATTAAAAATAATGAATTCATGTAATTTGTAGGCAAATGGTTGGATCTGGAAAATATCATCCTAAGTGAGTTAACCCAATCACAAAAGAATACACATGAAATGCAATCACTGATAAGTGGATTAATGAGCCCAAAAGCTCTGAATACTCAAGGCACAATTAGTAAATTGAAAGATTCCCAAGGAGAAGGAAGGAGAGTAACCTGGTCCTGAAAAGACTGGATCCAGTCTTTTAGGAGAGTATCAGAAGAGAGAAATTGGGGGGTGATTGGATAATGGGCAGAGGGAAGAGGACTTATGGGACATATGGTGAGGGAGTAACTGGGAAAGGGGAAAGCCTTTGGAATGTAAACAAAGAATATAGAAAATTTTAAAAAAAAGAAAAAAAAGAAAAGTTTTGGTAAATATATTCAAGATTATTTATTTATTATTTTTATTTTCTATATTCTTTGTTTATATTCCAAATGCTTTCTCCTTTCCAAGTTCCCCCTTCTCCATATGTCCCATAAGTCCTCTTCCCTCTGTCCATGAAATTCTTAGGCAAATAGATGGAACTAGAAAGTATCATCCTTAGTGAGGTAACCAAATTATAAAAGAACACACATGTTATGCACTCCCTGATTAGTGGATATTAGCCCAGAATCTTAGAATATCCAAGATATAATTCACAGACCACATGAAGCTTACAAAGGAAGACCAAAGTGTGCATATGTTTGTCCTTCTTAGATAGGGTACAAAATACCCATGGGAGGAAATACAGAGACAAAGTGTGGAGAACTATTAAAGAGCACTATTAAAATAAATAAATAAATAAATAAATAAATAAATAATTTCATTCTTAGAAAAAAAGAAATATGCAAAATGCTTATGATGGGAAGTGAAAACTTACCCATTGAAAATGAACAAAGATACAATCTTAACAATTAAAAAAAGATAATCTGAATGTTTTATTTTGAGAAGGAAGATTAGTTACCTAATATTATTGAAAGATCAGAGTCAAATATAAGAAAAGAGTGTCATGACAAAAACAAACTCAAAGTTTTTCACATCTAGAGAAGCACCAAGAACTGAGGACAATGACCAGAATATTTCTCATGGGATAAGAGAGATTGAAGAGTAAGCTTAGCAACAAAAATAAGTCATTTTTAGAGCAGACAAACTATGTGAAAAACCATGGGTTGTTGACCTTGAAAATATTCAGTCAAAATCTAATATTCGAAATTGACTAGGCATTACATAATGATTGAGCTATTTTTCATTACTCTCACAATGTATATTTACAAACAAGAATTCTTTAGAAACAAAATCACAATGATACACATACTTGTCTTACTTTGTTTTTTCACTGATGTAAAGATACACCATGACCAAGTCAATTCTTTTAATTGGGGCTGGTTTACAATTAAAGAGATTTAGTACATCGTCATCATGGTGGGAATCATTGGAACTCATGCAGGCAAGCTTAGTTTTTGAGGAGCTAGAAGTTCTACATCTTGATCTGAAAGCACCCAGAGGAAGACTCTGTTCTACACTGTGTAGAACCTGAGGAGAATTGGTCTCAAAGCCCACCTATACAGTGATACATGTTTACCACCAAGGGTACATCTCCTGATAATGCCTCTATCTATAGCCAAACATTCAAACACATGAATCTATGAGAGCCAATATATTCAAACCACCACAAGATTTACACATAGGCATACACACAAAATCACATATACTCAAGCACATGCACATATGTTTATCTATCTTTATGCACAAAATATACAGATATATTTATGCAAAAACATATATGTGTGTATGTGCATATGTATACACCCACATACATACACACACAAGCACACACAACACTTATGCACCCATGAATACACAGAGACAACTCTATTGTGACCCACATCTAGTAAAAGAGCCAATACTGCTTTTTCAGTTGAAACAAGACTGAAGACTTGTGGACTCAGCTCTTATATTCACAATAAAATCCATGAGCAAGTAGCAAATCTATAAATTTTTCCAGAACGTACCATAAAATTGGCATAGCAGGCAAAACTACAGTAAAGTGATTATATAAAATCAAATGAAGCATCCATAAATTTGTAGGAACTCTGCAAGGTGTGTTTCTTGATGAGATAGTAGAATATATTAAAAGAGAGGTTCTTTAGTGGTACCTGTTCCACTTTATGTTCTATTTATTTTATAAACACTATTAACAAAAGCAACTTATGAAAGAAAGGCTTGAATTTTTTGTTTGTTTTCTTTTTTGGTTTGTTTTGTTTGGGGGGAGCCTTCATACTTTGAGTAGATATCAATATTGAATTCAGGATAGTAACTCAAGGAAACTAGAAGCAAGAACTGAAGCAGAGAACATAGAAGAATACAGAGTACTCACTTTCTTAGCATGGCTTGCTCAGCTTGTTACTTCATATATTCTGAGATCACAAGGCACCTACCCCAGTAGGCAGGGTCTTCCAAATCAACCATTAATCAACAACATATCTGGCAGTCATAACTACAGGCCCATAAGATAAAGGCAATTTTTCAGCTAACATATCCTCCTCTCAGATATGCCTAAATTTGTGTCAAGTCAACAAAACTAACCAAAGCTGTCTGCATACTTTCAAATGAATGCACAAAAATATGGTAGCATATTTCATGGGAAAGATCTAGAAAGTTCCTAGTGTAGCTCCTGTCAGATGAGAAGAAGATGGATCATTATGTATGCTACTGGAGTAGTCTTCAAGGCCATAGACTGATTTCTAGAGGGAAATGTCAAATTATTAGACCTGACAACAACATTTCATGAACATCAGTACATCTACCTTCATCTTTCACATACTGAAGAAAACTAAATTTAAGAGGCACTGCTGAAAGCTGTAAACCAGAATCATGCAAACAATGGTAACATATAAAATGAAAAATTTCTGACCTATTTTGTGCCTTCCACACAACCCACATGCCTCAGTCTAACAACTGCTGAGAAGTAGATTTGTTCTGAGAAATAATTCCTTGAGATCTCATGGAAACACAGAGAAAACTCTAAAAGTATTAGAGAAATTTGAGTCTTTCATAACTGACAGACACAAAACTTAAAGCAATCCATACTCCTGGGCAACTAGTATAGAATCTTACTGTAAATGTGTAGTTATATTGGCTTATGTTACCCACAGGCAGATTTCATCCAAAACTTTGGCAGACTCAACTAACATCAATCTGGAAAACAAACAAACAAACACAAATCAAATCAAACAAACAAAACACAGTCAGACTTAAAAAATAAAGTCACAATAATTAGAATGTGATATGGTGAGGAGTTGTAGATTATCAGATCAAAGGTTTTAAGGAACAATAATTATTATTTTAAAAGTAGTAATATAAGTCTATATTTTATGAAGTATTTATTATAATTATTAAGGTCTAGGTAAAATATTAAGGCCTAAGTAAATGTTTAACTTAGGGACTGTTACTGGGCTAGCCTTCCACTTTGGGCTGTTACTAATATTATAAGAAAACTTTCTCATATGTTGTTTCTCATTTACTAAGAAACCTTCTTATGCTCAACTTGAGTGCATATTGTGTTCCGTGGCCTTGTAAACCAATCTTGATATGTCAATAGAACTGCTTTGTAGTTGTCCACAATAAGTTTGGACTCAAACCAACCCTGCAGTAGTACTACATGCTATTTGATATATTTTATGATATTTGATTTTATAAACTGGCGCTGGGATGAAATACAACATAATTTTATGATATTTGATTTTATAAGCTGGCCCTGGGATGAAACACAACATAATTTTCTGCACCAATATCAGAAACTATTTGATAAAAGACCTCCATTTAAAAGTTTAAGTCCCAAGACCTCCCTGGAAACTGACATCCTCCTTGTCAGTTTCATGCACAACTGACATCCTGGTTGGCAAGACATGAGTATTAGATGAGACAAGTCCCCTGCAATAGTTAAATCTCCAACCAATGGAAGGAGGATAAGTGTACAACAAAAAGTGTTCCTAAAGAAATCCCCATCCCTAAATCCTAATTGTTAGAATATCTTGGCACAGATGTTTGTGGATTTTAAGCTTAAAATCCTTGTAGGGCCTTAACTGATTTTCATAGTTCAGCTCCTGAGCCTGAACTGTGGCCCTGATTGATCAGCTTTGGGCCATATGCTGAATGACTGAGATCAATGTTCATATGGTTTGTGAGTTGACTTCTGGATTCCACCATACTGTATCTAATAATTGGATCCAATAAAATAATAGAAGTAAAAACTCTGGTATAATTTAAAAAGCAGTATGAAAAATCAGATTGTTACAGAACAATGCATTAGAAATAGTTCCTTCAATGTGAAAATGGGCAAATTTGTTACAGCTGGAGGGAGAAACAATGAAATTAATTTGAGAACATTTAAAATTAATAATGTTATGAATTCTTTGGGGATATTACTTCTTAAAAATAAGAATAATCTGCATGTTCTTATTCTTAGAAAACTAATGCTTCTGAGGGCAAGCCAGGCAGGTTGCTGATTGTTCTAGGCTACCCTGATCTACAAAGCAAGTTCAAGACAGGCAGCCCTGTTATTCAGAGAATCACTATCTCAGAAACTAAAAGTAAATGAATGAATACTAAAAATCAGAATAAAATGAAGATGTTTAAACTAACAAAAGGGAAGTTTTAAAACTATTAACAAACCCTGAAATATAACTCACACAAAATATTAAGAACCAATAATGGATGTAGAAAGCAATGTAATATGAAAAGTTTTGTAGGCAAATTAATCTTATGTAAAATGAAATAATTATTGAAAATATAAAGCTATCAAAATTTACAAACAGGGAAATAGACCATCAAAACACATCTCAGTTTTCTAAACAAAATGAATCAAAATAAATACTTCTCTGAGTTTATACTGGTTAGTTTTATGCACTTTTAAAAATAAAAACAAATGCCATTTCTTTCTAAAATGAAAGGTGAGGTAAAACTAACCTCAACAATAATCAGGTTAAAATATTCCAAAGTAAACACTTCATGACTAGATCTTTCACAAACAAAACTAGAAATATGCTCAATAAAGTTTTGAAAATTAGATTCAGTAATATCTAATAAACAAACAAACAAGCAAACAAACTTTAAATAGTGATTTTAGTTTTTAAAACTGGGTGCTCACATTCAACAACAATGAACTGAGGAAGATGAACACATGGACTGGGGCAGAGGTAGGGGGGCCTGTTAATCTATGTATTTACTAAGTTAAAATAGAAAATAGTTGAAAAGAGCAAAGATATATATATATATATATATATATATATATATATATATATATATATTTCCAAAAGGAATATGCAGTAGGAATAGACAGTAAACCTCTATCTATCTCTCTTTCCATATATATATAATATATATATATATATATATATATATATATATATATTATATATATATGCTGAGCATAAGGTAAAAATCTACACCTTCTATCATATATAATTGTGACAAAATTAAGAGACAAGTGTCACTTAGGAAATAAAACAAGAAAGTGCCTATCAGTAGTTTGGGGTTTAGCATATTCTGTATGATAACTGAACACAATATTTTAGGACTGTGAAATTGATTTTACTATTCTTAAAATGGAAATGTAGCCTTACATTTGAAAACATCATTACTGTCAACAGAAAAGCAAAACTGAGCATGTGCATATTTTTAAAAAGTTGTTTTGACAGGAAAGTCTCAGACATGCAAACAGAATCTAATTGCAATCTAATTGAGTGAAATAACTCTTTAAAGGAGTTGAACAAAATATCTTGACCTCAGTAAGTTTTGACAAGTCTGATAGAATCAAAGCAATAGTTATAGTTGATCATACATTATACCTGTTGAATTTGGGGGATAAGCATTCATAATTTTGAACCTGCTGTCCATTTAGACTAAAATACAACAAATAAGTAAATGTACAGGGTATGGGCTATATTTTCTTCTTTAAGTCGAATTTACAGAGGTGGGAATTATTTATATGTAATAAGAAAGAGTTAGAAATTTCCCTATGAACTCATATCTAGGATAACACTGATGCAGATAATTGCAATAAAAATTTTGTGGATGTACGTGTATGTGTATAATAGATTTTCATATATTTGTTTGCTGTTTCAACTTAGAAGAACTAAAAAAAACTGCAAAAACAAAAAAACGCATACAGGACACCTAATGCTCAGATATTGGCTTTTAATAGCATTCTCCAATAAAATAAAGCAGGGTTCCCTGGAGAAATGCTTGATCGAAGACTGTGGGAGAAAATATACAAGTTGAAACATTTCATAGTAACAGAAAAAGGGATGAGAACATAAGTAACAGAAACCAAAGTAACTTGACATCATTAGTACCCAATTCTCCCACCATAGCAAGTTGTGGATGTACCATCGCACCAGAAAGCAAAAAGATTCAGATTTTAAATCGCTTCTCAAGATAATAATAGAGGACTTTAAGAAGGACATAAATAACTCCCTTAAAGAAATACAGGAGAACACAGGTAAACAGGTACAAGCCCTTAAAAAGGAAACACAAAAATTCCTTAAAGAATTATAGGATAATACAATCAAACAGGTGAAGGAAATGAACAAAACCATCCAAGATCTAAAACTGGAAATAGAAACAGTAAACAAATCAGAAAAGGAGACAACCCTGGAATTAGAAAACCTAGAAAAGTGATCAGGAGTCATAGATGCAAGCATCACAAAAAGAATACAAGAGATAAAAGAGAGAATCTCAGGTACAGAAGATACCATAGAAAACATTGACACAGTGGTCAAAGAAAATGAAAAAGGCAAAAAGTACCTAACCCAAAACGATATCCACAATATCCAGGACACAATGAGAAGATCAAACCTAAGGATAATATGTATAGAAGAAAGCAAAGTTTCCCAACTGATAGGGCAAGTAAATATTAAAGAAAACAAAATTATAGAATGAAACTTCCCTAACCTAAAGAAATAGATGCCCATGAACATACAAGAATTCTACAGAACTCCAAATAGACTGGAGCAGAACAGAAATTGTTCCTGTCACATAATAATCAAAACAATAAGTGCACAAAACAAAGAAAAAATATTAAACAGTAAGGGAAAAGTTCAAGTAACATAAAGGCAGACCTATCAGAATTGCAACAGACTTCTCACCAGAGACTATAAAAGCCAGAAGAACCTGGGTAGATGTCATACAGACCCTAAGAGAACACAGATGCCAGACCAGGCTACTATACCCAGCAAATTTCTCAATTACCATAAGTGGAGAAAACAAAATATTCTGTGACAAAACCAAATTTACACAATATCATTCCACAAATACAGCTCTACAAAGGATAGTAGATGGAAAACACCAAGACAAGGAGGGAAAGTACACCCTAGAAAAACCAAGAAGTTAATCGTTCAACAAACCTAAAAGAAGATAGACACATAGACATAATTCTACCTCTACCAACAAAGATAACAGGAAGTAAAAATCACTTTTCCTTAATATCTCTTAACATATTTTCCTTAATATCAATGGACTCATTTTCCTAATAAAAAGACACAGACTATCAGACCAGATACATAAATAGGACCCAGCATTTTGTTGTACACAGGAAATATACTTCAGTGACAAAGACAAATACTACCTCAGAGTAAAAGGTTGGAAACAATTTTCCAAGCAAATGGTCCCAAGAAACAAGCTGTAGTAGCCATTCTAATATTGAATAAAATTGACTTTCAACCAAAAGTCATGAAAAAAAAAAAAAAGATAAGGAAGGACACTTTGACTGAACAAAGGAAAAATCAATGACCATGAACTCTCAATTCTGATCATCTATGCTCAAAATGCAAGGACACCCACAATCATAAAAGAACCTTCACTAAAGCTCAAAGCACACATCACACCCCACAAAATAAAAGTAAAAGACTTCCACACCCCACTGTCAGCAATGGACAGATCATGGAAACAGAAACTAAACAGAGACACATTAAAACTAACAGAAGTTATGAAGCACATGGATCTAACAAATATATATAGAACATTTCATCCTAAAGAAAAAGAATATACCTTCTTCTCAGCACCTCATGGAACCTTCTTCAAAACAGTCCATATAATTGGTCACAAATCAGGCCTTAACAGATACAAGATGACTAAAATAATTCTATGAACCCTATCAGATCAACTAGGAATAAGGTTTGTCATAAATGCCAACAAAAATAACATGGAAGATGGCAATGCTATACTCAATGATAACTTTGTAAAAGAAGAAATAAAGAAATTAAAGACTTTTTAGAATTTAATGAAAATGAAGACGCATCATATCAAGACTTATGGAACACAATAAAAGCACTGGTAAGAGGAAAACTCATAGTGCCAAGTGCCTCCAAAAATAAACTGGTGAGAGCTTACACTAGCAGCTTGACAACACACCTGAAACCTCTAGAACAAAAAGAAGCAAATACACCAAATAGGAATAGATGGCAGGGAATAATCAAACACAGGGCTGATCTCAACCAAATAGAAACAAAGAGAACTATACAAAGAATCAACAAAACCAGGAGGTGGTTCTTTGTGAAAATTACCAAAATAGATAAACACTTAAGCAGACTAACCAGAGGGCACAAAGACAGAATCCAAATTAACCAAATCAGAAATGAAAAAGAGACATAACAACAGAAACTGAGGAAATTCAAAAATCATCATATCGTACTATGAAAGATTCAACTCAACAAAATTGGAAAATGTGGATGGAATGGACAATTTTCTAGACACATACAATATGCCAAAGTTAAAACAGGATTAGAAAAAACATCTAAACTGTCTCATAACCCATAAGAATGAAATAGAATCAGTCATTAATAGTTTCCCAATCAAAAGAGGTTCAGAACCATATGGGTTTAGTGCAGAATTTTGCCAGACCTGCATAGAAGACCTAATACCAATACTCTTCATAATATTCCACAAAATAGAAACAGACAGAAGACAGAAGGCCTTCTATGAAGCCACAATTACACTTATACCTAAACCACATTAAGACCAAACAAAGCATGAGAACTTCAGAACAATTTCTGTTATGAACATTGATGCAAAAATAATAAAATTCTTGGAAACTAAATCCAAGAACACATCAAAATGATCATTCACCACAGTCAAGTAGGCTTCATCCCAGGGATATGTTGAGTCACAGAATCCTAAAAATAAAAAAATACTAACTGTGCGAGACCACAGTTATGACCATCGTGGCTGATTAGACCCGTACCATTGAGATGTCTTATTTAAGGGGAACATATGGGCGATAACGCATTTGATGGCCCTGAAGTAAGAACCAGATGTCTGATAAAGTTTCAGGTTAGCTACCCCCATGTTTTATGGGCCCGGAGTGAGAAGAGGGGCATGGGTGGGCGGTTTGTTGGTTTCACGGAGGATGGTAGAAATATAAACCAAATGTGGTATGGTACAATATATGGAAATATATTAATTTAATGAACTACATGAACAAATTCAAAGAAAAAAACCACATGACCATTTCATTAGATGCTGAGAATGCATTCGACAAAATCCAACACACCTGCATGATAAAAGTCTTGGAAAGATCAGGAATTCAAGGCCTATATCTAAACATAGTAAAAGCAATATATAGCCAACTAGTAGACAACATCAAACAAAATGGAGAGAAATTTGAAGCAATCTCACTAAAATCAGGAACTAGACAAGGCTGCTCTCTCTCTCCCCCTATCTATTCAATATAGTACTTAAAGTTTTAGCTAGATCTATAAGACAACAAAAGGAGTTCAAAGGGATACAAATTGAAAAGGAAGAAGTCAAAATCTCACTATTTGCAGAAGATATGATTATATGATCATATACGTAACTGACCCCGAATGTTCCAACAAAGAACTCCTAAAGCAGATAAACAACTTCAGCAAAATGGCTGGATATAAAATAACTCAATCAAATCAGTAGTGTTTCTCTACTCAAAGGTTGAACAGACTGAGAAAGAAATTAGGGAAATAACACCCTTTACAATAGTCGCAAATAATATAAAATACCTTAGTGTGACTCTAACCAAAGTGAAAGATCTATATGACAAGAAATTCTAGTCTCTAAAGAAAGAAATTGAAGAAGATCTCACAAGACGGAAAGATTTCTCATGCACCTGGATTGGCAAAATTGCCTAAAGCAATCTACAGATTCAGTGCAGTCCCCATCAAAATTCTAAATTGATTCTTCATAGAGTTAGAAAGAACAAATTCATTTGGTATAACAAAACGCACAGGAATATGAAAAATATTCTCAACAATACAAGAACTTTTATGGGAATCACCATCCCTGACATCAAGCTGTATTACAGAGCAATAGTGATAAAATCCGTATGGTATTGTCCCAGAGATATGCAGGAAGACCAATGGAATAAAACTGAACACCCAGAAATGAACACACATATGGTCACTTGATATTTGACAAAGGAGCTAAAACCATCCAGTGGGGGTGGGGGAGGGGAAGACTTTTTAAATAAAAGGTGCTGGTTCAACTGACCGTAGTCTGCCTGCAGAAAAATGCAAATAGACCCATCCTTTTCTCCTTGCACAAAGCTCAAGTCCAAGTGGATCAAGGACCTCCACATAAAACCAGATACACTGAAATTTATAGAGTAGAAAGTGGGGAAGAGCCTAGAACATATGGTCATGGGGAAATTTTCCTGAACAGAATACCAATGGCATATGCTCTAAGATCAAGAATCGACAAATGTGACCTCATAAAACTACAAAGTTTCTATAAGGCAAAGGACACTGTCAATATGACAAAAAGGCAACCAACAGATTGGGCGAAGATCTTTACCAATCCTACATCTGATAGAGGGCAAATATCCAATACATACAAAGAACTCAAGAAGTTAGACTCCAGAGAATCAAATAGCCCTATTAAAAATGGCATAAAGATCTTTTCCCACTTTGTTAACCCTATCAAAAAATGGGGCACAGAGCTAAACAAAGAATTTTCACCAGAAGAAATTCAGATGGCCGAGAAACACCTTAAAAGATGTTCAACATCATTAGTCATCAGGGAAATGCAAATCAAAACAACCCTGAGATTCCACCTCACACCAATCAGAATGGCTAAGATTAAAAACTCAAGAGACAACAAGTGCTGGCGAGGATGTGGAGAAAGAGGAACACTCCTCCACTGTTGGTGGGATTGCAAAATGGTAAAACCGCTCTGGAAATCAGTTTAGCGGTTCCTCAGAAAATTGGGCATGTCACTTCCAGAGGACCCTGGCATACCACTCCTGGGCATATACCCAGAGGATTCCCTTGCATGCAGTAAGGACACATGCTCCACTATGTTTATAGCAGCCTTGTTTATAATAGCCAGAAATTGGAAGGAGCCCAAATATCCCTCAAAGGAGGAATGGATACAGAAAATGTGGTATATTTATACAATGGAATACTACTCAGCAATTAAAAATAATGAATTCATGCAATTTGTAGGTAAATGGTTAGACCTGGAAAATATCATCCTGAGTGAATTAACCCAATCACAAAAGAATGCACATGAAATGCAATCACTGATAAGTGAATATTAATGAGCCCAGAAGCCCTAAATACTCAAGACACAAATAGCAAGTCAAATGATTCCCAAGAAGAAGAAAGGAGAGGACCCTGGGCCTGTAAAGATCGCATCCAGTTTAGTAAAGAACCCGAGGGGGTAGGGGGAATGATTGGGGAATAGTTGGGGGGGAGAGGAACTATGGGAACTATGGTGGGTGGGAACTGGGAAAGGGGAAAGCCTTTGGAATGTAAACATAGAATATAGAAAATTAAAAAAAATGGCATAAAGAGCTAAACAAAGAATTTTCAACTAAGGAATGTCCAGTGGCCGAGAAGCACCTAAAGAAATGTTCAACATCCTTAGCTATCAGAGAAATGCAAATCAAAATAACCTGGAGATTCCACCACTCACCAGTCAGAAAGGCTAAAATCAAAAACTCAGGTGACAGCAGATGCTGGCATGGATGTGAACAAAGAGGAACACTCCTCCATTGCTGGTGGGTTGCAAGCTTGTATACCCACTCTTGAAATCAATCTGGATAATCCTCAGAAAATTGTACATAGTACTACTGAGGGACCAGCTATACCACTCCTGGGCATATACCCAGAAGATGCTCCAGTGTGTAATAAGGACACATGCTCCACTATGTTCATAGTAGCCTTATTTATAATAGCCAGACACTGGAACGCAGATGTCCTTCAACAGAATGGATACAAAAAATTTGGTATATTTGCACAAAGGAGTACTACCCAGCTATTAAAAACCATGAATTCATTAAATTCACAGGCAAATAAATGAAACTAGAAAGTATCATCCTGAGTAAAGTAACCCAATCACAAAAGAATACACACGGTATGTACTCCCTGGTAAGTGGATATTAGCCCAAAATTTCCAAATTTCCAAGATACAATTCACACACCACATGAAGTTCAAGAAGAAGGAAGACCAAAATGTGGGAACTTTGTTTCTTCTGAGAAGGGGAACAAAATACTCTGAGGAGCAAATAGAGGGAAAGTGTGGAGCAGAGGCTGAACAAAAAAAAAAACACCCAGAGACTGTCCCCCCAGGGATTCATCCCACATACAGTCAGCCAAACTCAGATACTATTATGGATGCTAAGAAATGCTAGCTGAAAGGAGCCTGATATGGTTGTCTCCTGAGAATCCCTCTCAGAGTCTTACAAAAGCAGAGGAGGATGCTCCCAGTTAACAACTGAGCTGAGCAGGGTCCCAAATGGAGGAGTTAGAGGAAGGACTGAAGGAGCTGAAGAGCTTTGCAACCTCATAGGAAGAGCAACCAACCAGACTCCCCCAGAGCCACAGGGACTAAGCCATCAACCAAGGAGTAAACATAGCTCTAGCTGAATATGTAGCAGAGAATTGCCTTGTCAGGTATCAATGGAAGGAGAGGTCCTTTGTCCTATGAAGGCTTGCTAGATACCCTAGTGTAGGGGAATCAAGGGTGGGGAGGTGGGAGTGTCCTGGGTGGATGAACTCCTCATAGAAACAGGGGGAGGGAGTCTAGGGTAGGGGGTTTCCAGAGGGGACCAGGAAAGGGGATATTTGAAACACAAAGAAAATATCCAATAGCTAAATATAAAAAAATAATCTGGCATTTTAAATAAATAAATAACAATAAAGAAGAAGTCTTGATGACTAGAACTAAAAGAATATAAAAGGGAAACGAACAAAATATAGTATTAGATAAAGGCTTAAATAATACAACAAATATCCATGTGTGTTATCTACTAAATTACAAAATACCATTTCAGAAAAACTACAAATATGTTATGAAGATAATTTGTCTTTAAGAGATGGAATGTTCCTTAGCATTCCTTCAGTGTGGAGTACCATAGTGACTTCCTTCCTAATAACACAGTGTAAGAGGAGAGAAAATAGTTCGACAAAATAATTTGTAAATTTGCCTCAATCAGGCAACTGAAATTAACAGTTACCAGTCATGTGTAATAGAAAGTGTGTAGCTTTAACATAATATAGAACCTATAGCTTGTTCTGTGATACCCACTAATTAATGTCATAAATCTAATTATTACTAAAGCAGTAGACTTATTCTTACAGGTATCCAAGACTACTAATATTTGTCCTTTTGTTTGTTTGTTTGTTTGTTTGTTTATACAAAAAGTGAATCCATGCTTATGCACTTGTGAGAACATCTCTACTACAGAATGAACACATTGATTACTTTCTTTGGGTTATTATCTTTACTAGTTTAATATCTGGTGCTTAAAAACCCTTGTGTGTTCCTCAAGCTTCAAACAAAAGAATTTATATTAGAGGATTACAAATGTAATACCCACAGTTTTTCTGGTATATTTTACTCAAGTGTGGTGGTTTTGGAAGAATCTCTTTGAAGACCTCTACTCTGGCTTGGAATGGTTAACATGGTCCAGGCCTAAAGGCTTCTGCATATCTTGCTTTGTGATAGCATGCCTTTCCCTGTAGATAGATTCTTGGTGGGAAATGCAAGTGGATTGTTTATATCACTTCTCAATTCTTGGTTCACTTCATCACTTAGGTCCTTTACTTCTTGTTTCTAAATCGAAGACTGCAAATCACATTTTTAAGTGTGTACTCCAAATACTTTATGGTCTTAGGTACTCTATGAAATCTAATCTAGTGTAGTAACTTGGTATTGTTTTCTTTTGAGAGTTGGAAGTGACCTCTTCAGGGAATGGTATTTGATGAATATCATCACCTTTGCACATAATGATTTACACAAAACCTTCACAAGATCTAACCAGACAATGCAATCTGAGTAATGCAAAAGGAGGAACTCATTAAGTCAGTACTCAATGGGTTTCAATAGGCTTGAAAAAAGAAAAAGAACACATAAAGTTAGGCCAAAAAATGGAGAGGAAGAAAATGACTAGATTTGATCATAACATACTCTATGTATAAATGACAATTCTCAAACAATTTTTAAAAAGGGTAAATGAGAACAATATAGGACCTACATTCCAATGAAAAATTTGGTTACTGAAATAGAGAGTAATTAAAGATCCTTTCCATCTATAGGCTGCCAATTTGCCCTACTGATAGTGTACTTTACCTTTCAGAATTTGTTTTGTTTCATGAGGTCCTATTTATCAATTATTAATTTTAGAGCTTGAGTTACTGGTCTTCTGTTCAGATAATTGTCTCCTCTTTCAATGTATTTAAGGGTATTTTCCACTTTCTCTTCTATGAGATTTAGTGTATATAGTTTTATGTTGAGGTCCTTGGTCCAGTTTCTACAGTATAACAAGTATGGATCTATTTTTCATCCTTCTACATGGAGACATCTAGTTAGACCAGCACTAATTGTTGAAGATGCTTTCATTTTTCCTTTGAACACCTTTAGTTTCTTTATCAAAAATCAACTATAAATAGGTATTTATTTTTGGCACTTCAAATCTATTCCATTGATAAGATGTCTGTTTCTGTAAAAATACAGTGAAGTTTTTATCATTATTGCTCTTATTGTAGTACAGCTTTAGATCAGGAATGGTAAGCTCCCAAAGTTCTTTTATTTTTCAGGATAATTTTGAATATCCTGGGTTTTTGTTGTTGTTGTTATTGTTTTTCCACAAGAAGTGAGAATTTATCTTTCAAGATCTATAAATAAATTGTGTTGGAAATTTGATGGCGATTGTATTGAATCTATTTATTGCTTTTAGTAAGATAGCAATTTTCACTATATTAATCCTACATACCCATATGCATGGGTCCCAAACAACTGGAACACAGGCTATCCCAAAAGCTCTTGCCTGTATATGGGATATTTTCTTCTAGCTGGGCTATCTTGTCTGCCCTTAGTGCGAGAGGATTTACCCAACCTTTCACAGACTTGAAGTGCTAGGGCGGGAGGATACCCAGTGGCACCCCCACCCATTCAGAGGAGAAGGGGAAGGGGGATGGGACAGGGATTGTGGGGGGTGTCACTGGGAGGGGGACAGTGAGTGGGATGTAAAGTGAATAAGTTAAAAATAAAATTGAACAAAAATAAGAGTAAATTAAAATGTATTCATTGGAAAAGCCAAATCTCTTCCCTGCCTAAGGGAAACATTAAATGACAAACCCTTCTAAAGGATTAGAGAGAAAATGTATATAAACAGTAGATATATGCTAAAGTAGTCAGGAAAATCCTGGGACAACTAAAAAAAACACAAACTGCAGGTGGCTAAGTGTTATTGAGGGTAGATAGATTAGATAGATAGATAGATAGATAGATAGATAGATAGATAGATAGATACATAAATACATAGATAGATTCATAGA
Source organism: Apodemus agrarius (assembly GCA_964023405.1). NCBI lineage: Eukaryota > Metazoa > Chordata > Mammalia > Rodentia > Muridae > Apodemus > Apodemus agrarius. The sequence continues at coordinate 9,101,551 of OZ030021.1, forward strand.
TACATAGATACATAGATAGAAACATAGATAGATACATAGATACATATTTACATAGATACATAGATAGATATATAGAGAATTATGTTGCTAAACATTATTTATCTGTCATAAGCTCAATAGGTTCATAAAAAAGTTAAAAGACTTAACTTTTGTGACTAAGATATTAGTGAAGTTTTGTATAGATACACCCAGTCAGTGTTTTATCTTTGGTCCTTGTACCTAAATTGTTAGTTCATGTATATGTACATGTACATATATGTATATGAGTGTGTGTGTGTGTGTGTGTGTGTGTGTGTGTGTGTGTATGATGTTACTTGTCTGAATATATGGACATGTGTATTTATGTATGAATTTCTGTAATGTGGGTATAAAAACAATTAATGAAAAAGAGAACAGATTTCAAAGAAAATGAGGAGGAGTATATGGGTTGATTTGGATATAAGAAATGGAAGGGGAAAGTCATGACTTTGCAATTAAACTACTATCTCAAAAATGAAACAAAATAACTAAAAAGTAATTAGCCAGACATTATGAATCTACTTTATATTCTTCCACAGATAAATGTGCCAAAATGTAAAGAATTAAAAATTGGTAATGCCACATTTGTATTAAACAAAAGATTATGCTGTGCCAAGATTTTTTATATCTCTCACATGCAGAAACAACTGTGTGCAAACATGTGACATCTTATTTCCAATATTTATCTTGAACACATAATGTGGTAAGTAATATTCTACAGAAAACTATACTGTATATTCAGTCAGTAAAATATGTCAGGAGCCTGCATGGAGAAGCTGAAACCTAGCAGGTGATTTCCTGAAATGTTTCCACCATGGACTGTTAATGATAGAACTGCTTCTTTAGGTAAATTGAAGAGAATTTCATTTTAGAAAATAATCCTGCTATTAATACCTTTTAACTGTTATTATTAAATATGTATTATTAAATATATCTCTGCAAAACAATGAGTATATAATGATGCTATATAGACAAATAGATGATTTCTAAATTCTTAATGATAATCCTATAAGAATTCCTAAAATAATTGGCAATTTTTAAGATCTTTTTCATTAGATATTTCTTTTTATGCATTTCAAATGTTTTCCTCTTTCCTGCTTTTGCCTCTGGAAATCCTTTATCCTATTCCCCTTCCCCCTACTTCTATGAAATGTTCCCCCACCCACCCACCTCAAGCAAACTTTCCCCTCATGGCATTCCTCTACCCTAGGACATTGAGTCTTCAAAGGACCAAGAACCTCTCCTCCCACAGATGTCTGACAAGGCCCTCCTCTGCTACACATGCAGCTGAAGGAATGGGCCCCTCCATGTGTACTCTTTGCTTGATAGATTAGTCCCTGGGAGCTCTGGATGGTCTGTTTGGTTGATTTTCTTTTTCATCCTACAGGGTTGCAAACCACTTCACCTCCTTCAGTCCTTTCTCACACTCCTCCATTGGAGACTGCATGCTCAGTCCAATAGCTGGCTGCTAGCATCTGCCTCTGTATTTTTCAGACTCTGGCAGAGCCTCTCAGGAGACAGCCATATCAGGTTACTGTCAGCAAGTACTTCTTGGCACCTATAATGGTGTCTAGGTTTGATAACTATGTAACAAATGGATTCCCAGATAGGACAGTCTCTGAATGGCTTTCATTCAGTCTCTGTTCCACACTTCGTCTGTGTATTACTTTCCATGGGTATTTTGCTCCCCCTTCTGAGAAGGACCGAAGTATCTAGACTTTGATCTTCCTTCTTCTTGAGCTTCATGTGGTCTGTGAATTCTATCTTGGGTATTCAGAGTTTTAGGGCTAGCATCCATTTATCAGTGAAGGCATACCATGTATTCATTTTGTGATTGGGTTACATCATTCAGGATAATATTTTCTAGTTCCATCCATTTGCCTAAGAATTTCATGAATCATTGTTTTAATAGCTGAGTAATACTTAATTGTGTGAATGTACTACATTTTCTGTATCCATTCCTCTTTTGAGAGATATCTTGGTTGTTTCCAGCTTCTGGCTATTATAAATAAGACTGCTATGAACATAGTGTAGCATGTATCCTTATTGTTATATGTTGGAGCATCTTCTGGGTATATGCCCAGGAGTGGTATAGCTGGATCCTCAGGTAATACATTGTCCAATTTTCTAAAGAACCCCCAGACTGATTTCCAGACTGGTTGTACCATCTTGTAATCCCACAAAAGAAGGAGGAGTTTTCCTCTTTCTCCACATCCTCGCCAGCATCAGCTGTCACATGAGTTTTTGATCATAGCCATTCTGAATAGTGTGAGGTTGAATCTCAGGGTTGTTTTGATTCGCATCTTCCTGATGACTAAGGATGTTGAACATTTCTTTAGGTGCTTTTGGCCATTCAATATGCCTCAGTTAAGAATTCTTTGTTTAGCTCTATGCCCTATTTTTTAATAGGGTTATTTTGTTCTCTAGAGTCTAACTTCTTAAGTTCTTTGAATATATTGGATATTAGTCCTCTATTAGATGTAGGTTTGGTAAAGATATTTTCCAATCTTTTGGTTTTCATTTTGTCCTATTGACACTGTCCTTTGCCTTACAGAAGCTTTGTCATTTTATGAGGTCTCATTTGTCAATTCTTGATCTTGAGGCATAAGCCATTGGTGTCTGTTCAGGAAAATTTCCCCTGTCCCTATATGTTCAAGGCTCTTTCCCACTTTCTCTTCTATTAGTTTCAGTGTATTTGGTTATTTGTGGAGGTCCTTGATTCACTTGGACTTGGACTTTGTATAGAAAGATAATTATGAATCAATTTGTATTCTTCTACTTGCTGACCTCCAGTTGAACCAGCACTTGATGATTTTAGGTCCTTTGTCAAATATCAAGTGACCATAAGTGTGTGGGTTCATTTCTGGGTCTTCAATTCTGCCCCATTGAAGCACCTGTTTGTGTCTGTAGCAATACTGTGCAGTTTTGATCACTATTGCTCTGTAATACAGCTTGAAGTCCAGGATAGTCATTACTCCAGAAGTTCTTTAATTGTTAAGAATAGTTTTTGCTATCATGGTTTTTTAGTCATTCCAAATGAATTTGCAAATTGCTTTTTCTGAATCTATGAAGAATCGTTTTGGAATTTTGATGGGGATTGCATTTAATCTGTAGATTGCTTTCAGTGAGATGGCCAATTTTACTATATTAATCCTGGCAATCCATGAGCATAGGAGATCTTTCATCTTCTGACATCTTCTTCTATTTCTTTCCTCAGAGACTTGAAGTTCTTGTCAAACAGATCTTTCTCTTGTTTGATTAGAGTCACACCCAGATATTTTGTATTTTTTGTGAATAATAATTATGTTATTTTCCTACAGGGAATTAAATAAAATAGGCTTCGTTCTACTTTTGTAAGTTCTAACTCTTAGCCTTCTAGTTGAAGTCACAGAAAGAAAAAGGGATATGTTGAAAAGTGATTTTAGCCTGTATTTCAAATTTTTACAGTTTTCTAGAAGGTAATGTCTTACTTGTAGATTTCTACTGTCTCTTCATTCCATACTTTCTCTACTCTTTCACAGGTATCTCTATGCCTGTGTGGAAAAGGCAGAATGAAGTGTATTTGTCCCCCCGAGGGCTAAGCATTCTGCAATATCTTGCATTCTGCATCTAGCCAGTTTTGTGTTTCTGTGTGGATCACCATCTACCACAATGAGAAGAGTCTTAGAAAAGAAGATAGATCAATATTGATGTAATAATTGATCATTAAGAGTTGGCTTAAAACTACATCCATTTAAAAGCCTAGTAGTACTAGTTTCTCCACTAGAATTTATATGCTGTTTAGCCATAAGTTTTTACCCTACTATTTGTATGAAGTATGGGTTTATCTGATCAAAAAGTATTTAAGAAGTCCAGTCCAATTGATTAAGGGCTCGATATTTGTGTCATTAATTGCACTGGTGGATACTTCTTGCTAGATCAGTCATTACTGTAACACACAAAGTTCAGAGTTGGCTATTTCTGATGGCTTCTTTATCCCTCTGGTAGCTTGCATTTATATCTTCCAAAACTCTAAATAAAAAAGGAATAATCATTTGATTACTTTCTGTAGACTATGTTATATAAGATGAAACACATAAGGGAATATCAGAAGTGTTTTTTATATAAAAACAGATTCCATAAAATATTAAAAATAATAAAGTATGTTCATTTGGGCACAAACATAAAGACACAGGCACATTATGTGAGTCAACTCACCATTACTATAACACCATATCATAAACATCTCTGAGATAAAAGTTTTATTTAGAATTCAGTCTTACATATTTTAGATCTCAGTGTGATGGTCCATTGATTTTTGACTTTAGAAACAGTATGACACAGTGGGAACACATGATATACTGGAGTGCTCATATCACAGAGTGCTAAAAGCCAATACAGAAAGAGATAAGTGCCCCAAATTCTCTCTAACTGATTTACCCAAGTGAATAAAGCCCTGCATTAGTATAATCTTGAAATCCCCAATAGACCCAAAAGAAAGACAAGGTCTTACTTACTACAGAGGACTTTGGCAGATGTACTGATCTAAACTATAGCTCATTTTTTAAACATTAAAAAGTAAGAACTGTTTTAGTTATTTACGTACTTCTTTTCTTTTAATCTTGCTTGAAATAGCCTGTGACATTTATTTAAGGCACTATTAAAACTCTTGATACTTTTTAAATAATTAGTTATCAGTATGACCTAGTTTTTTTGAAATATATCATTATGTCAATTTATTTTTAATCTCTACTAAATTTAACTTCTTTCTGAATTTTAGAGTTTGAATTTTTAAGATATTATTGCTTTCAACCATTGAGCTGAAGGACTCTTATTTTCCTCAGAGAAGTTCACAATGATAATTTAGGGATTATCTCCACTGTCACAAGATGTCAGCTTTCTGCTTTGCAAAGCTTCTTTTTTTTCCTATTGCTATTCTTTTATTGAGAAGGGACAAAATGACCTAGGCAATTCTCAGATAATTGGAATTTGTTCTACCTGAAGACTCCGTTATACCATAGCTCCTGGCATATAGTCAAAAGTTAGTCCACTATATCCCAAAGACACATGCTCTACTATGTTCATAGTAGCTTTATTCATAATAGTCAGAAACTGAAAGCAATCCAGAAGTCACTCAACTGAAGAATGTACACAGAAAATGTAGTTTAACTACATACTAACTAGTATGAAATACTAGTCAGTAAAGGACATCATGGAATTTTCAGAAAAATAGATGGAACTAGAAAATACCATCCTTAATGATGTAACCCAGACCGCAAATGACACACATGGTATATACTCACTGACAAGTGGATATTAGCCAAAAATTACAGAATAGCGATGATACTCCCCAGACCTTAAAAAGTTAAACAAGAAGGAGTGCTCAAATAAAGATGCTTCAGTCCCTCTTAGTAGGGGGAACAAAATAATAATGGGAGGAAAAAGGAGAGAGGAACCTGGATGAATGAGTGAAGGGGTAGGAGAAAAGGGGGACAGGATGAGATATGGGGTGGTCAGGAGAAAACCAGAGATCCAGAATAAAGGAAAATATGCAACTGTCAGGGTTGGGGACTCAGGGAATTTCTACATTGTCCCAAAGACCTGGAAGGTGGTAGGCTCCTAGGCCTACCTTATTGTAGGTGACCTTATCCAGAATGCCCAACAGTATAGAGATGGAACCTGAAGAGACCACCTACAGTAGATAGGCCACCCAATGTAGGAATGGGAACACCAATCTGTCTTCAAAATGTTTGACCCAGAACTGTTCCTGTTTAAAAGCAATACAGGGACAAAAAGCAATGCAGGGACAAAAATAGAGCAGAGACTGAAGGAAAGGCCATCTATGTTATACTTGCAGACTAGAGCCTCACACGGCTGTCCTCTGAGAGGCTTTACTGGCAGCTAACTGAAATAGATGCTGATTCCAAGGTCAAGGACCCATATGGAAGAGATAGAGGAAGGATTGGAGAAACTGAAGGGTATTGCAAAACCATAGGAAAACCAACAGTGTCAACTAACCTGGACACCTGATGCTCCCAGAGATTAAGCCTCCAACCAAAGAGGATACAGGAGCTAGTCTGAGACCTGGGACATGTATGTAGCAGACACCTTGACTGGCTTCAGTGGGAGAGGATGTACCTAATCCTGCAGAGACTCGATGACCCTCGGAAGAGTGATGTCCAGGTATAAGGAATAATTGTAAGCAATATAAAAAAAATTTAAATGTAACCCATCCCAGAGTGAGACTGTGGAATGTGATAAAGAATTGCCCTGACTAGGTGAGCTCTTCAATTTTAACTAAAACGATACCATGAAGACCAAGTCTGTCCCGAGAGTGTGTGTGGAGATTGATAAGCCTAGTGTTAGATAAGGTGGTGTTGCAGGCCTGAGCTGAAAGAGACCTAAAAACCCTGGTCTGACAGCTAAGGTTTGAGCTCATTCCCAAGAGCTCCAATGGACTCTTCATGTTGAGACTGACTCATTCCCAGAACCAGCCCACAGATTCCAAGCACCCCAACTCTGTACCTAGGCTCCAGTGGGGAACCAAAGCACGGTGAGGAAACTTGGTGGGCCTTCCCTGTGCTTCCATCTGAACTAGGCTACAGCACTTACCAGACCAGAGGTGAGAGTGTGTGTTTGAATGAATATGATCCTTTTTCGCTTTATATTTGTTCATTGTTGCTATGAAAAAATATTAGTGTAACTTGATCTGCCAAGTCAAAGACACTTTCTCTCACTCTTGTCTCCATCACTAAACCTGACTCAAGGCACCAAGGGTGGGGCATGCTTTCAATTTTGAAGGGGAGAAAGGATAGGGGAAAGAACTCTGAGAGTAGGGACCAGGATCAAGGGCAAAATTTGAGATTTAAATCAATCAATCAATCAATCAATCAATCAATTACAATAAAAGAATTTAAGTCATAGTTTTCTTACATCTAAGACTGATCCCTTATACTAGCAAGCAGGCACGGCATAGCATAGGTAGCTGAGAGCTGTACATCCTGTCCAGAGGCAGCATAGAGAGAGACTCTTGGCATGACTTGGGCTTTTAGAACCCACAGCTCACCTCTGAGACACACATCCTCAACAAGACTACATCTTCTAATCTCTGTACAGTTTATCAAGAAAGATTATGCAGATAGATGAGCTCATGTGGGCCATTATATCTCACTCAACCATATATTGTGATTTGATAAGTCAGAAATCAACCAAGATTTATTGGTTCATGGTATATGATATATATATATTAAAGAATTTAAATATCTCTTCTTACTGTACTTCATTAGGAAAAAATGAATAAATTCTAAGTTCAAAATTCTCATGGAATTCTAGATCTAGTTGATAAGATCAAAAATAAAGATGACATAAGAGCTGGATCTAATTTTAAATTCTTTAATTCTACCTTATTTTTATTGTTTGAGTTTATAAGAAAATTATATCACTTTGCCCTTCCTTTTCTCCCTCCAAATTACCATGTCTCCCTCCCAGCTGTTAAATTCATGCTTTTTGCCATTGTTACTTCAATCATATAAATAAATTTGCATGTATTCATATATATTCATAATTACATAAATACAACTTGCTCAGTATATACATATATACATACACACACAAAGAAATAAATATATATACATGTACTCACATGCACACACATGCACACAAACACATACACACACATATATGTTTTCAGGGTTAATCAATGAATATATAATTATTTAAATATGTTTTAATAATGTTTATTTTAAAACAGCTATTTGACATACAAATGATTTTTCTCTTATTGAAAATAAAATCAAAATTGCATATTTATGAGAAATATTTTATTTTTCTTGATTTTGAGATTATCAAAAATGTAGCCAAAGAAATATAATTATTTATAAAATATCTCCCACTCATAATTCAATCCTATTAATCTCATTTTATCATTATGGAAAAAAATGTAGTATGATAACAGTATAGTTTTAAATATCTATCAGTCTAATTCTTGGTGAGTGGTCCAAGGAATACAAGGTCCCTTGTGAGATGATAGTAATAAAAAAGGACAGAAACAGTAACAACAATAGAATAGCTATAACATTATTAAATAGTAATAGGTTAATAATGACTATAGTAAGTAGCAAAATGGTAAATAAAATAAAAATTAGTGAAATAAAAAATAGTAATGGCAATAATAACTGGAATACAACCTAGTTTTTAAAAGACAAAGATACATTAAATAGCTATTTCTCAAATAAAGTAAACATATACTTAATATATAAACAATTTTTGATACTGTGGAATAAATATGAAATGGCAACTAATGCCGTCACATGAATTAGGGTAGCCATTAAGCAGATATTTTATACTCTTTATAAACATTCAAAGTCCAAAAAGGAATTCTAACAAATACATTTCAATAAATGGGTAAAGTGTGAGACATACATTAACAATGGAATTTAAATTAGGCTAAAAGGTTTACAGATTTCCTTCAGGTTTCAACATACATTAACCTTAAAGGTTCATTAATTTATTTTATGTATGTGAGTAGATTGTCACCCTTTTTAGACTCACCAGAAGAGGCCATGGATCCCATTACAGATAGTCATAAGCCACCATGTGGGAATTGAACTCAGAACTGCTGGGAGAACAGTCAGTGCTCTTAACCACTGAGTCATCTCTCGAGCTCCAACTTAAAGGTTGTATACTAAGTGAAAAATCTTGATCTCAAAAGAGTAAATGCTGTGTGAGTTCAATTAGGAGTTGTTCATAGAATACCTGTATTCATAGATGTGAATATTAGAAAGATCATTACTCAGAGCTGTGAAGAGATACCTTATATGAATGGGTGGATATGGAAAATTAAATAACTGACTAGCATAGCTGTTCTCTGAAAGGCACTCACCAGCAGCTGATGAAAGAGAGCCCCACAGCCCAAAATTATATAGAGCTCAGGGAATCTTATAGGGCAGTTCGGTGAAGGATTGAGTGACCCACATGAAGAACCACAGAATCAACAAACCTGGGTACGTATAGGCTTTCAGAGAATAAACAACCAATCAAGGAGCACACAAGGAAGAGCTAGACCTATTTCACTTTTATCTGCCACACATGTAGCTTGCTCTTCATGCAATTCTCCCAACAGCTGGAGCAGGCTTGTCCCTGACTTTTTGCCTGTCTATAGATCTCATTCCCCTAACTAGGCTGCTTTGTCTGACCTGAGTAGGAAGCGGAAGTGCTTAGACCTACAGTGACTTGAGGTACCAGGATGGTTTGGTACCCAGGGTAAGCCTCCCTTTTATCAGAGGAGAAGGGGACAGGGGGATAGAAGAAGGAGCTATGTGAGGAGGGACTAGAAGGAGAGGTGGCTGCAATATAAAATGAATAAGTAAATGGAAAATTACAACTGAAATGGATAGATATGAATGGTAGAATAATACAGAATAAGTTCAAAGTATTCTGGAGACTGGTGTCAAAACAACTCATTTTAATGTCATTGAAATATGTATGTGCTTAAAATGATTTAACTAGAAAATTGTATATAGTCATACATAAATAATAAAATACACATAATAATACTACAGAAAAATATAATTTCCACATTTACTAAATGTAAAATTGTCCCGCGCTACCGTCTCGCCAGCAAGAACCACGCGGCACACTCAAGATCCTTCTGCAGAAAAGCTTTAATGCTCCTGAGAGGGAGAGCATAAGCCTACAGAGTGGAGACCCAGATACCCAGAAGCCCATCCCTTATATAGGCTGCAACCCCTGCCTCGGACGTGTTATCCCCTGATTGGCTGCAGCTCGGGAGAGGCGGAGACCAAGGGATGGTAAACTACCCAGCACCTGGCACTGACTTGTTTACTTCAAGCCAGCAGGATGTTTTGGACCGGCAGGATGTTTTGGGCCGGCAGGATGTTTTGGGCCGGCCATCGGCTCCCCACATAAAATAATTTACTATTCCATTTCATTTAGTTTGACAGTTTGCAACCAATTGTATTGTTAATGTAGTGTCTTTTAAAAAATTAGAAAATTACTTTGACATTATGTTCATCTCCTTCAGGTATTTACAAACCAGTAATAACTATGGCACGTGTTTGGAACATTTTTAATATATTAATCGGTAATGGCCAAATTCAGGAGGAAAAAAGAGCAAATAACTTACTTCATAGTTTTAGTGTGTAAGTTTCAATTATACTTGTTGACCATAATAGAATCACATGATGCTGTGTACACCAATGATTATTGATTGCTCCATTTGGCCCTCTTCTCTCTCCATCCTTTTTCCTCTACTCCTCTTGCTATTTTTTGTCACTTACTCACAATTTTTGTCACTGCAGATCTGAAAATATTGCAGTACCAACCTATTATCTAAAGTTAATTGAACCTCATATTTATTTATCTCACATAAAATACATAAATTTGAAAAGAAGCACAATGGGCTGGAGAGATGGCTCAGAGGTTGAGAGCCTCGACTTTTCTTCTGGAGGTCCTTAGTTCAAATCCCAGCAAACACATGGTGGCTCACAATCATCTATAATGGGATCTGAGGCCCTCTTCTGGTGTCTAAAGAAAGCTACACGTCACATAAAATAAATACAATTTCAAAAAAAGAAAAAAAAGAAGCACAATAATAAAGAGGGATAATTTTGCAGAATATGCAGTAATCAAAATTGGACAAAAGAGAAGAAACTTTTATTTGATTTATATTTATTTTGAAATATAGTAAGTTTGATTTGATATTAGCCCCCAAATAATTTATTATTAAAACAGAAATACATGAGCTTTTATGTTGTGTTCCTACTAACATGATTTCAAAAGAATATTGTATATTGCTGCTTTCTGCATGGAGATAATAGCTCCTAGCTTGTTCTCTCATTGTAAATGAAAAATGAAGAACACTTTTAGAATTTTGCACCTAGATTAGCATTTCTGGATTCTCATAAGTCTTTGTTTCTTTTCTAATGCAGCAAGTAGAAATGTCTTCCTTCCCTTCGGCCCCTTTGTTCTTTCCTGTTTAGTTTTATCTTTTAGTCAAGCTGATATATGCTTTTGCTTCTAAACTCAAGTTGTAGACAAAAGAAATATTTTTTCACCTTCCTGTGTGTGCATCACACTTCTAACATGACTTACAATACAAGCAGCATACAGAAAATGACACTTTTAGTGAAGAAGCAAATAGATTTCAGAGTAACTCCAAGATAGCAATGCAAATTAAATGAAAATTGGAAGAACAAGATTTTTTTCAGATGAATAGGTATTTTCTTACAGAGTAAATACAGGGTTGCTTGAGCGGAAAAAGCACAGATTGGCAAAAGACAGGAGAAAGGCTTCTCTATTTTACATATAAATGAAACCAAGATTTTAAAATATGTTTATTGAAGTCACAGAACCAATTTTAACTCCTAGAAAGAATCCCATAAGACTTGAACTACCCCTGAAAGAATTATAAATCTAATTAGTGAGTGCATATTTTCTGCTTATTTGTAGAATTAAAAAAATGCACTAAAGCCTTGTCCATAAAATAAGTAATATATAAGGTATAAATTAAAACTTCAAAACAGAATAATCCAATTATGATTTCATAATGCCTTTTCTGAATGAATAATAAAAATTAGTATGTAGAATATATTCAATGTAGGTTTTTTTGCTAAATAACAATCATTTAGCAAATTACCTTTTTTCTTATATTTTTATTGTGTATAAGTGTGGGTGTTTGTGGCAACATGTGCACAGACATTGTGTGTGTTGGGGGAGGTACACAATCATGACCTAGGACATGGAAATTTCTCTTATCAAGTGTGGTAACAAGTGCCTTTGCATGCTGAACCATTTCTCTGACCCCTAACTCTTGACTTAAAATGACATCAATACATGTAGGCAAATATTAGAACAAATACTTCTCAAGGCCTACTGATGACTCTCCAATATGTGTTTTGTTTACACATTGTAAGAAAAATGAGTCAGAGAAGTGATAAGATCGATCTCAACAAGCTGAGAGTGCTTACTGAAACAGTGAAAGGCCTCTGCCTCATGTGGAATGCAAGCTGAGTGCTATTAGAGGGGCTGGCGTACCCCTACTTAGACACATGCACATGAGTAGCTAACAGGAACTTACAGCTCTATTGTTTTATTGGAAGCAGGGTGGGTTATTTTTGATACCTGGGTATATTGTTTCTGCAGCTCAAATTAAAGTCAGGCTTGGGCAAAGCATTGCTTTATGAGCGGCTATTGTCATATTACCCAACACATTTAAAACAACAAAACAAAGGTCCAATTTTTCTGGGTTATTACTGATGTCTGCTGCTTCCTTCAGAAGCTGTATTTCATTCATTTAACTTTTAAAATGTCCAATTAAAATACAAATACATTAAAAATGTTCCATAGTAATGTTTATTTAAGTTAAAAAATAATCACTAATTTGTTTGGGATAGGCATACATTTCAAACATGATAGCTTTCACAGCAAAATTATTTTGTTAGGAATTTTAATTAGAATGTTTCCACTTATAGTAGCTTGATGGGTGGAATCTGTATAGATTTTTGGGTTGAAATAGCAAAATCCCATGAACTAGATGGCTTCTCAGGAGCAGACATTCACTTTCCCTTTCAGGTTTTGCCCTTCTTATTTATCATGCATATTTGAATCAAGAATATAATGACAACAATTTGCTGAGTTTCTGGAAGCTGTAAAATCCCAAATCAAGGCAATCCAATGTTTTCTACTACTTTTAATTTTTTGCAATCCAGGCTTTACCACTGTCCCAGTCTGCCCTCCCACAGTTCCTCATCCCAGTCTCAGAGGCCCTGTCTCCAAGAGGAGGTCCCTACCCCACCATACTTCCCCCTCCCTGGGGCCTTAGGTCAATCAAGGGTTAGGCGCAGCTCCTCTCACTGAGGACAGACCAGGTAGTCCTCTGCTATGTATGTGTTGGGCGGCCTCTTGAATGCTCCCTGGTATGTGGCTCAATGCCTGCGAGATCTCAGGGTCCAGGTTAGTTGAGAGTGCTGCTCTTCTTATGGGGTAGCCTATCTCCTCAGCTTCTTCCAGCCTTTCCCTGATTCAACCACAGGGATTCCCAAGTTTAGTCCATTGGATGGGTTTATGTATCTGCATCTGCCTCAGTCCTCTGCTTGTAGGGAGTGTAAGAAGGCAGCCATGCTAAGCTCCTGTCTGTAAGCACACCATAGCATCAATAAGAGTGTCAGGCCTTGGAGCCTCCCTTTGAGATGGATACCAATCTGGGCCTGTCACTCAACCTCCTTTCCCTAAGCCTTTTCTCTGTTGTTTTGTTCCTGTAGTTCTCTTAGACAGGAACAATACTGGGTCAGAGATTTGGTCTGTAGGAAGGCAACCCCATAGCTCCACTTGATGCCCTGTCTTTCTACTGGAGGCAGACTCTACAAGTATCCTCCTGCAATTGTTGGACATTTCATCTAAGGTCCCTCCCTTTGAGTCATGAGAGTCTCTTGCCTCCCAGGTATCTGGTATATTCTAGAAGTTCTTCCCTGTTCCAGGTTGCATATTTCTATGCAATCTACTGGCCCTCAAGACTTCTCCCCTGTTCCCCTCTCCTCAATGCCTGATCATGTTCTCCCTTTCCCCTCCCCACCACCTCTATGACCTAGTTCCCTCCCTTCATCTGCTTCCCATGAGTACTTTCATCCCCCTCCCAAGTGGGATTGATGCATCCCCAAATGGGATCTTAAGCTTTTTAACCTTCTTGAGTTTCTTGGAATATATCCTGGGTATTCTGTATTTTGTTGGCTAATATCCACTTTTTAGTAAATATATAATGTGAATGTCTTTTTGGTCTGAGTTACCTCACTCAGAGTGATATCTTCCAGTTCTACCCATTTGCCTGCAAAGCTCATGATGTCTTCTTTTAAGAGAAAATCATACTCTATTGTGTAAATGAGCAACCTTTTCTGTATCTTTCTTTGCTTGTGGGACATCTGAGTTGTTTCCAGCTTCTGGCTATCACAGATAAGGCCTCCTAGAACAGTGGAAATCATGCCCCTGTGGCATGGTGGGTCATCTTTAGATATATGCCTAAGAGTAGTATAGCTGGGTCCTTAGTTGGGTCTTCCAACTTTCTGAGGAATCTCCAGATTGATTTCCAGAGTGGTTGTAAGAGTGTTCTTTCTCTACATCCTTGCCAACATGTGCTATTATCTGAGATTTTTCTTTTTTTTATTGGATATATTCTTTATTTACATTTCATTTCCCTTTTCCTGGTTGCCTGCCCCCCCCAACGTCCCACATGCCCTTTTCCCTCCCCCTGCTCCCCCATCTACCCCTTCCCATATCCCTGTTCTGGTATTCCCTTACACTGATGCATTGAGCCTTTCCAAAACCAGGGTCCACTCCTTCCTTCTTCTCAGATATCATTTGGTATGTGGATTATATATTTGGTGTTCCAAGATTCTAGGCAAATATCCACTTATCAGTGAGTGCATACCATGGGTATTCTTTTGAGACTGGGTTACCTCACTTAGTATGATGTTCTCCAGCTCCATCCATTTGTCTAAGAATTCCGTGAATTCATTGTTTCTAATGGGTAAATAGTACTCCATTGTGTATATATATCTGAGGTTTTGATCTTAGCAATTCTGATTTGTATAAGGTGGAATCTCAGGGTTGTTTTGATTTACATTTCTCTGATCACTAAGGGCTTTAAACATTTCTTTAGGTGCCTCTCAGACATTCAAGATCCTCTGTTGGGAATTCTCAGTTTAGGTCTATACGCCATTTTTTGATTGAGTTGTTTGGGTTTTTGGAGGTTAGCATTTTGTGATCTTTATATATTTTGGATATTAACCCTTTATTGAATATAGGGTTAGTGAAGAATTTTTTCCCAGTCTGTAGGTCGTCAGTTTGTCCAATTGACTATGTCCTTTGCATTAGAAAAGCTTTTCAGTTTCATGAGGTACTATTTATCAATTCTTGATCTTAGGGCCTGAGCCATTCCTGCATGCCAATGAATTTGAGGCTCTCTGCTACATTCTCATTTATTAGGCTCAATATATCAGATTTTATGTTGACCTCCTTGATCAACTTAGACTTGAGCTTTATGCAAGGTGACAAATGTGGATCTATTTTCATTTTCATGCATATCAATTGTCCAATAGACCAGCATCATTTATTGAAGATGCTTTCTTTTATTCATTGTATGTTTGTCTTCTTTGTCAGGGCAGGGTGTTTCTCCCAGTCATTCTTTTATTGCTAAGAATTGTTTTCACTATGCTGAAAAATTTTTTCTTTTCCAGATGATTTTGAGAGTTTCTCTTTCCATGTCTTTGAAGAATTTTGTTGAAATTTTGATGAGGATTGCATTGAAACAGTAGATTGCCTTTGGTAGTACAGGCATTTTTACTTGCTACATCTGCCAATCTAGTAGCATGGGAGACCTGTCCATTTTTTGAGATCTTTGATTTCTTTCATGAGAGACTTGAAGTTATTGTCATACATATCTTTCACTTGTATGATTAGAGTTAACCCAAAATATTTTATATTAGTTGTGTCTATTGTGAAAGGTGTTATTTCCATAATTTGTTTCTCAGCCTGTTTATCATTTGTATTAATGAAGGCTACTGATTTATTTGAGTTATGTTTATATTGGGCTACTTTGCTGAAACTGTTTATCAGCTGGAGAGATTTTGTGGTCAATGATGTATACTATAATATCATCTGCAAATAGTGATATCTTTATTTCTTGCCAATTTGTATATCCTTGATTTACTTTTGTTTTCTTATTGTTCTATCTAGCACTTCAAGTACTAGTACTGAGTAGATATGGGGAGAGTGAGCATCATCGGGTTGTCCCAGATTTTAGTGGGATTGCTTATCTCTCCATTTAATCTGATATTGACTATTGGTTTGCTGTATATTGCTTTTATTATGTTTGGGTATGGGCCTTGAATTTCTGGTCTCTTCAATACTTTTAACATGTGAGGGCATTGTATTTTGTCAAATGCTTTTTCAGCATTTAAGGGGATGATCTGTGATTTTTCCCTTTGAGTTTGTTTCTTTAGTGGATTACATTAATGGATTTTTGTATCTTTAACCAACCTTATATCATTGGTATGAAGCCTACTTGTTTGTGGTAAATGAGCATTTTGATATGTTTTTTGATTCATTTTGTGAGAATTTTATTGATATTCATAAGCAAAATTGTTCTGAAGTTCTCTTTTTTGGTTTCATCTTTTGTTCTGTTTATTTTATTTTTTTATGTATCAGTAATTGTGGCTTCATAGAATGAATTAGGTAGTGTTTTGGATTTTTTTTGTTCCTATTTTATGGGATAGTTTGAGGAATATTGGTATTATGTCATCTTTGATGGTCTGGTTGAATCCTTCACTAAATCTGTCTGTCACTGGGCTTTTTTGTTTGGGAGTTTTTTAATGACTTTTTCTATTTCCATGGGAATTGTGGGTCTATTTAGATAGCTTACCGGCTCTTTATTTAACTATATGATATCTATCTATAAAATCCTCCATTTCAACTAGATTTTCCAGTTTGTTGAATATAGAATTTTGTAGTAGGATCTGATGATTTTTTGAAATTCCTCAGTTTTTGTTATGATTCCCTTTTCATTTTTGATTTTGTGAATTTGTTGATTGTCTCTGTACCCTTTAGCACAGTTTAGCTATGGGTCTAATCTATCCTGTTGATTTTCTCAAAGAATCAGCTCTTTGTTTTGTTGATTCTTTGTATCACTTTCTTTGTTTCTATTTGGTGGATTTAGGTCCTGAGGACTATCTTCTGCTGTCTTCTCTTGGGTATTTTTGCTTCTTTTTGTTCTAGGGCTTTCAGGTATACTGTTAAGTTGCTAATGAACTATTTACCATTTTCTTCAGGAGGACACTCAGACCCATGAATTTTCCTCTCAGCACTGCTTCCTTTGTGTCCCATAAGTTTGGGTATGCTTTGTCATCATTTTCATTGAATTCCAGCAAACCTTTAAGTTATTTCTTTATTTCGTTCTTGAGTAGATTATCATTGAGTAGAGAATTTCCATGGGTATGTGGACTATATGTGACTCTATGAAGATATTACTTTATTCATATCATGCAATAACTCCAAAATTGCATAAGGAACTATAGATTCCACATAAAATCAAAACAAAAGCTACAGCCACATGTCCACACCCACAGCATAGAGAAAACTGAGTGAATATGACCGAAAGTGTTTTAGTCATATTTATTGTTTTCCTATCATTCTAAAATCATCTACTCAGTTTACCATGCCTTTGTTTAAATACTCCTTTTCTTTTAGAGTTTATAATAGTAAGGAAGAATTTATGTGGTTTTGTAGCCTTAATCTGCAATTTAGGTGGTATCCTGGAGGACACCTTGATAATGAAAAAACCATCCACTTCTAAGTGGTTTGCTTCAAATGATACAGCTTCTTCATACTGAAAAGCTGTCCTAAATATCAAGTGCCTGTTCAAGAGTTTTGCATTTGACCATCATTCCAGAAAGAACTCAGCTGTTCCGACTGTGACACTCAGAATATAAGAGATAGGCTTGGGCTCCAGTTCAGGCAGACAACTCATTGAGAAGGAGAGGGTGAAACCATAACTAGATTCTGAAGGACTGCTGACAAAACTTTTCTGAGGCAATAAAGCAAACACTTTGGATTAAAAGCTGGTTATTTCAAATGGAAAGTGTTACTTGATTCACACTATTGAATGGTTTCCTTGCAAAACACAGCTATTAGTTCCGAAAACAAATACCTGAGAGCTCAGAACAAAGACCCATGAATGGGAGGGAGAGATTAGGCCAGACACTCCTAAGGAAGAGAGATAGTCCTCAAACTCTACACAGGGTGTGAGTTCATGCACATTTAATCAAAGCAAAGAATACACTTTAAGTGAGAGTTGTTGGCTCCTGTATTAGGTCACATATATTATTCAATAATTATATCAAAAAGGTAGTTCAAGTTTATCAATATATCTTTGAAGGCAGAAAGTTGTGTTTATTTTAATTTTTCTATGGCTTTGTTAGATGAAGTTATTTCAAAGATTGGCTTAATGACTTGTCAGTACAAATTAAAGATTAGCATTTTTCTGAAGTGAAGATGTGGTTATGAATCAGGGCAAGTTCACTAGAAATCAATCACTTAAATTATAGTTAGGGTTCTGACATCAACAAAGCCCGTATTGTCTCACCGCTTAGCTACCATACTAACATGCTCATATGTGCAATTCCAGATCAGTCCAGAGAGAAAAGGTGCAAGATTATATTTTGGTCCTTGCAGAAACCAAGGCTTCACACATCTGACAACACTTTAATCAGGACACTGAAACAAATGTAGAATCATTTCCCTTTTTAGTTTCACAACTCTCTTGTGATTGCTGCAAAAGAACAGGGAGTTAAGATAACCGTTTGGTGTTTATTTTAGGTGTGCATTATTCTTAGGAGCAAGTTCCAGATGCAAAGCTTGAGTACTCTTTAAGTTCCATCTGGTTAGGGTTGACTCAGTAGCTGCTTACCCAAACATGTCTGAAAGTAGGAAATATTGTTTCTAAAAGTTGAACAGAAGATAGCTCATCCAACATTTACTTAGACATTAGAATATCTAATAATTTGAGGAATACAATCAAACCTTAGGGTATGTAGGGCGTAACAGAGAAAATACTAACAGATCCTAACAAAACAGCCACAACAAATATAGTACCTAGATGGAGCCATTGAGGTGGATATTTTTAAAGATCAAATGTAATAAACAAAATCCATTTGAAGTAGTTGCCCATTTTAAACTCCTGCCCCAGAATGCTTGTTATCTCTAGACTATTTTCCATTAGATACTGTGGAGTGTTTCAAGAGACATTTCTTTTGCTAGAAGTTCATAAGAATTAATAAATTAATAAAACAACTCATTGTTCATCATAGATAATTTAAAATATTATCAAAGTGATATCATCTGATAAAAATCACAAATTAATAAATTAATATTATAAGGAACTCTTTAATATTTTTTGAGTAGTAGATTTCTTAAGATAGAGTACCTAATAGGCTGACATTTTAAACTCATTTTTACTCTTATTCTAATAAACATAGACTTTTAAGCTTAGTAGGGTTTAATCAACACGTTTAAAGAATACTTTTTTATTTGTTGTTAAACTCTCTAATTTTATCATCTAGAGCCCCTCTTTTCTCAGATTCACAGTGCTAAGTACACTTTTCACTATCTGAAATAGATTAAATTAAATTTTACAATTTCACTCCAGAATATTGCATCCAAACCTTATCATATTTCTGAAGATGTACATAAACAGTGTCACTGTAGAGAGACTGGAAATCTGTAGTGCATGTTGAATTCAATCACTCAATATTTGCTACTGTATCTTTTTCAGGCTCATGGGGAACTTACTCTTTTGATTTGCTTTAAGTCAGCTACTTGGTTGGTTAATCTTGAGAATGACAGTTCAGTAGTCTGCAATACCTGGTAAATCATTTTCCGTTTAGAACGTGAAATATGTTTTACTTCACTCCTAAAAGTTGCAATAAACTTGACAGATAACAGCTAATTTGTAGAAAATAAAGGATTTTATTTTAATTTTGAGAATTCCCAAGAAACCATTTAACAAGAATATTTTATTCAAGAGGAAGGAAAGGAAATTTTGAACAATCTTCTCATTGATTAACTCCCCAAACATTTGGGTCTGTACATTCTGCAATCATCTGCAGGACTGGGTTATATAGGAAATAAAGAACTCGTGTCATGTTGTATAAGATGAGCTGTTCCTTTGACGGTGTTAGTGTAAGACCCAAAAAAAAGACGGGGGTACCCCAGCACCCCACACCTCAGAAACCGGCACCCCATCACTCACGAGAAACAGACCTGATGCCATTTGCAAGAGCGATTTTAATTTCCAGAGCTCTGGGAGTCACCACGCAGGGTAAAAGAAGTGAGCCACATGGGCCGAATGGGATTGACTTTTTATAGGCTTATAACAGAACCCGCCTACCACAAGCTTCTAAGCGAATCAGTTCAGACCATCCGAACCCATGCTCTCTGAGAACCTATCAGCCTCCCACAGAGGCCGGAAGAACTAGTTAAGTAATTTCCGCTTAGTGGCTGACACGCACAGGGTACCACCCACCCTCCCCCACTGGCATTAGGTTTGGGGGACCTAAGTGCCCCCAGGCAGTAGTTCCGCAGCCCCCACAGTGATTCTGCCAGCCCCCAGCCGTGCTTGTCCTTGCCATAGCTGCTCTGCGGGGGCAAGATGGGAAAAGGCGCCAGGGATACTCCCAGAGGTTCGCGGTCAGACCCTGGAGGCGGGTGGCATATGTGCACACTTCCAGGCCAACAAAGTGTGGACTGAACCTCTGCTCCTTTGGGGTCACCCTAGACTCAGGCACGGGGTATTCCTAGCTTGCAACCTTATCCTTTCATTAGCACAGTTTGCTGGATGCTGCATAGTGAGAATTTTGCATACAGACATGACTATTGATTCAACTTGAAATTCACTATGAAAACTGAACTAGGATATTATTTCACTCAAATTTATCCCACTCCTCTATTAAATATTCAGGTTTTCTGCTAACTTTTGAGATTTTTTTTTCCTGTGGTGCTAGACATGTTTTAATGCCTCACATAGTTCCTGTAGTATTCATTAATCCTTGTTTGTAAAGTCAGATTGCACTTCATGAAAATTTTATTTGAAAATTTATGAGAGAAATATCATTTGGGAGTAAATTTTTTAACTTAGAAATTTACTTTAGTGTTTATTCCTTATGTCTCTCAGAATCATTAAATTTAATTAAAATACAGTTTAAGAACATTTAATGATGATAAGTTTCAGTCTCCTGACATCTTCTCTGCTTTAGATATAACTTTGTGAAGACTTTTTCTCTTGTTTAAGTCAGAAGATATTTAGATAAATGAAATTTAGTGCGTATTCATTAATTCCTGGTCATATCGTCAGTAAATTATAAATATTTATTTTAATTGATAGTTATCAACTTCCTGTTTCTTGTGTTGTGACTAAAGGCCAGAATGATTGGCTGAGCAGTGAGAGCACATACCATTAATTGCAGCACTCTGGGATGCAGTGGCAGTTGGATTTCTATAATTCAAGGTCAGTCAATCTACAGACCTAGTTCCAGGAGAGCTAAGACTACACAGAGAAGTCCTGTCTTTTGGTGGGATTGCAAGATGGTACAACCGCTCTGGAAATCAGTCTGACAGTTCCTCAGAAAATTGGGCATGACACTTCCAGAGGACCCTGTCATACAACTCCTGGGCATTTACCCAGAGGATTCCCCTGCATACAATACACATGCTCCACTATGTTCATAGCAGCCTTATTTATAATAGCCAGAAGTTGGAAGGAGCCCAGATCTCCTTCAAAGGAGGAATGGATACAGAAAATGTGATATATTTATACAATGGAATACTACTCAGCAATTAAAAATAATGAATTCATGCAATTTGTAGGCACATGGTTAGATCTGGAAAATATCATCCTAAGCGGGTTAACCCAATGACAAAAGAATACACATGAAATGCAATCACTGATAAGTGGATATTAATGAGCCCAGAAGTTCTGAATACTCAAGGCACAATTAGCTAGTCAAATGATTCCCAAAAAGAAAGGAGAGGACCCTGGGCCTGAAAAGATTGGATCCAGTTTTGTAGGAGAGTACCAGAACAGAGAAATGGTGGTGGGGGGAGGTGATTGAGGAATAGTTGGGGGGAGGGAGAGGACTTATGGGACATATGGTGGAGGGGAGGACTGGGAAAGGGGAAAGCCTTTGGAATGTATACAAAGAATATAGAATAAATAATAATAATAATAAAGAAAGAAAAGACAGAAAAATCCATCTTGTTGATTTTCTCAAAGAACCAGCTCTTGGTTTTGTTGATTCTTTGTATAGTTCTTTTTGTTTCTATTTTGTTGATTTCATCCCTGAGTTTGATTATTTCCTGCCATCTACTCCTCTTGGGTGTATTTACTTCTTTTTCTTCTAGAGCTTTCAGGTGTGCTGTCAAGCTGCTAGTGTAAGGTCTCTCCAGTTTCTTTTTGGAGGCACTTAGAGCTATGTGTTTTCCTCTTACCACTGCTTTCATTGTACCCCATAAGTTTTGGTATGATGTGTCTTCATTTTCATTAAATTCTAAAAAGTCTTTAATTTTCGTATTTCTTACCTGACCAAAAAATAAAATTACCTTACCTGATCAATGAGTGGAGCGATGGTTGTTCAGCTTCCATGTGTATGTGTGTTTTCAGACGTTTTTGTTAGAATTTAAGACCAACCTTAGTCTGTGGTGATCTGATAGGGTGCATGGAATTATCTTCTTGTATATTTTGAGGCCTGATTTATGATCAATTATATGGTCAATTTTGGAGAAGGTACCATGAAGTGCTGAGAAGACAGTATATTCTTTTGCTTTAGGATGAATAGTTCTGTAAATATCTGTTAGATCCATTTGGCTCATAACTTCTGTTAGTTTCACTGTGTCTCTGTTTAGTTTCTGTTTCCATGATTTGTCCACTGCTGAGAGTGGGGCTTTGAAGTCTCCCACTATTATTGTGTGGGGTGTGATATGTGCTTTGAGCTTTAGTAAATTTTCTTTTTTGAGTGTGGGTGCCCTCCTATTGATGGCAGATAAGGCTCCTTCAGCTTTTTCAGTCCTTCCCCTAACTCCTCCATTTGGGTCCCTGTGTTCAGTCCAATGGTTGGTTGAGAGCCTTGGAATCTGTACTAGTCAGGACCTGGCAGAACTTCTCAGGAGACAGCCGTATCAGACTCTTGTCTGCAAGCACTTCTTGGCATCAGCAATAGTGTCTGGGTTTGGTGTCTGCATGCAGATTGGATCTTCAGGTGGGACAGTTAACATTGCAAAAGAATTCAGAGATTGGTTTGCACATGTTAAGTACAAATGATAAACTAATTGGGTTGGACCGTGCCCTGAAATTACCATTTCTACCACACCTGGGCTTAACTTCACTCTGTCTTATAATGACTTTGAACTCAGGAATTTGAGGGCCTTTGATCTGCCTAACAGGTTGTTTTATAGTGAAACTCCTTTGTCCCTTTATATTCATGAAGACCCTCATAATTCATATTGCATCCTTATACTTTTGCACAATGGAGAAATTGCAGATTTTCAAACTCATGTATTTATAGCTCTTTTCCCTAGACTTAAGGGTTGTTTTGAGGGTCCCAGCATTTACTGTTTTGTAGAGACATTAGCCATACAGTGCATTCCTGGACTCCTGTTGTTTTTAATTCTCAAGGAGTCATTAACATTAACAGGGAGGACATTCCTCAGAGGAATGTGAAAATATGTACATTTTTACACAAGCCTTCTGCCAACAGCAGTCACTGGTATTCCTGGAGAGTCACGCCAAGACCCTGTTACAGGGGCACAGAACATGTACCTCTGTCACCACCAGGGTCACACTGCTATCAGATCATATGAAAGATGAGTTACAACTTTTATGATCTGTCTTGCTGGTGCAGACGGTCTCAAATGCTCTCTGTAAGAGCAACAAGTTCTCTTAATCATTGAACCATCTTTGTAGCACCAAATACAAGCCTCATTTTGTCAAAGGAGGAAGAACAGACCAAATGAAGTGGGACCTGAATGCAGTGATAAAGTTATGTTGTTCTGTTCCTCTATGTTGTATTTAAAAATGTTAGTTTTGATGTGTAGATGTGTGGATGCATGCACAGAAGTTTCCTCATGAATACCTGCTCCAAAATGTCATGCAAGTATTAACAACACATATATCTAAGCAATAGTATGGCTATACCACTCTTGTGTATCACATCAATATTATTCATAATTATCCATGAAGTAGAGGTTAACTGTGTAGTTTGAAGTGGGTGAGTACCACATTCAGAATATTTTTTTGCCAATGCTAATAAATGGGGAACTGCAGCCATTCAGTTAAAAGCAAATTTTCCTATTAATTATTGAGAGTTCAATAATTTCCTAGCTGCAGTATAACATATTACTAATGCTATTCATTACCTTTCAACAAAGACATTTTATAAGGTAGAAATCTTAGCTCAAACAAAGCCATACTGATTTTGAATAGAAGTAGTCTCCCCTTACAGAAAACCCTTTCAAGTCACAAAAGACAAAGTGAAATGTGCCTTATAAAATTGAATGAATTGTCAATTGACCAGTAATTCTTGTGCTGCTTTCCACAAGGCAAGATGAAAAATTCTGTAAGTGTGACAAGCAGAAAAAAAATAAAAAACACCACAAAATTGGTGTGGATTCTTTCAGTGGGTAAGAAAAAAAAGTGCCACAGACAAAGGAAAGAGACTTTGGGCTTGAAATATAATGAAAGTGATTTTTCTGAACAGATGAAGCAGATGGCATTTACAAAAGCAACTATACTTTGTGAATAGTCTAGAGTTTTCTTTGGTTCCCTACTTTTCAGAGAACATAACACTTGAAAATGCACTGGTCTGAAAGTTGATTACCAGGATCTCACTCTTAAGGAACCAGCACAGATTTAACCCTTGCTACATTCAAATGGCTGAAAGAGCCACAACTGACAATAGCCATGTTTCTTTTCTGGTGAGAATAACTTGAGGGAGGAAATCAAATATACTTATCAGGAACATAATGGTTTTTTGTAAACACACACACACACACACACACACACACACACAGTTACCAAATCTAAGACAAGGAAAACAAAAATTTAACAGAAATTTCAAACTTTTTAAAATAAGAATTCTTTAAAACATGTTAAGACTTTTGGCAACTTCATAAGTCTTCAAAATTCCTCTATCAGTTTCCAAAGTAATGATAGCTGTCTGCTTTCTTCAACACTATTGAAAACTATCAGACAAAATGAGTGTATATTATAAAGATTGGTGAATGTTTATAATTCTTCAGGCACAAATGAACTATTAAATAAATACATGTGACATTAGAAATATAATAGAGTATTTGTTATTGTTGTTTTCTGAAGTAGCTAAGCCACTATAGATAACTGCAGGGTTTTTTTTTCCCTCATCTGAGACAATTAGCTAAAAGCAAATTGAAAGAGTTTGGATTTACTGTACTGTCCTGCTATTTACTCTATCCCCTCACCCAGGCTATATTTTTTTCAGAGGACAGATTTCAAGCTCATTATTCACTCTCAAAATTATGAAAACCTGCTACAATATCTTAGAGTAGCAAATGTCAACCTGTGTGTCACAATCCCTTTCACAGGGACACAGTCATCTTACATATCAGTTATATACATTATGATCTATAACAGTAGCAAAATTAGAGTTATAGAGTAGAAACACAAACAATTTTAAGGATTAGGGTAAACCCAACATGAGAAACTGTATTAAGTGGTTGAAACATTAGAAAGGTACAGAACCTCTCTCAACTTAAAATATCCTAAACTAGAGACATTTTGGTTTTTTTCTTCTTCTGGAATTACTTCCCAATAAACTCATTCATTTCAAAGATGCATTTCTTAGCTGAACATGTTTGAGCTCACTCAATATTGATAATTGATAATATTGAATTTATAATAATATTGTCATTATTGATAATAAATGCGGCTACTTGCCATTAACTTGTCAGATGATCCTTCTAATCACCATGCCACTTGACTTGTAACACTGGTCCTGTTTGTGCTCATCTAAGCAAAATGTCGCCAGTTGACTCAGCAGTTTTGGAGATGCAAGTCACCCTCAAGGATGACTTTCCCTCTTTTGTAACAATTCACTAACAAGATTCCTCACATAGCATGTGTCTTTTCTTAAAATCTATGCTAGTGGTGTCCTACCATATACCTCGAATTTTATCACCAAATACCTACAAAGAAATTTTGGGTTTGCACTGCAGCCCAAAAATGTTTTCTCCTTAAGGTTTATTTCCTTAAATAATGATCATTTAGATACTTCCACAACTATGACATAGCATCTTTTTATGTAGATAGTGTGATTACCAGCAAAAAGCCAATGAGATATCTCTCATAATAAAGACAGAAGATAATCTGAGAGGGAAGGAAGGAGGGGTAACAATAATTCACAGCTCTGCCTGGCCTGGATCTTTCTTTATAAAAGCTATGGACTATAGATCTGCATGACTTTTCCTCTAAAGTGCAGAGATTAACATTATGTGGCATAATATAACACAGCCTAAAATGAACATACTCTGCCTTAAAATTCAGACACTATGTTCAAATGTGTCTGCATGTCTGTGTGTCCATGCCACAATGTTCATGTGCCTGCATGTATACATATATATGTATACATACACATAATTATATATAGAAATTCACAGTTTATCTCTGATTATCTGACTCCTTATTTTGGTCTGTTAAAGAGGATAAGAATTATATCTTTGTTGGAGATTGGTTCTAATGCTTTGATTTATTAGTTGGGTAGCTGAATGTTCATTTGCAGAAGGTTTTTGTCCCCAATTGGTTTTTGATCGATCAGTAAAGACTCCAGCAGCCAATGGCTGGGCAAAGGGAGACACATTGGGGTGTTTATTTTTGTGTGGACTAGGAACTAGAAAAAAGAAGATAGAGGATCACTATGGCTCAGTTGAGAAGGATGGGACATAGGAGCTTCAGAAAGCCAACCGGCCATGAGAGAATTTGGATTGGTAGTCACTGAGCACTTCTCTGATCAGACCTGGAGGTAGCAGAGGGAGGTTTAGGAGTGCCCAGCCTTTGAGATAGCCAAGACATTTTAAAACTGTGTGTGTGTGTGTGTGTGTGTGTGTGTGTGTGTGTGTGTTCCACTTGAGAATCCAAAGGGTTCCTGGGTAAGTGGCTGGAAGCACCGGTCCCACCGGAAGCAAAGATCAGTGTAGCTAAACTCAACACTACATACCTTCAGTTCCAGCACCAAAGTTGTAACAGTTATTTAGTAAATAAAAATAAGAAATGAGTAAGCAAAGAGCAAATACATTAAAATCAAAGAACAATTTTAAAAACTGAAAAGATCTACTTATATAGAAATTTTTTTTTTATTTTCTATGACCCATTAAAGTAAAACATGTAGCCTTGACTAGCCAGACTCAGAAGGATAAATATTGCCTTTTTGCTCCTTATGATCCCAAGAAACTAGAATCTAGATTGTCTTGATGATTGAAGTGCGAGGACAGAAAGGAAAGACTGAGAAGAGAAAAAGGGAAGGATGAGAGAATCAGAGATGGATACTCAATGTATATAGTATAATGTTAAAAAGCAAATATTTATGAGCTTATCACTGCACGTAATAATTCTCCATATAATAGCTGGAAGAGGGAAAGAATCCAGATGGCCATCAACGGAGGAATGGACACAGAAAATGTGGTACATTTACACTATGGAATACTACTCAGCTATTAAAAACAATGAATTCATGAAATTCTTAGGCAACTGGGTGGAACTGGAGAATGTCATCCTAAGTGAGGTGACTCAGTCACAAAAGAACACACATGGTATACACTCACTGATAAGTGGATATTAGCCCAGAAGCTTGGAATACCCAGGAAACAATTCACATATCAAATGATGCCCAAGAAGAAGGAAGGAGTGGCCTCTGTTCCTAGAAAGGCTCAGTGCAACAGTGTAGGGGAATACCAGGGGTTGATTGGGGAACAGAGGGAGGGAAGAGGGCTTATGGGACTTTCAGGGATGGGGGATCCTGGAAAGGGGAAATCATTTGAAATGTAAATAAAGAATATATCAAATAAAAAATATTCTCCAAAAAAGGATTACATTAAACATTAAATAAATCATGCTATTATAGTTTTCATCTTACTAAAGTAATTTTATGACCACTCAAAGATTATTCCAAAACTTATGTGATATTTTTGTACACATAAACCAGGGATTGATTTTCTGTGCATGAACGCAAATTAGAAGTGATAAAATAAATTAATATCACAAAGTTGTGCACATTGAAGCCCATAAATGGGGAGACAGAGACAAACTGATCTCTGTAGTTTTCTAACGTTAGCCTTGTCTACTTGAAGAGCTTTCAGCTAATAAATGTCCATGTGCAGAAATCCAGGTGGATGGCTCCTGAGGAAGCATGCCAGAAGTTGACCGTTGATCCCAGAGTCACCTGGAAAAATGAAAGTGCACCTGTGCTTTCAAATACATAAACAAATGTAAAATACATATTCAATAGTTAGTGAGTAAATAATTTTGTATAATCCAGCAATAGAATAGAAGATATATCAATTAATACAGGAAAAATAGAAAAAGAATCACAGATTCAACCCAAGAGTATCTGAAGATAATTTTTTCAAAAAAAATATCTTACTCAAATGTTTCATAAATGTCTATAAGATGGTTGTTTACAGCAGAAATATCTGATTTAACCAATGTGTTCAGTTAAGCCTAAATATTTTTCCCTTTGTATTCCATCAGTAAATGCTTTTACATACTACAGGGATATTCAGCAAACTTTTTCTGATGCAATGAATTTCAGCAAAAGGTGCTTTTGTAATTAATTGTCTTTCCACATATTTATTCCTTGTAATAGTTTTATTCCTTAAAATGTATTGACATATTTCTCATGTTTTAAGAATGATGTACATTAATATATCATTTTAGTAACATTTTCAAACATGAACATTTTTTTCACAACTTTATCATTTAAACAGAAAGCAAATAATTGATGTTATTCATTTTGGGCAAAGTGATGGGTTTCACATGGACATTTTCTTACTTTTCCTCCCTATAATTCCCCTAGTCTGCCACCAACCTCCCCTCTCTTCCAGATCCACTGTTTCATCATTTCCCTTCAGAAATGAGCAGGTCTCCCAGTGATATCAAGATGAGATAAAGCTAGATACAAACCTTCATACCAAGGAAGTATGAGGCAACCCAGTAGCTTCCCAAGAGCTGGCACAAGTCTCAGAAATACCCCCACTTTTATTAGGACTCCCACAAAAACCTTAAGCTAAAAACCCAATTACTACAGAAATAACTTTTTTTTTATACATTGATCCTTATCCAATACATAGGCTATTACAAGTCCAGTAGAAATCCTAAAAAAAATAAATTTCTTTAAAGTAGGATTGACATTTAACTACTATATAAAATATTATATATATAAATATATATATATAAAGAACATCTGAAGATATATCTAGTACGGACAAATGTAATTTGTTTACATTCTTGGCATCCTTTTGACAAGAAAATGTACCTGTTACTTATATGAAACTATACCTATATTTATAATATTTATATCTAGATGTATTTCTACTTAGACACACATAAATATTTAAAATGTATAATATTCAAGTTTCTCCAAAAAGGCAAAATATTTCCAACCTATCTACCATTCAATTTGAAAATGCATTTTTCGAATGTAAACTTAAACAATACTCAATAAGCATAAGTAACTGTCTCAATATCATTTAGCTCAAAGAAATGTAACAAAACCTCAGTCAAAACCAGTGTCTGCTCACCAGTAGAACAGATAAACATACCATAACAGAGGAGGTAAAGTTGAAATCTCATCATTTAATAGAAGGTATATAAATTACTAATTCTCTTAGAATATGTTGTGACTGTTCTTCAGAATTTCAACATTGCCTTCTCATATGATTTATTGATTCTCCTTCTAGATATTTAACTGAAAGAAGGGGAAATTGTGTCTGTAATAAATTTAATTAGTGTGAAGACTTCTTTGAATCCTTTAAACACTGTCTTGCAAAATAAAACCAGAGACACGTCCAAACACATGAAACCAGATATAGAAATTATCAAAATGTAAGTGGAAATATGTAGTAGGAGACGGTCATCACCTAAGGCTGCCATATGGTTAGAAGAGACAGAGAATAAAACACAATAAAATTACACAGGAAAATGATAGTTTTGTTTTTGTCCGTGCCAGTGTTTACATAAGAAAGTAGCAGCAAATATAATATTCCACTTAAAGTACAGACATTTCATAATACATTATGGATAAATGATGAAAGTCTGTAGATTATGCACATATAGTCTATTGATATTACAGATTACATAAGAAAAAAACCACATGGTCATTTCATTAGATGCTGAAAAAGCATTTGACAAAATTCAGCATCTTTTCATTCTAAAAGTCTTGGAAAGAATAGGAATTCAAGACCCATACCTAAACATACTAAAAGCAATATACACCAAACCAGTAGCCAACATCAAACTAAATGGAGAGAAACTTGAAGCAATCCAAGTAAAGTCAGGGACTATACAAGACTGCCCCCTCTCTCCATATCTTTGCAATATAGTATTTTAAGTCCTAGCTAGACCAATTAGACAACATAAAGAGGCCAAAGGGATACAAGTTGGAAAGGAAGAAGTCAAACTATCACTATTTGCAGATGATATGATAGTATGCTTAAGTGACTCAAAAAACTCCACCAGAGAACTCCTACAGCTGATAAATAACTTCAACAAAGTGGCTGGTTATAAAATCAACTCAAGCAAATCAGTAGCCTTCCTATACTCAAAGGATAAGCAGGCTGAGAAAGAAATTAGGGAAATGACACCCTTCACAATAGCCACAAACAATATAAAGTATCTTGGTGTGACTCTAACCAAACAAGTGAAAGATTTGTTTGACAAGAACTTCAGGTCTCTGAAGAAGGAAATGGAGAAAGACCTGAGAAAATGAAAAAAAAATCTTCCATGCTCATGGGTTGGCAGGATTAGTATAGTTAAAATGGCAATCTTGCCAAAAGCAATATACAGATTCAATGCAACCACCATCAAAATCACAACTCAGTTCTTCATAGAGTTAGAAAGAGCAATTCTCAAATTCATCTGGAATAACAAAAAAATCCATAGTTAAAACTATTATCAACAGTAAAGGAACTTCTGGGGGAATCAGTATCCCGGACCTCAAGCAATACTACAGAGCCGTAGTGTAAAAAACTGCATGATATTGGTACAGTGACAGGCAGGTGGATCAATGGAATAGGATTGAAGACCCAGAATTGAACCCACACATCTATGACCAATTGATCTTCGACAAAGGAGCTGAAAACATCCAATGGAAAAAAGATAGCCTTTTCAACAAATGGGGCTGGTTCAGCTGGAGGTCCGCATTCAGAAGAATGAGAATTGATCCACTCTTATCTCCTTGTACTAAGCTCAAGTCCAAGTGGATCAAGGACCTCCACATAAAACCAGACACACTGAAACTAATAGAAAAGAAGACCCTTGAGGACATTGGCTCAGGGGGAAAGTTCCTGAACAGAACACCAATAGCTTATGCTCTAAGATCAAGAATTGACAAATGGGACTTCATAAAATTACAAAGTTTCTGTAAGGCAAAAGAGAAAGTCAAAAGGACAAATTGGCAACCAACAAATTGGGGAAAGATCTTCACCAACCATACATCTGACAGAGGGCTAATATCCAATATATACAAAGAACTCAAGAAGTTAGACTCTAGAAAATCAAATAACCCTATCAAAAAATGGGGTACAGAGCTGAACAAAGACTTTTCACCTGAAGAACTTTGGAGGACTGAGAAGTACCTTAAGAAATGTTCAACATCATTAGTCATTAGGGAAATGCAAATCAAAACAACCCTGAGATTTCACCTCACACAAGTAAGAATGGCTAAGATTAAAAACCTTTTATAATTTTAAGTAGGGTGTGTATATGTGTCTCTGTGTGAGGATGTGCATTTTTGAGTCCATATCTCATGAAGTCCTAAAGAGGGCATCAGATATCCTGGAGCTGAAGTAACAGCTTCTTGTGATCCCTGATTGTGGATGAGTAGACAAAATCCAGATACTCTTAATTATTCAAACATCTGTCCAATGCTGGAATTTGGTGTTCTCACATTCAAAATGCCTTCTACTATCTTTATAATGGATGTGAAATGCTTGGAGTAAACAGAATAAGTGCATTTCCAGAACTTACCACAATATGTACTGTTTCCTAAAAGGAGGTGTTAAACTAGATTGACGAAGGCAACTGTTATGTAAACTTCATCAGTGATCACTCTGCTTCCATCAGGATTTGCCAAATAATGACGAAGCTTGCTTTATTCGATTCCTTTGTTTTCAAATTTCATTCACACTCTGCACATACTGCACACAGGCTGGCCTTGGTGAAGCTTAGAAAAAGGGTAACATTGTGGTTCACACAACTAGTATTTTGATTTTAAGACTGAAATTGACAATGATTCTCACATTACACTTTTTTTTCAGAAAAATTGATTTTTGTCACTTTTCAGACTCATTTTTGAGCATGCTGTGGTTCATAACCAGAAAAGGATTGCTCTTGACTTTTATACAATAAATGCCTGCATTTACCTGTCAGGTTCTAGTGACAAATTTGATATAAGACTACAAGCATAATGTGTGCCATAGGTTGAATTACTGACATTTCAATCCATTTTGTATTCACTATAGAAAAAAATTCCTGTTTTAATTATCAGGTGCTTGGAAATTTCAGTTGCCAAGGAGATTGTTTCTTAACACTTAAATCGGATAGGAAATGTTACATTTAATATGAGAAACACCTGTCACATATCCCTCTACAATCTAAATGTTAGGTTGGTGGTATGAGGTAAACACGATGATATTCAAGAAAGTGTTGCTGTTTAGACATTAATTACTACTCTTAGTTTGAAATTACTGCCTTAAAGTGACAATATTATGCCCTAAACTTATACACTAGAAATATTGAGCGTTGAGGGATATATATTTTTTCTGTGCAAGCACAAAATGAAATGCACATAGGAGTTGAGTTGTGATATGAAATTTATATTTAAGAATATACATTTTTTTTAAAATTTTTGAATTCTCCTAAGACAAAACTGTGAACTAGCTTTTTAGATGGACTACTATTAATTCATATGAACTCGTTTCTATGCCTTGTCAGCCTAGGAGGTGACAAGCATGTTTCAGTAATGAAAAATATTGTTCATAATGAGGAGACAAACTCTCCATATAGTGGATTTCAGGGTTTTCTTATAAACATCCATCTTAAACTAACACTCATGCTTGCAAAAATTTGCCAAGTGGCTGTTTTAAAAGCATTGTAAACCTCAAGGTCATTGTCACCTAATTATACTGCATCCCTCAGAAACTTTATTGAAATGTAGTCCTCAGACTGAGATGTGATGAATAGGGTGAAAAGAGAAAACACCACTTTTCTGAGGTCAAGCTTTGTGCACGGTGACATATTTACTGATGCTTTGTTCCCCAGCTGCCTTCCTTCATTCCCCAGGAAGTGAGATAGGACTCAGATAATAGGTCTGACATATCCAACTGTCTTAAAGTCCAGATTTAGCTTAGAAATATACAAAAGGAGTCTTCCTTCCTTTTTTCCATTATTGATTCTTTCTCATTTTTTTTTAACCTGGCATGAAATGTCACACATTTTCTTATTGTGTTAGACATAGCTAGATCTTTAAAAGGATATTTTGATGCTTGAAGGGTTATATGAAAGTTCCCTCCCCCCAATCTGGAAAGGCAATTGCCAACTAAGGACTGTGAATGTATGCAAGTGTCAAGAGACAGCATTTATAAAATGTAACATTTCCTAAAAAAAGAACAACTTGTGTCAACAAGAATCACATCTTTCAGTGCATACATTAAAGGAAGTATAATGTAGGATTTTTAAAGGGATCAAGTCAAAATGCATGCCACCCAGGATCTTCTTTCTAAAAACAAAAGCTTATTCAGCACTACTAAATTTGCTCATAAAATGTCATCTCTGATTTACTAGTTGTTTTATAAAGAGGAATAAGCAGAGCTTGGCAGAAACACTGAATAATTTTTTTTGGGGGGGGGCTTGTAGTGGATGTGGAAGTGCTCTGAGTAGAGTGACAAGACATGTTTCCTGTCCTCTACGTACTCAGTTTCTCAGAGTAACCACAAAAATGGATTCCCAAATATAGGAACTATCAAGAGGAGCATGGGCTCAGGTATACTGAATTTAAAGACACTCTTGGTCTTGTTGTACCTCAAAAATAAGTAAATAAACAAGCTGACTTAGGCAGAGGTAGAATGTTTGCATCACTGAGATTGTACAGATTGGAGTCAAAGCAAAGTGCATTGTCCTGTGGGGAACAGATCGATCCCAACCCACGGGGTTCTGAACAGTGAAGTGCATAGAGAGAAGGCAGAGGATGAGTAAATAAAAACATGAAAGCGTCTACTAGAAAATCATGCACAAGTTAATGGCTTATGGCAAGGAAGTTTAAGAATGACAATGTGTAATATATTATTGCGGAGGAAAATGGGACCGACTCAGCAGAAAGATAATTAACCAGTGTTGGGAAAGAACCCAGGATAGCACAGGCACAGCTGCCTTAGGACTGATAATCATGGGCCAGAGGGAAGAGTCAAGTTTCCACAGACAACAACCTTATCTCCTTTGAGATCCTGGCTGCAGCCCTAGACATATATAAAGAAACATTATACAAAATGAGTAGGATACACACACACACACACACACACACACACACACACACACGAAATAAAACCATGACCTTGAAGAGAATGGAGGGGCATGTGGTAGGATTTAAGTGAAAGAAAAGGGATCATGTAATTATATTATACTTTCAAAGTAAAATAAAAAAATTTAAATGTGTCAGAATTTCCTCTGTATTTAAATCTCATTGAGATTCTGTTTCTGTATTCCTATTCACTTTGTAACTAACTTGTTCTCTCACAAACATATTCATGAATATTTAAAAAATGCATTTTTAAGTTGGCATTTCACAGAAGGTTGGCCAGATACTAAGGAAACAATCTTAACCTACTAATTTATTTTTATGTAAAATAATTAGTCAGTTGTATCATTATATATTAGATTTGACAAGGCACTTTATTTAAACAAGAAATATCTTGTATGGCATTCTGTCCCAAGTGTTCCTTGAGCCTTTGGTGCAAGAGTGTATTGTAGCTATATCCCCTGGGACAGAGATCCACAACCCTGCGTTTTCATTGGTTGTAGATTTCTGTAGTGGTCTCCATCTGTTGCAAAAAGAAGTTTCTGATAAGGAATGAGGATTAAAATGGTTTAGTAGTAATTGCTGGTTTTAGGTTCTATCCAAGGTTCAGGATTTCTCTCACTCCTGGTAGTTGGTTAGGTTCCCAGTACCAGGCATACTTTCTCTTCCGTTGAGCAAGTTTTGAGTTCAATTAGAAAGTTTTGTTTTTTGTTTGTTTGGTTTGGTTTTCTTTTTTTTTTTATTTTTTTTTATTTTTTTTTATTTTTTTTTATTTTTTTTTTTTGCCATGGAGGTACATACAACATTACTGATCCATTAGAACTATTTTGTACTTCTTGGCAATGTAGTTCATTGAAACTGAGTAGGACTCTGGGTGACTTCCCTCTGATGAAGGCTTGCACAGTGCATTCTAGTACCACAAACTCTTGTACTCAGGGAGGAGGCCTTTAAGAAGCCATTTCCAGATTGGTGTCCTCTGGTCTCTGTGTCTGAAGTGAATGTTGTCTTCAACAATATGCACTTACCATCCACTTCGAGAGTGCTAGGCTGGTCAGTAATTTAAAAGACAATTTCTCAGACCTGGTAGTGAGAATTTTATTGTGTTGTTTACTTCTTGAAGGGAGTATTGTTAGCCCAGATAAGAAGTATTGGGTGTGTGTGTATGTGTGTGTGTGTGTGTGTACAAAATATATAAAGAACTAATAAATAATTATGTGTAGTATACATTTTATTTAGACAAAAGTTAATTGTGTGATTCCTTATATGGACGCAAAACTCTTACTGTTATTCATTCTCCTCTCAGGATTTATGTTCCTCATTCATTTCTCCCTAATGGGTCCCATTTGTTTCCTGCTCCTGCCTTCTTCCTTCCTGCCATACTGTACTACCTTAGCGTGACAATCTTCCCATTTCAATTTTCTGATTTCTTAAGTTATTTCTGGATATAACTTAACATTTGAAGATTTGGATTTAGGAGACTACAATGAGAAAGCATGCATAACATTTGTCTTACTGGGTCTGAGTCACCTCACTCAGTATGATCTTTCATGTTTCATTCATTTATGATTTAATTGTTTTAAATCTGAATAGTATTCCTTAGTGTGTATTACTACATTTCCATCAGCCACTCACCATTTGTAGGATGTTTAGATGGTTTCCATTAACTAGCTTTTGTGAATAAAGCAGGTGTAATCATGACTGAAAGAATATCAGCACAATAGGATGTTGAGTCCTTTGGGCATATCCCAACAATTGATGTAGTTGGCCCTTATGTTGTATTTATTTTTAATTTTTTGAGTATCCCCCAAACTTATTTCCAGAGTGACCATATCATTTTTCATTCTGACCAAGAATGGATGAAAGTTTTATTTTCCTAACAACTCTACCAGTATTTGTTGTCTGGTATTTTGTTGATTTTGCTAATCTAATTGGAGTAAGATTAAATCTCAAAGATATTTTGATTTGTATTTCCCTAACAGTTATGAACAGCATACATTTTCAGCTATTTCTTATTCATTCTTTTTATTATTTTGATAATTATTTGTCCAGGTCTCAAGGCCATTTTTAATGTGACATTTACTTTTATCTATCTATCTATTTATCTATCTATCTATCTATCTATCTATCTATCATCTATCTATCTATTTATCTATCTATCTATCATCTAATAATTCTATTTGTCTACCTATTGTCTGTCTTTCTGTCTACTTATCATCTCTTTATCATCTATGATTCTGTTTATTTGTTTGATTTGCTTATTTATTTCACATCCCAACTGCAGCTTTCCCTCCAACCTTGCCATGCTCCTCCCTATCCAGGAAAGGAGAGGCCTCCGGTGGATATCAACCAAACTTAGCATAACAAAATGCAATTGACTAGACACATCTTCTATTGATAAAAGAAGAGGTAGCCCAGTACTGAGAAAGGGTTGCCAAGGCAGACAACAGAGTCAGGGAATGTTCCTGCTCCTGCTGTTAGGGGTCCCACATGAAGACCAAGCTGCAGAACAGTTACATACATGCAGAGGGCCAAGGTCAGCCACATACATGTTTCTTCATTACTGGTCCATCTCTGTAGGACCCTATGAACCTAGGTGAGTTGAGTCTGTAGGTTTTTCTTCTGGTGTTCTTCACTCCTCCGGCTTCTACAATCCTTCCTCTCTATTCTCTGGGAGGCTCCCCGAGTTTCGTCTAATATTTGTGTGTGTCTCAGGATCTGTTTCTATTAGTTGCTAGGTGAAAGTTCTCTGATGACAGTTATACTAGGTTCCTTTCTCCAAGTACAGCAGAGTGCCATTAAGTGTCAAGGATGTCCTCCTCCTCATAGCATGGGTCATAGGATGGACCAGCCATTGGTTGTCATTTCCTTCAATTTCTGTTTCACCTGTATTCCTTCATATACTGTAGGTAGGCAAATTATAAGTTGGAAGTTTTGTGGCTGAGTTGGTGTCCATTGGTAGTCTTGCCTGGTTACAGAAGATGGCCAGTTCAGGCTCTGTATGCCCCACTTATAGGAGCCTTAGCTAAGGTTATCTTCATAAATTCCTGGATGTTTCCATTGCCCTAGCATTCTAGTGCATCCCAGAGAAGCACTTCCCATTCCAGTTGTCTCTCATGGTACTCCCTTCATCCTCCTTGCACCTGATTCCTCAAGTTCCCATCCCCACACCTACCCCCCCATCTAATGCCCTCACACCATCCACTTGCCACTATTCTATTCCCATTTTCAGTGAGAATCACGTGCTCCTATCACCACCACCTTGAGCCTTACTTGAAGATTTGCTCCTTTGAATCTGTGTATCATAGAATGGTTATTCTTGACTTTATTCCTAATATCTATTTATAAGGGGGTAAATACCATGTTTTTTTTTTTTCCTGGTCTAAGTCCCATCACTCAGGATGATATTTTCTACTTCCATCTATTGGCCTGCAAATTTCATGTCATTGTTTTTAATATCTGTGTAATCCTCCATTAAGTTAATGTACCACAGTTGTTTTGTTTTTTTTTTTAATCCATTCTTCAATTGAGGGGTATCATGGTTGTTTCCAGTTTCTGGCTGTTTTCTGTCTATTATAAATATAATTTCATAAGCAGAGTTGAGCTAATGTCCTGGTTATATTGCAGAGCATTTTCTTTTTACTTCTTTAGATAATCAAGGCATTAAATCTCTGTCAGGTGTATTCCTGCCAAAAAATTCTTTCCCATTCTATAGACTTTATAGACTTTAACTAGTTGGTTGTTTCTCTAACTTCTTATCAGATTTTTAGTTTTATTAAATACCTCTTGACAAATTGTGATCTACACTTTTGAGTAAATGAAGTCCTATTTAGAATGTCCTTTTATACACTTAAATAAGTTACTGCCTTTAATTTCTCCTAGGGTTTTAGCGATTTAGGTTTTAAGAATAGATCTCTGATCCATTTGGAATTAGTTTCTGTGCAAGGTGATAGATACAATTGTGATTTTGATAAACAAGATATTTTTGGTTCAGACTTCATCTTAGAGAACCTGACCTAAGAACCTTCAATTAACTAACAAGCTAGCACCTAGCACCAATGTCTGGGTTATGCCAAAATATGCCTGTCTCTACTACTATCAATTTCCAGGTTAATCCCCAACAAATCTGCACCTCTAGGTTACAAGTCTGCCCCTAGCACTTCACTCCCTAACAACCACCAATCAGTGGGAAAACAGAATTTTATGGTTTGACTCCTAATACCAGCCAATTACATTAGAGTCTATAATGGACCCGTAGTCAAATGTGTGCCAGACTAGAAACCCCCTTCCTTGTTTGCTTGCCTCTCTCTATAAGTGCTTACCTGAAACTAGGCTTGGGACTACCTTCCAAGCCTGCTGTGTCAGGGTTAGCTGGAAGTCCAGGCTGAAGCTTGAATAGAGAGACTCTAATGTGATTTTCCTGGCACAATTTCATTCTACTGTGTGTGTATGGAATCTAGATTTCCATACATTTTGATACATTTGTCAAAGATACTTTCTTTTCTCCATATTTTGTTTTTGGTATCGGTAAATAGTGACAGAAGTTACATATACTCATATTTGGGTCTTTGTTTTTCCTGTTGGTCTATTTGCCAAGGTTGCTGTGCTTTGCTTTGTTTTGCCAGTACCTTGCTATTTTTATTACTATTTGGCTTATAATATATCTTATATTATATAATATACACTAAATTCTATAGTAATAAGACTTCCAACATTGTTCATTTTGCTAGGATTTTGTTGGTGGTTTTGTTATCAGGGCTTCTCTCTCTCTTTCTTTGTTTCTTTCTTTGTTTCTTTGTTTCTTTCTTTCTTTCTTTTTTCTTTCTTTTTTTCTTTTTTGTGATTCCATATAACTGTTAGCATTTTTTCTATTTATGTAAAGAATGATATAGGGAAATTCAAGGGCATTGTACTGAATCTATAAATAGCTTTTAGTACAGTGCTCATTTCACAATATTAGTTCCAACAATCTATGCTCATGAGATGTCTTTTCAACTAATTTTTTTCCTATCTTCACATCTTTAAAGTCTGTATTATAGAGGTCCTTCAGTTCAGTGGTTTGGTTTATTTCTAGGTATGTTTGATGTGTGAGACTATTGTGAATGGGAGTATTTCCCTCATCTTATACTCTGTATGTTTGCTATTGATCTGTAGAGAAGCTTTTGATTTGTCTAAGGTTATCAACTATCCTGTTCCATATGTGAGTTTTATTAACATTTTTAGATGTTTATGAATCTTTTTGTAATCTATAATCTATAATGTGACATCAGGTGCAAATAGAGATGATTTGACTTCTTTCCTTATTTGTATGCCTTAAAGTGAAATTTCCTGTACTTGCCTTATTGATGAATGTAAGATTTTGATCACAGTTCTGAAAAGGAGTGAGAGATCAGATATCCTTTTCTCATCTCCAACTTCAGTAACACTTTTTTAGTTTTTAATCCATTTAGGATGAAGTTGTCTGTGGATTTCTTATATACAGCTTTTATTATATTGAAAAATATTCCCTATATTCTCTAGGATATTTTCATGAATCTGTGTTAGATTTTTAATGATTTTCTGTATCTATTGAATTATGTTACTCTTACCTTAAGTCTGTTTTTGATTTATTATATTTATTGACTTGCTTATGTAGATACACACCTGCATTTCTAAGATAAAGCTAAATTATTCCTGCCTCATCATCTTGATGTATATCTATATTCAGTTTGCAACAATTTTATAGTGTAATTTGAATGTGTTCATCAGAGATATTCATGTATAATTTTTTGTAGTTTACTCAAGTTCATTCTATCATCCTTCCAACCTTTCCTCTTCTTTTTGATGCCATTGTCATGTCTTTAGAGTTTAGTTCAGATACCAAAACAATACTTGTATCATAAAAGAAATTTTGGAATATGATTTGTGTTTCTATTATTTTGTGGAGTTTAAGGACTGATTGGAGGTAGAGCTTCCTGAATGCCTGTAGAATTTTTTAGCTTGGAGAATTTTTAAGTTGTTGGTTTCCTTGTTGTTTGACTGAACCCAGATATTCATATATTCTTTCATGTTTTTCCATCTTAGTATAACATAGGGTTTGAAACTATTTTCTAATAGGCTGAATTTGTATGCTGATCTTTGGTTGTAATGCTCTCTGTTCATTTCTGATTTTACTAATTTTAGTCTTCTCTTTATACTTCCGTGTCTTCCCAACAAACCAGCTCTTAAATACTTTGAACCAAATCTTGACATGGTTCTATTTCATTGAAATCTACTCTGATTTTTCACTATTTCTTCTATCACCTGGGTTTCTGTTGTGGATAGCCTTGGGCTTGTATTTTGATGCTAATTCCTCTCTTCAGAGGGGCTGCAGATGAGGAGTTGCCTTGTGAACTTTCTCCCCACTTTAACTTTTCAAATAAAGACTTGAGTCAATGATAGGGCAGGAGAAAGGGAGAGGACCTCAAAGTTTAAGGGGAGGAGCCACGGGGATCAACAGGAAGGAAAGGAGCTATGGGGAATTCACAGAGAGGCTACAGGGAGAGAAGCTTGTGGCCTGGAGAAACTACAATTTATATGGGATAATATAGATGGAATTAGAGTAGTGTAGTGGGAGATCTGCCCAGTCTAGGCTTATAGCTTGTTTGTTAACTGATTGAATTGAGATTTCTTTTACCAGGGTTGGAAACAAAGTAGCAACAAAATGGTGCCCAAGGTTCTATTTAGAACCTAACAAACTTGAAATAAAAAGTTCACTGTTCTGAAGCCCAGAACCGCTCCGGCAGTGATATAGGCTGCAGCAGTATGGGTTGGAAGCTGACTAGGTCTGAGAGGCTCCTCCCAACCAATAAATAGAGTTAAAAGGTACAAAGTGTTCCAGACCGGTAATTCATTGATATAAGAGAGATACATAGCATCTTGATACTTAAGATGGAAAAAAAAACCAAATATCTTGTTGGCTTTATGTGATGATATTTTGAATGGTTTGATAGGGATGGATTTAGAGGAAAAAGTCATTGGTATTGTAATACTTATTCTCTCAATTTACTGTCATCTCAAAAGACAGGCCCTAGACCAAAAAATTCCTTGCCTTAGAAGACACAAGTAACACTAGAACTAAAGGTTCAGGATTTCATAGGTCAAAATAAGGCAGATGCTGCAATATTAGAATTGCAACATAAAGAGAAGCTAAGATTATGGAAGCAGGGTTTAGTACAGAAGATATAGGAAGTTATAGAGCAGCATGAACAACAGAGAGAGAAATTTAAGATTTGGCAATGTGGCCTAGAGGCAAGACTAGAGTTGAAGACCAGGAAATTATAGAACAGAATAAGAAACAGAAGGAGGAGAATGAAGGTGAGAGACAGGAGTTAGAAAAGATGCTAAAACAAAGGATGCAGCAGTTCACATATCAGACTCTCTGAGCAGCAGAAAGAAAAACATGAGGATTGGAAGCTAGACTTGAGGAATAACCTTTTAAAATTAATCAATCAAAATAAAATGGACAGCAGACTATCAGAATTGCAATATAAAGAAAAGAACAAAATGTGGAGGCAGAACCTTGAACAGAAAATACAGGAACTCAAGGAAAAGGAAAATACTCAGGTAGAGATAGAAGATAAAAGTAGAGAAAGGCAACCAAATGTTATTAAAAAACAAACTTTTGTCTATCCAGTCAATATAGAACAATGACCTCCAGATGACATCATCCACAGGGTTATCAGGAATTCTAATGGCAACCTGTGCATGTGTTAGATTTGAGAAAATTTAAGGAAAGTAGCACTAATTTTGGAATGCA
The DNA here is from genome assembly GCA_964023405.1 of Apodemus agrarius. Classification (NCBI taxonomy): domain Eukaryota; kingdom Metazoa; phylum Chordata; class Mammalia; order Rodentia; family Muridae; genus Apodemus; species Apodemus agrarius. Next base: position 9,143,695 of record OZ030021.1, read on the forward strand.
TTCACCATTTGTAAAGCAAATTCTGAGTTCATGGGCTATTAAAAATAGAATAATCCCCCAATACTTGAAGGATATGGCAAGAGCAATACTAGAACTTGCTGCTACTTTACATTGGGTTGCATGGTGTAGAGATGAAGCAAGGGAGATAGCAGGACAAAATAGAGCCGGGGTAGAGAGATTTCTGCCGACCAACTGGTTGGTGAAGGTCGCTTTGCTGAGGTAGAGGTGCAGGCTATATATTACAAAGAAATTCTAGGCTTGTATCGATTGTCAGCTTTAAAGGCCTGGGACAAAGTTGCAGAATCAGGGAAAAGACTTGAACCATTTACTCAAGTCAAGCAAGATACACAAGAAACATTCCCTATCTTTTTACAAAGACTAACCTCAGCTGTGGAAAGGAGAATATCAGATTCTGCAGCAAGGAAGGCAGTATTTGAATCTTTAGCTTTTGAGAATGCAAATATTGAATGCAGGGAAGTAACCAGATCACTGAGGGCAAGGTCAGCATCAATAGATGAGTGGATTAGATGTACAGCTGATGTTATATCTCACTCACCTGATGTGACTGTAATAGAAGCTGCCTAGAAATGACCCAAAATTTCAAATATTTTAATAGTGGTGAGTGGGGTCATCTCAGAAATAACTGTAGAAAAAAAGGGGCCTATGCCATTTGGAATATGTCAAAGGTGTGGCAAAGGCTAACCTTTGACTAGGGAATGTAGAGCAACAACAGACAAATGGGGCAACATCCAGCCAACAAACTCCCACTGTGGCCTCTCACAGGCTCCAATGCCAGGCAGAGAGTATTCTCTTCCTCAGGACAATTAAGAGTCACTGATGCAAAAACAGATGTTCTGAGACAAGATAAGGCTAAGACAAGTTCTATAGACAATTCAGAAAGCCTCAAAGAAACCCAAAAACAAATATTTTGGCAAACTTCTATAGAGGATCATAGGCCAAAACTAAGAATCTTAGTAACCAATATTAAGATTGAAGGTATGGTTGACACTGGAGCAGATGTCGCCATTCTCCAAAATCTTGGCCTGTAAGTTGGCCGTTTCAAGAAGTAGATATCCACTTTCAAGGAGACGGGATCTTATCCCAAATAAAGCAAAGTACCAGATGGCTTAAATGTATAGGACCAGAAGAAGGTCAGGTAGAAATTTTCTTTTATTGTTAAGAATAGACTTCGATATTTTGGGTTTTTTGCTATTCCAAATGAACTTGAGAATTGTTCTTTCTAACTCTATAAAGAATTGGGGTGGAATTTTAATGGGGTTGCAGTGAATCTGTAAACTGCATTCAGTAAGACATCCATTTTTACTATATTAATCCTGCCAACCCATAAGAATGGAGGTCTTACCATCTTCTGAAGTCTTCTTCGATTTCTTTCTTCAGAGACTTGAAGTTCATGTCATAAAGATCTTTCACTTGCTTAGTTAGAGTCACACCAAGATATTTTATATTATTTGTGACTATTCTGAAGGGTGCTATTTCCCTAACTTCTTTATCAGCCTGTTTATCTTTTGATTAGAGAAAGGCTACTGATTATTTAGAGCTAATTTTATATCCAGCCACTTTGCTTAAGTTATTTATCAGTTATAGGCGCTCTCTGAGAGAATTTTTTTGTTTGCTTATGTATACTATCTGTGAATAGTGATATTTTGTCGTCCTCCTTACCAATTTGCATCCCTTTGATCTCCTTGTGTTGTCTAATTGCTCTGGCTAGAACTTAGAGTACTATATGGGATAGGGAGTGAGTGGGCAGCTTTGCCTAGTCCCCAATTTTAGGGGAATTGCTTCAAGTTTCTCTCCATTTTGTTTGATATTATTTATTGGTTTGCTGTATATTGCTTTTATTATATTTGGGTATGAACCTTGAATTCCTGATCTCTCCAATACTTTTATCATGAATGGGTGTTGTATTTTGTCAAAGGCTCTTTCAGTATCTAAATGAGATGATAATGTGATTGTTTTCTTTGAGTTCATTAATATTTTGGATTACATTGATGGATTTCCTTATATTGAACCATACTTGCATTCCTGTGATGAAGCCTACCTGATCCATGGTGAATGATCATTTTGATGTGATCTTGGATAGAGTTTGAGAGAATTTTCTTGAGTATTTTTGCATCTATATTCATAAGGAAAATTGTTCTGAAGTTAGGTCTTTTTGTGGTTTAGGTATCAGTATAACTGTGGGTTCATAGAAAGAATTTGGTAATGTCGTTCTTTTTCTATTTTATGGAACAGTTTGAGAAGTATTGGTATTAGATCTTTTGATACCTATACTGATAGAATTCTGCACTAAAACCATCTGGCCCTAGACTTATTTGATTTGGAGACTTTTTTTTTTAATGAAATGTTTTGAATCTTTTTCTTTTCTTTTCTTTTCTTTTCTTTTCTTTTCTTTTCTTTTCTTTCCTTTCCTTTTCTTTTCTATATTCTTTGTTTACCTTCCAAATGATTTCCCCTTTCCTGGTTCCCCCCTCCCCATAAGTCCCATAAGCCCTCTTCCCTCTGCCCATTCCCCAATCAAACCCCTCCCACTTCTCTGCCCTGGTAATCCCCTACATTGCTGCATTAAGCCTTTCCAGGACCAAGGCCATCTCCTTCCTTCTTCTTGGGAATCATTTTATATGTTAATTGTGTTTTGGGTATTTAGAGCTTCTGGGCTAATATCCACTTATCTGTGACTGCATTCCATGTGTGTTCTTTCATGATTGGGTTACCTCACTTAAGATGATATTTTCCAGATCCAACAATTTGCTGAAGAATTTCATGAATTCATTGTTTTTAATTGCTGAGTAATTCCACTGTGTAAATATACCACATTTTCTGTATCCATTCCTCCATTGAGGGACATCTGGATTCTTTCCAGCTTCTGGCTATTAGAAATAAGGCTGCTATGAACATAGTGGAACATGTGTCCTTATTCCATGCTGGGGAAGCCTCTAATGACTGCTTCTATTTCCTTAGAGATTATGAGATTGTTTATATGGTTTGCCTGATCCTGATTTACTTTGTTACCTGTTATCTGTCTAGAAAATCATCTAGATTTTCCAGTTTTGTTGAAGATAGACTTTTGTTGTAGAATAATTTTTTGGATTTCCTCAGTTTCTATTGTTATATATCCCTTTTCTTTCCTGATTTTCTTAATTTGGAAACTGTCTCTATGCCCTCTAGTTAGTTTGGCTAATGGTTTATCTATCTTATAGATTTTCTCAAAAAACCAGTTGCTAGTTTTGTCGATTCTTTGTATAAGTTCTCTTCATTTCCACTTGGTTGATTTCAGCCCTGAGTTTGATATTTCCTGCCATCAACTCCTCTTGGGTGTGATTACTCCTTTTTGTTCTAGAGCTTTCAGATGTGCTGTTAAACTGCTAATGTATTATTTCTCCAATTTCTTCATAGAGGCACTCATGTCTATGAGTTTTTCTCCTAGCACTTTCATTGTGTCCCATAAGTTTAAATATGTTTTTCCTTCATTTTCATTAAATTCTAGAAACTCTTTTATTTCTTTATTTCTTTCCTCACCAAGTTATTATTGAGTAGAGAGTTGGTCAGCTTCCACATGTATGTGGGGTTTCTGGTTTTGTTGTTGTTATTGTTGTTGCTGTTGCTATTGTTGTTGTTGTTACTGTTATTGAATGAAGACTTATTGAATGAATACTTGCCTTAGTGCATGGTGGTTTAATAGAATAAATGGGATTAGTTCAATGTTCTTGTGTCTGTTGATGATTTTTTTTATTTTATTTTATTTTATTTTTTATCTGATTATATGGCCTAGTTTTGAGAAGGTACCATCAGTTGCTGAGAAGAAAGTATTTTCTTCTTTTTAGGGTGAAATTTTTTTAAAGATATTTTTAAATCCATTTGATTCATAACTTCTTTGTTTTACTATGTCACTGTTTAGTTTCCATTTCCTTGATCTGTTCATTGGTGAGAGTGTTGTGTTGAAATCTCCTCCTGTTGTGTGAGGTTCAATGTTTGCTCCGAGCTTCAGTAACGTTTCTACTCTAGCTCATTTCTCGGGACCATCTGCTTGGAAATTTTTTCTAGCCTTCTACTTTGAGAAAGTGTGTGTCTTTTTCACTGGGATATGTTTCCTGTATGCAGCAAAATACTGGGTCCTATTTACATATCCAGCCTGTTAGCCTATATCTCTTTATTGGTGAATTGAGTCCATTGATAATGAGAGATATTAGGTACCAATGACTGTTGTTTCCTGTTATTTTTGTCCTTAGAGGTGGAATTATGTTTGTGTGTTTCACTTCTTTTTGTTTTTATGTTTTTTTTTTTTTGTGTGTGTGTGTGTGTGTGTGAAAAGATTACTTTCTTGCTTTTACTTGGGTATAGTTTCTTTCCTTGTGTTGGAGTTTTCCTTCTATTATCCTATGCAGGGCTGGATTAATAGGATATTGTTGAAATTTGGTTTTATCATGGAATTCCTTGTTTTTTCCATCTTTGGTAACTGAGATATCTGCTGGGTATAGTAGCCTTGGCTGGCATTTTTGTTCTCTTAGGGTTTGTATAGCATCTGCTCAAGATCTTCTGGCTTTTAGAGTCTTTCTTGGAAAGTCTGGTGTAATTCTGATAGGTCTGCCTTCATATGTTACTTGACATTTTCCCTTACCGTTTTCAAGATTCTCTCTTTGTTCTGTCCGTTTGATATTTTAATTATTGTGTAATGGGTAATGGGAGGAATTACTTTTCTGGTCCTATTTGTTTGGAGTTCTGCAGGCTTCTTGTATGGTTATTGGGCATCTCTTACTTGGTGTTAGGGAAGATTTCTCCTATAATTTTGTTGAAGATGATTGTTGGCCCTTTGAATTGGGAATCTTCACTTTCTTCTATACCTACTATTCTCAGGTTCTTTCTTTTCATCTCATCCTGGATTTCTTGAATGTTTTGAGTTAGGAGTTTTACCACTTTTTGTATTTTCCTTGTCTGTTGTGTCAATGTCTTCCATGGTATCTTCTCTACCAGAGAGTCTCTCTTTTATCTCTTGTTTTCTGTTGGTGATGCTCACATCGGTGATTTCTGCTCTCTTTTCTAGGTTTTTCCATCTTCAGGGTTGTTTTCTTTGTCTCCCTTTGTGTTTTCTTTAATGTTTCTATTTCCAATTTTAGATCCTCGATGACTTTATACATTTCCTTCATCTGTTTGGCTGTGTTTTTCTGTATTTGTTTAAGGGATTTATGTGTTTCTTCTTTAAGGGCTTCTACTTGTTTACCTGTGTTCGCCTGTATTTCTTTAAGTGAGTTATTTATGTCCTTCTTAAAGTCCTCTATCATCTTCATGAGATGAAAAGATAGATGTAAATATTCCTTTACATGTGTGTTGTGATATCCAGGGCTTGTTATGGTGGGAGTATTAGGCTCTGATGTTGCCACATAGTATTGGATTTTGTTTCTTATGTTTTTGTGCTTTCCTCTTGCCATCTGGTTATCTCTGGTATTAACTGGACTCACTGCCTCTGACTAGAGCTTGTTTCTCCTGTGATCCTGTGATCCTGTGACCCTGTAGGTTTTAGAACTCCTGGGAGTTGTGCAAATGAGGTGTGGGCTAAGTAAGTAGGGATCCAGAGCAGAGGTTATGCTTCCCCATAGGTACAAACCAGAAAGAATGAGGGTCTCTGACTGGACAGGGTATCTGAGTCCTGGGGTGCCAGGGGTCCTAGTGTTGAGGCAGGATTTTGGGTCTCACCTGTGATCCTGGATGAGGCATAACTCCTGGGGAGTAAAGCTGCAACTGGGGTGTGTGCTGAATGGGTTGAGATCTAGAGCAGAAGCTCTGCTACCAGCTCAGGTGCATGCCCTAAAGAGCTCTGAGGTCTACCTGGGTCAGGTATCTAATTTTATTGATTTTTATATATTGAAGCTTCACTTCATTTTGGGATGAAGTCTTTTTGATCACAGTGGATGACGATTTAATGTGTTCTTTGATGTGGCTTATAATTTTCTTTCTTTGTTGGATTTCATGTGGTTTGGGTATGAGGGTAACTATGGCTTCATAAATTAAGTTGTTCAATGTCTTTTGTTTGTTTCTATTTTGTGAAATAATTTGAGGAGGAATGGCATTGACTCCTTTTTTGAAAATCTGATAGAATTCTCTGATAAGTCCATCTAGTACTAAGCTTTGAGGGGATAGTTGTGACCGCTTCTACTTCAGGACTTACAGGTCTATTTAAACTGTTTATTAGATCTTGATTTAACGTTGCTAACTGGTACTGATCCAGGAATTATCCATTTCTTTTAGCATGTTTAATTTTCTATATCTAGATTTGTTTTTTATATTTATAAAAATTTTGTTTACTTTCATTTTCTGGATTTCCACAGTATCTGTTGTTATCTATCCCCCTTTCAGATCTTTTTTATTAATTTAGATCTTTTCCTCTATATTTGCATAATGTGACTAAAATGTTTTCAGTGTTGATTTTTTTCAAATAACACCTCTCCATTTCTTAACTTGATACTATTTCTATTCCATTTAGTTAGTTTGAATAAGGATTTTTCAATCTTGTTCTTTCTCAAAGAACCATCCGCTGGTTTCATACATTCATTGTGATATTCTCTTTGTTTCTATTTTATTGACTTTAGTCCTAAGTTTAACTTTTTTTTTTTTTGGCTGTCTTTTATTCTTCATTATGACTACTTCTTTTTAGGTTAGAGCTTTCACGTGTCCTGTTAAATTGCTAGTATGAGATAGCTCCAGTTTTGTTTGTTTGTCCTCCTGCACACCCTCCCCTCTGGTGCTTAGTGAAGCATATTTACCTCTTAGAACTGCTTCCATTGTGTTCCTTAAGTTTAGGGACTAATATTTATAGTCACTGTTGAGACGTGGGCATGTAAGTTGTGGTCATCATGTTTTTTTTTTATTTAGTTAAAACAGAAATGTAATAGTTTCAAAGTGGAAGAATTTGTTCTTGGTATCATCAAAAACATTTTAAGAAAAATAAGGAGGCTAGAAGATGGCTAACTGGAGCACTGACTGCTCTTGCATAGATCCTGAGTTCAATTACTAGAAACCACATGATAGCATGTAAAGGGATCAATGCCATTTTCTGGGGTGTCTGAAGACAGCTGCAGCATACTAATATAAATAACAATAATAAGAAAAATAATTAGAAATATTCAATACTTATAGAAAACACTCATATTTTTAAATGTAGCAGACATTCAACAAATGAAAAATATCTAATCAATAACATATTAAATGTAGAAGATAAGATCTGTTTACTTAGTTTTAAGAAAATAGTGTTCAAATCAATATGTACTAGTTATTGTTGATATATTGTAACCAAAAATCTAAAATGAATCATCTTTGATTAGGAAGAGTTTTTTTTAACTCATGGCATGGCACATAGTATTTGGTCATAAGATGAACACTGGGTTACAGCACTATACAGATGAGACAGTGTGCTCATAACTAGCACCAGGAGAGCAGAGACAAGCCATACCAGTGTTCAATAAGTTAGTCTTCTGTTTTTTGTTTTTGTTTATTCAGGCCACGCTTCTATCCCACTAGATATGGACATTTACATACAGGCAAGATGTTTCTTCTTAGTAGATCATAGTTAGACAGTTTCTGCCATGCATATGTCTCATACAAAGGTCTTCTCTTAGTCCAATAAAATTTACAACAGAAATTAAGCATCACCCATTTTTACCATTTTCAAACTCTCAGAAGATAAAAATTATTTATGACACTAAGAAACTCAAACACAGAAAAAATACCAAGCTTACTTCTAACATAACTCAGAGGGGGGAAAAACAATGGCCTTGATATGTATTTTACATGTTTAACATTAATCCCAAGTAGCAATGTTTGGATAGAAGTCAAAAAGTTCTGCTGGGGAACCACTGGCATACTTTTTTTTAATAGGGGCAATGACTTAATTTGTTAGCAATAAAACAATTCCTTAAACATTAGTAGTTGAATCCTAATCATGTATTTGCATCACTGATACATTTAATCTTGATACATTATTTGATGCAAATCAAGTCTACTTTTTTCTTTGCCCATGATCTACAGTAGTCTCCCAAATATCCATGTACAAGTAGAATAGTGCTACTCAATGTTGCTGTCTGTAGGTCGCATGTCTATCTCGCTAGCAAGAATGACACATCAGGATCCTTCCACAGACATTTATTGCGGGGTTGATTGCAGAGGCGAAAGACCATGAAAAAAAGAATGGTGTTGCTTAAATAGGCCTAGGCTAGACGTGTTTCTACCTGATTGGTGCACGCCACAATGCCTCATTAGTATGCTCCGGGTCTGAGCTGCGACCCACCAAACCTCTACCCGCGCATGCGCAGTAGGGCGCGGAGTGGAGTAAACAACAGCACATTGCTGATTCATCACAGGAAATGGGCGCCATCTTGTAATGGCGAACGTGGCTTTCTACAGCTGTCCCCTGAGACTTTTATTTTCATTTCAGTACATGCAGAAAGAATGATGAACACCCTGAAATAAGAAGGAACACCCTAGTACAAAACCAAAAAACTGAGTCATGATGAGATGCTTCTTATAATGAGGTTACTATAAAGTATATAATTCTACAAAATAATGCCAATGAATTTGACCTATATTAATATGTAAGGAAGTCAAATGAAAGGTTTGATGACTGTTTCAGTTAAAGAGGTTAAAGACTAGCAACTGATTCAGATATTATCAAATGTAGATTTGATGCAGCCACATATTTAAACCACAGAACCAAATCCAAATGTTCTCATTAAATAGAACAATTATTGGATGACCTGTTTCTACAGTTTTTTATAGATTTATTCTACTGAAATATAGATTTCCAAGTCAAAAACATTTTCATTAAGAACAAAGAAAGAGGGGAAGAACAGATGACAAGATGCAAACCAAGCTTGTGCTCTGAATTTTGTGTCTGATTTTTTCACTCAGCAATCCACTACATACATTAGTGTAGATTCAGTGATCAGCATGCATTATGAAATGTGCTTGTGCAATTTGATGTGAGTTTCAAGAAGTATAATTATAGAAAATTGGACCTTGCATTTCTCCTTTAAAATCAAACAAAGCTAAAGAAGCTATTCTTTGATTTAGATGAAAGCTTAGATAGTTCACTGAATCAAAGGGACAGAAGAATATCATAGAGACAGATTGCTCTCATCACTAATATTTTCAAATAATGCTTTACATTAAAGATTATTAAAAATTTTATCTATATTGTTTCATTTGCCATTTGATCTATTTAGCACTTATTTATTAATGTTGTAAAAAATCAAATTGTCAAACAAGGGATCACTCCTCTCATTTGCATAGCTTTCTCACGTCCACTTTACTTGACCTCTATATTTTTATAAAATAAGACACTGTATGAAAATATAGTCACTGATATTAAAGAAGGTACTGGCTGATGCTTACATATCCAAGACAAAACAGGAACAAAATATATTCTGACTATGCAGTATAGATAAATAGATAAGACATAGGAATAAGTAATAAACAATACTTGTCATCTATTCTCAATAAAAACTACAAAGTTTTGGAAATAAGAAAATATAGAATATATGAAGGACATTGTTAAACAAATTAATCAGTTGACATACAGAAAGTCTCCAACAAACTTGACAGACATGTTTATTTTTCAATTTTAGATCATCAGTTCTCTGACACAAATTTCTGTAATAGCTAACACTTGAAAAAATCTTGTGGTAGAGACCTAGGAATAAAATACATGTTCATAAGACATTTGAATGAAGACTATGGAGAATACCTATTACCTTGGTTTAGGATAAGATATTTTTAGCTAAGACACAATAAATATTAACTTTTTAAAATGGATTTATTTAGAGATATGATAAACAGTCAGACAGACAGATGATAAATACACACACACACACACACACACACACACACACACCAGGTGAATAATTGCTGGAAAGAACCAAGATGTGCCCCAACAGAGGAATGGATACAGAAATTTGGTACATTTACACAATGGAGTACTACTTAGCTATTACAAACAATGAATTCATGAAATTCTTAGGCAAATGGATGGAACTAGAAAATATCAGTCTGAGTGAGGTTATCCAATCACAAAAGAATATACATGGTTTGCACTGATAAGTGGATATTAGGCCAGCAGCTTAGAATACCCAAGATATAATTCACAGACCACATGAAGCCCAAGAAGAAGGAAGATCAAAGTGTGGATACTTCGGTCCTTCTTAGAAGGGGGAACAAAATACCCATTGGAGGAGATACAGAGACAGAGTATGGAGCAGAGACTGAAGCAAAGGCCACCCAGAGACTGCTCCGACTGGGGGTCCATACCTTATAGATTTACCAAACTCAGACACTATTGTGGATGCCAACAAGTGCTTGCTGACAGGAATCTGAGATAGATGTCTCCTAAGAGGCTCTGCCAGTGCCTGACAAATACAGAGGTAGATGTTCTCAGTCAACCATTGGACTGAGCACAGGGTCCCCAGTGGAGGAGCTGGAGAAAGAAACCAAGGAGCTGAAGGGGTTTGCAGCACCATAGGAGGAACAACAATATAACCAACCAGTAACCCCAGAGCTCCCAGGGACTAAACCACCTACCAAAGAGTACACATGAAGGGAGCCATGGCTTCAGTCACATATATAGCAGAGGATGGACTGGTCAGACATCAGTGAGAGGAGAGGGCCTTGGTTCTGGGAAGGCTCATTGCCCCAGTGTAAGGGAATGCCAGGACAGGGAAGTGGGAGTGAGTGGTTTAGTGAGCAGGGGGAGTGGGAAAGGAATATGGGGTTTTGGGGGGAGGGATGAGGAAAGAGGATATTTGAAATGTAAATAAAGAAAATATCTAATAAAATGTAAAACAGGTGAATAATTATCTGATGAATTGAACTGTACATAAAACACATCCGCCTCTTTAATAAATTATCAACTAATTAATTAATAATTAATTATCTAATAAACTTAACTGTACATAAAAATATCCCACCTCTCTCTCTCAGACAAACACACATGCACACAAACACACACGTGTGTATTAGTGCATTTGTGAATGCTAAGACATGCATGTGGAGGCAACGGAACAACTTTCAGGACCCAGTTTTCTCCTCCTATAATGTAGGTTCCTGGATTCCTAATCATATATCATTAGGCTCATGGCAGTGAGCTAACTTATTCCACTGAATCAGGAATCTGGAACTTGTAAAGGATTCTAGAACTTAATGACCCTATATAGATATATGCATATATTTTAAATATATACTTATTAAGATGCATGCATATATACAAATTTATATATAATATTATACTCCACTTAATTTTTAAAACTGTTTACATGATTTAAATTTTGCTGTCTGTTTCAGAGTGTGACTTATATATATATATATATCTGTGAATATGTACATGTGGATATATAAGTATAGAAGCCAGAAGGCAACCATAAATGTCTTTGTTTTAAATCAGGTCTCTCAGTAGCCTGGAAATTCCCAAGTTGGCTGGGTGCATTCGATAGCAGACCACAGTTGTCAGGCTGCCTTTGCAGAATATAAAGTAGTGGCATTACAGATGCAGGCTACTGTGTTGGGTTGGCATTTTGTTATATTGCTTGTATGGACCAATCTGAGGCCATTTACTTTAAAGTCCAGTACATTACTAACTCTCCAATATATTCCCAGTCCCTTATTCTTAAGTGACTAATTTCTGTTTTTCTTGTTGTTGTTGTTGTTGTTTGTTTTTTTTCTTTTTTTTCTTTTTCTTTTTCTTTCTTTTTTTTTTTTTTTTTTTTTTTTTTTTTTGAGACAAGGTTTCTCTGTGTAGTCCTGGCTGTCCTGGAACTCACTCTGTAGACCAAGCTGACCTCGAACTCAAAAATCCGCCTGCCTCTACCTCTCAAGTGCTGGGATTACAGGCATGTGCCACCACGCCTGGCTGTTTTTTGTTTTTTTTTTGTTTTTTTTTTTGTTTGTTTTTTTTTGAAGTGACTAATTTCTATTAATGAATTTCTTAGGTATTCATGAAGATTGTATATAAATGTAAAATGTATTACAAATTGATCATATTCAAATTTTATTTCGTGCACCATTTGCCTACAAAATATTTTCATTTTGTTTAAATTAGTACCATGTTAAGTTCCTGCCTTCTTTACTATAAACATATTTATTATTTTCATTTTAAGCACTCATCGAATTTAAATCTAAGACACAATTGCAATGGCTGTTGGTATGCAAAAGAATTTTGACACTTCAATTTTTATTGAGACACAATATATAATAGGAAGACCAACCACTCTTTGATCACAGTGTAACCTTGTGTGAACAGTTCTATTTTTTGATCAGCCAACAATTTTCAAGAAAGATGAACGACAATGTACAGTCTTAAAATATATAACTATTTTTAGAGAGAAAATAGAAGAGATGGCTCAGTGGTTAAGAGCACTTATTACTCTTCCAGATGTCCTGAGTTCAATTCCCAGCAACCACATGGAGGCTCACAACCATCTGTAATGGGATCCAATATCCTCTTCTGCCATGTCTGAAGATAGCTACAGTTTTCTCAAATACCTAAAATAAATAAAATCTTAAAAAAAAATAAAACCAGAGTAGAATGTTAATCTCTATTAGAAAGATAATAGAGTACTATTGATAATAGAAAGATAATAAAGTACTCAGACCCACTGTTCTTGATGGGCCTTTCCCCAACATCAGTCAGCATTCTGTAGCTGCTTTTCTTCAGATTCCAGGTCTTCCTCATTCAGTGTTCCACATTCTTTTCATCTTCCATTTTTCCCATCTTTATTTTTACCTCTCACCATTTTCATTACATACTTTTTTTCTTACTCCTTTTTTTATTCGATATATTAATTTACATTTCATATAATTTCCCCCTTTCCAGGTTCCCCCCCTCTCTGCAAGTCCCATAAGCCCTCTTCCCTCCCCCTGTTCCCCCATTCACCCCTTCCCTCTTCCCTACAGTGCTGCATTAAGCCTTTCCAGAGTCAGGGGCCCTTCCTTCCTTCTTCTTGGACATCATTTGATATGTGGATTGTGTGTTAGGTATTCCAGTCTTCTAGGTTAATATCCGCTTATCAGTGAGTGCTTACCATGAGTGTTCTTTTGAGATTGGGTTACCTCACTTAGGATGATGTTCTCCAGCTCCATCCATTTGTCTAAGAATTTCATGAATTCATTGTTTCTAATGGCTGAATAGTACTTCATTGTGTATATATGATGGCACACTCCTGTAATCCCAGCCCTTGGGAGACAGAGGCAGGCGGATTTCTGAGTTCAAGGCCAGCCTGGTCTATAGACTGAGTTCCAGGACAGCCAGGGCTATACAGAGAAACATTGTCTCAAAAAAAAAATAAAAACAAACAAACAAACAAACAAAAAAACCAAGCCTTGAACTTCATTACATACTAATGATGTTCATTGTGAGAAAATAGAGTGTATGGGAATGATGCTTAGACTGTAAGTTCCCACTTTGCCATCATTACAATGTAGGTAACATGAAACAAATGGCTAAATGAAATAAGTCCTATATAAATATGTGTCACTCTAAGATATTGTCAACAAGCCTCACACATTCAAGCAGTGAATCTCAGAAAGAGAGCAAAAACATATTAAAAATAAAACTGACTAGATAAATGGAGGATAGAATAATTAAATCTGTAATACATCAAGTAAAGAAAGAAGTTAGGGTAGAATCCAAATGGTGGACTTACTTTAATGAGTATCAGTATTTCTTCTAAATATTTGTAATATGTCTATAATTAAGTGGAGTGAAAAAAGAGACAATTATAACCATTACTATAATAGTTGCTTCATGAACCTTCAAGTTTCTGGAAAATTGGTACCCATTTTACTATGTTACCATATAACTTAAATATGTAAAATTATTCTTTGTTACATGAAATGTCATAAAATTAAAAATGTGAGAATACCTAAGGAAAAATAATGAAACAACTTTACAAAAATAATTTCTGATACTCTTTTTGGACTAGAAGTAAAGTGAGAAAAAGTAAATGATAAAAAGAGGGGGGTGAAGAAACTAATAATTTTAATGAAAAGACAAAAAGTGTGAAACAAGATTTGAAATAAAATGCTGTCTTTTTCTATTACAAATGAGGTTCCCATTGCATTTGGAGATCCTGAAGTGATCAATTCCTGTAGCAGGCAGAACTCCCAGTAGAGGGATAAGGACAGCAACTGTCCCACAATACCTTCCACCTAAAATGTGTTCTGCCTATAAGATGTGCAGCGACAATGAGCATAGATGGAGGAATGGCCAGCCAATGACTGCCCCAAACTGAGATCCGTTCCATAGACCTGAACCAATCCCTGACACTATTAATGATTCTCTGTTAACATTCTGAGTCTAGCATAACTGTCCTCTGAAAGACTCCACCTAAAATCCATTGGAATGTGATACAGGAACCCACAGCCAAACATTAGATGGAAGTTGGGGAATCTGGAAGAATAGGAAAAAGGATTGAAAGGACTCAAAGAGGACAGGGCTTCCACAGGAAGACAAACTAACCTGGACCCTTGGGGAATCACAGAGACTCGACCTCAAACCAAAGAGCAAACATGGGATGGGCCAAGGCCACTTTGCACATATGTAACAAACTTGGCTTTTATTTTTATTTTTTATTTTTGTTTTTTGTTTTTTTTTTTTCCGAGACAGCAATTCTCTGAATAGCCCTGGCTGTCCTGGAACTCACTCTGTAGACCAGGCTGGCCTCCAACTCAGAAATCCACTTGCCTCTGCCTCCCAAGTGGTGGGAATACAGGCGTGTGCCACCACCACCCCTCCACAAACTTGGTTTTTATGCAGGTCCCCCAACAACTGGTGTGGGGGCTGTCCCTGAATCTGTTGCCTGTTTGCCTGTTTGGTGGACAGCCTGCAAAACCTGTTTCCATAACCGTGTACCTTGACTGACTTTAAGTGACAAAGGATGTGCCTAGCGCTGCAGTTACTTTTGTCCGAGGGGTACTGGAAATGGTGGGTGTATTGATTGAGGGGATGAGTAGGAAGGAATGGGGGGCGGATCTGTTTGAGGGAGCACAGGGATAAGAGGGAGGCTGATAGTTAAATGTAAAGTTCATAAAAAGATGAAGTCATAGAAGGAAATATTAAATATAAGCTTATTTTTGTTATGTATAAGATAAGGCACATACACAACATATTTATATTTATTTAATATAACCTAGATGCCAGGAGCCATGTAAGGGAGTCTAAAATCTAGCAGGTGACATTATTGCTGAATGGTTTTCACAGTGGACTGTGAGTCATTATGAATGAACACTTCAAGTTAAGGCAAAGGGACTACATTTTAGGAAATATTATTTTTATATGTATGCATTACCTGTTATTAAATATATATAAGATAATTAGTAGGTATAAGCCCACTCTTTGGGGCAAGTTCCTGTAGATCTACCAATATGTACTGTCTTATAGTGATGCTGTATAAATAGATGATTTCTTAATTCTTGATGATGATCCAATAGGAATTCCTAAAATTAGACTAATAATTATTACACCCTTTATAGTAGGATTGCTATTAAAGCCCGCTCTGATATGAAGACTGCATTTAGAATGCTGCTAGTCTTCATGTGTCATGAGTTAATTGCTTTTGAGTGAGAAAACAGGCATTTACAACTTAGAGCATATTCCAAGAAGTTATCAAACAGTTAATTAAGTCATAAAAGGGAACTAACAATTTATTGTAGGTGCAAAGATGGAAGATAAAAATATTGGCTGGGTTTCTCTATACAAAACATCACTGTTAACTTAGTCATAAAAAATATATTTTTTAACTTTCAGTCAACCTGTGAAGCTAGTGACATATAATGAATGTCTAACTAGATAACTACTCTTAATAAAAATGCATGTAAACATATCTGTTATAAATGTCTTATTCCATTTAAGAGTTGAATTTATATTTAAACTTTTAGTGAACTTTTGTGAAAAAATAATAAAGCATGCTTGGAATAACCATGTGATCTTTTCCCCTAAAAAAGATTTGAACACCTGTGTAGAAATGAATAGAGGAACTCCTTAGCTCATCCCTGCTGTTAAGTGGCAGGTGTTAATTCCACCAGAGGCCTGCAGCTTCTGGCTTGAGAGTAATTTAGAATCAAGATAGGCAAATGTTAGCAATAAATGAGAAAGCCACCCTAATTTCTCCCAGGACCAAGTCTTCTCCCACCAGACTCATTCTCCTCAGCTACCATCTCTCCTGAGTGGTTACAGACAAAAACAAAATAACAACAACAACAAAAAAAAACCCAAAACAACAAAACAAAACAAAATATACAAACAAAAAAGCCAACTGACTGTTTCATACAAAAACATCACTAAATATAAGGATATGGTAAAACTGAAATTTAAATGTGGTAAAAAATAAAAAGGAAATAATGAGCAAATATTAAGCAACACGTTGGTAGCATAATTATACTAACATTTTCTAAATGGACTTTAAAACATAAAGTTATAGTGACCATAAAACCTACCAACTTGTAGTAATTATATAATGTCCACTAAGAACATAAAAACAAATTTGAATATATATGATTCCAATAAAGTAATTCCCAAGACACAAGTATATGATGTTTTTAATTATCAACAAAGGCAAGACATGCAGATAAGATAAATAAATGACACTGCAATTAAAACTAATATTGGATACACACAAAAAGATTCTCTAAAATAAGTGAAACATTGGGTCACAAAGGTACTTAAGCAATTCTGATATGGTTATAAATATCCAGGACTATCTTGTCTGCTAATTAAGATAGAACAAAAATAAAACATCATGTTTTAAAAGATTTATTTTATTTAGAAGAGTACACTATTGTTCTCCTCAGACACACCAGAAGAGGGCATCGGATCACAACCATTACAGATGGTTGTGAGCCACCATGTGGTTACTGGGAATTGAACTCAGGACCTTTGGAAGCACAATCAGTGCTCTTAACCACTGAGCCATCTCACCAGCCCAAAATAAAACATCTTTAAACACTATATATATGATTGGAAGATAAGTAACTCATTTTTGCAAAATATTTTTAATTTTTTTGCTCTCATATATTACATCCTAGCCACAGTTTCCTCCTCTCCCTCCAGTTTTCCTAGTTCCTTTGTCTCTATCTGTCACCTCTACTCAAATCTGCTCCTCCATTTTCCTTCTAAGAAGATTGGACCCATGAGGGAATATCAGTAAAAAACAGCATAACAAATTACGATAAAACTGAGCACATACCCTCATATCAAGTCTTGGAGAAGCAACTCAATTAGAGGAAAAGCATCCCAAATAAGCAAAAGAGTAAACTTCCACATGTTAGAGTCCTGCAGAACAGCAAACTACCCAACCCATAACATATATGCGGAGGATCTACCTTAGACTATACTGAATCTCTGATGGTTGATTCAAACTCTGTGAGGCCCCGTGAGCCCTGCTTAGTTGATTGTGTGGGACCTATTCTTGTAGTATCCTCTATTTCTGATTCCTACAATCATTCCTTCCCCTCTTCCCCAAGTTCCATCTTCGGTTTGGCTTTGGACCTTTGCATCTTCATCCATCAGATGCAGAATGAAGCTTCTCTAGTGCCAATCAGGTTAGGAGCTCTGGTCTATGAGTGTAGAATAATATTATTCAGAATCATTTTGCCACCATTTTCTTTCTTTTCTTTTCTTTCCTTTTCTTTCTTTCTTTCTTTCTTTCTTTCTTTCTTTCTTTCTTTTCTTCTTCTTCTTTTTCTTCTTCTTCTTCTTCTTCTTCTTCTTCTTCTTCTTCTTCTTCTTCTTCTTCTTCTTCTTCTTCTTCTTCTTCTTCTTCTTCTTCTTCTTCTTCTTCTTCTTCTTCTTCTTCTTCTTCTTTTTGGACTAGTGTTTGCTTCTAATTTAGGTTTCTGCTCTATACAGCGTATGTTTCCCTAAAATCCAGATAGTGTCAGATGTGAGATTCCTCTCAAGTTTCACCTCAGATGTAACCTGAAATTGAACTAGTCACTGGTTAGCTACTCCCACAAGTTTTGTGACACTTTATTAATGTGACAATATTAAAAAAGATACAAAAATATTGGGAAAAATATTATAATGCTATATAACAAAATTCAAAGACATTTCTAAATGATTGCATTTATTATAAAACAATAATAGAAACATAATCATATAGACAGATCTTTTGTTGGGAAAACCAGAAAATAATTCAAAACTACTCAAGAAAACTGGAAAACCACTAAAGAGTTTAAGTGCTTTACTAGGTAGCCCACTGACCAGAGTGTTGGCCTTTCTTTCACTTCAGCTTCAGTTATCCTGAAAATCATCAACATGAAATGTACTTTTCATTAAGAAAATCTGATGCCTAAATTATTAACTTCCTGAATCATATACCTTTTATTTATTTCCTTCTTTTTTTTAAAGAATGCTTTAGTGGGTAACTTCTGCCAGAATCTAATTAGCCAGGAAACCTGAATTTGGGACACATTCTTTTTTTTTTTATTTTCTATATTATTTCTTATGTCAGCTTCAGAATTAAGAATGAAGTTTTTCCTTGTCTTAAGAAATAATTCTGTTACTTACAACCTAAATTTTATGTCTTACATATGTCTCTGTAGTATCTTGATTTTCAAACAGAATAATATTGCAAAAGATAGAAATAAATCTATATTTTTAGCTTGTTACTACTGAGATTTTTTTTAGGTTACTCAAAATTTTTGATACATAATTAAAGCATGATAATGATTCAAAATTAAAAATCTGGCTTCAAGTACATAAAGTAACATTGGAAACTATGCATCAATTTTGCACTGAGATGAGATTCTCATTCCTGCCTTGACGTTTTATAAACATGTCTATGACAGTTTTCATAGAACTATGATTTTTTATGGTATATTATTCAGGTCAGTTATTTGACTATCCCTCTCATGGATTTCAAATATTCCAGGTGCTTAAGAACATACACAATTAATGTGTTATTACAGTAGTGGCAAGAGTAGACCATAAAAATGACAAAGAACAACTAAAATTACCTGAGATTTCGGTAATGTGTTCTATGTTAATAAACCTGCCCCAACAGTAGTATTTCATCCTGTATAGTGCAATAAATGGAGCTGGCATCATCAAATAGTGAAATATTGCTAATTCAGAGTTTTGAAACTTCAAGCTAGGCAGCAAATGAAATACTATTAGCATAAAACATCAAGTCAAACATCTTCTTTTTCCTACCACATTGAAATAGTAAAGTGAAGCATTGCTCTGCTCTCACCAGTAACTCTATGACAAATGAAAAGGCTGGTAGGTATTCCTAGAGGTTAGAAGCATGCACCATCTATGGTTTTCCCATATAGATAATGTATTCCATAGAAAAACTTTCACCTACATGGTAAAAATTAAGGTGGTGCCACAAACGTACCTAATATTTATAGTATCCTATACACATTATGTGATAATTACCTTCATTAATATTGATCCAGATCAGAAGTTCTGATCCAAGAAGGGTTTTGTGCTAGTGTACCAAAGAAATTATATGAGTTTTTAGATGTTTTTCTAGCTCATAATTTAATATAGCCAATGAAGGTATAAGATTAACAATAGACTAAACATCTATACACATCCTTAGTTCTGAAACCCAGATGAAATCACAGAAGGATAAAAATAAAAAAATCCCTTATGGGAAGAAAATGGAAAAATAAGATGGCACAGTGGCATTCAAAAGCAAAGAAAGATGGGTAAACACGGAATGAAAGAGTAGGTCTGAGGAAGTCACCAAATGTGTCCAGGGGTTTCTTTCTAAACAATCTGTTTTATGATCAAATTCTTGAGACTCTTAAGTAGTTATGACCAAGAGAAAGACTTTTAGGTTGAGCACTTAGAGAGAACAGGAGGGATATTCTTTGCCATCTTACATGAATAAGTAAGCTCTGTAGAGTGGAGGATCCGATAATTCTAGAAATGATCTATCAAGTTATTCTGACTTAATGTGATTAGAGAAATATGATTATTTTGTGTTGATGCTATAAAGTATAATGTATGCTTTTTGTGAGATAAAATTGAGAGATGTAATTGAAGAAAATGCAAAGAATACCAAACAAAGAGGAGTACATCCCATATTTTCTTCCATTCACTTTAGTGATTCAGATTCCAAATAGAGTTCTTTGATACACTTGGATATTGCTTTTGTGTAGATAGATATGGGTCTCAAATAATTATTCTACATGTAGACATCCAGTTTTGCTAGTACTGATTGTTGAAATTTCTGTATTTTGTCCAAAGTATGTTTTTTTTTTTGCTTATGTATCAATTATAAAGTGGATGTAATATTTTAAAGATATTTGAAGTTCTTAAAACAGAGACCTGCTTCCGTGGTTAGGTTTACTCAACAATATTTTATTGTCTTTAATATCAATTTAAACCATAGTCTAATTCATCTATTGGTTGGTTACGTATAGAAAGGCAATTGATTTCTTAACTTGGCTCTATACCTACATACAACAATGAAATTATTGTTTGTTCTACAAGTTCCTGGTATAAGAAAAGAACTGTTAATAGGGATTCCATTTGCTAAGGATTAAGGACAATAATACACAAGTGTGACTTCATAAAACGAAGTCACCTTAGATGCTAAAGAAATAATCAATTGAATCAATAAGAAACCTACAGAATGAGAGAAAATCTTTGCCAACTACACATCTAATAGGGGATTAATAACAAGAATATACAAAGAACTCAAAAGAGAAACAGTCAAGGAAACTGAAGCTCAGATTAGTAAATGGTCTAGGGGTCCAAACAGAATGTCCTAAGAAGATGATATGAAAATAATAAATAGATCAAAAGTATTTATCATCTTTAACAATCAGTGAAATGAAAAGATAACTTGGCTCTATACCTACATTCAACAATGAAATTATTGTTTGTTCTACAAGTTCCTGGTATAAGAAAAGAACTGTTAATAGGGATTCCATTTGCTAAGGATTAAGGCCAATAATACACAAGTGTGACTTCATAAAACTAAGTCACCTTAGATGCTAAAGAAATAATCAATTGAATCAATAAGAAACCTACAGAATGAGAGAAAATCTTTGCCAACTACACATCTAATAGGGGATTAATAACAAGAATATACAAAGAACTCAAAAAAGAAACAGTCAAGGAAACTGAAGCTCAGATTAGTAAATGGTCTAGGGGTCCAAACAGAATGTCCTAAGAAGATGATATAAAAATAAGAAATAGATCAAAAGTATTTATCATCTTTAACAATCAGTGAAATGAAAAGATAGACAAGGTTGAGATTTCATCTCACTCTATTCAAAACAGCCAATATTTCAAACGCAATTAACACACACACTGGCAGGCTGTGCAGAAAGATGAACCAAAAGAAGACTATTGGTTGGGATGAGAAGTGACACAGGCATTCTGGAAATCACTATAGAGAAACCTCTAAAAAGTAAAATGGTGCTACCATACAGTGTAGAAATACCAAGCCTAGGCATATTCCCAAAGACCTAGACATCATGTGCAGCAGGAATGATGGGACCACCTCTATGTAAATGCCAGGGCCATGTATGTGCAAAAGCATGTCCTGCAGGCAGACATAATTGAGGAAGCCTGAAAGACCAAGGATTACTGGTGCAGACAATGCCAGCCAATCAGAAACTGCTGTTTAGAAGAGATGCTTTCTTAGGACCAATGGGACATGGATGGAGGGTATTAAAGGAGCTTGCAGTAGTGCACAGATGAGCTTATTGGTGTCTTACTCACCTGCTCCTGAAGCCTGTGTTGTTGCCTGTATACCATCTCATCTACAACCACTAAGAGCAGGTTGGGTCAGGCGGTGAGTAGTCCAGTGCACAGGCAACAATGATGGACCATAGATCTTTACTCAACAATATTCATAGCTTCTGTACATACACTGTCATAACCTAAATGACCTTCAACAGATGAACAGATATTGAATGCAGTATAACATATGCAATGGAATACATCTCAGCTATAGAGAAAAATAAAATCATGAAGTTTGCAGGTAAATGCTTAGAAACTATTATTTTGAGTGATATAACCCAAAGTCAGAAAGCAAAATGCCACATATACTTTACCATTTGCAGTTCCTAAATCCTCAGATGTAAATGCAGCCATGAGTCCAAAGAAGCATCTATGTAGAGCAAACTGGTCCATCACAGAAAACCCCACCAGGAAAAATAGCCAATAGCAATAGATGGTAAATATCCCAGCCAATAGATTCATCTATATCACAGGCACTGCATTTATGGATCTACAAACATCGTGAACGAGAGCACAGAAAAGATCATAAGATCCCAAACATAAGAAAACGTGATATGAAGCATTCCCTTCTAGAAATGGCTGCATAAGCAAAACAAGAACAATACCAATATCAATGGAGATATCACTATGGAAGGGGGACATTTTGTGGAGTCCCAATTCCAGCCAATGAACTGTAGGCAACATCAGCAGGAGGAAGAATAGGGTAACAGCAGAGGGAGTTGCAGGGGAGCTGCAGGGGCAGAAGCAAGAGAGAGTTGCAGAAGCAGCAGCAGGGCAGAGGTGCAGGGGAAGCAGCCACAGAAGCCTCTGGAGCGCTGGTTCTTTTTGACTCTCTTCAGAGTCCCTGGACTCTGTACCAATATTATACAGTTTTTGTCACTATTGCTCCGTAATACAGTTTGAGGTCAGGGACAGTGATTCCCTCAGATGTTCTTTTATTGTTGAGAACAGTTTTCGATATCTTGGGCTTTTCGTTATTCCAAACGAATTTGAGAATTGTTCTTTCAAACTCTACAAAGAATTGAGTTAGAATTTTGATGGGGATTGCACTGAATCTGTTGATTGATTTTCGCAAGATGGCCATTTTTACTATGTCAATTCTGTCAATCCACAAGCAGGGTAGGTCTTTCTTCAGAGACTTGAAGTTCTTGTCATACAAATATTTCACTTGCTGAGTTAGAGTCACACCAAGATATTTTATATTATTTGTGACTCTTGTGAAGAGTGTCATTTTTCTAATTTCTTTCTCAGCATATTTATCCTTTGAGTAAAGGAAGGCTACTGATTTGCTTGAGTTAATTTTATATCCAGCCACTTTGCTGAAGTTTATCAGCTTTAGGAGTTCTTTGGTAGAAATTTTGGGATCACTTGAGTATGCCATCATATCATCTGAAAATGGTGATACTTTGACTTCTTCCTTTGCAATTTGTATCTCTTTGACCTCCTTTTTGTTGTCTAATTGCTCTGTCTAGGACTTCGAGTACTGTATTGAACAGGTAGGGAGAGAGTGGGCAGCATGGTCTAGTGGATTTTAGTGGATTTGCTTCAAGTTTCTCTACATTTAGTTTGATGTTGGTTACTTGTTTGCTGTATATTGCTTTTACTATGTATAGGTATGGGCCTTGAATTCCTGATCTTTCCAAGACTTTTATCATGAAGGGGTGTTGGATTATATCAAACGCTTTTTCAGCATCGAATGAAATGATCATGTGGCTTTTGTCTGGTTGCCAGAGTTTTTGCAAAGATAATATAAATTATTAAAGAAAGAAAGATGGGGCAGTCTCTGGATGGTCTTTTATTTTTTGTCATTTATTTATTTATTTATTTATTTATTTATTTATTTTTATTCGATATATAATTTATTTACATTTCAAATGATTTCCCCTTTCCTGGCTGCCTGCCCTCCCAAAAGTCCCATAAGCCCTTTTCTCTGCCCCTGTTCCCCCATCCACCCCTTCCCACTTCCCTGTTCTGGTATTCCCCTATACTGCTGCACTGAGCCTTTCCAGAACCAGGGGCCACTCCTTCCTTCTTCTTGGACATCATTTGATATGTGGATGGTGTCTTGGGTATTCCAAACTTCTAAGCTAATATCCACAGTGAGTACATATTATGTGTGTTCTTTTATGAATGAGTTACCTCACTCAGGGTGATATTTTCTAGTTCCATCCATTTGCCTAAGAATTTTATGAATTCATTGTTTTTAATAGCTGAGTCATACTCCGTTGTGTAAATGTACCACATTTTCTGTATCCACTCCTCTGTTGAGGGACACATGGGTTCTTTCCAGCTTCTGGCTATTATAAATAGGGCTGCTATGAACATAGTGGAACATGTGTCCTTATTACCTATTGGAGCATCTTCTGGAAGCTGAAGGGGTTTTCAGCCCCATAGGAGGAACAACAATATGAACCAACCAGTATTCCCAGAGCTCCCAGGGACTAAACTACCAACCAAAGAGTACACATGGAGGGACCCATGGCTCCAGCTGCATATATAACAGAGGATGGCCTCGTTGGATATCAAAAGGAGGAGAGGCCCTTGGTCCTGAGAAAGCTTGATTCCCCAGTATAGGGGAATGCCAGGACAGGGAAGCAATAGTGGGTGGGTTGGTGAACATGAGGAGGAGATAATTGATTAGGGTGTTTTCAGAGGGGAAACCAGGAAAAGGGAAAACATTTTAAATGTAAATAAAAAATATCTAATAAAAAATAAAGAGAAAGGAAGGAAGGAAGGAAGGAAGGAAGGAAGGAAGGAAGGAAGAAAAAAGGAAGGAAGAAGGAAGGAAAGAATGGAAGAAAAAGAAAGATGGTATCAAAGTAGTAGCTAGTTTATTTAATTCATTTGCTTTAACAAAGTTAAAAGTTCCTAATAAAACACTTCATTGGAAAGGCAATATATACCCCCTTTGTCCCTATTAAGAAACCTATTTGTCTCCAATTTGAGGACCAGGACTGATTTCACAAATTCCCATAAGGCACCACCAGGAATAGAACATAAGTCCCAGAAACTAGGTCATAAGACACCAGCTTTATGTACAAACCATAAAATCCAGAACAACATCATAAAACCCTCTCCAAAAGAACAGCCTGGGGATAACCACAAAAATGGGGAAATATCTTATCTCAGGATGGGCCATCTGTGCTGGACAGCCATATTTAAACACATGGTTAAATGTTAATGTCATAGGAATGCAGACCACTGACCACCTGTGACTGCCTAGCACCAACCAATCAAATTTTAGATTATCCATTCCTTCTAGAGAGAGTTCTCCCAGTTCCCTATAAGAAGGCGGGCATGCCTTTAGCCGGAGTCACCATTTCAAAGAATCATTGACCCTGCATGCTGGTTGTTTCTGCAGAATAAATGCTCTTAGTTTGTACTTATCTGAGTCTGGGGTCTTCTGTTAGTGATTTTCAAACCCTTATATCATTTTAGCACAATTTATACATTTCTAATAAAATATGGATATCCAATTCTAGCAAGCAATGTACTTATTTTCCTTTTACTAGAATAATAAGAATTGACAAGATTATGTCATAATTTAAGGTTATATAACTCCAAACCAGTGATTTTGTTTTTACAAATTGTATGTATGACTTCCCTTATGTCCCTTTGGAAAATGTTCTGTTCATTTGATGAATTACAAGTTTGAGTCTTAACTATGACTAAAATAGTTAAAACCTTACCATGCATGATGGTAAGTGACAAAGTGAAATATGTTTTAAATCATATTAATGATTTTCAAGAGTGTTCATTTTTTGTTTGCTAATTTATTCTGTGCACTGCAAGCAGTTTATTTGCTGAGCCCTGTTCCTAAATCCTCCTAAGAGAGTTTTAAAATAACAATTTTTGAACCTTTAGAAAAAATAACCTTGTGTCAATAGATATTATGACACACAGTGTAACACACTATCTAATCGCATGGTTAGAATTCTGTCAAACTTTTCCGAAATCATACACAGTTGAACAAAATGTTTCAGGATATTTAAAGTAATAAGAAAATTTCAAGACTCACTGACACTTTTAAAATTGGTTTTATTTGAATGATTTCCACAAAATAGAAAAGAAATATTTTTTAGGGGTAAGACTCTAAAACCAAAGATTATTATACACAGAGGTGTTGTAACACAGACAAGCACTGAAGTTATTAGACATCAAATGACACATGAGACTTCCCTTGAAAACACACGATGAAGAAGAAATGTTTTGGACAGTTGTGCCTGCTCCCATAGAAACGCAAAGAAGTATTGTATTATGTTAAACTATCTTTTATTATCCTGTAAAAATTGTCATCTTGGAAGTTTAGTTCCTCTGTTTGCTAACCTAGGCATACATCTGGAAGCATCTAGCATCCATATAATCTTATCTAGGCCTAGAATATTTTCAGATTTTGAGACTTACTGCTGAATAAGCCTACCTTTCTTTGTCTTGCTCAAAACTGGCTGGTTGTTTCAACTCAGCTGCTGGCTCATAATTCTCTCTCTCTCTCTCTCTCTCTCTCTCTCTCTCTCTCTCTCTCTCTCTCTCTCTCCAACCTGTCTCTGTACAACTGTCACAATAAAACTACCCCTCTAAATTTTTCTTTCTCTGCACTTCTCTCTGTTAAGTAGCCTATAATTTGGCTCATCACTTTGTCTGCCACTCAAATTGACATCACTTTCAAATATGGGTGCTTCCTTCTAGAAACCAACTTTATCTTCATTGTTTGTGACTAAAGGCCAGTACTAAAGGAGTGTCTATATTCTAGCCAGAGGGATAAAGGTGCATACTAAAGGCTGAGCCATACCACAGCTAGAAGCAGGTGTTTTGAGTAAATAATACAATCTTGGCGTTCACAAGGTTATCAAATATTCTGCAGCAAAGTTTTTTGTTATTGTTGTTGTTTTATGGAGCACACCCAAATGATCACAAACAACTAATGAAAATATAAAATAGGTGCTTGAATACTATATTGCTTGTTAGTGTTGGGGTACCATATGCCTCACAAACCTTACAAACACCAATCTCAGTCAGACATGGCTAGCTCATTGAGCACAATGCTCTGGGACTGATCAACCAGGACCATGGTCCAAATTTGAGAATTGAATGTGACCCTGAGTTAAGATCCTACAGGGATTTTTTTAAGCCCTCAATCCATAAATATATTGGCCAACTTATTTTACTAATCAGGATTTAGGGATAGGGATTTTCTTAGGAACATGTCTTTATTGTACATTTATCCTATTTCCACTGTTTAGGATAGTCAACTATGGCAGGAGACTCATCTTGTTTGACATTCATGTCTTACCTTGCCAACCAGGATGGGACTTATCTTGCATTTATATCTTATCTTGCCATCGAGGATGATATTTATCTCTGTACATGTGTCCTTCTGCCAAGTAGGATGTCAGTTCCCAGGGAGATCCAGGGAAATTAAATTTTACATGACCACTACTCAAAATGGAAGTCATATTCCAAATAGTTTCAGCTGTCCCTCTTATGCTGGGCCCATCCCAGTGGCAGCTTATGAAGGAAAGTACTATAAAACTGTATACACATTTAAATAAAACCAATTGTGCAGGCAGTGCTGCTGAGTAGTTAGCTTGGCTCCAAACGTATTATATGCAAAACAGTTGTACTGACTTCTATTGTCATTGGTTTCCAAGGGCACAGAACCTAATAGAAAATGTAATCAACTTGGCATTAGAAAGTTTCCTAGTTATATCAGAAACTTATAAGAAAGTTTCATTATAGTAGCATGTTACCCAGGTAACTATTACTTAGGCCTTAACATTATACCTGGGCATAAAGATTCCATTACGGCCTTAATTTTTTTTACATAGGCCTTAACTTCAACCTGGGCCTTAATATTATACCTAGGTCTTAATATTTAGAACTAATATCTCACAGATGGGCAGGTTTGCAGATGTGATGTCTTGCAAATGTAACTTTTATCGGCCAGATGTTATTGTCATCTCGGAGGCTTACTGCTGAATAAGCCCGTATTTTCTAGTGTTTTTCTGAACCATGGCTGGCTAGTTCATTTCAGCAGTTTTGGATCAAACTCCTCTCCAAAGTGATTGGTTCAAACTTGCTTCTCTCGGCTTCTGACTGAATTGCTCTGCTGGCCTCAGTCTAACTATTGCAGTCTGTTCTAAAAATTTTGGCTTCTTTTCATTCTCTGGCTCATGGTGTATAGTGGTAGTAATTTAATCTGCTCTAAACTCCCCCACTGGCTGCACATGCACTTCTCACTAAAGTTGTGGATTCTCAAATGAAACACACACACACACACACACACACACACACAGACACACACACACAGCTTTATTTTTAATATGCCAAAGCAGCTCATTGGCTAAGCCACTCCCAATGTCTATGTTGCTAATACCTCCCCTCTTATCATGAATTATTACTTACTAAAATCTATATTCCATCTTTGCTATCCCAGATACAAACAATCAGGAGTGTGATCCCTGGGACTGCTCTTCCATTGCTCTTACATGACTGTATGATTACATGATCTCCTGCAAGTCACAAGCATGATCTTCCTGCTTCACCCCACAGGGCGATTCCAAGTCCTCCTTCTTCCCATGGTTCCCTTGTCCAGGAAATCTAAAGTGTGGCCTCTGTTTCCTGGTCCAGCAACTGGACGCTGAAAGCTTTATTCACCAATCAAATCCAGCAGTTGGCAGAGACCCTCAGAACCTTAGAACCTTATAGACAGACATGCCAGTTTCTGTGTAATTTGGGGAGTTGAATTAACACAGAAAGCATTAGAACCAATCCACAATTGTGTCTCATCCTGCAATCTATAAAACTATTCTATGTTCTATTCCAGTAAATCTCTCTCTCTCTCTCTCTCTCTCTCTCTCTCTCTCTCCTCTCATCTCTCATCTATCTATCTGTTCTACACTCCTAAGTCACATCCCTTTCCTCTCCCATTCTCCTGAGAGTTGGACATATCCTGCCTCTGACTCATTCTGTCAAATCTTTCTCTGATTCACCACTTGTCACATTGAAACATAACTGCTTACAATTAGAAAAGAACTTCACTTACATTGTTTGGATTAAAAGTACTTACTAAAGGCGTGTCTATATTCCAGCAAAATTATACTGTAATCCAGTGAATTCCTTCATTCCAACCTAATCATATAGACCTAAAAGTTATTTGAATGTTATTTCTTGCCAAAGCAGACTTGCTGCTGTATTAAAATTTCTCATGTCTGTGACTGTAGAATTCACTTTTTAACAAATGAAGATGGGAGGGGTTTTGCTGTTTCTTTTTGTTTTATAAATAAGTAAAAGAATTAATTTTTTACAAGTATAGAAATATTAGAGAGATGAAGAAGCAATAGGCATAAAAATACTTGCAGATGTTTTGTCACTATAATCCAATTTACTACAGTGAAAATGCAATATTCTCTGTTAAAAGTTAATGCATTTATTATATTTAATTTAAATTACTATTATGTTCACATTATTGAGAGCACAAGAATAACAAAATATCTAAGTATATTAGATTTAGATACCAATTCTCTAATCAGGACCAATGTACATCAAAAATAACAAATTTTCAAAAGATTGAAAATCTTGACTACTCACAGTTACCACTTCATAGCATTAAACTCAAATATACAGTACCCGTTCTCTATCAGGAAGGAGAGAACAAATGAAATTTACTTCCTTGTTGTTTTGATCAATTTTTTTTTAAAAAAAAGTGATGACATACAGAGGTGTCTTTGCTGTCTATTTTTAAAACACAATAATTTTTTGGCAAATAGACACATTAACTAATACTTTGTTTTAATTATTGGGGTATTCAGGACCTGCATCATGCACTTCCTTCCTTAGTTTCTTTGTTTCTTTCTTTGTTTCTTTGTTTCTTTGTGTGTTTGTTTCTTTATTTCTGTCTTTCTTTCTATCCATCCATCCATCCATCCATCCGTCCTTCCTTCCTTCCCCATCTCTTTCCCAGACAGTCCCCAATTCAAAGATATTCACCTGCCTTTGCCTCTACCTCCCAAGTGCTAAAAGGAGAGTGTAATCATAATCCATTCACCATGCCTGGGTTATCTTCTTTTGATTTCAAATTTTCTCTTGTGAACAGAAACATTTCTTGAATTATATGGCACCAGAAATAACTAAAACAAATATTAATAGGAGATCAACTAATATATACTTCTCTAATATAAACAATGTAAAGTTCCATTGACATAATAAAGTTTTTATTTTCACAAAATGTAGCATTGTAGTGAAATAACCGTAAAAATTGTTGGTTATGAATTTCCCTACTCCTGTTCTAACAATATCTGATCTTTTGCAATTCTCAAAAAGCACAGAGCAGCAAATTAAAACAGTGCATAAAATAACTTTAAATGAGGGCCATTATTAATTCCTAATGAAAGAAGCATTAGGGTCCAGTCTAAGTAGCAGAGTAAGAACTGCATGACATTTCTCAAAAGGCATGCATTTAAACCTTCAGAAAATGCATTTAATGTTGCCTAAATGTGAGTCTGCCAAAAATTGGTCAGATACAGTTTTTTGAAGGTGTATATGAATGATGTCATACTAGCTTGCCAGTCAAATTAAATTGGCATTTTGATAAAAAAGGAGTACATGGGAATAAAAGGTGGATCTCCTTTCATCCTTACTCATCAATCAATTTTATTCTGCATAGACAATTCTTTAGTCCTAGTTATGAAAATGTAACCCATAACAGACAGCTAAACTCTTTTCATCCCTTTCTCAATCTAAACAATTAATAGAAATCGCACCCTACTTCTATTAGGGTGTTCCCCTTCCACCCACACTCCCACCTTCCTGCCCTGGCATTTACTTAACTGGGCAGCGAAACCCCCTCCCCAGGTCTCTGCTGGGATCATGGAGGCTTCTGCTTCCTCTGTTGTACAACAAGGCCATCCTCTGCCACATATGAGGCCAGCTCCATGGGTCCCTCCATGTGTACTCATTGGTTAGTGGTCCAGGCCTTGGGAACTCTGGGAAGTCTCGTTTGTTGACACTCTTGCTCATGCATGGGTCTGCAAAACCCCTCACCTTTCAGTCCCTTCTCTAACTCCTCCATCAGGGCCCCCATGCTCAGTCCAATGGTTGGCTGTGAGCATCACACCTCTGTATTTGTCAGGCTCTGTAAGAGGCTTTCAGGAAACAGCCATATCAGGCTCCCATCAGCAAGCACTTCCCAGCATCCACAATAGTATCCTGGTTTGAAGACTGCATATGGGATAGATCCCCAGGTAGGGCATTTTCAGGATGGCCATGCCTTCAGTCTCTGCTGCATACCTTGTCTCCATATTTCCTCCTGTTAGTATTTTTTTCCTCTTTCTAAGAAGCACTAAAGCAGCCACACTTTGGTCTTCCTACTTCTTGAACTTCAAGTGGTCTGTGGATTGTATCATGGGTATTCCTCTCTTTTGTGCTAATATCAACTTATCAGTGAGTACATATCATGTGTGTTCTTTTGGGACTGGGTTACCTGACTGGGGATGATATTTTCAAGGTCCATCCATTTGTCTAAGACTTTCATGAAATCATTGTTTGTAATAGCTGAGTAGTATTCCATTATGTAAATGCATCACATTTTTTATATCCATTCCTCTGTTGAGTGACATCTAGGTTGCTTCCAGCTTCTGGCTATTATAAAAAAGACTGCCATGAACATAGTGAAGCATGTGTCCTTATTACATGTTGGAATATCTTCTGGGAATATACCCAGGAGTGGTATAGCTGGGCCCTCAAGGACGCTTTCCCTGCAGAATGATCTGCACTTGGAAAAGTTCCCCGAAGCATCTATCTTTGCTCCTGGGTAGAACAGACAGGCAATACCATGTACACAGAGACAACCTGAGTAAAACATTGCTTGGGGCAAGGAACACCAGGGCTCCAATTGAACCCAAGAGCAGGGCAGCACATCAGCAATCTGTGCCAGGGGAAACCCACTCATCTAGTGGTGTGGAAATAGCCTTACAGGCTCACAGGTGGTTCAGTCACCAGACAGTGACAGAAGGACCAACTAATGCCAGAGATAGCCAGAGGGCAAAAGGGAAATGCAGGAATGTTGCTAACAGAAATCAAGGTAATATGGCAGCATCTGAAACCAATTCTCCAACAACAGCAAGTCCTGTATACCCCAATATACAAGAAAAACAAGTTTTGGATTTAAAATCACTGGTCATGATGCTGTTAGAGGAACGCAAGAAGGACATAAATAAATCTTTTAAGGAAATACAGGAGACACCTCAGTGTCAAAGACAAACACTACTTCAGAGTAAAGGGCTGAAAGACAATTTTATAAACAATGGATTTACACAATGATTCAAAAGGTAGAAGCCCTTACAACGGAAACAAAAAAATCATTTAGAGAAATTCAGGAGAATATGGGTGAACAGATAGAAGCCAATAAGGAGGAAATGCAAAAATCACTTAAAGGAATACAGGAGAACTTGGGTCAACAGGCAGAAGTCATGAAAGAGGAAACACAAAAATCTCTTAAAGAATTATAGGAAAACACAAACAAACAAGTGAAGGAATTGAGCAAAACCATCCAGTATCTAAAAACAGAAATAGAAACAACTAAGAAATTACAAAGGGAGAAAACTTTGAAGATAGAAAACCTTGGGAAGAAATCAGGGGTCATAGATGCAAATATCAACAACAGAATACAAGAGATAGAAGAAAGAATCTCAGAAGCCAAAGATACCATAGAAACCATTGACTCAACAGTCAAAGAAAAGGCAAAATGCAAAAAGCTTGTAACACAAAACATCCAGGGAATCCAGGACACAATGAGAAGATCTGTATGCATAAGGATTATACATATAGATGAGACTGAAGATTTTCAACTTAAAGGGCCAGCAAATATCTTCAACAAAATTCTGGAAGAAAACTTCTCTAACCTAAAGAGAGGGAGATGCCTATAAACATACAAGAAGACTACAGAACTCCAAACAGACTGGACAAGAACAGAAATACCTCCTACTATATAATAATCAAAACTCCAAATGTACAAAACAAAGAAAGAATATTAAAGGCAGTAAGAGAAAAAGTCCAAGTAACATATAAAAGAAGACCTATTATACCAGACGTCTCAACAGAGACCATGAAAGCTAGAAGATCCCAGGCAGATCTCATGCAGACTCTAAGAGAACACAAATGCCAGCCAAGAATACTATACCCAGCAAAATTCTCAATCACAATAGATGGAGATATTCCTTGATAAAATCAAATTTACACAATATCTTTTCGCAGACCTAGCCCTACAAAGGATAATAGGTAGAAAACACCAATACAAGGAGGGAAACTATACCCTGAAAAAAGCAAGATAGTAACCTTCTTCCATCAAACCCAAAAGAAGATAACTACTCAAATATAAAAATAACATCAAAAATAATAGGAAGTAATAATCACTATTTCTTAATATCTCTTAACATCAATGGACTCCCCAATAAAAAGAGATAGACTATGGATATGGATATGTAAACAAAACCCTACATTCTGCTGCATACAGGAAACACACTTCAGTGGCAAAGACAAACACTACCTCAGAGTAAAAGGCTGAAGACAATTTTATAAGCAAATGGTCTCAGGAAATAAGCCAGATTAGTCATTCTAATATCAGATAAAAATGACTTTCAAACTTAAGTCATCAAAAGAGACAGGGAAGGACACTTCTTGCTGGTCAAAGGACAAATCCACCACAAAGAACTCTCAATTCTGAACATCTATGCTGCAAATGCTCTATGCACCCTCATTCCGAAAAGAAAATTTACTAAAGCCCAAAGCACACATTGCATCTAACACAATAATTATGGTTGACTTCAACACTCCACTCTCCTCAATGGACTGATCAGGAAAACAGAAACTAAACAGGGACACAGTGAAACTAATTGAAACTTTGGACCAATTGGATTATATATATATATATATATATATATATATATATATATATATACATATACATATACATATAAACATTTCATACTAAAGCAAAAGAATATACCTTTTTCTCAGCACCACATGATACCTACACCAAAATCAACCCTATAATTGGTCACAAAACAGACCTCAACAGATATTAAAAGATCAAACTAATCCCATGCCTCCTATCAGATCACTATGGAGTAAGAGTGCTTTTCAATAGCAACAAAAACAACAGAAATCCCACTTACACATGGACGTTGAACAATACTCTACTCAATGATACTTTGGTCAAGGAAGAAATAAAGAAAGAAAT
The DNA here is from genome assembly GCA_964023405.1 of Apodemus agrarius. Lineage (NCBI taxonomy): Eukaryota > Metazoa > Chordata > Mammalia > Rodentia > Muridae > Apodemus > Apodemus agrarius. Next base: position 9,177,687 of record OZ030021.1, read on the forward strand.
CGAGAACTTTTTAGAATTTAATGAAAATGAAGGCAAAACATACCCAAATTTATGGGACACAATGAAAGGAGTGCTAAGAGGAAAACTAATAGCCCTGAGTGCTTCCAAAAAGAAACTGGAGAGAGCATACACTAGCAGCTTAACAGCACACCTGAAAGCCCTGGAAGAAAAGGAAGCTAATTCACCCAGGAGGAGTAGAAGACAGGAAATCATCAAACTCAGGGCTGAAATCAATCAAGTAGAAACAAAGAGAACCATACAAAGAATTTTCTTTGAGAAAAATCAACAAGATTGATAAACCCTTAGTCAGACTAACCAAAAGGAACAGAGAAAGTATCCAAATTAACAATATTAGAAATGAAAAGGGAGATACAACAACAGAAACTGAGGAAATTAAAAAAAAATCATCAGGTCCTACTACAAAAGACTACACTCAACACAACTGGAAAATATGGAGGAAATGGACCATTTCCTAGACAGATACCAAATACCAAAATTAAATCAGGATCAAATAGATCATCTAAACAGTTCCATAACCCCTAAAGAAATAGAAGGGGTCATAGAAAGTCTTCCAACCAAATAAAGCACAGGACCAGATGGTTTTAGTGCAGATTTCTATCAGATCTTCAGAGAAGACCTAACACCAATATTCTTCAAACGATTACACAGAATAGAAACAGATCTTCAGAGAAGACCTAACACCAATATTCTTCAAACGATTACACAGAATAGAAACAGAAGGAACACTACTCAACTCGTTCTATGAAGCCACAATTATGCTGATACAAAAACCACACAAAGATCCAACAAAGAAAGAAAACTTCAGAACCAATTTCCTTTATGAATATTGATGCAAAAATGCTCAATAAAACTCTTGCCATTGAAATCCAAGAACACATCAAAACAATCATTCACCATGATCAAGTAGGCTTCATTCCAGAAAGGACAAGGATGGTTCAATATATAGAAATCCATCTATGAAATCCATTACATAAACAAACTCAAAGAGAAGAACCACATGGTCATTTCATTAGATACTGAAAAAGCATTTGACAAAATTCAGCATCCTGTTATGCTAAAAGTCCTGGAAAGAACAGGAAATCAAGGCCCATACCTAAACATAATAAAAGCAATATTCAGCAAACTAGTAGCCAATATCAAACTAAATGGAGAGAAACTTGAAGCAATCCCACTAAAACCAGGGAATAGACAAGGCTGCCCCCTCTCTCCATATCTTTTCAATATAGTACTGGGAATTCTTGCTAGAGCAATTAAACAACATAAGGAGGTCAAAGGGATACAAATTGGAAAGGAAGAAGTCAAACTATCTCTATTTGCAGATGATATGATAGTAGACTTAAGTAACCCAAAAAACTCCACCAGAGAACTCCTACAGCTGATAAACAACTTCATCAAAGTGGCTGGTTATAAAATCAACTCAAGCAAATCAGTAGCCTTCCTATACTCAAAGGATAAGCAGGCTAAGAAAGAAATTAGGGAACTGACACCCTTCACAATAGCCACAAACAATATAAAGTATTTTGGCATGACTCTAACCAAACAAGTGAACATTCTGTATGATAAGAACTTCAGGCCTCTGAAGAAAGAAATTGAAGAAGACCTCAGAAAATGGAAAAATCTTCTATGCTCGTGGATTGCCGGGATTAATATATTAATAATGTCCATCTTGCCCAAAGCAATATACAGATTCAATGCAATCCCCATCAAAATTCCAACTCAGTTCTTCATAGAGTTAGAGCAATCATCAAATTCATCTGGAATAGCAAAAAATCCAGGGTAGCTAAATCTATTCTCAACAGTAAAAGAACTTCTGGGGAAATCAGTATCCCAGACTTCAAGCCATACTACAGAGCAATAGTGTTAAAAACTGCATGGAATTGGGACAGTGACAGGCAGGTAGATAAATGGAATAGGACTGAAGACCCAGAAATGGAACCACACACCTTTGGTCACTTGATCTTTTACAAAGGAGCTGAAACCATTCAGTGGGAAAAAATAGCCTTTTCAACAAATGGTGCTGGTTTAACTGGAGGTCAGCATGGAGAAGAATGCAAATCGATCCATTCTTATCTCCTTGTAAGCTCAACTCCATGTAGATCAAGGACCTCCACATAAAACTTGACGCACTGAAGCTAAAAGAAAGAAACTGGGGAAGAGCATTGAGCACATGGGTACAGGGGAAAAGTTCCTGAACAGAATACTAATAGTTTATGCTCTAAGATCAAGAAATGACAAATGGGACCTCAAAATTACAAAATTTGTGTAAGGCAAAAGGCACTCTCACAAGGACAAATAGGCAACCAACAAATTGGGAAAAGATCTTCACCAACCCTACATCTGACAGAGGGTTAATATCCAATATTTACAAAGAACTCAAGAAATTAGAAACCAGAGGACCAAATAACTCTATTAAAAATACGATACAGAGCTAAACAAAGAATTTTCACCTGACAAACTTCAGATGGATGAGAAGCACCTTAAGAAATGTTCAACATCATTAGCCATTAGGGAAATGCAATTCAAAACAACCCTGAGATTTCACCTCACACCAGTCAGAGTGGCTAAGATTAAAAATCTCAGGAGACAGCAGGTGTTGGTGAGGATGTGGAGAAAGTGGAACACTCCTCCATTGCTTGTGGGAATGCAAGTTGGTACAACCACTCTGGAAATCAGTCTGGTGGTTCCTCAGAAAACTGAGTATGACATCTCTGGAGGACCCTGCTATACCACTCCTGGGCATATACCCAGAGGATTCCTAGGCTTGCAGTAAGGACACATGCTCCACTATGTTCATAGCAGCCTTATTTATAATAGCCAGAAGCTGGAAAGAACCCAGATGTCCCTCAATGGAGGAATGGATACAGAAAATGTGGTATATTTACACAATGGATTAGTACTCAGCAGTTAAAAACAATGAATTCATGAAATTCTTAGGCAAATGGTTGGAACTGGAAAATATCATCCTAAGTGAGGTTACTCAATCACAAAAGAACACATTTGGAATGCATCACTGATAATTGGATATTAGCCCAGAAGATCTGAATACCAAAGATACAACTCACATATCAAATCATTCCCAAGAAGAAGGAAGGAGAGGTCCCTGGTCCTGGAAAGGCTTGATGCGGCATTGAAGGGGATTACCAGTATAGTGAAGTGGCAGGTTAATTGGGGAGTGGGCAGCGGTAAGGGACTTATGAGACTTATGGGGAGGGGAGGATTGGAAAAGGGAAAATCATTTTGAATATAAATAAAGAATATAGAAAATAAAAAAAAGAAATTTGCGTAAACTGTACTAAACTGTTAAGTATTCTCCATCTTGACTGGTTGTCTTTTAATCACAAGTTCAGGCATAATTATGTGGGAGACGTGACATGGTAAGCAAATCAAATTGTAGAATATTAAATGGGTCAGAATAGATTGGATTTCTCTTCTGAGAACATGGAGGATGGAGAAATATAGTATTATATACATAGGTAGACATACTATTATACATGTATTTTTCAAGTCATACTAATAGAAAATGATGACCAGCACTATTTTAGTTACTGAAATTTTAAATCACTTTGGAGTACATCTAGAAATATATATTCATATGACCATTTTATGTAATTAATTCCAATTTCAATTGTTACAATTTGTTAGTCTCTTTAAATTGAAATTCTTAAGTTAATTTCAATAGACATTAATACAGTCACAAGTGTTTACTGGTATAAACATATCCTCTCCTGCCCTTTCAGAAGAAGGATGAAAATACTGACCTGCAGTTAGTAGAACATTTTTTTTTTAGTTTTTTCAGAAATGTTTGACCTAACCACATCTGGGCTTGTTTTCCTGTAAATAGAAACTGTGTTTATAAACTAAAGAACAAATGTGTCAGGAGGTGGTGAATTACTGATCAATGCTCACTAGATGTTCATTGGAAAATGAAAGATTCATTTACATAACGCCAGTGTCTTATCCAGAAAGAAACTCAGTTCTCTCAAGAACACATGTTGAAGGGACACTTTTCTGTGAAGAGTCTTATTGTCCCTGTCAGTATTGGGAGAGTACTAGCCAAGAATTATGCACACAAACAGAGCCAAACCAGGCATGTAGATATGCCTCCAGGCATGAAGGACTAAGGAAGTTAAATTCTAACTTGTAAGTAGAGTCATGTAACTATTAAGTGCATTTATGTAGCTTCTTTAACAATCATTCCATTCAGTAATGAGGACTTAGGAAAAGAGCCTCTGTTTTTATATATTGGATCACAATTTAATCCACAACAGAGTCATATATATTCAGAAACTCAATATTATTTTCTTTCAAACTTTTTGAGGGTGTCTGGTACACAGAGATGAGGAGGACCTCATGGCCAGTTTCTCAAGTATGTCCTTTTGAATTCATCCATAGCTGAAATCAGGCTGACGCCAGAGTAGGAATATAGTACTTACTCAGGTAAGGCACAGATGTCCTATGACTGAAGGTGTCAGTGGTCATCCCGCTATCTAATCATGTGTGTGAATCCCCCTGTCACAAGTTTAACTCCAGCTGTCATCACAGGTGGCTGTGTGTTGTTTGGGGGAAAAATCCATAATAAGTTACAGAAACAGAACTAATCACCAAAGGAAAATGATTTAATTTAGTGAAATACCACCATGGATTCTGGTTAACAAGTCTGCTAATTCTCAAGCATAAAGAATGCTAAGCAAGCAAGCAAGCAAGCATTCTCATCCTTAGCTAAGCTAAAATGGCTCTTGCTTAAGGCTTGTGATTTTTCTACTCACATACAAGCTTTGTTGTTGCTGTTGTAGCCCTGAAACCCAGATGGCTGAAGAGGTAAAAACAAGCCTACTCTAAACATAAGAAGACTCTTTCATTACATCCTTTGTTGGCAGTCCTTTCATTAATCTGACTCCCTTTTTCTACATCTGGCCAAGCTGTTAGTGTAAGGGAATGAACTTTAATGAAGTTGAGTATTCAATAAAAGTTCCACTAATCAATGTCAACTAAAGGATGCTGAAGACAAACATGCCTACTGATGTTTTTGTAGTGAGTCTACCAAACAAAACAAAACAAATTCAAACAGAGGTGTTGATCTGTATATTTATATGTACACTATAGCTGGGTAGATCAGTTTCTCCCTGCCTTCTTCACTACGAATATTAAAGGCTCCAATGTTCTAATATTCTTCATATTGTCAGTTTCTATACATGCTGCATGCTGCCCATATTTATTGAATAAGTAATAATTACCAACAATGTATAACCATTTGAAAGTTCCGTAAAAGCTGTTTTTTTTTTCAGCTGTACCATTTTACCCAGATTTTGCTTGATTTAAAGAAAAGGATTTTTTTCTGCAATTGCTTACATGATACTTGTCACTTTTAAAATATATACATATAATAAATTAAATATATATGTATATAACATATATTTAACTTGGTTGACAACTCTTCCCATCCAAAGTTAGTTTGAATCACCTAAAGACCATGTTGCTTGAGGTATATTCTTATCAGTCTATTTAAATATGCTTGTCTCTAATTGATGTACAGGTAGAAAAGGTTGAATCACGACCTAACAGAGAATGCCTCATAATTAATGTTACAGGTAGACATATCACATATGGCTAGTCCAACCTGAATAATTAGTTTCTATCTTGGGGCTATGAGAGAAACCTTTGTTTCAGAGTAGATATGAAAAAGAGAACTAAGGGTCAAACTTTTGCTAATATCCATCTTGCAAACTTTAAAGTAATAAAAGAGAGGTACATCAGCCATGACAAACAGGAGAGGCCCATAGAAGCTGACCATCTAAACAAAAGGCAAATTTACCCTGTCTGACATTTGAACATCTTGTTATATGAGGTAACACTTGTGTTTCTAACCAACTTAACAGTTTCTGTTACTCATAGACAAAATCACATATATGAGCATATATTTCTTTAAAATGTCTTTGTTTATATCCTCAAATCACTAGAAATGAAATATCCCATTACACACCTTAGTGTCCTAAATCACATGCACTAGGCTCCACGGTTATATATTATGACTACCTTTACTCACAGACACTGTCTTGTTCCTAGATATTAAGCAAGATAGTCACATTAAGGAGCAGGGATCTATAGAGCACACTTTTAAAGTGTCATCTCTTACATTTTAAGCTAAATTTTTATGATACAATCTGAATATGCCCAGACGCACTCTTTTCAAAATTTTAACCTTGTAAACATGCCTACTCTACCATAAAGAGTTAAAAAAACAAAAACAAACAAACAAACACACACACACACACACAAATGGGGGGGTCAATGATTTTTCTCCTCAAACTATGACTCTAACTCTAAAATGAGCATGAGAAGGAACACACTGCTCAATCCTGTGGATGCTTGAGAATACAATTATAATATAAAAATTTCTTCCTCAGATAAGATTTTCGTGTATTATCAAGAAGAGCACTGCACTGACATTATGTCTGCATCCTCCTTGCCTGCTTTGTTCACATGTTCATGTGCCTTACCTTTTTTTTTTCTTTCCTTTCCTTTTTTTTGAACTTTAAATTTTCTAAGACAGGAAACATTGTCTTTGAATACATTCTCAGCATTTGTTTTCAAAATTTGTTGTATATGGCATAAAAGATAACAACAAAATCAAAGACAGAGCATGTATCACTATTTTCAATGACAAAACTTTTTCCACATTATAAACATTCTGACTTCTCACATAGCCAATCTATACTTAGAGTTGGACTACAAGTATGTGCATAACTCATAGTAATTGAACAACATTTTATAGTTTTACACTTGAGACATTTCTTGTGTTCAACATTTGCTTCTCCTTATTAATTGACCTTACGTGTTCAAAGAGTCCACTATTCTCTGGAAAAACACACATCTTTTGGATGCTTCCACTGTGTCAACACTGCTATGAAAAAGTTTATTTTATTGCTTTGTTTCTTAGAGTCTGTGGAGAGAAAACAGCTGTTTAGAAATGATGACCTTAATAAAGTGTAGAATAGCATTGCCTGAGGAGCAGGCAAGATTAAGCAGTAGATTTAATGTGTGAAACTGTATTTGCAGCTGTTACAGGATGGGCTAAGGTAGCGCACCCTCCAAATATTGCTTGGCTAGTTTAGTTCTAGAGTGTTGTCTAGTGTAGTTCTCTTTTCCCTTCCAATTCATTTGAATAAAATACAGCTGTAATCGTTATCTCACAGCACAATTTCCCACTCACAGTCAGAAGCAATCATACACTAATAACCACCACGGTCGAGCAGTGGAGGAACACAGTAGGGCAGTCCTGAAGGCTCTGGGGCATGTAGGGCAGAAAGAACAAGGCTTTTCATATTGTTAACTTTTATTTCTTTGTTTCGAGGGATTGAAGGTGGTGGTGTTGTGGTGTTGTTTTTTAAATGAGGTCTTACTTTGTAGTTCAGAGTGGGCTAGAACTCAATACTCAGATTAACTGGCTGCAAGCTCATAATAATCCTCCTGTATCTTAGCTCCCAAATGTTGAGATGACAGATGGGAAACAGCTTACATAACTAGATAGTGCAGTTTTGAAGAGAATTAACTGAGATGACAGGGACTCCAAAATGGGTATAATGCAGCTATCGTGATGTAATGCAGCAATCGTGATGTAATGCAGCAATCGTGGTATAATGCAGCAATCGTGGTGTAATGCAGCAATTGTGGTGTAATGTAGTAATCGTGGTATAATGCAGCAATCGTGGTATAATGCAGCAATCTTGGTGTAATGCAGCAATTGTGGTGTAATGCAGTAATCATGGTGTAATGTGGTAATCGTGGTATAATGCGGCAGTCGTGGTATAATGCAGCAATCGTGGTGTGATGCAGTAATTGTGGTGTAATGCAGCAATCGTGGTGTAATGCAGCAATCATGGTGTAATGCAGCAATCATGGTACAATACAGCAATTGTGATATAATGCAGCAATCATGGTATAATGCAGCAATTGTGATATAATGCAGCAATCGTGGTGTAATGCAGCAATCATGGTGTAATGCTGCAATCGTGGTGTAATGCAGCAATCATGGTACAATACAGCAATTGTGATATAATGCAGCAATCATGGTATAATGCAGCAATTGTGATATAATGCAGCAATCGTGGTGTAATGCAGTAATCATGGTGTAATGCAGTAATCGTGATATAATGCAGCAATCATGGTATAATGCAGCAATTGTGATATAATGCAGCAATCGTGGTGTAATGCAGTAATTGTGGTGTAATGCAGTAATTGTGATGTAATGCAGCAATCATGGTATAATGCAGCAATCATGGTGTAATGCAGCAATCATGGTATAATGCAGCAATCATGGTATAATGCAGCAATTGTGGTGTAATGCAGTAATCGTGGTATAATGCAGCAATCGTGGTAGAGACACAAACAAGAACTTGAGGATTATTTGCCTGTGTGGGCAGGCTTTATGTATTGTAAATGATTCAGGCATCATCCTACCTCCTTGAAAAATCAGACTCTCATTCATTAAAGTGAACTGTACCCTAAAAATGTTTTTTCACCCAAATATAATGATTAACTAATATTTCTTATAAAGAAATAACTTGGCTAAGGGTCTGTAAATAAAATGATAATTTAACTAGTATCTCTGAATATAGCTGGCAAGCAAAAGTAACTGATTACTGTAGATGAGACCCATGCATTTTTTTAATCTATGCTCTACACACTAAAGAGGTTGGGCCATTATTTGTAAGTTTAAGGCATTTATTTCAATTCTTTAACACTAAGTTACATAAATTAACTTTATGTAACTAACTACACAAAGTAAAGTCTAGTTTACTAGAAGTAGAAGCTTCAGTTGCAGTTTAAAGGGAAGTACATCTTATATATTGGATTACAGTTAATTTTCTTGATTGTCAAGGGGGAATATTCTAGGCAAAATATTTATAATTTCACAATGACTATGACCTAACAATTTGAATTCATTATGCAATATATTTTCTTATTTTATAATATTTATTCAATAATTAATTCTAAAATGAAATCATTAGTTCAGGTGTTGGCTTGCCTTTGGAAAAACTGAATTTAGTCTTATCACATGTAAAGAAGTTAACTGTAAGTTTTCCTAGACAAAGAAGAATAATCTCCTGGAAGTAGAGGGAGAGAGGGATCTGGGATGAAGAGAGGAGGGAGAGGGAAAAAGTGTGGCCTGTTCAGATATGGGAAAGATGGGGGAGAAGTACAGAAGGTCAGAAATTTGGAAGTAGGTGTTTAGCAGTGGGGGAGGGGGAGCTGGGGGTAGCCACTAGAAAGTCCCAAATTCCAGGGACCCAAGAAGTTTCCAGGACCCAACATGGAGGACATTAGCTGAAATACCCAACAACAGGAAGAGAGAAGCTGTAGAGATGGTATCCATGGGATAGGCATGACCCCTGGTTGAGGGGCAGACCATCCAGAGACTGCCCCCACCTAGGGAACCATCCCATCTGCAGACACCAAACCCAGACACTATTGCTGATGCCAAGAAGTGCTTACTAAATGAAGCCTAGTACAGATGAACCTTGAGAAGCTTTGTTATAGCCTGACCAATAGAGATATGGATGTACATATATGCAGCCAAATATCAGACTGAGCATGGGGACCCCAATGGAGAAGTTAAGGCAAGGATTGTAGGAACTGAAGAGATTTGCAACATCATAGGAGGAACAATAATATCAGCCAACCAGACCCCTCAATGCTCTGAGGCACTAAACCACCAACCAAAGAGTACACATGGGAAAAACCATGGATCCAGCTGGAGATGTCTTATCTGGTATCACTGTGTGGAGATCACTTGGTTCTCTGAAGGCTCAGTGACCCAGGGTAGGGGAATGATTGGATGCTTAAGGAGTGGTTGGGCAGGAAGAAGAGCACCCTTATCGTGGCAGCAGGCAGTGGGGAGTGGGGAGGGGGCTTTTGATGGGGAACCTGGGAAGAGTGACAACATTCGAAATTTAAATAAATAAAATAATGAATAAAATTGAAAAGCAAAGAAATAGAAAAGGAATATATATGAACTAAGTACTTTTGTTCTACATCAGAATAGTGCACATACCATTATCATTTTATCATGTTTTACAACATCTAGAAGAGAAAAATGTGAATGTAACCAAAAAAAAAAAAAACTGGAGCTATTATTCCATCATAATCAATTAGCTGTAGATAGTTGATAGATAGATAGATAGATAGATAGATAGATAGATTGATTGATTTGATCAAGCCCAGGTAATAACTTCATATATATATATATATATATATATATATATATATATATATATTATAATATATATATACATATATGTATATAACCACATGTATGGTAATAGCTTTAAAATACATATACTAGTATATATGAAAGAGATAGAGAAAGGAAGTAAATTTTAGCTCAAAACCTACAAGGGTTGAATGTCAGCTAACACAAATACTAACTTACAAAATAATAGTGATTCCACATGAAAATGTGAGCTTCAAATTATAGCAGCTTGGATCATCCTGTGTATTCACATGTCATCATTTTAATATTTCATGTTCAGTATTAATCTTATATTTATATAATTTAAAATTCTAGACACAATTTTAAATAATGAAATCTTTGTGAGGAGCAAAAAGCACTGTTTCCAAAATGAATTGAAGAACTGTTTTCCACTAGAGATGTCCAGGGTTATGTTGTAAGATGCATGAAATGAAGGTGCTGGCAATATTTCATTAAAGAAGAAAACAGCAGGTTCTAATGATGAAACATCTAATATATTTCTCATAGGCAGGAAAGAAAATGAAAGCTGTTGGTTTGAGATTCTGATAAACTTTGGAAGAATTTCACACTTTGCTTCTGCTTTGGTTTTTGTTGTTGGGGGGGTGGTGGTTGCTGTTTTTTAGTGAATTAACCTAAAATGTTAGTGTTTGCTTGTTTGTTTTTATTTGATTTCCTGTTTATTGTTGACTGGTATGGCAGAGGTTTAATGGGATGTTGAAGCTTGTGCTCATTGTCCTTATTGGTTTGCTGACAACTGGAGAGAAGAGATGCCCTTGTAGGGTATATGTGGACATCAATGGTGTTGTCCAATGGATGGCATAATATTAGTTAAATACACACACACACACACACACACACCAAAAAATATTCATTAACCCAACAGAAAGAACATCAGGCACATGCATGGAAATGAAACACAAATACCCTACAAGGTTGTGGAGATTCCCAAAGGCTGATCATCGACTCCACGCACACACAAGCTCTGCTGACACCAACTATTTTTGTAGAAATTTTAATGCAGCAAAATCACTGTGACTTGAAGTAAAGGTTACGTTGAACTCATTTCCAATGACATTTACTTCACAAAAATAGAAGAAAAGAGATTTCATTATCAATGTAATCTCCCCAGATTAAAATCTTCTCATGAATCTTCCAATTATGTCACGATGACATTTAGTACATAAAAATGGAATTATAATGAGATTTATTTTCTACTTTTAAGAATATACTTTTCTCAGACTGTCTCTTTATATTTTTTGTATTCAAATTTTGTCTTCATACCTGTATGTATGTGTAGAGATTTGTGAGTTTAATATTGTTTCTAATGCATTGTATCCACATCCAGCTATACTGAATAATTTAGATATCCATTTAAATATAATTTTAAAAAATGCTTGTGACTCCATGCTACCAAGATATGACATGAAAACTATGCATGATGCTACTTTACCACAATTTTATGGAGATTATGTAAATGTTGTTGTGTGCATAAAAATATCTAATCTGTAGGCTGGTGATTTTCCCTGGCATAAGAGTTCAGTCTATTATATATCTCTTATATATGTTAATGGAGAGTTAGTAAACAATATTCCTTAAGAGTATAGAATATTTCACTAATTTATAGTTAATCACTTTTAAACTTGTGATATAAAACAATGAAGTGTTTCTTATTCATGCTTCATGATCACTGTGGATCAGTATAAAATTGATCAACAATCCTGAAGATCAAAAGATAGGTTGAAACAAGTACCTGTACATGGGGACTGTCAGTCATTTAGTAGAAGATAGCTAATACAAGCTGAACAGCATTTGGACTTAGAATATCCTCACTTAAATACCACATTGTGTCTTTAGGTCAAGTGGGTGGTATAGTTTTGAGCACAGAAGGCTACTTTTGTTCCCTTCTGACACAGAAAAACTATACATGCATTATTTGAAGATTTCCTCCTCAAATTCTTCCATATTATTATATGATAAAACACCGAAGATCTGATTTACTCAATAGTTTAACTTTTCTATTTGAATATTCATACATTTGTATAATGGAACTTGATCACATTAATCACCATTCTCTTCCCTACAATTATTCTTGTGCTCCACCCCATTCCCTCCCAATGTGCTCCCTCTCTCTCTCCCTCTCTCCTTCTCCCTCTCCCTCCCTCTCTCTCTCTCTCTCTCTCTCTCTCTCTCTCTCTCTCTCATTCTCACCCTCCCTTCCTCCCTCTCTCCTTCTACCCTGCCTCTCTCTCCTCTCTTTATCTCTCTCCTGAGTGTTTACTAAATGCTGCCTGTATGGACATAGATTTAGGACCATGAACAGGAGCCTAGGTATCCTCTCATTGGCACATCCTTGACAAAACCTGCCTCTTCTTCCTCTAGAAACTTAATTGTCAATAGCTGCTCAGCTAGGAGTGTGATTTTATAATTTCCACAACCATGCTGAGATTTTAGCTGATCTTCCATACTTTGTCTTTTAATCATTATGATGAATTGCCCTGGTTCCCCCAAGCCCTTGCAGTGGCAGTTGGTCTCCATCTTGCCACCAAGCCACTGCTAGAAAGGCCCAGGTATATAGACTTAATCTGTGACTACCATCACTCCAGTGGATATCTGCCAGGCTCTCGCCACTAGCCAGTGCCAAGGCAGCAGCTCAGCAGTACATCTCCAAGGCCACCAGTCGTGCACCAACTCAGTTGGGAACCGCCTTCCCTGAGATCCTCTGAGCACTTGCAGAGGCAGTCTCCATCTTGCAGCCTGGTCATTGGTAGAGAACCAACAGGCTGACCCAGCCTCACAGGAGGTTCAAACACCAGCCAGTGACAACATGGCCAACTAACACCAGAGATAACTAGATGGCAAAAGGCAAACTTAGGAATGATACTAACAGAAATCAAAGCAGCATGGCAGCATCTGAACTCAGTTTGCTGACAACAGGAAGTCCTGGATACCCCAACACACCAGAAAAAAAAAAGATTTGGATATAAAATCACTGGTCAGGATGCTGATGGTGGAACACATAGATAAATCTCTTAAAGAAATAGAGGTGAAAATGGATCAAAAGTTAGGAACCCTTACAAGGCAAACACAAAAATCACTTAAAGAAATTTAGGAGAATATGGATAAAAAATTGAAGCCAATAAGGAGGAAATACAAAAATCACTTAAAGAAATACAGGAGAATGTGGGTCAACAAGTAGAAGTTATGAAAGAGGAAACACAAAAATCTCTTAAAGAATTACATGAAAACACAAACAAGCAAGTGAAAGATCTGAGCAAATCCATCCAGGTTCTAAAAAGAGAAGTAGAAAACAACTAAGAAATCACAAAGGGAGACAACTTTGTAGATAGAAAGCCTTGGGAAGAAATCAGGGGCCATAGATGCAAATATAAACAATAGAATACAAGAGATAGGAGAAAGAATCTCAGATGCTGAAGATACCATAGGAACCATTGATTCAACAGTCAAAGAAAATGCTAAATGCAAAACGTTTGTAACCCAAAACATCCAGGAAATCCAAGACAAAATGAGAAGACCAAACCTAAGAATTATAGGTATAGATGAGAGTAAAGATTTGCAGTTTAAAGGGCCAGTAAATATCTTCTACAAAATTATGGAAGAAAACTTCCCCAACCTAAAGAGAGAGATGCCCATGAATATACAAGAAGCCTACAGAAGTCTAAAACATCCTGGACCAGAACAGAAATACCTCCCATCACATAATAATCAAAACCCCAAATGTATTAAACAAAGAAAGAATATTAAAGGCAGTAAGAGAAAAAGGCCAAGTAGCATATAAAGGAAGACCTATCAGAATTAAACCAGACTTCTCACCTGAGACCATGAAAGCTAGAAGATCCTGGGCGGATCTCATGCAGACTCTAAGAGAACACAAATTTCAGCCAAAACTACTATACCCAGCAAAACTCTCAATTGCCATAGATGGAGAAACCAAGGTATTCTATGACAAAACCAAATTTGCACAATAACTTTCCACAAACCCAGCCCTACAAAGGATAGTAGGGGGAAAACACCAACACAAGGAGGGAGACTACACCACAGTAGAAAGATAGAAACCTCCTCTCATCAAACCCAAAAGAAGATAACATCTCAAATATAAAAAATAATTTCAAAAATGTCAGGAGGTAATAATTACTAATCCTTAATATCTCTTAACACCAATGGACTCAATTTCTCAATAAAAAGATATAGACTAACAGACTGGATATGGAAACAGGACCCTACATTTTGCTGCATACAGAAACATATCTCAGAGTCAAAGAGGAACATTACCTTAGAATAAAAGACTGGAAGACAATTTTACAAGTAAATGGTCTTAGGAAACAAGCTGGAGTAGCCATTCTAATATCAGATAAAATTGACTTTCAAGCTAAAGTCATCAAAAGAGACACGGAAGGTCACTTCTTGGTGGTCAAAGGGAAAATCCACCAAGAAGAACTCTCAATACTGAACATCTATGCTCCAAATGCAAGGGCACCCTCATTTGTAAAGGAAACTTTACTAAAGCCCAAAGCACACATTGCACCTAACACAATAGTTGTGGGTGACTTCAACACTCCACTCTCCTCAATGGACTGATCAGGAAAGCAGAAACTAAACAGGGACAGAGTGAAACTAATTGAAACTGTGGACCAATAGGATTTAACAGATATATATATATATAGAACATTTCATCCTAAAGCAAAAGAATATACCTTTTTCTCAGCACCACACAGTACCTTCTCCAAAATTGATCATATAATTGGTCACAAGACAGATGTCAACAAATACAAGAAGATCAAACTAATCCCATGACTTCTATCAGATCACTATTGAGGAAGAGTGGTCTTCAATAGCAACAAAAACAACAGAAAGCCCACATACACATGGAAACTGAACAATACTCTACTCAATGACACCTTGGTCAAGGAAGAAATAAAGAAAGAAATCAAAGACTTTTTAGAATTCAATGAAAATGAATGTACAACCTACCCAAATCTATGGAACACAATGAAAGCAGTGCTAACAGGAAAAACTCATAGCCCTGAGGGCCTCCAAAAAGAAACTGGAGTGAGCATACACTAGCAGCTTAACGGCACACCTGAAAGCCCTGGAACAAAAAGAAGTTAATTCACCCAGGAGGAGTAGAAGACAGGAAATCATCAAACTCAGGGCTGAAATCAATCAAGTAGAAACAAAGAGAACCATACAAAGAACCCACAAAACCAGGAGCTGGTTCTTTGAGAAAACCAACAAGATAGATCAGCCCTCAGCCAGACTAATCAAAGGGCACAGAGACAGTATCCAAATTAACAAAATTGGAAATGAAAAGGGGGATATAACAACAGAAACTAAGGAAATTCAAAAGATCATCAGATCCTACTACAAAACCCTATACTCAACACAACTGGAGAATCTGGAGGAAATGGACAATTTCCTAGACAGATACCAAATACCAAAATTAAACCAAAATCAATTAGATCAGCTAAACAATTGCATAACCCCGAAAGAAATAGAAGGGGTTATAGAAAGCCTCCCAACCAAAAAAAGTACGGGACCAGATGGTTTTAGTGCAGAATTCTAGCAGACATTCAAAGAAGACCTAATACCAATACTTCTTAAACCATTCCACAAAATAGAAACAGAAGAGACACTGCCCAACTCATTCTATGAAGCCACAATTATACTGATACCAAAACCACCCAAAGATTCAACAAAGAAAGAGAACTACAGGCCAATTTCCCTTATGAATATCGATGCAAAAATACTAAATAAAATTCTTGCCAACCGAATCCAAGAGCACATCAAAGTGATCATTCAAGATGATTAATTAGGCTTCATCCCAGGGATGCAGGGATGGTTCAATATATAGAAATCCATCGATGTAATCCACTACATAATCAAACTAAAAGAAAAAAACCACATGGTCATCTCATTAGATGCTGAAAAAGCATTTGACAAAATTCAGCATCCTTTCATGCTAAAGGACTTGGAAAGAGCAGGAATTCAAGGCCCATATCTAAATATAGTAAAAGCAATCTACAGCAAACCAGTAGCCAACAACAAACTAAATGGAGAGAAACTTGAAGCAGTCCCACTAAAATCAGGGACTAGACAAGGCTGCCCTCTCTCTCCATATCTTTTTCAATATAGTACTTGAAGTTCTAGCAAGAGCAATTAGACAACATAAGGAAGTCAAAGGGATACAAATTGGAAAGTAAGAAGTCAAACTATCATTATTTGCAGATGATATGATAGTATACTTAAGGGACCCAAAAAACTCCATCAGATAACTCCTACAGCTGATAAACAACTTCAGCAAAAGGGCTGGTTATAAAATCAACTAAGCAAATCAGTAGCCTTCCTATACTCAAAGGATAAGCAGGCTAAGAAAGAAATTAGAGAACTGACACCCTTCACAATAGCAACAAACAATATAAAGTATTTTGGCATGACTCTAACCAAACAAGTGAAAGATCTGTATGACAGGAACTTCAAGTCCTTGAAGAAAGAAATCTAAGAAGACCTCAAGAAGATGGAAAAATATTTCATGCTCTTGGATTGGCAGGATCAATATTGTAATGATGGCCATCCATCCAAAAGCAATCTATAGAGTCAACGCAATCCCCATCAAAATCCAAAATCCATTCTTCATAGATCTAGAAAGAGCAATTCTCAAATTCATCTGGAGTAACAAAAAACCCAGGATAGCTAAAGCTATTCTCAACAATAAAAGGACTTCTGGGGGAATCAATATCCCTGACCTCAAGCAGTATACAGAGCAATTGTGTAAAAAACTGCATGGTATTGGTACAGCAACAGGCAAGTAGGTCAATGGAATAGAATTGAAGCCCGAGAAACGAACCCATAGAGTTATGGTCACTTGATCTTTTATAAAGGAGCTACAAACATCCAGTGGAAAAAAGATAGTCTTTTCAACAAATGGTGCTGGTTCAACTGGAGGTCAACATGCAGAAGAATGTGAATCGACCCACTCTTATCTCCTTGTACTAAGATCAACTCCAAGTGGATCAAGGAAGAAAACCAGACACACTGAAACTAATAGAAAAGAAAATGCGGAAGACCCTGGAGGATATGGGCACAGGAGGAAAATTTCTGAACAGAAAACCAATAGCTTCTGCTCTATGATCAAGAATTGACAAATGGGACTTCATAAAATTACAAAGTTTCTGTAAGCCAAAGGACACTGTCAGAAGGACAAAACAGCCATCAACAAATTGGGAAAAGACCTTCACCAACCCCACATCCGACAGAGGGCTAATATGCAATATATACAAAGAACTCAAAAGTTAGACCCCAAATAACCAAATAACCCTATTAAAAATGGGTTACAGAGCTAAACAAAGAATTTTCACCAGAAGAAATTTGGATGGCTGAGAAGCACCTAAGAGATGTTCAACATCATTAGTCATCAGGGAAATGCAAATCAAAACAACCATGAGATTCTACCTCACACCAGCCAGAATGGCTAAGATAAAAAACTCAGGAGACAACAGGTGCTGACCAGTATGTGGAGAAAGAGGAACACTCCTCCACTGTTGGTGGGATTGCAAGATGGTACAATGCTCTGGAAATCAGTCTGGCAGTTCCTCAGAAAATTGGGCCTGACACTTCCAGTGGTCCCTGTCATACCACTCCTGAACTCCTGGGCATATACCCAGAGGATTCTCCTGCATACAATAAAGACACATGCTCCACTATGTTCATAGAAGCCTAATTTATAATAGCCAGAAGTTGGAAAGAGCCCAGATTTCACTCAAATGAGGAATGGATACAGAAAATGTGGTATATTTATACAATGGAATACTACTCAGCAATTAAAAATAATGAATTCATGCAAATTGTAGGCAAATGGTTGGATCTGGAAAATATCATCCTAAGTGAGTTAACCCAATCACAAAAGAATACACATGAAATGCAATCATTGATAAGTGGATATTAATGAGCCCAGAAGCTCTGAATACTCAAGGCACAATTAGCAAATCAAAAGATTCCCAAGAAGAAGGAAGGAGAGAACCCTGGTCCTGAAAAGACTGGATCCAGTTTTGTAGGAGAGTACCAAAACAGAGAAATGGTGTGTGTGGGGGAGTGATTAGGGAATAGGGGGGAGAGGACTTATGGAACATATGGCGAGGGGGGAACTGCGAACAAGGAAAGCCTTTGGAATGTAAACAAAGAATATAGAAAAAATAATAATAAAAAAGATGAATTGCCCTTCTTTAATATACTTTCAGTTTAAACATATCTACAAAAATGAAACTAGGAAAAGATTAGTTATGTTTAATTGTTTAGTTTTCTCCTTTTGATTAAAAATACATATTTAATTGGAAAAGATTCAAATGAATTTGATAATTTTATGAGTATATTTTTTTAAGATAAGTGTGTAAGTATGAGCTGTAAATTTTAATTAAGATAATTCAGTTAAAGGGCTTTAGAGGTGGCTCTGTGGGAAAGAACACTTAATGTTCTTGTGTTTGACCTGGATTTGGCTCTGATCTCTCATATGATGCTCACAACTATCATTAGCTCCAGTTCTACAGGATGTATGTCCTCTTCTGAATTCTGGAAATCATAGGTAAAACACGGTATATGTACATAAATGCAAGCAAAGCACTCATATATATATATATATATAAAGCATATTTAAAAGATAAATTTAGAGAATAATTTAAACAAAACAGAAATAGTACATTTCTTTAATTAAAAAGGGAATTAAAATATAATCAAAAACTAAAACTGATCAAAGCAAAGTTCACTTGATCATGAAACTGATCACAAGTGTAGAAATTCAAATCTGTTATGAAAGTATAAATATTAGTCAAAGAAGAAAGATTGAGACATTTATATTTAATTTCCAAAGAAAACCAGATTTTTTACTAGATATATTCTTCACTTACACTTCAAATGTTATCCCCTTTCCTGGTTCCCCTCCCCATGAAAGTCTCATAACCCATCTTCCCTCCCCCTGTTCCCCAATCAACCCTCTCCTGCTTCCCTGTCCTGGTATTCTACACTGAGGCATCAGGCCTTTTCCAGAGCAGGGTCCTCTCCTCCCTTTGATGTGCAACAAGGCCATCCTCTGCTGTCTATGTCTCTGGAGCCATGGGTAACTCCATGTGTACTATTTAGTTGATGGTTTTGTCCCTGGGAGTTCTGGGAATCTTGGGTGGCTCATATTGTTGTTCCTCCTATGGTGCTGCAAAACCCTTCAGCTCCTTGGGTCCATTTTCCAGCTTTTATAGCATTAAATACACCTTAGAAACTTTTTTCCAAAGTAAATTGGCATAACTTGTTGCCCTGTCAATTAAGGTCAAAGTCTAACATTGTCTGATAGCCTTGTGGGCATAGTGCAAAACAGAAAACTTCATTGGTAGGGCTTCCCCTTCTCTGACCTTACCTAGGGAGTTAAAAACAAAAACCCACATACAGAATGTCAGGTAGCCATGGTCAAATTACAGGTTCAACTTACTTTCTCCAGATAAGAACCAGTTCAGCTAGAACCTGAAATTCCTGAAATGCTTCGCCATGCCAATGAGGCATTGTTGTACCCTAAGCCTTCAGCCAATAACAGTTGCTTAACCTGGATGTTTATATACCCAATCCCCCAAATTATGTAAGCTTTGAATCGTCTCAAGTAAAGTTCACTGTGCCCTCTCAAGCTGGTCCTGGTGAGTCTTCTTCACAACATGTACACACAGGGTTTCCGAACGCCCTTTTTGTCACCTCTGCTTCCTTTGCACTTAGAGATACATACAGGCTGACACCCATAAGAGCAAGCAGAGTGCCAAAACTAAATAATTCTCCTGTTTGAATTTTACTGAACTCTCTTCCTCACAGTTCATTGTCTTAACAAAAACTCATAAGGTGTACCTGCAATTGTTGTGTGATTTCAAAATTATAACAATTGTGCTAAGGTATAACATCATGCCATTGTTGAATTTTATCAAGCATAAATTCAGAAAAGTAGCATCTCTGATATACACCTAATTAGATTCCATACTAAGTAGTTTCCATGAACACAGTGAAACAAGATATTATCTTGACACAATGAATCTCTTACATTTGCATATATTTTCAAAATCTGTAATAGTGGCTCAAGTAGTGATATTTTTAAAAGAATAGAAATACGTATCATCAAAAATCAATGTGAAATTCCACATAGAGATATAAAACACAGTTATCATGTGCAAAAAAGAAATAAGCCAGTAATTTAGAAAGCATGCTTGTAAAATACACTACAAATTTATAGTATCTATGGTGTTTGCATATAAACATATACCAAATAATACCATATGTGTACATAGGTAATCTGGTATACACACACACACACACACACACACACACACACACACATATATATATATATATATATATATATATATATACACACACACACACACACACACACATACACACACACACACAAAGACAGCACATGAAAGAAATGATTCAGTATTTCTTGGTATCTGGTTTAATTCGTTTAACATTAAGAATTCAATTATATGAAAGACTTCATAGGGAAGAAAAGACTTCTCATTGTATTCAATGAAGTAAAATATTTAGAAGTGCCATTCATCTTCAAATGCATGAAAAATTATGCTGGAAAGAAACCCTATAAACCTAAAGAATGCAGGAAAGCCTTTGCACATACTGTCTTCTTTAATGTCATGAAAAAAAGTCAGGCTTGAGAATGTGGTAAAGCATTTATATTTAAAACTTAAAATCAAATAAAGTGTTTGTGTGTGGTTAAAAGCCCTTAATGTGTAATCAATGTGGTAAAATCTTTAGATTTCACAATAGTATTTAAGAAATGAATGAACTTATACTAAAGAAATTCTGTGACTATAAAGAATGTGGTAAGGTCTTTAATCTTACACTTTCCCACATTTAAACAAGCTTATGAATTTGGGGGAATAAAAATCAGACAAGATGAAGAATCTGTTCAAGCCTTTCAATATCCCGAAGATCATATGGAGCAAAGTCATTTAGATATTTAGCCATTGAGATGTTCAGCAGAGTAACTTTACAGATGTGTATTAGTAACTTCTCTGCTGCTACCATAAAAACACAATGTCTACGGCAACTTATAGAAGAGTTTATTTTGGCTATTAATTCCAGAGGTATAAGAGTTCTTAATGACCGGGAGGGATAGCATCAAGCATCAGGCTTGGCAACTGAAACAGAAAGCCAAGAGCTCACCTCAGCTAGAAGAACGAAGCAGAGAATATGAACTGCAACTGTGAGGATTTAAAATCTCCAAGCCCATCGTGATGACATACTTCCTCTCTATTGGCAGTACTTCTGAGATCTGATAAACAACCTCCAATGGGAGAACCAGTGTTCAAATGCCTGATAGGGGAGGACAGTTTTCATTCAAACCTTGACAGAATTGACCAGAATGGAACTGTGTGTGCAAGTATGCATGTTACTGTGCTCTTTAAAGACATGAGTGAAATACTGTAGAAAACACAGAATGTAAAGAATCTAAAAAAGAAAAAAAAATAACCTATAGCCAACTTGCCAGGCTTTAGTTACATAAACAAATTTGCAATAAAACAAAGCCTTGTAGGTAAGGTTTTAGAGTCTAAAGTTTATATGCTGCAGCATCAAAGTTATAGGAATGACCTCTTACAGGGAGAAAACAGTGATACATTTCTTACATTTGATTGAAGATTTTTCTAAAATGCCATAACAATGTATCTGGTGGAGTGCTTGTTGGTTTACACAATAGTTAAAGGGTGTGAAATCTTCCTGTAGCAGTAATCAGGACATTGTCTGTCACCTGATCTACATTTTTAGAATGAACTTGTCTTAAATGCTTGACCCTGTCTGTAAACTTGTACAAATTATTGTAAAGCTTTTATATATTATCTTGAATAGAATAGAAATAGAATTGAAATAATAAAAACAAAATTTTTCAGGTAAACAATTTGGTAATGACAGTAGAAGTCAAAATTGTCTACAGTTTCACGAAAAAAAAATCTTGCTTCATCTTTTTCATGATTACCATGAAATAAATATATAATTTCTCAGATTCATTCAAGAATTATGGTGAAGTGACTCCATTGTAGTGTATATTGGTAACTTTTTGGAGTGACTATTAATGTATGACTTGTGTATGGCAATTTTCTTTACTGAAATTTACTTGGGTGTTCTTAAATTCCTTCATCTGTTTCTATTCCTCTAAATATTAGGCAGTATGTGACCATGCTATTCAGCTAATTCTATGTTTTATTTTAATGTGGTAGGTTGCAATCATTGGTTTTACTTATTAGTGTTTTTACTAATTCCCTTGTGATAATCCCATTTGTATTCCAGTCTTGCTTGAAAGTCAGTAACTAGGCAGGGCTACTTTTGAACTTATGGTCATTATGTATAAACCTTCTGAGAACTTAGATAGAAAATGCTCTCTTATTCATGTTTGATCTACATACTTTAGTAATGTAAATGTTAAAATCATTAATAACAGGATATCAGAAATGTTAAATATATCATATATGTATCTAAAGCAGCATTTTTACCTACATAATGGACATGTAATACATGTTATAACATGAAATAATGTATGATAAATATCTTGATATTATTTGAAAATACATGCTATTTTATATTACAATTAGGTATTCAGTTAGATACATCATATCTCTAAGGAAATAAGCAAGAGATTTAGAAAAATCTAACTGCAATGAATTTTTTCTACCAAATATTTCTGTAGTGTATATTTTTGTGTTTGTGGTTTATGTGTGTGTGTGTGTATGTGTGTGTGTGTGTGTGTGTGTGTGTGTGTGTGTATTATTATGGTCATCTAGACCATGGAAGATATGTTGAGAGCAGATGACATGCTTCTGAAGTGTTCTGTCTGTCCCTTTTATATTTGATCTAGGGATCAAGCTCAGATTCCAAAAGTTGATCTTCAAGTCTTGAAGATCACTCATTTTCCCCATTTAGACATCTCACTGGTGTCCAAATAAGATTTTTAGTAATATTCTATCAACAAAGGGTTAAAATTATAAGGACTATTATGATTCAAATTTACTGGAATACAGGCCAATTAGAATAATAAATCCTATGTGCAAGTCAAAAAACAAAACAAAACAAAACTATAGTTCTGAGACTAACACAATGTCTCTACAGAGTCAAGAACAGAGACCTCACGTTTGGTTCCCAACATTCACATTGAGTGGCTCACAACTAATGTGAACTCTAACCCCATGGAGTACAATGCCCACTTCTGACCTCTGAAGCACCCATTTATTTGAGATATATATGCAGATACATGCACCCACATTAAATATAAAAAAATAAGTTCTCATCTCCTGTTCTATGCAGATAAAATCTTGAAAATGTTTAAGTTCCATTATTTTAAGAGTTTAATGGAAGTCTATTGTGTATGTACAACAAATTCAAGAAAAGCACTTTCCTGCTGGCATAGGCTACTGGCGTGTAAAATTAAAATCTAATTCCTTTAATTAATGTGATTCAATCCATGGGACTTTAGTAATGAGGATTTATATTTTCAAAGATAGATGTTAGCAGGTAATAGAAAATATAGCACTTTATTTTAGTTATTCAATTTAAGAAAATAGAAAAATATTTCCAATGAACTCTATTGAAGTATAGTCTTATGCAATTCTTACTCATAAAATCTGAGTGTTTACTTGCATCATTTCATCCTTTCTCCATGGAGGAGTGAATATTCCTCTTGCTTGTCAAACAGTTATTAGTTGATGAGTACATTCCTGAAATGATGAGTTAATATCTAAATATTTCCAAGTCAGTGAGTACCAATTGAACATCCAAAATACTATCTGTATTTATAAGTATGTGTCAGGTAAAATAAGTCATTACAGCACTCTTCTGTCATGTCCAATTTAGTATAACTCTGTAACACTCCAAGGTAAATGATTAAACACAAGGTAGATGTGGATACATTCATTTACCCATATTCCTTGGTGAAAACGACTAGTGCTAAAAAATATTTCTAAATGCAAACATGCAGTAGAAACCAAATAACTCCCCAAATGACAAAACCAATCTAGAGCCTCCATGTTGTAACTGACCTTGAAACTGCCTGTTACCAAAGTATTATCATTGTCATTTATGAAGACACTTTGCTCGACTGGTACAAGGAGCAGACACAATTTGACCATTTCTGTTAAAGAACAGGCTGTAAAACATGAAACACCACCTCTTTTCAGCTCTAAAACTAAGCACAGGGTCAGAAATTATGGAGTACTGTATACTTTCGTTGTCTACAAACATGGAAATGCCTCACTCTCAATAGAGTCCCACAGCTTCCACTGATTCAGCTGGGGTATGCTTTCCGTATCTGACATAATTTTGTTTGGTTGGTGTTTTGGTTGGTTGGTTGGTTGGTTTTGTTTTTGTTCTTTTGTCTGCTTTTTTTTGATAATTCAATACAGAAATTATTTTATCTAAGTTGGAAATATTTTTCCTACAAAATTACAGAATTCCCTCAAGTGCAGTTTGATGATCTGCCTCATCTAAACACAATGAAAAAGTAATTTCCAAGACAATGACTCAAACTGACATGTGGTCCTCTGGCACTGATCTTGTCAGGGGAGTACTGCTCTGCAGGGAATGACTGGATTTCAGGCTTTGGAGGTCAGGTCTCTGCCATCTTCTTCAGTGGGCAGGTTCAGCCAGGAGCAGGTGACACAGGAGTGGCAGAGCAGCTCCATTGTCTTATATAATCACCCACTTCCACACACTGACTTTTATTTTCCTGGGGATGGTGCCAACAGATGTTCATGTTGTATAAATGAGTGTGTCAACTGTCTCTTACCTATGTGTTAGAGACAGTGTTAAAGAACTCAGCTCAATCGGAACATTTTATATGACTACTGCCTTTCTTCTTTATCACAACTTAATCTGGCCCCTGTCCTCAGTTTAGAGCCTAATATTACTCTATCATATAGCAGTTCATTATAATCTCAGAAATATTGTTTCTTACATACTAACTCTGAAAGAATGCCGTTCATGCTCTCTGTGTGAAATGAAGTTCCCTCTATGCCTGTCCTGGACACTGGGAGAAGAAGCAGGAGGCTTCTGTTCCAGGTGTCTGATTTGACTGAAGGAACAGAATTGTTTTTGTTTTGTATATTGGAATTTCATTATTACAGTAAAATGTTTTAGAAGTGAGCTACAAAGTTGGGGGGAGAGGAATTATGGGATGTATGGTGGGGGGGAACTGGGAAAGGGGAAAGCCTTTGGAATGTAAACATAGAATATAGAAAATAAAAATTTAAATAAAAACAATAGAAAAATAAAAATATTAAAATATCATAGGTTAAATATACAAAATAGATTATAGATAATTTTTAATTAATTGTATGTGCTACTGCAAATCAAACTGTCCATCACCAAGTGGCATCAGAATATGACTACACTATTGACAGTTTTCTGGTGTGTGCATGTATTTGTGTATGCATGTGTGTTCATGCATATATGTGATAGCTTGTTTAGGAACTGAATGACATATTTAAGCATATCCTAAAATCAAAACAATATTGGTGTTAAGGTTTCTATCTCTAAAAATTGAAACAGTATTGGTATTAATGTTTCTGTCTTAGTACCACTATAAAGCCTATGTATGTTATCTCCACAGCTTTTTAAAATTATCTCGCTACCAGAAAACAAGTGATTATTCTGGACTATCATCATTCTAATGAACATTAGTAAATATTACAACTAACTGTCTTTTCAACACTGTTGCCTCGATTCTAAGATACTCTAAGCAGTGAGAGGTTTTTGGAATGTTGAGTTCATCATACTTGTAATAAAGAATTTACTGGGTTGTTTCTAATGTATATATAAAATTTATCTGGAATAAATATCAGCAATTTCAGCTTTTATTGCATAAACTTGACTGCTCTCTTGAAGGAAAGTTAAATCTTGCCAAAATTGGATTTTATCACTTTCAAACTTTTAGCTCTTAGAGTGAAACCTTATATGGTTGTAGAGTATTATTTTAATTGGATTTCTGTGTTTCAAGACTGTATGCTGATTTAATTTAAAAATCTCAGGCTTATTATATAATGTCTAGCTGCCACTTCTTCCTCATCATCAAAACTGTGCATGTATTGAACTCCTTTATTCTTTTTCTTTTACTTTTTATCTGTGAAAACATTTTATTGTTGATTTATTTATTTACATTCCAGTCATTACCACCCTCATTCCCACATCCTACATTTCCTCATCCCATTCCTCCCCATTTGCCTCCAAGAGGGTGTTCCTTCCTCCAGGACTCCTACTTCCCTGGGGCCTCAAGTCTCTTGAGGATTAAGTACATCTTCTTCCACTGTGGGAAGACCAGGCAGACCTTAGCTATATATGTGTCAGGGGCCTTGGATTAGCCCATGAATGCTCCTGATTGGTGGCACAGTCTCTGGGAGCTCCCTGGGGTTTGGGTTAACTGAATCTGTTGGTCTTCTTATGGGGTCACTCTCCCTTTCAGCTTCTTCAATTCTTACCCTAATTTAACCTTAGGGATCCACTTCAAATGGTTGGCTTTAACTATTTGCCTCTGTCTCAGTGAGCTGTTGGTTGGGTCTCTCAGAGGACAGCCATGCCAAGCATCCATCTGTAAGCACATCATAGCATCAGTAATAGTGTCAAGCCTTGATGCCCATACCCAAGAGGTAGAACCCAAGAAGGGCCAGTCATTAGATTGCCTTTCCTTCAGTCTCTTCTCCATTTTTATGCCTGCAGTTCTTTTGGACAGGAATAATTCTGGTTTAGATATTTTGACTGGGTTGGTGGCTCTGTCCTTCCACTTGAGGCCCTGTCTATCTACTGGAGGTGGACTCTTCGAGTTCCCTCTCCCAGTGTTGGGCATTTTGGTCATGCCCAATGAGACCTGTGAGTCTCTCACCTCCTAAGCCTCTGGAATTTTCTAGAGAATACCCTTACCTTTCACCATCCCCCTAAGGCTGCTTATTTCCATCCATTCTCTTGGCCCTTTGGGCTTCTTTCCTGCTCCCCCTATCTGAACCTATTCTCCTTTCCCCTTCCCCATCTCCCACTCAGGTCTCTTCCTCCCTCTGCCTCCCATGATTATTTCTTTCCCCCTTCTATGTGGGATTGTAGACTCCTTACTTGGGCCTTTCTGCTTGTTATACTTCTCAGGGTCTGTAGGTTGAATTCTAGGTACTCTGTACTTTTTGGACACATCCACTTATCATTGAGTACACACTATGAATGTCTTTCTGGGTCCAAGTTACCCCCTCAGGATATTTTCTTGTTCCACTCATTTGTCTTCAAATTTCATTATGTCCTCCTTTTTAATAGCTGAATAGTAAATGTGTAAATGAATCACAATTCCTGTATCCATTCCTTGGTTAAGGGGCATCTGGGATTTTTTTCAGCTTCTGACTATTACAAAAAAGACCACTATGATCATGGTAGAAGCATGTGTCCTTATAGTATGGTGGGGCATCTTTAGGGTATATCACCAAGAGTGGTATTTCCTGGTCTTCAGGTAGATCTATTTCTTTTAAGCAAACAGAATTTATCCTCTCATAGCCAGGTGTGGTCATGAATTAAATACTTATGAAATTAGTATTATACAGTCTTCTCTTTGAAAAGATCTAAATGTATAACACATGACATTATTGTTATGTGGCCCCTGCAAATGTGTGTCCCACAGAAGTACTTCCTGCATACACCAGAGGGTCCTTGCAAAAGCCTGCCCTTCCTTCTTTGTGCAGCATGGCTCTAATCATGCATCACTGACATGGTGTCAAATGTGGAAAATTCTGGTATTGTGAGGAGGAGGCCTTATGCCACTCAACTCTGTATCACTCTAACATTGGGTGAACTGCAATACATTGGAGCTCAAATCGTACCTCATCACTGACTGTGCATTCATGGTTCTATCTGGCACGCTTTGTTAGCTGGTGGCTAACAATTTTAAGAAGCCCTAGGGGCTAGGCAGTTCATAAAGTTGGAAGGGTACAATTATAAGAAAGGAAGCCATAAAAAACTTATTCTCACAAGAATGAATGTTGGAGGCTGTTCGACTATGAAACATCAAAATAATAATTGACAAATTTGGTCACAGTAGGTACTTGTTTATGAAAACATTACTGTGTGTTCCAGAATCCCTTTGTACAATAGTCACCTTTCAGATTTGTTCACTGCCCAAGCTAATTCAACAGACAAGTTGTCATTAAATCTCAAAGGTAGGAGGCAGACAAGATTTGCAGGCTTTTAATGGTTCAACACCTCAGTCAATCATTATTTAAAGAACTTTATTGCTTATATTTGTCATTTATTATGTTATATCCCTGTTACTACAATCATTTTCATACTTGTATTTTAATCCTTGAATCTCAGGTAAAATTGAAGGACTGTAACCACAATGCCACTGTGTGTTTTATTATGATTATACACTTCAAGCTACACATGGTTCTATAGATGTGTCACCAATATTGTGAGATGTTATGGATGTTTTAATATCTATGTAAGAATTTTCAGTCATAAAGTATAAAATAAAAATCATGATAGAGGGTAGATATTTCAGTGATGGATCACTTGACTTACATGTGTGAATTCCTGAGTTCAGTTCTGTGTGACACACACTATACAATAACATATGTATATGTATGTCTGATTATCCCATTTCTTAATTTTATGGTTATTACCGTTTTGCCTGCATATGTATTCATTTGTATGTATGTATTGCATATGTGTATGTGTATGAGTATCTGTATGCATATGTATATGTACATACACATACCATGTACATACCTGTGTTGAGAAAGACCAAAAGATGATATCAGATACCCTGGAAGTGGTGAAACAGAGGGTTGTAAGCTACCATGTGGATACAGAGAAGTGTACTCAGGTCCTTTAGAAAAGAAGCCAAAGTTTCACTCCTGTTACCTACACATCCTATTTTTTAAACAATAAACATGGTTTAGCAAAGTGAGCTTCCAAAAACTATGTGGAACAATTATAAGCATGGTGAGTGCAGTGAATTGCTTGTTGTTGAACTGGCACCACTATTTTCTAAAAACACCTGGGAACTTCAGAAAGGAAACGTGGAGCTATGAGACTGAGATGTATAATCTCATGCAGTTTCATGGTTTCATTGTTTTCTACCTGACAGGAACTTGAGCCACCATGCTGCATAAGAGGAGTGGGGGAATATTCATTTTACCAGAAAAATTTGCAAACATGACCATAGTTATTAGGTAGTTTTTCCAGACCTACAACTGAAAAGAACTGTTTAGTAGATGTTCTCTATAATCTTATGCAAGAAAAGTAGCAATTTCCTGAGGTACACATGAAAACCGATTGCTTAGGTCTTGATGTTATTTGTTAACCGTAGCTGCATATATGTATATTCTTTCTCTGTCTATTCCTGGTCTCTCTGACCTCTACTGTGGGACTGGGAACCTGTGGAGGAGACCTGACCGGGGGTGGGTGGGGTGTGAGTCCTTGGTCCAGTCTGGCGACTGGAAATGCTGAGAGGCCTGTTCCATTGCTCCAACATGGCAGATTTAGGTGAAGGAGACAGCACAGAGTTTTTCAGCTTTATTGTAGAAGAATGGAGTAAGAGAGAGGAGATAGAAAGGTAGAAGCCAGTCATAACCATGTGCAAAGAGGGGGAAGGGAATAGAGGAAGAGAAAGGTAAGAGAAAGAGAGTAAGAGAGAGGAGAGAAGAGAGGAGAGGAGAGGAGAGGAGAGGAGAGGAGAGGAGAGGAGAGGAGAGGAGAGGAGAGGAGAGGAGAGGAGAGGAGAGGAGAGGAGAGGAGAGGAGAGGAGAGGAGAGGGCAAGAGAAGGAGGAGGGGCCAAGCATCCCCTTTTATAGTGAACCAGGCTACCTGACTATTGCCAGGTATCTCTGGGGGTAGACTCCAGTCAGAATACTAGGGGCCTAGGGCATGGTCCTATGTGACTAATGGCCACAGAATTATGGAGTTGAGGTTCTTGTGGTGTCAGGCTAGTGTCTGGTATCCACAGCTGTATGGATTTATGTCTGCTTTTCAGTACCATTCCACTGATCATTGTGTCTATTCATGTTACAATACCATGCAGCTTTTATTGCTATAGCTCTGCAGAACAACTTGAAATAAAGAATGATGGAATCTACAGCATGTTTTTAACTTCTCAGGATTGTTTTCCCTATCCTGAGATTTGTTTTTTCGTATAAAGTTGAGAATTGTTCTTTCAAAGTCTGTAGAGAATTATGTTGAAACTTGATGGAGATTTTATTGAATATGTAGATTGTTTTCAGGAAAATATTCATTTTTATAATGTTTATCCTACCAATCCATGACCATGACCATGGGAGATTTTTGCATCTTCTGTAACCTTTAATTTATTTCTTTAAAGACTTGAAAGTTTATGTTACAAGTGTTTTACTGGCTTGGTTAGAGTTACCACATGATATTTTATATTATTTGACAATATTGTAAAATGTGTTGTTTCCATTATTCCTTTATTATTCTTTTTCTCATTTATATATGGGAGTGCTTCTCTGTTGTTGTTGTTGTTGTTGTTAGTTTTGTATCCATCCATTTTGCTGAAAGTATATATAAGCTGTAAGTATTCCCCTAGTGCAATTTTTAGGGTCACATGTATATCATCACATCAGCAAAGTTTTAATGAACTGAAAGGATAACCTGACTACACTCCTGCAGCAATGTGTACTGAGCAGACAGGAAAACCCCATTCACACTGTTTCGTTCTTTATGTTTTTGAATGAAGTTTAAGGTTGAGTTAGGGTGATGTAAAATTCTGTTTATAAAAATGTAGCATCCTATAACCATCAGGTTCCTGTTTTGGAGATCTTGTACATGGAAAGCCACAACAAATAAATTGTTCAATACCTGTTTGTGTTCCACAGGTTATAGCATACATGTTCAGACGCTCTTTGAATATGCATATCTACTGTTGTCATTTGTTGAAGGACCTATAGTAATAATTTATATCCAAAGAATAGCAGAGCATATATTTGGCTTAAAGTTAGAATATTTGCTTTAGACAGAAGGAATTATTTACATATTACTTCTAATTTTCCTGTTTTGCATTGTTATATATATATTTGCGTTATTTAAGAAATGTCTGTGCTAGTTTACTTTGCAACTCTGTAGCTACTTATAAGCTAAGCAGATATTTTTTTCATTCCATGCAAAAAAGGCAATTTTAAAATTTTTTATTGGCTATGTTCTATATTTACATTTCATTTCCCTTTTCCTGATTCCCTGCCCCCAAAGGTCCCACGTGCCCTTTTCCCTCCCCAAGTTCCCCTATCCACCCCTTCCTGAAACATCCACAGATGCCCATAAGAAATATTGTACGCATTTGTTAAATTTATAGATCAAACAATATATGATTGATAGTTTTTCCCTTAAAGTATGTTGGATTTAAAAACACCCAGGGTGCCTCATAAAAAGATAAAACTTCAGGGTATTATTGATGCAATTATATAAATAAATAAACAATCTACTTTATGCTTTAGGAATCTCCTTTCTGAATATTTCTCTAAAGGTTTACATTGTATAATGAGTTTTCTATTATTAAATATTTTAAAATATCCCCCACAAATAACTCTGTGGGAAAAATAGGAACATAATTTAATAGCTATTTCTCTGAACAAACATCCCAAAGAATGAATGGGTATGAAAGAGTGCTGTTTAAAATCATCGGTCATCAAGGAAAAGAAAATTTAAAAATCAGTGATAAATTTAAGAGCCCATGCATAATCAGAATGGTAAAGAGTATAAAATTAACAACAACAGTGGCAACATCAACAAAATGAAGGTAAGCCAGTGAAATGTCCCAGTTAACAAAGCTGCTTACCAAGCCTGAATACCTAAACCTGATCACTGGAAACCACATAAACATGGAAGGAAAAGACTGAATCCACAAAGGTGTCCTCTGAACTGCATATGTTGCTATTTGTGCACACACACACACACACACACACACACACACACACACTAATTTGTTTTAAGAGAGTTTTTTTTCCTTTGAAAAGAGTTGGAGATGATACTAAAAAGAAATAATTGCATATTGTTTTGGTGATGTACAATGATGTTAGCATCATAAAAACAGTGTAAAAGGCTCAAAACAAACAAAACCAACCAGATATACATAGAAACTTAGCTTACCATGGTGTTTCATACATATTACTTCATATAGGAAGCATGTAGGTAGATGTGCTCATCATAAGCATTAGGGAAAGCAGAAATGTTAAACAAAGGGCTTTCCTTTCAAAGAAGGAGATTTATAACCTCTTTTTTCTACTGAGAATGGATATTAGTAATAGTCTCTCTGGTATCTGTGCAGCCAGGTAACAACAGCTTGCTGAGATTCTTATATTTATTTCAGTCAATCTATACTACTGTCTACTCATACCCTTGTTCTGTAGTTTTCTTACTTTAAGTGCTTTTCCAGTTATCTACAAAGCCTGTCTTTACAAAGATGTTACTTTACAACAGATTCTATGTGATCACCCCTAAAATTTTGTTGTGCACATAAGGTTGAATTAATACTTGTTGGCAAACTTTTTTAAAACTTGTATTGCCTGTAAATATTAAAATTACAATTCAGTGTCAAACTCTTAAAGTTTGAACAGATACCAGCTACTGAATCATACTGAACAGGCTACCATCTAGCCTCCCATTCATCAACAGTGGGCTGGCTGTGGTGCTCTGAGAGACCGTTACTAGAAGGTGAAAACAAAAATCAGAATTTATGGCCATTCCTAGACCTAGGCTATTGAAACCTATCTCAATAAACAAACAGATTAAACAATTCAGTAGTCTCCTTTCTGAGAAACTAGTTAAATGGATTTCAATTAGTATATTGAAATGATGCCTGCACTCCAACCACTTCTGTAAACACATTCATAACTAAAATATGAAAATAAGATTAATATCCATCAAGAGATGACTATAATTAAGAACTTCAACTAAAACAATTGGATATTATTTTATTCTAAAACAGAATACTACCTTTTGTAACTACATGCATAGCAGACATATTACTAAGTAAAAGAAGTCAGATGAAATGACCAGTAACTTCTGAAAAACTTAAACGTGGAAGCTCAATGTAGCCAAAATCATTTAAGAAAATCAAGGAAAAAAGAGGAAAGATCAGTAAACCACAGAGTTGTGTAAAAATAAATGAGTATATGATGATCAATATATGATATTTACTCTGTTCAAGCTGCATCCTAAAAAATCTAATGTGTGAGGTCAGCTTAAAGCCAACAATTCAGTTTTATAATCTGCATTTTTTGAAACATAAGCTATGTGTCAAGTATTGTTAATATAAACAAATTTGATTGTTCTAATGATAATGATAAAGATGATAGAAGTAGTATGACATAATATATATTTCTGTTTCTTTGATGATAAAGGTGGTTTCCTAGCTCTATGCTTTTGCAGAATCTGATCAAATAAATCAAATATAAATAAACAAGTTACTGTATATCAGATTTCTGTGAAGCTGTTAATCAATTATTATTCTATTTTAAGTATTTTAATTATTTACTTGAACACTATTTGGGAATAGTTGCCTTTAAATTGCTTTAGTCATATCTAAAATACTTGGTGCTGTGTCAGCTAGTTTAAAGGTTTACAAACATGATATCCCTTAGCAAGCTGGGTGGCAGTGTGTGTTGTAGCTCAACAATCCTATGTTTAGGAATTATTTGGATCAAGGTAGATTAGACTCCTAAACTCTAGTCCTATATAATTCATGTGTGAATGCCTCACACTTCAGACAAGAAGGTGTGTGCTGAATAACACAGTAAGGACTGCCTAATCTCAGACTATCCTGGTATTACCAGAAATATTATACAAGTGAAATGCTCTGAGTTGAGGTCAAAATATGCCTCTCAACTGGAGGAATGCTCAAGTAATCTTATAAATGCATCCTGCTTGTGATATTACTAATATAAATATTTATATATGACCAGATTTATCTGATTTTCTTTCTTTCTTTCCATTAAGCTTAAAATTATTTTTATATTTATAACAATATATTGCAAACATATTACAGAATGCAACACTATTATATTTTAATATTTACTTAAAATCTAAAAATTCTATGGATCATGACAAATCTTCCAATAATAGGAGATATTCCTTAATATACTGAAAAGAAAATCTATTTGGCTTGACCATACTATATAGGTCATTTGTTCATTGGGAGAAGATAAATTGAAAAATAAACCATTACTTATCATGGAAATTGATCTTGCATCTAGACTATGTGGGTTGGCTTTGTCTACAGAGCAATTTATCAAAAGCAAAATTTTCTTTGGAATAAAAGCTATTATAATAAGTAAAAATACCGGTTCATAAAATAACAAAGACACAAATAAATTAAAAGAAAGGAATGTTTTCTTCAAATATATGAAAAGAAGCATGTAATTTGACATGGAACATGGTAACTGGGCTTCTCCATCTCAATAGAAATGACAGTTTTCATGTTTAGACTTCAAAATGATGCAACCTTGTATTATCATTACAGTTGATGATCAAAAATTTAAATGTCAAGGTACTGTGTGCCAGAATAAAAAAGATTATATAGACACTTGATCCAGAAGCTAGTAGGGAGTTTGAATTTTGATTCCTTCTTGAGACAGTGGGAAAGATGGAACAGAAGATGGTATGGCCTCTCAATATGGTATGGTGGCCCTCTAATGGCTTCAGATACCATCCTAAATGCTGGTCTCAGAGAAGGAATATATTCTTCCATTTATTCTTTACTCTATTGTCAGAATGAAGTGAATGTCAGATCATAGTTCTTTCTATGGTTATAAAAAGTCATCTTCCTTGGGTTTTCAAAGATATTGAGTACTACTAAATTTCAACATTTTAAGTGTTGTGATATTGACAGATTGTTATCAGATGCTTCTCCCAAAGCTATTGCAATTGTCTACAGGCCATTTTCCATTTCTCAGATCCTTTTGAAAGGATAAGGACTTCTGCCAGCTGTATCTTAACAGCTGCAAGTTCATATGACTGAAGTAAAGATAATTCTCAGCATAGTGGCTGTTATGGGAGGTGAGACTTCCCAGAAGAGATACTTTAATACTGGCAGGCTTGGAATGGCAGTGAACCATGATTACTGTTCTCACTGGGTTTTCCTGACCAAAAGCAGAGACAAGGTATGTCTTGGGGTAGAGGCATGTGCAAGGACTCTTCTTGTCTCCACTGACAAAGGTTGACAGGTTTGCAGTCCCCAGCAGAGATGAGCATCTGACAACACCAGATGTTTTGAGTGCCTCTTCATGCTCAGGCTGAAGTGAACGTCTAGAATTTCACTGATGACAGGATGAAGCGAGGCTATGATTTTCTTTTGTATTTGGTTGTAAAATATTTATTGTCTAAAATTTTTGTGCTATAAGGGATTGATCTTTAAAGTTTTTTGGCTGGAGTGAACAGGATTTTCTTGTGAATTTCTATGTAAACATCATTGTCAACCAGGTTACTAGCTTTCTCAAGCGTACTGTCCAGAACACATAAAGTCAATAACAATACAATGATATGGCTAAAAGAACTCATTTATGTAAATTTTCATAAAATTTTAAGGAATTAGTGGTCTGCTTATTTTCTCTACTGTGTCAGTTTTCTTGTTAGTTTTATATATGTACATAAAATTTGTATGTATAATACATATATGTATATATATATATTATTGAAAATATATGTATGATATATATAAATGTACATATATATGTACTATATATATATATAATATGCATATGTATATACAAAGAAAGATGATATAGAGATAGATATATAGATATGATTTTTAGTTTTATTTTAAAAAAAACGGGAAAAAACATGGATACCTCAATCTGCCAGATGTAGAACTTTGTTTCTTCCTCATTTGTCTTCAAAATTCCAATAGTCAAGATACTGCCGATGATTCAGAGAATCAATATTCTTCTGAAGTAAGTCATAATAAATTAAGCTACAATAAATTTGACCATCTAATTCATCTTAATTTTTGCTTTACGTCCATCATCTGCCTTGGTACACAGACATGAAATAACCATGGTATATTTGCCAGCTTGATTCATGATCTTCCAGGAAGTGAGTGTGTGGTGCTGCCCTTGAAGGCTGACATGTAGTTCCCATATGTGATCCTCTTGGTGCTTTCTCACTGAGGATACAATGGAAGAGTTCTTTACACTGCAATGCACTTTATCCTTTCTTTAGTGTAAGTAATTAACATAAGGCAAATAATGTAAGGAAAGTAAGCAATGTAAGAGCACCTTAGATCACCTCATTTGCTTTTTGTCAGGCATTTGGTAACAGAAAGAGGAAAAGGATCATCAAGAACAGGATGTTTACTTCAGTCTCATTTTAGCCCCTCCTACCCACCATGTCTTGATTCCCACCCTTGTATGTCCCCACATATTCTCAAGTTGTCAGTATCTTTTCCCTTATTGTATTACACTGTACAAGCACATGTGTATATTTGTGTATAAAATTATATTTAGCCTGCTGAGTTCATTTCTGCTTGTGGATGCTTGATTTCAGGACTAATTACTCTTCCCTGGACAACTAATTAGGGTGGTCATCACTGAAAGTGGCTATTTTTTCCTCCTCAGTGGTCATTAGCTTCCTGTATGATGAAGTCTAGGAATGGGATCATATGAAAAGTTTCCCACAAGCATGGTGTTGGTACAGTGAAAGGGAGGTGGATCAATGGAATAGGATTGAAGACCTAGAAGTGAACCCACACATCTATGGCCAATTGATCTTCAACAAAGGAGCTGAAAACATCCAGTGGAAAAAAGCCTTTTCAACAAATGGTGCTGCCTCAACTGGAGGCCAACATGCAGAAGAATGAGAATTAATCCACTCTTATCTCCTTGTACTAAGCTCAACTCCAAGTGGATCAAGGACCTCCACATAAAACCAGACACACAAAAATTAATAGAAAAGAAATTGGGGAAGACCCTTGAGGACATTGATTCAGGGGGAAAGTTCCTGAACAGAATACCAATAGCTTATTCTCTAAGATCAAGAATAGACAAATGGGACCTCATAAAATTACAAAGTTTCTGTAAGGCAAAAGACACTGTCAAAAGGACAAATCGGCAACCAACAAATTGAGAAAAGATCTTCACCAACCCTATATCTGACAGAGGGCTAATATCCAATGTATACAAAGAACTCAAGAAGTTAGACCCCAGAAAAAGAAGTAACCCTATCAACAAATGGGGTGCAGAGCTAAACAAAGACTTTTTACCTGAAGAAATTCGGATAGCTGAGAAACACCTTAAAAATGTTCAACATCATTAGTCATTAGGGAAATGCAAATCAAAACAACCCTGAGATTTCACCTCACACCAGTCAGAATGGCTAAGATTAAAAACTCAGGAAACAGCAGGTGTTGTCGAGGATGTGGAGAAAGAGGAACACTCCTCCACTCCTGGTAGGAGTACAAGCTTGTACAGCCACTTTGGAAATCAGTCTGGCGGTTCCTCAGAAAACTGGACACGATACTTCCAGAGGACCCTGCCATACCACTCCTGGTTATATACCCAGAAGATTCCCCAGCAAGTATTAAGGATACATGCTCCACTATGTTCATAGCAGCCTTATTTATAATAGCTAGAAGCTAGAAAGAACCCAGATGTCCCTCAACGGAGGAATGGATACAAAGAAATGTGGTATATATACACAATGGATTACTATGCAGCCATTAGAAACAATGAATTCATGAAATTCTTAGAGAAATGGATGGAGCTGGAGAACATCATACTAAGTGAGGTAACCCAGTCTCAAAAGAATACCCATGTTATGCACTCACTGATAAGTGGATATTAGCCTAGAATCTTGGAACACCAAAGACACAATCCACATACCAAATGATGTCCTACAAGAAGAAAGGAGCGGACCCTGGTTCTGGAAACACTCAAAACATCAGTGTAGGGGAATTCCAGAACAGGGAAGTGGGAAGGGGTGGATGGGGGAACAGGGGGAGGGAAAAGGGCATGTGGGAGCTTAGGGGGGCAAGGCACCAGAAAATGGGAAATGAAAGGTAAATATAGAATATATCCAATAAAAAAAATAAGAAAGAAAAGTTTCCCCTTCCACTTTAGCATGACCTTTACATTGTTCTTGTTAATGCAGTCACTTTTAGGAGAGACTGTTTCACAGACAACATCCTAATATTTTGGTACTTAAAAATTCTTCTTTCCCTTAGAGTGGTGGGCCTGGGTGGAAAGGGGGTGGGGAGTAAAACTGGAGGGATTGAGAGCAGGAAGGAGGGAAGGAGAGAGTACTTGGAGAGAAAACTGGAATCAGTTTGGGGTTGCATCACTGGGACCATCTATATAGAGTTAGGAGAGTGGAAACAGCCAGAATCCTAAGGAGGTAACCCTAGCTAAGACTCCAAGAAATGGGGAATATAGAATGTGAAATGGCTATCTTCTGTAACCAAGTAGGGCTTCTCATGGAGGTTTGGGATACCAACCTAACCACAAAATGTTCAACCCATAGTTTGTCCTCTCTACAAGATGTTCATGGATAAAGATGAAGTAGAAATTGAGGGAATAGCCAACCAATGAATGGTCCATCTTAAAACCCATGCCATGAGAACCACCCCTGACAATTTTCCATCAAAAGTGTCCTTAGTATTTTATAACAAACTATACTTACGATTAAAATCAGACCATTGTGTTCTCATTGTTTTTAGTTGTCAAAGTTTCTGTCAAAGTACCGAAAATTTCTTTAAATTCCTGCATAGACATTAAAATCAAGTTTTATTGCTAAACGTGATTTTGAAATGAGGAGACATTTCATTTAAAATTCCCTACATTCTATTTTCCAGAGAAGAGCAAATTATCATTTAAACAATTTTATATTAAGCAGTAGGGTCTTCAGTGTCTAACACACTTCACTAGTTCTGGGATGTGTATGATAAAAATTAGAGAGCAGTTTGCTAAAAATAACATATTCAAAAGGCAGATATGATTTTAAAATGTGCTCAGACTTCTCATGAAGTAAGAAAGTATCTTAATCTAGTTAAATGAATATTCTGGTCACAAGCAGGAAAATATTATCTATATTTAAAATACTGGACAAATTACATTAGAACTGGTTACTAATGAGAAATTGCTTCTGAGTTCACTTGTTAGAAGTGACCCGCGTGCTTCAATACTGAGAATTAGCTCCAAGCCAAATTAATAATGAGCCTACCAGTGATGGACTTGCAGTTCAATATCCCTTGAAACTGCCAAACCTACAAAAATTAAATTGTAATTGAGATCTATTTTGGGATTCTCACACATATATCTTATGAAACACTTTGGATGTGTTTGTGAACTTTTTAGCTGCTACTTTATTAACTTTAGTGTGCAGAAAAAGCAACTCAATTATTTATAAAATAAACATGGCTTCTAGTCATCCTTCAAACCTAAAGTAAAGTTTTCATCCTCCAGGTACTTTCCCCTGGAATTGTTAAAATAGATATGGTCTATGATTTAAAACTCTTTCTTATGGCTTTATTGTTCTTTGATAGCACCTGACATCAATAAAACCTTTCTCCTTTTCCTTTTCATTTAGTATTTACACGTTACATTATTATCTCTCTTACTGGGACAGAGGACCTTTAAGGGAATATGCTATATTCAATTTTTCACAGTTGTCCTTCCAAATTTTCAAAGATTGCATTTTCACATAGGAATGTGAGAAGTGGTAGAGACTTCTAATATAACCTTTGTCTTGGAAGACTGAAGTCAGGGGTAGATCTTGAATTCCCATCCAGTCTCAGTACAGAGATAGTATAGAAAGGTGGGCTACAGAGAAATATCTTCTCATAAAATCTCAAGCAAACAAACAAAACCCTCCAAAAATCAAGAGATAATAACTAAAAATTTTAATTGTATTTATATTTTATAAATATATGAACATTATATTTTTGTTTTAATTTACCAGCTAATAAGATTAATTTAAATTTATTTTTTATTTAAATTTTTATTTTGCTTTGTTCTTCTCCCATACAATAAATCTCAACTACAGCCTCCCTTCCCTTCTTTCCTCCAAGCTTCTCCCACCTTTCCAGACCCTCTCTGCTCTTCAATTTCTCTGCAGAAAATAGCATGCCTACCAGTGGTAGGAACCAAACAAGAAATAACACAATAATATAAAAGTAGTCATAAACACTCATATCAAGGCAAGCCAAAGAGAAAAAGAGCCTCCCACAAGCAGGCAAAAGTATTAGAGACAACAGAGTCCAAAGACAATCACAAATTAACTAAAACCTCATCCATGCAGAGGGCCCAGCAGAGACCCCTAAAGACTCTGTGATTACTGCTTCAGTCTCTGTGAGCCCTTCTAAGTCCTACTTAGTTGATTCTGTTGGCCATGTTCTTCTAGTGTGTTTGATCCCCTTGGATTCTATAACTTCCTCCCCTGCTCCAGTGGGGTTACCTGGGCTCAACATAATGTTGGGCTATGAGTCTCTGTATCTACTTCTATCAGCTGTTGGAGGACACCTTCCTGGTGATGATCGAGCTATGCATCTACAAGTATAGCAGAATATCATTAAGAATGATTTCATTGACGTTTTTTCTTCAGTTGTGTTTTGTTCTCTTCTAGGACTCTGACTGATCTATAAGAGTCCATGCCAAAACTAATACTTTCTTTTCTTTTTCATACATTCTCCCTAGAGGGCTTACCTGGACTCATTCTGTAGTTTAAACTAGGCTTAAGTTTGAAATTCCCCTGTTTTTCATCCCAAAGCATTATGGACATGTGTTCTGCATTGCTCTTCTCAAATATGAATTTATTTTTCAGAATTTCACATATGAGAATTGTATGTATATTATTTCCTCCCTCCCAGGCTTTTCTGTTCTTCTCATGCTCCCATTTCCTCAAAATTCATCTCTTATATGTTGCTTAATATTATTACACAAATATCTATATAAATACAGTCTGCTGAGTACAGTAAGTGTTGCTTGCCTATTTATGTGTTTAGGCTTGGGTACTTGCAATCAGATATCCTATCAGGGCCTCATTCCTGGAGAAGAATGATAATGAGCTAGCAAGGTGCTATGACAAAGGTACTGGATGTATTGTTTCTTGTGCTGAACTACTTCTCTTAAGCTTTTGAAAATGGCTTCTATTACATTATAATTAAGATTTTTCAGAAAGCAACTGAATATCACTTAAAGTTTTAAGCACTATCACAAGCAAATTAATATTATAAATAAAAATAACCACAAGTAAATTTAAGAATTGTTAGAAATATTGGACTTATCTTTCATTCTGGAGTTTCTTTGCACTGTGTTTTCTTAGCAACACTTTGAATTGCTAATAATTTGTAATGACATTGGCAGGTTATATCGGAGACCGAGCTTAGGTTACAAGCCTAGTGCTATGTAGGTTTTTAATTACACTAGTAGCAATTTATCTCTCAGATGATATCAATTAACCCCTTTTATTAATCAGACTCAAAGAATCATGGATCTTATTCAGTTCCAAGTTTATAGTGATTTAGTACATGTATATGACCCATGGCTCCAGAAATATATTGCTTACAAAATTTAAGAGTCACTACTAAAGTTCTTGGGAATTCCTTTTCCCTATCACATCAGACATATCTTGAATTTGGAGCATAGAGATTTGCTTCTGTATAAGAAATTGTCTGAGGCAGTGCTAGCCTGTACAGGACAATTATGGTGTGGAATATTCCTGTTTAAAACCTGTTACTGATATAGATTACATTAACCGGCTTCCATTATCCTACAAACCATGCTTCATAAACTCATAAAGACCGTGTTTAATTTACAAAAAAAATCAGCCATATCTGATATCACCTGCTAAAAGCATTTTATAGACAGAATTACTGATATACAACCACTTCTTCACTGCTGGGAATAACTCTACTCAGTATCTGATTGTTAAAATCAGGGAAAGAGTTTGTTAATGTAAATGGATTTTCTGGAATTGTTTCACTTGTTTCGTTCCTTCAATCCAAGAAAAGGAGAGTAGCTGGTTTTAGGACTGAAATTAATTCTAAAATTAATTTTATCACAGAGAAAAATCCCTTATCAATTTTGAACACTTTAGAAGTGAAGAGTATTATTTTATACTCCAAGTTTCTTAAAACTGAATTATAGCATGTGGGTTTAATTGTCTCCTTTTTTGTTTTGAATTTTTGCATAGTTCATTAAGCTCTTTTAGACATAATACTTTTCTATCTGTCCTTGGTTCATCTGGAACTCACTGTGCAGAACATTCTACTCATGAGCTTGTCATATTATTGTAGCCTCTGTCTCTTAAGTGCTGGTATTATATGTGTGAACCACCATAACTGGCCTGACTTTCCTATTCTCAAAAATACATTGCTTCTGCCACTTCAGCCGCCTGTCCTTTCTGCTGGGCAGACTCTTGCAGGGTCTTCCACAGTATCTTCACTGTGGAAGATACCATCTTCTAATCCATCCTAAATAATCTGCTGGACTGAGGGCAGTTGGTAAGAACCCACTCCCACCTCTGGAGTCCCAGAGCTGCTGCTGGGGGCTTAGCTGGACTCCCTACCCAGCAAACACCAAAACCCTCATGCTCCAGGATTCTACTCCCCTTCCTTTCCTTCTGCCCCTTCTGCCACAGGTCCCTCCACAGGAGTGTGGAGAGGCCTGGGAGCACAGGTAAGACCAAACTTGCTGCTCAGAGCAAC
Source organism: Apodemus agrarius (assembly GCA_964023405.1). Taxonomy (NCBI): domain Eukaryota; kingdom Metazoa; phylum Chordata; class Mammalia; order Rodentia; family Muridae; genus Apodemus; species Apodemus agrarius. The sequence continues at coordinate 9,220,665 of OZ030021.1, forward strand.
CCCTCCAGAACCCTCAGGTGGGAGCCTTCCAGTTTCTGTTTCCAGCTAGGAACCATCCTCTGCAACAGTGCAGCATATCCAGGTGGGGCAGGGTTATAGCTAACCTACCAGGTCTGTGTAGAGGCCTGAGACCACAGAGCTGATCCTGGGCCACAGAGCTACATATACAAATACCACCACAGGAGAGATGGTCTCCCAGGAGTTCCTACATACCTGTGTGCACAGAGAGAACTGGAATCCCAGGAGTATAGATACACAGGCTTGCAGGACAGATAAGCCACACTTAGAGAAAGCAAAACCAGCGAACACCAGAGATAAACAGATGGCATAAAGCAAACACAAGAACATTACCAACAGAAACCAAGGCAATATGGCACCATCCGAACCCAGTTCTTTCACAACAGCAAATCCTGGACACCCCAACACACAGGAAAAGCAAGAGCTGGATTTAAAATCACATCTCATGATGGTGATAGAGGACTTCAAGAAGGACATAAAAAATCCCTTAATGAAATACAGGAGACCATGGGTAAACAGGTAGAAGCCCTTAAAGAAGAAACATAAAAATCCCTTAAAGATTTACAGGAAAGCATATAAAAAAACAAGTGAAGGAACTGAACAAAGTCATCCAGAATCTAAAAATGGAAGCAGAAACAATAAAGAAATCACAAAGGGAGACAACTTTGGAGATAGAAAACCTTGGAATGAAATTAGAAGTCATAGATGCAAGCATCAACAACAGAATACAAGAGATAGAAAAATCTCACATGCTGAGGCAATAGAAAACATTGACTCAACAGTCAAAGAAAATGCAAAATGCAAAAAGCTTGTAAACCAAAATATCCAAGAAATCTAGGACACAATGAGAAGACCAAACCTAAGGATTATAGGTATAGAAGAGAACAAAGATTTACAACTTAAAAGGCCAGTAAATATCTTTGACAAAGAAAAGTTCCCTAGCCTAAAGAAGGAGATGCCCATGAACATACAAGAAACGTACAGAACTCCAAACAGTCTGGACCAGAAGAGAAATTCCTCCTGTCAGATATTAATCAAAATACCAACTTCACTAAGCAAAGAAAGAATGTTAAAAGCAGTAAGGGAAAAAAGTCAAGTAACATATAAAGGCAGACCTAACAGACTTACACCAGGCTTCTCACCAGAGACCAGGAAAGCTAGAAGATCCTGGGCAGATGTCATACAGACCCTAAGCAAACATAAATGTCAGTCCAGGCCACTATACCCAACAAAACTGTCAATTACCATAGATGGATAAAACAAGGCATTCCATAACAAAACCTAATTTATAACATATCTTTCCTCAAACCCAGCTCTACAAAGGATTACAGGTGGAAAATACCAACACAAAGTGGGAAGCTACATCCTAGAAAAAGCAATAAAGTAATCGTTCAACAAATCCAAAAGAAGATAGCCACACAAAGACAATTCCATCTTTAACAATGAAAATAACAGGAAGTAATGATCACTTTTCCTTAATATCTCTTAAAATCAATGGACTCAATACTCCAATAAAAATATATAAACTAAAAGACTGGATATGTAAACTGGACCAAACATTTTGCTGCATACAAGAAACACCTCAGTGACAAAGACAGTCACTACCTCAGAGGCAAAGGTTAGAGGTCTCAAGACACAAGCTGGAGTGGCCATCCTTATATCGGATAAAATTGACCTTCAACCAAAAGTTGTTAAAAAAGATGAGGGACACTTCATACTGAACAAAGGAAAAACTCTACCAAGATGAACTCTCAATTCAGAACATCTATGCTCCAAATGCAAGGGTACCCTCATTCATAAAAGAAACTTTGCTAAGGCTCAAATCACACACTGCATGCCACACAACAATAGTGGGAGATTTCAACACCCCACTCTCATCAATGGAGAGATCATGGAAACAAACTAAACAGAGACACAGTAAAACGAACATAAGTTATGAACCAAATTGATCTAACAGCTATTTACAGAACATTTCATCCAAAAGTGAAAGAATATACCTTCTTCTCAGCACCTTATGGTACATTCTACAAAACTGACCATATAATTGGTCACAAAATAGGCCTCAACAGATACAGGAATACTGAAATAATTCCATCACACCATCAGATCACCAAGGTCTAAGGTTGGTCTTAAGTTCAAACAAAAACAATAGAAAACACATATACACATGGAAGGTGAACAATGCTCTACTCAATGTTAACTTGGTCAAGGAAGAAATAAAGAAAGAAATTAAAGACTTTTTAGAATTTAATAAAAATCATGACATCTCATATCAAAACTTATGGGACACAATGAAAGCAGTGCTAAGAGGAAAACTCATAGCTCTATGTGCCTCCAAAAATAAAATGAAGAGAGCTTATATTAGTAGCTTGACAACATACCCAAAAGCTCTAGAACAGAAAGAAGCAAATACACCCAAGAGGAGTCAATGACAAGAAATGAACTCAGGGCCAAAATCAAACAAATAGAAACAAACCAAAAAAATGTACAAAAAATTAACAAAACCAGGAGCTAGCTAGGTCTTTGAGAAAACCACCAAGATAGATTATCTCTTAGCCAGACTAATCAGAGGGCACAGAGGCACTACCCAAATAAATGAAATAAAAAATGAAAAGGGAGTCATAACCACAGAAACTGTGGAAATTCAAAATAACATCAGATCCTACTACAAGAGCTTATACTCAACAAAACTGGAAGATCTGGATGAAATTTTCTAGACACATAGCAGGTGCCAATGAAGATCAATGAAGATCATCAATGGTGATCAATAAAGAGCAGAGACTGAAAGAAGGCCATCAAGAGACTGTCCCACCTTGGGATATCAATCAACCAGACCCCCCAGAGCACCCAGGACTAAGCCACCAACCAAGGAGTACTCATGGCTCCAGCTGCATATGTAGCAGAGGATTGCCTTGTCAGGCATCAATGGGAGGAGAGGTCCTTTGTCCTATGAATGTTTGATAGATGCCCTACTGTAGGGGAATCAAAGTTGGAGAGGTGGGAGTGGGGCTGGTGGAGGAACACCCTCATAGAAACTGGTAGCAAGGAGGATGAGATAGGGGTTTCTGGGAGGGGGAACTAGGAAATAAATAAATAAATAAATAAATAAATAAATAAATAAAGTATACAATAAAAAAAGAAAGTAAATAAGGGTATGAACTACGCACTATGGGAACATTAGCCAGGGACGCACCATTTGGTAAACTCTTCCACTTTGGTTGACCTGTATGAACTCCAGTAACTACAATTGGATTCCCAGAAGTTTAAAAACACTTGTTTTCTGTAGTGTGTACAGATGTACCTCTTATGAAACATATAAACAACAAGCACTTTATGCAATCACTGTCAAACTATGGGAAGTATGAACTTCCTCATATTAGTTCACTTGGGTACTTCATAGGTTACATTTTACCACCATCAAATTCACCAAAATGCTTACTTAATGAAAATAAGCTCAAGATGCAAGCTATACTATGCATTTTATGAATAAAAACACTATTTATGTGTAGAGATTAATGCTTCAAAGAGTGCCACTGTTGCTTCTTCCTCTAGCTGGGAGGGAGGGGTTTCCTCCATGTGATCTCTTAGTTCACAGTGCATATGCAGTCTCAACACTATCAGTTAAGACAACACTGTGACCTTGATTTAATCTGAAATTATGTTCATGTCAATTGTTTTTTATTTCTTTTTCAAAAAGAAATATCACTGCCGCTCTTATTCATATTGTATTTAGTGTATCACCAACTCATTAAAAAATTCCTGAAGTTTCAGACATCATGAATAATGATTTTCCTCTACAGATGGAATCTGTGATATAAAGTGTTAATCAAAGCAGAATGAATCTTGCATATTTTCAAGGTTGTTTTTGAGGAAACCTTGTGTAACAGCTTACAGAAAATACAACTTTAGGATAAGCAAGCACACATAACAATATACTTACATATATGTATGTGTATGTTACTGCATGATTAGTGAGAAGGGACTTAAATAACTAATTTTAGTTGCTCCATCTGATTATTTTAAATTCAGGCTTAATTTTATATTCATAAAAGATTTACTATTAACAAGATTTGATAATTGTTCAGAATGGCATACTGGCTTTTGGTGCATGTATACTTATGATTCTTCATTCACCCAAATTATACAGTTGTGACGAGAAAACTAAATGTAAGCAGAGAACAAATTAACAAGGCCACCATAGCCTGCTACAGTAGCTTGGTGATTTTATATTTTGTTTTTAGCTGTTACTTGATTCTTCTAAGATATGAATTTTATATTTACATTTTAAATTTATTCTCAGTATTGGATTAGAATATAAATTATTCCATTGCATATTTAGTTCATAACTAAAAACAGTTACAGTATTTAGCCTGTATTAAAAATTGCATGGATTTTACAAATTCTGTTTACATAAGATATTATTCTCATTTTGACTGTATAAGCATTTATAAATGCCCACAGAGTTTTATCCATGACACACCACTATCCTTAGGTGGTGTCAGGGGCGGGGATATCTCTTGTCTATATTTATTCAAATTCATTCCAGTACACTGACACAAACATCTGTGGGGAAAATCCTCCTGAAACCATGATGCAAATGAAATTATCTTTCATTACAGTTTCTCTCTCAGGTATTTGTTCAAAGATGAAAAGTCTGTGTAATCAGCTACATAGACACTAGCACATACAGAGGAGTGATTAGTGAACACAAAGGAGGTGGCCATCATTCAGATGGTACAATGACAGTATTCTTACTATATATTATGTACTTCATGGGATAATCTAGAAAACATTATGTACTTGTCTTTATTATAAATCAAATCAGCCATCCAATCAATCATGAAGGAAATAATTGCATGTACAATATTACAAGCACGGCACTTGAATCTTAGAATGTTCTTCCTCTCATTCAGGAAATTTACTAGTTGCCATTTTTTTCCTTTCCATCTTTCTCTCAAACTCATTAAATTTTTCTGAAACAGTAAATGACAGTTAGAATAGGTCTGAGTGCATTAGCTTCAATTTCAGTAGATTAGATGCCTGGAATGAGTAGAGGAATGTTCCAAGTGAACAGACACACTTACAGGAGTTTTTTTTTAGAAGACAGAATTTGAAAACTTTAAAACTAAAGACTAAAGTGTGTGTTATCTGGTAGTGCCAAGAAACGGATGATGATTCTAAAGTAAAGTTGTCTATATAGTGTTCTAAATGGAAGAAAAAAACCTTTTTTTAAAAAAAAATTATTTCTGCTTTCAATGTAACTTGAGTAATTCAATGATATTTACCAGTTCTCAATTGTGCAGATTTTAGATTCTAGCCTGGGGGAAGATAAAATATACTGTCGATGCCTACACCGGACTGATTCCAACAACTAAGAACAACTAGACAAATATAGAGAAACGACTCGTAAAGCACAGCAAGCACATATGCGCACCTGGCCAAGCTCTCCAAGGATACATCAATGTGGTCACAGGGTAATTCTTTTTAAAAATGGCATTAATGTCAGATACAAGAGTGCTTTTATGATTTATGAGTGAACCTCCTTTCTACCTTTGAGATATGGCTGCCTGATTTGCTGCACTTGGCCTAGATATGTTGAACAGGCTTATGACCTGCTGATTTTGGTGTCAACTTGCCATGCTAAACTCAGGCTAAGTTTTCCCATCAAAACATTCACTTTGCTAGCCTGATTTGATTATACGACTACACTCTTTGTTAGTTGTGGGACTTTGTCTATGTACTTAGAGAAAGATCCTGCTGAAAGAAACACCATCATTTCCTACTTCCTTGTTGCTGTGTACTGTAGCTATATGCAGAACTAAATAGTGTTGATACGAATGCTGGGCTCCTCTTACACAATCAAAAATGCACTACTGGGCAAATAGTTCAAAATGTGATGCTGTACCAATCAGCACATTATCTCCTCCCTGACCTACCTGAGATCTATTTGACAGGAGTCTTTTCAGCATCCACCAACTCCTCGTGGTTGCTACTAAAGTGATGAGTTTTGCCTTTTGTAGCCTTTCCCTCTCAGTCTTTGCTGACAGTCCTTTGTTGAGAAATGACATTTTCTTCCTTCTTGCATTCTGTCCTTCTTCCCTCTTCCCCTTGACTGGGCTTTAGTTTCTTTATATGGTCTCCTGGATCCAACATTGACTACAAATACCACATAGAGCTGAATTCAAATTCAGAACCAGACCATGGCCTTTAAATCCTGAGCCTCCAGCCTCATTCTCCCTCCCAGGTACTAGGATTTTATGAGAGAGTTGCAGAGGCATTTTTTACCATGTCTTTTGTGACTGTATCATTTCAGTGCACATGGAGCTTACAAACTCCCACAATTCTTCTCTCTTCCCACTCTCCAGAATTGGAAAAGGAGCATACTTGGCATCCTATAGGAACTGGGATATAGGAAAGCTCAGATCCTCATTCAAGTTCTCAGAACTTCAAAAGCAAAGATATCTCACCTTCTAGGAAGCTAGTTTGATTGATACAATGGCAATCAATTGACTTGGGTTTCAATGTTTGGGTTGGGTTTTGGGGGAATGTAGGTAATACAAATCTTGAAGAAGAAAAATGCAAAATACCCTGAAAATATATAGTAATATATTAAATAATAATTTGTCAGCAACAAGGAATGAATATGCTAGAAGAAACTCTTACTTTCCCTAAATAATGGAAGAGGATGAAAAACAATTCCAGTTTGTATGACACAAAAATATTGCAGGTTAATTTAAAAAGTAAAAAGTTGTTTGAAGTTCAAACTGAGATGTTCTTACATTCTTTTCCTAATCTCAGAAATGAGCACACTATCAAAAAATAATTCATAATTATAAGTTTTATAATATTCCAGGGAAAGAAGACTGAATTTGCATACATCAACATAAACAGCCAAATGGAGTTAAGATAAAAAAAATAGAATTAAAAACAAACAGAAATTGGTAAATCCATAAGCAATTCAGGATAATTAAAAACTATTTTAATAATTAATATAGGAACGTTTAACACTCAAAAATATTTGCATAATTAACACAAAGCAATAACAAACCACACACTCATATATATATATATATATATATATATATATATACATATATATATATATATACTGCATCTACTATTCAAAGACATATTTTTGATGGTCCCCAAGAAAAATGAAACTGGATAATATATTAGATATCAGATGCATTATTAAAAAATTTAAAATTATTAGCATTATATAGCCAGCTTTTCTATTTCTAGTAAAATTAAATGCAAATAATAAAGATGCTAATGTGAATAAGGAGAGAATATTAAGAAATTCATTCCTTAATAATTCAGAAGTAAAAAACTACATGATAGTGTATCACATTGAGAATATCACTTTTTATTGAAAATATATTATTTTCTTCTAAAATATATCCTGACATAATTTGGTCCCTCTACATCCTCCTCCTAGTTCCTTTCCGTCTCCTTTACCCTCTGCATCTACTTCTTTTCTGTCATTAGAAAAGAACAGGCTTCTAAGCAATAACAACCAAACATGAAAAATAAAAGTAAGATAATAAGATAGAACAAAATAATTGATGTGGAGTTTGGCAACCCAACAATAGGAAAAATGTCTGAAGAGCAGTCATCAGAGTCAGGGACCCGCTTGTTCTCATAGTCAGGAGTCCCATAAAAATACTAAGCAAATACTTATAATATATAAATATACAGAGTATTTGGAGTAGATCTGTGTAGGCCCCATATTTTGTGTTTCAGTCTCTGTGAACTCATATGCACTCTGATTACTTGATTCAGATGGCCTTGTTTTCTTGGTGTTCTGCCTCTCCTCTGGTTCCTACAGTCTTTCTTCCTCCTCTTCCTTGATATTTCCAAAGCTCTCAGGGGAGGGATTTGATAGAGACATACAATTTATACCTCTCTTTGCACCTTAAGGATCTCATGTTTTTCGTTCAGTTACATTCCCACAACAAAGAAACTATAAAATAAGGGTCAGAGCTCATGTAGACAACAGCTCAATTTATCCATGTTCAATGAATTGTGTGTGTGTGTGTGTGTGTGTGTGTGTGTGTGTGTTTTCCTCAACAATGGCGCCCACTACCAATTTCCAGAAAACAACCCTTTGTTCTGGAAACAGTTTAGAATTTTGGAGATTTCCATGGGAACTGCTTGGCCAACAACTCAACTGAATGCAACCAAGTCCTGCCACTGGAGTCTTGCCTTGCTACAAGAAAAGGACACTTGATGCTTCTTATCTTCTATTACTAAGAATCCTCACTAAGAATACCTTCATAGAATACAGGAAGTTTCCACTGCATTAGGTTTTTAACACCACATTACAAATACTCACCAATACCAGCTGTATGTCACCTCTCTCTCCCTCTATCTCGCCTTCCCTCCCTCTCCCCCTCCCTTTCTCCCTCTTGCCTTCTCTCCCTCGCTCTGTCTCTTCTCTCTCTCTCTCATCCTCTCTCTCCCTCCCCTCCCCCTCCCCTTTCCCCCCTCAACACTCAAAATTCTGGCTCCCATTCCCATCTGCTCCCCCCTCCCCCGAGTCCACCTTCAAATCTGTTCTATTTTTCTCTATGAGGAAGATCCATATCCAATGATGAGATAAATGTATACCACATCAGCATTCAGACAGGTCCCAGAAAAGGAGATGAGTTTACAAGCAGAGAGGGTAATCGATGAATGAGTCAGAGACTATGACTGGATGAATCCTGCATCTCTAACTTACTACCAACCAGGATATTTTTTTTAACTTATACAGATTCCACAAAAGAGACAAACTTTTTTTTCAAAAGAAATACAGATGATATCATTATTGTCTCTGAACAAGTGCTACAAGTACAAAGAGAATAGATATTCTTAAGTTATTTTAGACTGCATGAGCACTTATGACATATGACATTGTATTCTTCAGGAAACCGAAATATTAAACAGAGAGAAAAATATCTGGGTCAGGCTAAGTGAGTTCCCAAGCCTTGAATGGTTGAAGTACAACTTCCTTAAAGTTAGGCTTCCTTAAAGTCTGAATGTTCTCTTAGGCTGAATGCTGACTTGTTCTACTCCTTTCCTCTTTGTTTTTTAGTTAAAAGACCACATAGTAACTTAATGTGAACCAATCTCCTTAGGATTGGCAAACTCTTCTATTCCTTTAATATTAATATTATATATATATATATATATATATATATATATATATATATATATATAAAATCAGATGATGTTTTCAGCAGACTAACTTTGTTATTAAGATTTTATTTTCTAGGGGAAATGTCCTGTAGTGTACATATAAGATGAAGACTAGATTCGGATCGGTTCCTCAATCTATTGTTTTTCAGATTTCTTGGGGGCTAGTGTGCCAAAAGAACTATGGGACTCTCCAACATTCTTATGCTTTTCACAATATCCATAACAAGGAAGACATCTGAGTGAGGCCAGATCTGCTTACTTCCTTGAGAGCAGAAATAATTTTCTGGGAAAATTATTAATAATGAGATAAATTAAATATATTGCAAAAAAAATAAAAGTCCCCACAAATGCAACAGGTAAAGATCAGGAACCTGAGTCCATGGTAGAATGATGGCAAACCAGCTTTCAGCGCAGCTTTGCTGGACTGTGCCGAGCAGCTGTGCCAGCTGCGTGTCTCTCTCTCTCGGTTTTCCAGGCTGTGTCATTTTTCTTGTTCTCAGTTACCCCACTCAGGATGATTTTTCTCTAGTTTCTTCCATTGATCCCCAATGTTTCTTGTTGTCATTTTAATAGATGAAGAATATTGCATTGTATACATTTACCATACATTGTATTAATTCTTCTGTTGCAGTACATCTAGGTCATTTCCAGTTTCTAGCTATGAAGAATAAAGCCACAATGAACATGGGTGAGTAAGTGTCCTTATGGTTGGTTGGCACATACTTTGAGTATATGCTCATGGGTAATACAGTTGAGTCTTGACGTAGACTGAATGCTAACTTTCAGAGGAACCACCATATTGACGTCCATAGTAGCTGCAATTCTAGCAGCTCCGGAGCAGTGTTCCCCTTGCTCCACTTCCTTGTGAGCATGAGGTTACTTGTGTTAATTGGGCTCAGCAATTCCGAAATGTGTGGGATGCAATATCCAAGTTGTTTTGTTTCACATTTCTCTGGTGGTTAAGGATGCTGAACATTTCTTTTTTATTATTATTTTTTAATTTTGTATTGGCTATTTTTATTTACATTTCAAATGTAATCCTCCTTCCAAGGTTCCCCTCCATAGATCCCCTATCCCCTCACCCCATCCTCTGCCTCTATGAGGGTGCTCCCCCACCTGACCACCCACTCCTGCCTCAGTGCCCGAGCATTCCTCTACACTGTGGGAAACATGGAGCCTCCACAGGACCAAGGGCTTCCCCACAGGGCCAAGGGCTCCCCCTAGGACCAATGGGCTCCCTCACAGTAACAAGGGCTCCCCCACAGGACCAAGGGCTCCCCTCCCATTGATTCCAGATAAGGCAATCCTCTGCTACATATGCATCAGGAGCCATGGGTCTCCCCATGTGCACTCTGTGGTTTGTTGTTTGGTCCCTGGGAGAACATTTCTTTGAGTGTTCCTCAGCCGCTGAGTTTCGTCTATTGAGAATGTTCTGCTTAAATCTGTATTCCATGATTTAAGTGTGTTGTTTTGATTACTGACATCTGCTTCCTGGAGTTCCTTCTGTATAATGAATATTTGTCCTCTATCAAAAGTTCAGTTTCCATTCTGTATGCTGTTGTTTTATCTAATGGCAGTTGTACTGTACATCACAGAAGCATTTGAGTTCTATGAGGTCCCATTTAGTAACAGTTGTCTTAGCACCTGTTCTATTAGTGTTCTGTTCAGAAAATTATCTTCTGTGCCAATGTATTCAAGGCCTTTCCCTACTTTCTCTTCTGTCAGTTTCAGTGAATCTGTATTTATGCTGATCTCTATATCCAACTTGGAACTGAGTTTTGTGCATGGTGATAAATATGGATCTATTAGTATTATTTTACATGTAGACATCAAGATTGGTCAGTACCATTTGTTGATTTAAAATCTAATAAACAGTATATTACTGTAAATGAGGCATGAAAATAAAGAAATTTACTCTTTAATAATTAAAAATAAAAGAAAACATATGTAACTGTATTACATTAACAGTATTTCTACTGGATACTTTAAATATCCAATTTACACAATGCTAAGATAATTTGGTTTTATTGGAAATTAAAAAAAATTGATTTTAGTGGAAAACCAGAACAAAGAACTAGAGACATCATTCAGAGTGTAAGATGATAGATGTGCTTGTATGAAAATATTAATTGAAATTCTAAACAACAATGCAAAAATTCTATGCGATTGCTTGCACTATAATCCAAAAACTGTGGGCCAAAAACATGCAGGTATCACAGCCTTGCAGGCCACACAACTAGCTTTAATAAGAGATGTTGTTTGAAAGAAATAGAGTGCTGAATGAAAAAGCACGATATTAGAAATCTTCCTTTGGCCTCCATGAACTTGTCTACACAGTAAGGTGCTCTTACCTTAACATAGACAGATACAGAACACACACACACACACACACACACACCACACACACACACGCATGCACTCAGGTATGGACACGCACATGCACACTCACAGGTACATGCACACAAACACACACACACACACCATGTGAAGTTTCATAACTTCCATTTGTACCCACACATGGGAAAAATATATACATATATGAAACTATATAAACATATAAAGGAAATGGTCAAATTGAAATTTATTGTAGCATAATTGACAAACATGAATAGAAAGGTAAAACAGAGAATTTTAAAATATATATGGCTTATTTCATTGGTTTCTATGTGGAAAGAAGATCTTATTAGGCTAAGATTGACACACCTCAGAAGTATGGCCTAGTTATGTTTGTTGAGTACTACTGAGCACTAAATACATGCTAGTATGTTTTTTCTTTTGTTAATTATTTTTTTTTATTTTATTTTATTTTCTATATTCTATGTTTACATTCCAAAGGCTTTCCCCTTTCCCAGTTCCCACCCACCATAGTTCCCATAGTTCCTCTCCCCCCCCATCTGTTCCCCAATAATTCCCCCTCCCCCCTCGGTTTCTTTACTAAACTGGATTATTTGTTTGCATTTCAAATGTCCTGCTTCTCAGTCCCCCCTCCATAAGTCCCCACCCAATCCCCCTTTCTCTTTGCTTCTAAGAGGGTGCACCTATACCCACCCACCCACTCTTACCCCATTTTCTAGCATCTCCTTCTCTAGGGCATCAATCTTCCACAGGACCAAGCGCTTCCCCTCCCACTGAGGCCAGACAAGTCAGTCCTCTGTTACCTTGTAGCAAGCCCCACGGACCAGCACTTGTATGTCTTTTGGTTGGTGGCTTAGTCCCAGAGAGCTCTAAGTGATCTAGGTTAGTTTCTGCTATTGCTCATCCTATGGGGTTGCAATCTTCTTCAGTTTCTGCAATCCTTGCCCTAAATGTTGCATAGGGGGTCCCTGGGTTCAGTCCAATGGTTGGCTGTGAGTATCTGCATCTCTCTCAGTCAGGGATTGGCAGAACATCTCAGAGGGCAGCCATGCCGGGCTCCGGTCTGCAGGCACAACATAGCATCAGTAATAGTGTCAGGGTTTGGTGCCCACCCATGGGATGGATCCCAAGTTGGGGAGATCATTAGTTGGCTGGCTATTCTTCAGCCTCTGCTCCATTTTTGTCCTTGCATTTCTTTTAGACAGGAACAATTCCGGGTCCAAATTTTGAAGCTAGTTTTGTATCTCCATCCATCCACTGGGAACCCTAACTATTTATTGGAGGTGGTCTCTTCAGGTCCATCTTTCCACGGTTGGGCATTCAGCTGATGTCACCTCCATTGGGTCCTGGGAGCCTCTCATATCCCTGATTTCTGGGACTTTCTAGTGGTTCCTTCCATCCCACACCCCACTTTGCTACATATTTCTATTTATTCTCCTGGACCACTAGGCTTCTCTGCTGTGTCCCGCAGCCTATATCCTACCACTTTCTCATTCTCCTTTCCTTCTCCCACCCTGGTCCTTCCCTCATTCTGCCTCCCAGGAAAATTTCAGTTCCCCCTTCTATGTGGGAATGAAGGATCCACACTTGGGTCTTCCTTCTTGTTAATCTTCATATGGTCTATGAGTCGCGTCCTGAGTATTCTGAACTTTGGGGTAATATCCACTTATCAGTGCGTACATACAATATATGTCCTTTTACATTTGAGTTACCTCACTCAGAATATTTTTTTACCTCCATGCATTTGCCTACAAAATTAGTAATGTCCTTATTTTTAATAACTGAGTAGAATTCCATTGTGTGAATAAACTACATTTTCTGTATCCACTCTTTGATTGAGCAACATCTAAGTTATTTCCAGCTTCTGGATATTATAATTAAGGCTGCTATGAACATGTGGAACATGTGCCCTTGTGATATGGGTAGTGTAGCTGGGTCGTCAGGTAGAACTATTTCCAGTTTTCTGAAAAACCACCATATTGATTTACAGAGTGTTGTTTTCCAGTTTACAATCCTACCAGCAATATAAGAGTGTTCTTTTTTCGCATCCTGGCCAGCATCTGCTGTAGCATCAGTTTTTATCTTGGCCATTCTGATTGGTGGAAGGTAGAATCTCAGGGTTGTTTTGATTTACATTTCCCTGAAAACTAAGGATGTTAAACATTCCTCTCAGCCATTTGAGATTCCTCAGTTGCAAATTCTGTTTAACTCTGTAGTTAATAGAGTTAAACAGAATTTAACTGTTTATTTATTTATTCTGTTGATTTATTTGGTTTTCTGGAGTCTAGTATATTTATGACAAGAAATTCAAACTGCTATTTTTAGACAGTATCATATATATACATTTATATATGTATACATTCACATATAATTTCAATTTTAATTGTGACAAAATAAAAATTTCAATAAATGAATCTAAACAATTATGTGTAAAGTTTATTTGTACTTCTTAAACATGATGCAAACCAGAGGTCTCCTCAAATGCCTGAAGAACAGTGCATTGAGTCATCTCCCTCAGATATGTTTTCCAAATCACTTTGCTTTCCAGTCAGAAAAAGAAGAAACCCTGAGCTCTGAATTTGTACTCATGATTTTGGTTCTCAGTGTCAATTTCATGAACACCAATTATTATGAACAAGCCATCCTTCAATATTTTACTACACTAAATGCAATCTTCAAATATTTATACCTACATTTTTATCTATATCTCTCTATCTGTATCTAACTGTATATATCTATACTTATATAGATATAAATTTTAACTTTGGTTCTATAACTTATGAAAAAGAAAACCTACATCAAAAGATCTGACTTTGTAGTAGATTTTTAAAAACTTTTCATTAAAATTTTTCTTGATCTTGAAGATATGGATAGTAACACATTAAAGTTAAGAATTTTTCATCAATTCATGAAGGAAAAATAGCAATTTTGACTTAAAGTTAAATCCAGCATAAAATGAGAGGCTTCAACTTGCATAGAACTGACTCAACTTTGTAAAAATGGCTGTCAGGTAATATTTTACATGTTTCCATTTGTTATATGAAAATACAATTAATCTACTATTTTTATTTTACAATAACCAAATGTAACTAAAGTACATTTACTAAAAAATATCAACTCATCTTAAAGACCTTCTTTTAAAGAGAATAACTACATGAATGAATTATTAGTAACATCAAGAGGGGATTCTAAAACAAAATACACAATTAAATCATAAGCTCATATCTAAATAAATGATTAATTTATTACATAAACCACAAAACTTTTGGTTCAAAAGTTTGTTATCCAATTGAAGTTATATAGATATAGATAGATATAGATCTATAAAGTATTTATAAAGAGAAAATAAAATCTAACTTTCAAAATAATATGCTTTTACCAATTAGTATAGCAAAAAGAATAAAGAAAACAAAAGACAAAATGTACACATGATCATGCGGTTAAAGTTAGGGCAAGTGATGCTTTCAAGAGTACCAACTAGTGATGCTGAACCATCTTGGACTCAAAGAGTAAGACTTTAACAATGAGAAGCTGCATTTCCCTAATGACTAGTGATGTTGAACATTTTTTAAGGTGTTTCTCAGCCATCCGAATTTCTTCAGGTGAAAAGTCTCTGTTTAGCTCTGTACCCCATTTTTGGATAGGGTTATTTGGTTTTCTGGGGTCTAACTTCTTGAGTTCTTTGTATATATTGGATATTAGCCCTCTGTTGGATGTGGGGTTGGTGAAGATTTTTTCCCAATTTGTTGGTTGCCGATTTATCCTTTTGACAGTGTCTTTTGCCTTACAGAAACTTTGTAGTTTTATGAGGTCCCATTTGTCTATTCTTGCTCTTAGAGCATAAGCAATTGGTGTTCTGTTCAGGAATTTTTCCCCTGAGCCAATGTCCTCAAGGGTCTTCCCCAGTTTCTTTTCTATTAGTTTTAGTGTGTCTGGTTTTATGTGGAGGTCTTTGATCCACTTGGAGTTGAGCTTAGTGCAAGGAGATAAGAGTGGATCAATTCTCATTCTTCTGCATGTTGACCTCCAGTTGAGCCAGCACCATCTGTTGAAAAGGCTATCTTTTTTCCACTGGATGTTTTCAGCTCCTTTGTCGAAGATCAATTGGCCATAGATGTGTGGGTTCAATTCTGGGTCTTCGATCCTATTCCATTGATCTGCTTCCCTGTCACTGAACCAATACCATGCAGTTTTTAGTACCACTGCTCTGTAATATTGCTTGAGGTCCGGGATATTGATTCCCCCAAAAGTTCTTTTGCTGTTGATGATAGTTTTAGCTATCCTGGGTTTTTTGTTATTCCAGATGAATTTGAAAATTGCTCTTTCTAGCTCTATGAAGAACTGAGTTGGGATTTTGATGGGAATTGCATTGAATCTGTATATTGCTTTGGGCAAGATTGCCATTTTGACTATATTAGTCCTGCCAACCCACGAGCATGGAAGATTTTCCCATTTTCTGATGTCTTCTTCAATTTCCCTCTTCAAAGACCTGAAGTTTTTGTCGTATAAATCTTTCACATGTTTGGTTAGCGTCACTCCAAGATACTTTATATCATTTGTGGCTATTGTGAAGGGTGTCATTTCCCTTATTTCTTTCTCGGCCTGCTTATCCTTCGCGTATAGGAAGGCTACTGATTTACTTGAGTTGATTTTATAGCCAGCCACTTTGCTGAAGTTGTTTATCAGTTGCAGGAGTTCTCTGGTGGAGGTTTTTGGGTCACTTAAGTAAACTATCATATCATCTGCAAATAGTGATAGTTTGACTTCTTCCTTTCCGATTTGTATCCCTTTGACTTCCCTCTGTTGTCGAATTGCTCTAGCTAGTACCTCAAGTACTATATTGAAGAGATATGATGAGAGGGGACAGCCTTGTCTAGTCCCTGATTTTAGAGGGATTGCTTCGAGTTTTTCTCCGTTTACCTTGATGTTGGCTACTGGTCTGCTGTATATTGCTTTTACTATGTTTAGATATGAGCCTTGAATTCCTGTTCTTTCTAGGACCTTTAGCATGAAAGGATGTTTTCTCTGGGCTGAAGGGGCAATAGGGAAACACTAGCTTGAACTAAAAAGCCACGGGTGTTATTTCCCAACAGCAGTTCTTTAACAGAGAATAAAAGAGAGAAACTACTAAATGGGAAACACAAAGGGAAGTGGGCCAAGCCCCAGGTCTCCACTCTTGGCTCTAATCACTGCCTTTGAAAGTCCTGAAGAGCCTCCCCTTGAAAAGCTGTCTTGGAAGGTAGAGAGAAAAGAGGGTCACCCAGATTTTTAGAAATAGTGAAGAGAAAATAGTGAACAGCTTAGTGTTGAAGGTCTGACAACTCCTACAAGTTTTCATCAGCAAGTCAGGAAGAATATATGAAGACCTAGAAAGAGGTGGAAAATGGCTGATTCATGCACTAAATGAAAATGGCACATAGAGAGTATATGCAGACTGTTTAACATGTCACAGAACAGAAAAACTGGAAAGGAAATGTTAATTAAAAATGCTAAAAATGGTTCATCATTGTGAACTGTAAATCCAATCATCCCTGCTCTCCTCCCTTCCTTTTCTTGATATTGTTGAGATCAGGGACAATGATATTTTCCAATTTTCCAGGAGGCAATAAGCACGCAATAGTTCTGCCTCAGCTTTCAACACAGACAGGTGTTGTTTTGCTTGCCCGAGTTCTTTCTTTCTTTCTTTCTTTCTTTCTTTCTTTCTTTCTTTCTTTCTTTCTTTCTCTTTCTTTCTTTCTTTCTTCCTTCTTTCCTTCCTTCCTTCCTTCCTTCCTTCCTTCCTTTTTTTCTCTCTTCTATTACTTTTCAGCTTATGCTATCCCATACTTTTGTCCTCATTTCCAGTTTTCTAACTCTCTTTCTTTTTTTTAAAGCCTACTTTAAATAGTGCTTTTAGACAAAATCTTTTCCAAGACCCATTTAGGTCTCTGGCCCACAGAGATTATTCTGCAATTCAATTGCACTTAGAGTAAGAACTACACAATGTAGTACTGATTGATATCTTAGTGTTCATAAGTGGTCATCTCGCTTCACTTCCTGATGCAAAATAGAGACATAATTTCCCTCTTATCTTTTTATGTGCCCTTATTACACAGCATAAATCAAAATTCAAGCAGCATGACACAATTAAATATATATTCTTGCAAAATTATATATACTTAAATTAATTTTGTTCTTATTTTCATTTAACTATGGGTATAATCTGATGCTAAACCAGATTTAGGAGTTAAAGCATTTGGAGTTCTGACAGGGAACACATTTCAATTCAACTGAAGAAGTGATGAGTCGAGCAGAGTCCACAGACTTCAGGAGCCCATTTCTTCTGTTATGTATAAAGCAACATGAGGAGTAGCTAGCTACACCCCTTAGGTTACTGTGCTCCAGAGGGTGAAAGAAGGAGCCTATAATGTATATTACATTGCTAACATGTCTCATGCTCTTTAAGGTCACTGAGAAACTAGCTTTGGAACTGGATTGCTCCATCCCACTTTAGAACTTTTTGCCAAGCATCCTGCAAAGCACTGATCCTATGTCAGGCTGTTATCTGGCTCTGCTAACTGGTAGAAGCTGCAACTTGTTATAGTTATTAAACCCTTTATAGCATGCAGTTGGGAAGGAGAAAGGCTTGTGCATCGTGAAAGCATTGGAGAGTGGTAATAGACATGTACAGGTGAAAATATACTGTGTTCATAAATAAAATTTTCAATATAAAACATTTGTCCTTGAGAAATATTGGGATGTAAACCATACCCAATCAAGGTGACTACGGTTTATCCCATAATATAAAAGTTCTTATTATGGAAATGAGCAGTGACAGAAAGTGATAGGAAATTCATCCATGGGGAAGCAGATAGGATCCTCTTTTGATGAGACTCTTTGAATCAGGAATTCTACCTGGCCATCTCAACAAAGATTCACTAGTATATTTTTGTTGCATATTGTAATCCCCACATTTGATGAGTTTACCTGTTGTTTGGTCTTTAAATTAGGCCGCTGCAGTACCGAGTGCACATTCTTCCTATCTGTTACTTCATAGTTATCCCTTTACTTCGGTTTTGCATTATACTTAATACATTCACTCACTGAAAGCCAACATCACAGAACAGATATACACGCAGGGGAGTCACTGGATGGAGCGCACTCTAATAAACTAATGTGTCTAAGGAGAAATAGTTTGCTCTATGCTGTTTCCTTATTTGATGTGATAGTGTACCATTAGCCTTTTATAAAAATAGAAGAGGTAAATTTGCTTGGCAATACATATATTAGAAACCAGCTGTGTGGAGCACAGGGCAGAGTGAAGGGCAGGAGTGCTCAGTAGAGCCAAGACAGTATACTAAGGATCAAAAGCCAGTTTACTTATTGCTCTCATTCTATCCTGATATTAATACAAATAAAGAAATAAAATCCACACTTTCCTTTAGATCATTTAAAGATCGATCAGATTTTAGATCTTCTATATTTTTTATTTTATAGTAGTATTTCCACAGAGAAACATGGTCATTTCCATGGATACAATGTCTATAGAACTTAGATAAGTCTGGAATTTCTCAGATAAGAAGTAGTATTTTATTTCTGTTTTGATTTTATTTGACAGTATTATTGACTTCATAATTTCACCACTTACATATCTGTTCCATAGACAAAGCATAGTTTACTTATAGCTGTGTCTCTTTATAATAACCTTTCTAATGATGGTTACCTAAAATAATGCTAAAATTCTGATTTCAAAGCAGCAAACAAGGCTATGAAATGATCCATCCTTTAAGTGTCAAGATAAATATTTAAAGTAATTAAATCTTATGTGTGTTTTTGAATCCTAGAAAGAATATCAGAAATATTTGTTTGTCTGCTGTAGGTTTTGATTTCCTTTGACTGATCTGTACTCCCAACATGTGCTGGCTAGTTTTATGTCAACTTACACCAACTACGGTTATCTGAAAGGGTGAAAACTTAATTGAGAAAAATGCCTCCATAAGATCTGGCTGTACAACATTTTCTTATTAATTATTGATAGAGGATAATTATACTTATCCTCTTGTGGGTGGTTTTACAGCTGGGCTGAGGCACCTAAGTTTTATAAGAAACAGGCTTTAGTAACCCATGAGCAGCACTCCTCCATGGTCTCTGTATCAGGCCCTGCCTTGGAACTGTGGGCTAGAAAAACAAAAGCATTGAGTGTTAAGAGCTCAATAGAACGTTCTTTGGAAGCTTGGAAGATAAGAATATTGAGAGCAGTGTCCTTTGCTTTGCAGAAACTTTGTAATTTTATGAGGTCCCATTTGTAGATCCTTGATCTTAGTGCGTACGCTATTGGTGTTCTGTTCAGGAACTTTTCCCCTGTGCCCAAGTTCTCCAGGGTCTTCCCAAGTTTCTTTTCTAATAGTTTCCGTGTGTCTGGTTTTATGTGGAGGTCCTTGATCCACTTCGAGTTGATCTTAGTGCAAAGAGATAAGAGTGGGTCAATTCGCATTCTTCTGCATGTTGACCTCCAGTTGAACCAGAACCATTTGTTGAAAAGGCTATCTTTGTTCCACCGGATGGTTGTGGCTCCTTTATCAAAGATCAAGTGACCATAAGTCTGTGGGTTAATTTCTGGGTCTTCAATCCTGTTCCATTGATCTGCTTGCCTGTTGCTATACCAATACCATGCAGTTTTTAACACAATTGCTCTGTAGTACTGCTTGAGGTCAGGGATATTGATTCCCCCAGAAGTCCTTTTATTGTTGAGAATAGTTTTAGCTATCCTGGGTTTTTTGTTGCTCCAGATGAATTTGAGAATTGCTCTTTCTAGATCTATGAAGAATTGAGTTGGGATTTTGATGGGGATTGCATTGAATCTGTATATTGCTTTTGGCAAGATGGCCATTTTTACTATATTGATCCTGCCAATCCAGGAGCAAGAAATATTTTTCCATCTTCTGAGGTCTTCTTCGATTTCTTTCTTCAAGGACTTGAAGTTCCTGTTGTACAGATCTTTCGCTTGTTTGGTTAGAGTTACGCCAAGATACTTTATGTTGTTTGTGGCTATTGTGAAGGGTGTTATTTCCCTAATTTCTTTCTCAGCCTGCTTGTCCTTTGAGTACAAGAAGGCCACTGACTTGCTTGAGTTAATTTTATAACCTGCCACTTTGCTGAAGTTGTTTATCAGCTGTAGAAGTTCTCTGGTGGAGTTTTTTGGGTCGCTTAGGTAGACTATCATATCGTCTGCAAATAATGATAGGACAAAACGGCAACCAACAAAGTGGGAAAAGATCTTCACCAACCCCACATCCGACAGAGGGCTAATATCCAATATATACAAAGAACTCAAGAAGTTAGACCCCAAAGAACCAAATAACCCTATCAAAAAATGGGGCACAGAGCTAAACAAAGAATTTTCACCAGAAGAAATTCGGATGGCCGAGAAACACCTTAAAAGATGTTCAACATCATTAGTCATCAGGGAAATGCAAATCAAAACAACCCTGAGATTCCACCTCACACCAGTCAGAATGGCTAAGATTAAAAACTCAAGAGACAACAAGTGCTGGCGAGGATGTGGAGAAAGAGGAACACTCCTCCATTGTTGGTGGGATTGCAAAATGGTAAAACCGCTCTGGAAATCAGTTTGGCGGATCCTCAGAAAACTGGGCATGTCACTCCCAGAGGACCCTGGCATACCACTCCTGGGCATATACCCAGAGGATTCCCCTGCATGCAATAAGGACACATGCTCCACTATGTTTATAGCAGCCTTGTTTATAATAGCCCGAAATTGGAAGGAGCCCAAATATCCCTCAAAGGAGGAATGGATACAGAAAATGTGGTATATTTATACAATGGAATACTACTCAGCAATTAAAAATAATGAATTCATGCAATTTGTAGGTAAATGGTTAGACCTGGAAAATATCATCCTGAGTGAATTAACCCAATCACAAAAGAATGCACATGAAATGCAGTCACTGATAAGTGGATATTAATGAGCCCAGAAGCACTAAATACTCAAGACACAAATAGCAAGTCAAATGATTCCCAAGAAGAAGAAAGGAGAGGACCCTGGGCATGTAAAGATTGCAACCAGTTTAGTAAAGAAACTGAGGGGGGAGGGGGAATGATTGGGGAATAGTTGGGGGGGAGAGGAACTATGGGAACTATGGTGGGTGGGAACTGGGAAAGGGGAAAGCCCTTGGAATGTAAACATAGAATATAGAAAATAAAAATTTAAAAAAAAAAAGAATATTGAGAGCAGTGCAGATGATGGAGGTCTGCCTTGTGAGGTTTCAGAGGGAAGTCTAAAGAGACTATCAGAGCTATTCAGTATTTCTAATTAAGATTCTGTCATTCTGGTCCACTGGGGTGCAAGAGTGAGCTGCAACTAACAAGATACCAGTTGAGGTGTAATCTTCTTGGAAATGTTTCCTCTTGATCAGCACATGGAAGCCATGCTCCAGAAATGGCTGAGTTTATACCTTGTGCTGGGAGCTGAAAGTGGCAGTTTAAGAGTGAACCAGGTGTTACTGGTTTGGGAAGCATGAGCGAGTCATCGAGACCAGCACAGAAGACTGACACTATGAAAGACCAGGAGAAGACACTTGTGAAGGGACAAGAGTTGTACACTCAGGGTTGAAAGATTCTTGCAGAGAAGTTGAGGTTTGCCACTGTGAAGAAAGCCTATGAGAGGCTATTGGTGAAAGTGTAGCCCAGTTGCAGCAAGGGACTCCAGCAGTTTTGGAGATATAAGTTTTATGGTATGACCATCATGAACATCAGCAGTGGGGCAGAGCCTTGAAGACAAGGTATGTGTACCTGAGAGGACAGAGCTGAATAAATGACCCAAGCATCTTGTAAGAGCCCAAAAGAATGTGAGTTAATCACAGATAATTGGACATTGAGTTATTTATAGATATGGACTTTGTTTTTACTTGGTTCTGATTGTTACTGGGCCCTAGTTCTTTCCACTTAGAATGAGAAGGTATTTAATTTAACTTTGATTTGTACAGGAGCTTGAAAGACCTAGAACTTTAAAAAGAAATTTTGAATTTTTAGAGAAATTGTATATTTTAAAGAGAATAAATTTTAATGTGTTGGAGTTTGAAAAGATCATAGGTCTTTTCAAGTCACTTATATTTTAAATGTGAGATTTGGGATGAATAAGAAAAGAAAGGTGTGGCTTAATAGTGATATATTTGTGCCCAGTTAACAAGGAATCATTTGTACTTGCTAGACTTGACACAAGATAGACACAACCTAGAGTTATCTGAAAGGAAGAAACCTTAATTGAAAAAAATTCCTCTGTAAGATTGGCTATACTTCATTTTCTAATGATTGATCAGTTGGATTCAGCCCATTGTAGATGGTTCTACTGATGGGCTAATATTCCTGGGTTCTATAAGAAAACAGGCTTGAGCAAGCTATGATGAGCAAGCCAGTAAGCAGCACTTGGCCTGTACATCAACCCCTCTAGATTACAGCCCTCTTTGAATTTTTTTCTTAACTTTGTACAATGATGGACTATGATCTAGACGTATAAGCCAAATAAACCCTTTTTCCCAAACTTGCTTTTTGGTCATGGTGCTTTGTCCCACCAGTAGAAATCCCACTTAAGAAATAAATTTATTTATCTCATTTAATGTTTATTTTTCTTCCAGATTCTGAGTGGATCTTTTTATGACATACCTAAGTATGTGTTATAATAAGTAATCAATTATTAGCCCTAACAGAGAAGGTTGCTCTTAGAAAACATGTCAAATTCCTCACTGTACATAAAGCAATGTGTGTGGTTGACTAGGGAGGAATAGAGATTGCAAATGGCATAACCTGGCCCCGAAAGCATCTCAAGGAAGTTAGCACAAAGCAAACCCAAGTACAAACAAAACAACTCACACAGGCCATTACGTTCAATGCTCATCTCATCTAAACAGTATTTTTCCCCATTTCTACCCTGTAATAATACCACAAGTAACACCCCATCAGTCATCAGGCAGCAAGAGGCCTAGTAACACCAGGACACAGGAATAAACACAGTAGAGAACTGCAAAGTATGGGAATAGACCAAGTGAAAACCACCGTCTTTGTGTGACCTGGCAGATTTCTGGACTACCAAACTTATAAAGCTGGGTTATGATTATTTCTGTTCACAGCTTTATTTATGGTATTGGGGCATGTATCTCTCATAGAACCATGGTAGACACAAACTAAGCATTTTGTCTTCATGATTCATTGAGTAAAACAACTATTCCAAACTCTGCTTTTAGATCACTATTCTCCCAAAATGAATTTAGCAGAACCTACTCCAGTGGTACAGTCAATGCTGAATAAAATAAGCAGGTATTCAGGCCATTGAAACACCAGACATGCAAAACTTCACATGTGAACTGTTCAGGGTTAAATGGAGCAAATTCCAACATAATGTGTCCAAGAGAATTCCCCCCCCCCTTTCAGAGTAATTTTTTTTTTCTAAATTTGTATTGTTGTATTTAGGATATAGTTACCAAAAATTACAAATGAATAATGTTACCATACAAAATGGGGAAATATAGTGAACAATGTTATTAAGTATAATACACTGTATTCCTATGACTTTTTCAGTCTTACAGATAACTACTATGTTTCTCCTAGCTTCTCCAGTCTAAGAAGTAACATGTTTCTGAAGTTGTTTTATTCCCTGGGCACCTAAGTCATGCCCCTCTCCTCAGGCTGGCTCTAAATTTGATACTTACTATTTTCATACAGTCCTTAATGGTAAAATAGATGCAGCTCTACACAATATAGAAAACCTGTCTGTGTATTATTTTAACCCTTATAAAATTAACTCCTAGTGTATCTACACTCTATTCACATAAATTGTTTTGTCTGTGACTCTAAAAGAATACAAAATGTCAAAAGATAAAATGGTAAATTAACTTATATACTCTATTTATATGCTTTGTGCATGCATTTATATTTACCTGAAAAACTCACACCATATTGAATTTTTTGAATTATTTGAAAAAGATTGCTAAGGTTGATTGAGCGGCATGATTAATCACATTTATTCTGAAGTCCAAGCAGTCTTACTTACTGAATGGAATTATAAACCTTAGAGCTCTTCTGTACCACATTTCTATGTAATATTACATGTTCTCTGTCCTCCTCTGAGTAGTCCTAGGGGCCAGTAATCTGTAATACTAACAAACTCTACTCAGATAGTCACATATTCCAGTGAACTTATATGGTTTATTATAAGCAGTTTCTATTAAAGAATATTTTATGAATATTTAAGTGATATAATCAATTTTAAATGAGCTATAATTTTTGACATATAATTCTACTATGTAATATTTATAAGTTATCAATGAAAGTTTTGTCCATAAATGTGTTTAAAAAGATACATCTAGTCCAGGCGGTGGTGGCGCATGCCTTTAATCCCAGCACTTGGGAGGCAGAGGCAGGCGGATTTCTGAGTTCGAGGCCAGCCTGGTCTACAGAGTGAGTTCCAGGACAGCCAGGGCTCCACAGAGAAACCCTGTCTCGAAAAACCAAAAAAAAAAAAAAAAGATACATCTATTTTCTCATATATTGAATATATTTGCACATTTCTGTATATGTTTATGTTTGTGTGTACAACCATATGAAAAATAATTACCATTTATAGTTAATGTCTTCTTTAACTGTTATCATTGTCGTTTTGTTCACACTGTCCAATAATGTTAATAAAGAGCTCTGATTCCGAATTTCAACTACTTCACCATTAATTTTAAAAACACGATGTACATTCATATTTCAATCCCAAATATAGATTGTCCTACCATACTTATAATTTCCATTAAACATTATTAAAATGTTTTGAATGTCTTTTGGAACATAAATACTAATTAATAGAACCCTAGTTGGTTATCAGGAAGAGACTCTTTCATTCCCCAGGTTGACTCAATTCTGATGAATTGGTACTTCATATTTACTGGAGCTAAATACAAGAATTTTGGAAAACATTCTTAATTTTATTGAAACTTTATAATTATTTTATCTGGTACCATAAAGTATAATTGCTAGCAACTCTGTCAGCAGACATTTGTTTCTTTTACTTTATCTTATTTTATAGTGAAAGTAAGGACTGGATTGGAAACTGTTGCTTTGAGCATTTGTTAAAAACTACCAGAATTGCAAGGAAGCAATCACCTATTTTCAACCAACTACAAAGCAGAAAAAATAAACAAAGAACTATTATGACAAAAATGACAGTGTGGGTATGAATTGCTACATTTCAAAAAGAATTCAAAACTAAGTAAGAAAGAAAAGTAGGAAACTTAAAATCCTGGAGATATAGATTATTGCCTACCATAGACAATGTGGTGAATTTCATATATAAATATAAATGTTAATATGAATATAATTAAATATATAAATTAATTTACTTACAAGATATAAAAACGTAAAATGTAAAAAATTAGGATAAAAACTTCAAGGCATAGTCAAGGGACAAATGTCTAAGTAATAACACCTCCTTACCATTTTTTTTATAACTGATGAAATTAATACTTTCTGAATAATTAAAATATTTTCAGCATTGATAGAATAGTTCTATGACTCAGTGAAACTTATAAATGTCTCATTTTTCTGAAATTTTACAAAACATAATCGGGACTGTGCATGGTAGAAATGCTAATTCAAAGACTATTTCCTCACTTTTGGTACTTTTGACTGGTAATAAAACTCCTTTATTATATCAACAGTTCAGTCACTGCTAAAATGTGATATTTGAACCCAGAAAACAATATGATGTTTTGCTAATAGGAAAATGATAATATAGATGCTTCTTTACACCAACTATCCTACTTTGTATTCTTTTAGTCCTGTGTGAACTTAATACCATGCAAAATAGTGAATGCATTTTCAATAGCCCTTGTAGGTAAATATAAAAAATTTATTTGGACGCATATAAGGATGGTTTATGTTACAGAGTCTGTACACACTTAGTTTTGCCATTTATGTTTTCTTTGTCCTATTCTCTGCTATAAAAAATGCTATCTTATTGAATCATGATCAATAAATGTTCCAAAACTATTTCTAAGTTATGAAGAATGTACTGTGACAGAGTAGACACACGTACCCTAACGGAAGAAACTCTTTTCTATATTCCTTAAGCTGCTGAGGTATTTCTTGAACATATGACTGATAAATAGCACACTGCTAAAAATTGTAAATCCCCTAAATATAATTCTTTAATTGTAGGATTAGTAAATTTATTATAAAAAATGACAGAAAACAAAACACTCTGCTGTTGCCAGGTATGTCAAGCTATAGTAATCTGTAACGTTCAGACTGGAAAGTTTGAGCCAAATATATTTATACCAAAAACTGAGCCATAGAAAGAAGCTTAGCAGCTAAAAGGAGGAAACTGTTAACCCCTTACCCCCAAAAATGCAACCTTACTGAGAAGAGTTGGTTGAAAGGTTCCAGCTTTTCCCAGCCTTAGTTCATTCCACGCCATAATAGTAAAATATTGGAAAGTACCTTGTTTATAAAGGACAAAAATATACTCAGGCCATGGTTCTATAAGGCTCCATGATCCTCAGACAAAGCTTCATGATTTTCTATCCTATGGCAGAAAAACTGAACATCATTAGCCTGGGTAGAGATGAAAGCAGAGAGAGAGCCACTTTCCTAATGAATCTGCTCCTGCAATATCACTAAAATCCACTTCATTAATCTATGTATCAGAAAGAACTTTCACGTCTTCATCGTCACCTTTTAAAGCCTGTGCCTACCAATACTGTTACTATGACAATTAAATTTCAACACATGCCTTGGAGAGGCTATCCAAAGCCCTGTGCTTACTATCTTAAGAAGCTACTTGATATATTGTCAAGGTAACCAGTGTGGATTAGAAAATTGGAATGGATAAAGATTTTCACATAAAAGACCAGAGCACTTAGGCTTATAGTCTGGGTTTAAAGAGATTTTCTGCTAAAGGAACATAACTACAAAATTGACCAGGAAAAACAAATACTTTCATAGAGTTATTTGGTAGAACTAACTCCCAAAAACATGAGCCAAAATGGCCAACAAGAGAACACAAATTATAAGCAAAAAGAAGCTCAGGCCCCTAAAATATATATCCACCATAGATGAAATCATAGACCATAAATATTGATAAAATTCTTTCCAAGGACACAGAACACATGAAGATCAGTAAAAATTTTTAAATGAGGCAAAAAACAGGGTACTGATGGACATGCTTACAAGGATCCCCATCACTGGAAGTGATTCCGGAGTCTTCCCTATCCTTGGGACATGAGGTTTATGGCCTTAGCAGTGCTGTTTGCTTTTCCTGTACTTATGTTTCTATGTAGTAGTTCATCTGTGTACTACATGAGAAGATGCTTAACCACACAGTGAAGGACCCTGAACTTAGAACTGACTGGAAGCTGAAGGCTATTTTACCATTTTCACTTCTCTTTATTACTAACATCTACAGCAGAATGCATTGTTCAGTCTTCTCATAGTTAAAACTAAGGCATTTTGAGAAAAACTACACACACAGCTTTCAATACTTTTACGAGTCAGTTTTGTTTCTTTTTATCATCCTCATCGATCATGTAATGAACAATATATTGTGTTTTGATATATTAAATATTCATGAAACTGTGACTGCTATAAAAGTAAGTCATTTGTACATCTTCCAACATGTTCTCTTTGTTGTAGGTTTTGGTATATTTCTGTGTATATTTTTTAAAACAAAAATCCTAAGAGATTAATACTGCACAAGTTTTAAAGACCACTACAATAAATTATTAACTATAAGTTTTATGGAAAATATGTTTTAAAATAGGTCTTTATGATTTATTTACTAAGCACAGTTAATATTTTGTACCTGTTGAACAATATCTATTAATTTTACCCATCCTTACCCTTTTGCAAATTCCATTGTCTTGTCTGATTCCAGAAGTCTGACTCTCTTAGTCTTACCAAAAGATTATTTTACTTAACATACTGTCATCCAAGTTGACTAGGCTGTCTCAAATGGCAGGATTTCATTTGCCTTCCCTACTCCCCTTTCCCTCCTCATAATTAAAGCTTGATGAGAGACATCTTTACTTACTTGTTCATTGTGGTTTGTTCAGAAAGTTCAGACAAAGAATCAGACCACGTATCTTTCATTAGCTGCATGGATTACGTAAATGTGATAATGCAAACAATGAAATAATATAACTAGCTTAATTTCTTGTTCTCTATTTCAAACTTTTGGTTGGTAAGCAGATAGACAAGGAGCTCCTGCATACTATAATTTAATTTTTTCTTAGAATATAGATCACAAAGATATCAATACAAAACACATTGATCTACTATATTGTATATAACATCACTCAATTTACATGAAGGGAAGTAAATTTTTAATTTTCTCAATTGAATTTTATTTGGTGTTTATTGTTGTTTGGAGAGTAACTACATTTAACCAATTTGGTTTCAACTTTAACTAATATTAAAGAATTGCAACCTATGTATGTATAGTCATATCATCAAAATAATTTCAAATAATAACACAAAAATTAGTAAAACAAAAAAGGTTTATACATGAAAAGATATAGAAAGAGCTTGTATTAAAGTTCTACAGTGAGACAGAGAAATAATGGGATATATATGTATAGAAGAGGGATTCATTATGTTGATGTCTATATTTAAAGAGGAATTATAATGCTACAACAGCTATCTACAGGCTGGAGATTTAGGAAAGATGTGTAAAGTTCACTCCACCAAGGAGGATTCCTTACATTAAGACCAAAACCAATGACATATCCAGTCATGTAGCTTGATTCAGATCGCCAATGCTGGAAAAGCCCTGGAGTACCATGAAGAACCAAGAGTTGTGTGCCCATTTATAACAGTGGCAGAAATATATACCACCACAAAAAAAACTTTTTTCTTATATTCTTGATTATAGGGAGGATGACAAAATTCTAAATGTAATAATATTTTAGAAGTCGAAGGTGGTTTAATATGTTCCTTTGATTAGGAATGACCAATAGAATGACAGATAATTGTAAAGGATTTTGTGCAAGAGCCCTAGAATGGATGAAAGCTAAGAATACTCCAGGACTCTAGCTTCCACTGTAGGGAGTACTGAAGAGGAGTGGATTTGTTCATATTTATTCTTTTATAGTGCCTCTTCATTTCCAATATTGTGATCTAATTAAAACAGAGGTTGATATATGTAGTATGGATTTTTCTCAGATATATTTAAGAGATATGTTAACTTAATTGATGGTTCAACATATTAAAACATATATTTAGATAAATATTTTTAAATTATATATAAACCACACACATACATATATGGTTGCTTTTGGAACTCAAACTCAGTTTAGAGTTTTCACTTTGCAAAGTCAAATGCACCCCTGAAGTGTCAAGGACCAGCTTTGGCTTGGAGAGGGATTCTGAGAGAAGGGGTGTCTGGGAGCTGAGAAACACATGACTCCAAGTCATACTGTGGGTCCAAGTTGGCTACCTATCCTCTGTTGGAAGCAGTTTTCCAGCCTGTTTTTCCTCTATTCTGCTCTCTCTCTCTCTCTCTCTCTCTCTCTCTCTCTCTCTCTCTCTCTCTCTCTCTCTCTCCCCTATTTGAGACAGTTCTCCAAGTAGATCTCTCTTGCTATTCTAAACAAGTCTCTCTGGATATCTCACCTCCTGAAGATCATAATCCTAATATTTTATTTTAGATATTAGTCCAGTCTTTTATTTCAGATTTCCTTTACTTCAGATTATCCTATGAATCAACATCTAGTGACCCTAGCCTCTTAATTATTATTCTAACACTGCAAGGAATTCAGAGATCTACCAGTCTTTGTTAGGCATAGGGTACCGTGTCCTAAAATTACTGTTTCTATCAGGCCTGGGCCTAGCATTGCTCTGTCCCTAGCTGATCCTGAACTTGGAGATTTGTCTGCCTTTGTAAGTACAAACAAAAGAAAAACAAACAAACATAGCTAGGTGGCATCTCCTGTATCTTCCAATCCATAAATCTCTATTTTCTTCCTTAGTATCGTCCTGACAAGTTGGTTCATAGTATATAGCTGCCTCTGTTTCTTTAGATTCATGAAGCTCCTCAAATAATTCATGTTGGGTCCTGATATTTTGCATAGTTAAGAAATTATATATTTTTGAATCCATGTTTTCAGAGCTCTTTTCCATAGACATACTGGCTGTCTCAAATGTCCCAGATTTAATATTTTGTTGAGATTTTAACCACACCTTCACTGCTTGGACTCCAGGCTGTGCCTGATTATCATTGAGTCATTAATGTTAACAGTGAGACATTCATTAAAGGAGGAAAGTAAAATATGTACATTATTATACATATGGAAGATTACACTGGGGGTGTAAAAGTGGGAAAGCTGGCTCTGCTCCTAGCTCAGACAATGCTGGTAAGCTGTCTCTGGATGGCCTTTCCTTCAGCCTCTGCTCCATATTTGTCCCTGCATTTCCTTTAGAGAGACCTTGTTGGGAATCATCATCCCTGAATTCAAGCTGTACTATAGAATAATAGTAATAAAAACCACATGATATTCATATAAGACAGATCAATAAAGGAATAGAATTGAAGAACCAGAAATAAACCTACACAATTACATATACTTCATCTTTGACAAAGAAGTCAAAACAAAAGCCAAAGCATCTTCAACAAAATGGTACTCCTATAACTAGCAGTCTGTACCTGTAGATGAATGCAAATTGATTCATATTTATCATTCTGCACAAAGCTCAAGTCCACATTGATCAACGACCTCAACATAAAAGCAGATACACTGAATATAATAGAAGACATAGTGGAAAAAACCTGGATGCATTGGCACAGGAGAAAATTTCCTAAACAGAACATCAGTGGCTTAGGCTTGAAGATCAACAATTGATAAATCGTACCTTTTGAAACTGAAAAGCTTTTGTTAGGCAAAGGACACTGTCAAGAAGACAAAATTGCAACCTACAGATTGGGAAAAGATCTTCACCCTACATCCAATAGAGGGCTATTATCTAACATATATAAACTATTTAAGAAATTAGACTAAAAAAAAAAAAACAACCCAAAAAAGAAAAAATGGAATATAGAACTAAACATAGAATTCACAACAGAGAAGTCTCAAATTGACAAGAATCACTTAAAGAAATGTTCAGCATCCTTAGTCATCAGAGAAATGCAAACCAAAATGACTATGAGATTCTACCTTACACCTATCTATAGCAGAGGCTAAAATCAAAAATTCAAGGGACAAAACATGCTGGCAAGAAAGTGGAGAAAGGGAAATACTGCTCCATAGCTGATGGTATTATAAACTGGTACAACCACTCTGGAAATCAATCTGGTGATTCCTCAGAAAATTGTAAATAGTGTTAACTCAAAACCCAGATATTCCTCTCCTCCTGGACATTTATCCAAGATACCACAAGGATACATGGTCCACTATGGTCATAGAAGTCTTATTTTAAATAACCAGAAACTAGAAGCAACACAGATGTCCCTAAACCAAAAAATGGATATAGAATATGTGGTTCATTTACACAATGGAATATTATTTAGCTATTAAAACTGAGAACATCAGGAATTTTGCAGGCAAATGGATGGAACTAGAGAATAACATCCTTAGTGAGGTAACACAGACCCAAGGGACATCCATGGAATATACTCACTAAGAAGTAAATATTAACCAAAATACAGAATGCCTATAAGAAGCCCTCTGGCAGCCATAGATGAATTATGTACCTGAAAGAGAGGATGGAAATGAAAAGGATATTGGGTGAAAGACGGGTGAAGCCAAGACAAATGTTTCTGATCAAGGCTCAAAGGT
Organism: Apodemus agrarius; assembly: GCA_964023405.1. Classification (NCBI taxonomy): domain Eukaryota; kingdom Metazoa; phylum Chordata; class Mammalia; order Rodentia; family Muridae; genus Apodemus; species Apodemus agrarius. Next base: position 9,253,022 of record OZ030021.1, read on the forward strand.
TAATATTTAGCACTTTGTTTATACAGGGAGAGTCCACAGACTGATCCTATGTTTCAGCTGGATTATGTTGCAAAGCAAGCTCAGCAGACAGTCTACTCCTGTAAGAAATTACAAGTATGAAAGGCAAAAGTCTCCACCTGAGTCATTAAGGTCCAACTGTGGCAAACTCTTAAGGTGTATTTTGCCTGCTCAAGGCTGGGGGAAGGACACACCCATAATATAACCCACATAATATAAAACGATAAAGAAGAAGGAAGGCCCAGGTGAAGATGCTTCAATCCCTCTTAGAAGGGGGAATAAAATAATCATGGGAGGCAGAGGGAGGGAGAAAACTAGGTGGGAGGAGAGAAGGGGAGGGAAAAGGGAAGAAGGGCCAGGTATAGCAGGAGACAGAAGAAAAGCCCAGAGGGCCAGGAGAATGGATGGAACAATGCAGGAGGAGCAGAGGGTGGAGGGCCTCTAGAAAGTCCCAGAGACCTGGGATTTGGGAGGTTCCCAGAAATCAGTGTGGGTGACTTTAGCCAAAAATGCCCAACAGAGTGGAGATGAAATCTTAAGAGACAACCTCAAATAGTTAGGGTCCCCAGTGGATGCATGAGGACACCAACCCAAAGTCAAAAATTTTGACCCAGAATTGTTCTTGTCTAAAAGAAATGCAGGCACCAAAAGGGAGCAGAGACTGAAGAATGGCTGACCAATGACCCTCCCAACTTGAGATCCATCCTGTGCAAGTACACCCAACATGACACTACTACCCCACAAGCACTTGATTAAGACAGATTCAGATACTTACAACCAACCATTGGACTGAGGCTAGAGACCCCCTATGGAAGAATTAGGAGAAGGATTGAAGAAACTGTAGGGATGGCAACCTTATAGGAAGACAAAGGGTGTCAACTATCTTGGACCCCTGAGAGTTCCCATAGACTAAGCCAGAAACTAAAGAACATACAAGGGCTGGTCCAAGGCCCCCGGCACATACATAGCTGAGGACTGCCTTGTCTGGCCTTACTGGGAGAGAATGTACCTACTCTTATAGAAACTTGAACCCCAGGGAAGGGAGTTGCTGGGGCTGGGAAAGTGACCCTTTCAGAGGCAAGGGGGATGTTGAATGGTAGAAAAACTCTGGTGAGGTAGACCAGGAGGGCACAACATTTAGGATGAAAATAAGTAAAATAATTAATTAAAAGAAAAACAAGAAGTCTTCCTTGAAAATCATTAAAACTCAAAAATTCTGAAATTCATTTTTATTTAGACTGAATATGTTTCATAAAGAAATCTATAAATAGATGTGATAATGCACATGCCCTATAATAACCACAAATTACTCTAACAAATATAAATACAAACATATGACCACAATTACTATTTTTAAAAGGCTAAGAATTTGAAAAAGAGCAAGAACAGTTGTGCAGGAGGTTTTGGAGGATAGGAAGGGAAGGGAGAGTTATGTAAATATACTATAATCTCAAAAATAAAGGAAATAGATGAAAAATGTTTAGGATTTAAGAATGTTATTAGTTATAATTCATATTTTTATCAGCATCATTTTTTGTCATGGGTTGCTAACCATGAACAGATTTTTGTATTTTCAAAACAGATTTCTCAGAATATTATTTGACATTCTAGTTTTTATTGGTATGTAGAGAAACCAAGTACTAGCTGAAGAAAAAGTCTATGGTTCTTGTTATGAAGCAAACTACTTGTACTCCTGCCAAGGAATAGTACTGGAGAGAGGTTCTGAGAGAAGGGGTTTTTGTAATCATCTCAAAGTAACAACTGGAAGTCAAATTGTGTGTCCAAGGTTCAGCTGAGATGCCGAAGAGGTCAGCTCAGAAACCTTTGAAAATTCCAGCAGACCCTCCAGAAGAGAGGGGCTAAATTACATTCCTTAGACCACAGGGATGAGGGACTGACTAGCTACCTTCCCAGAGCTGACCACCTTCCTCATTCCTTAGAGACCAATCAGTTTATGAATCACACTGTTCTGCCAATCACATTGTGTCTAATGACCCTAAGAACTGTATGGATGGGCTGCCCGAGGTCACGCTCTCTCTCCATGTGCTGGGCAACCCCATGTCAGACAATAATTCCTCTTACTTTTTGCATTGATTCCCGACTCCGCATTTTTCACTCAAAAGGTCTCAGATAGGCTAAGGCTTGTCAGGCTTGTCAGAGTCTTACAATGTATTTACAAACTGTTCTCTCTCTCTCTCTCTCTCTCTCTCTCTCTCTCTCTCTCTCTCTCTCTTTCTCCTCTCTCTCTCTCTCTGCTAATAAATATTCTAAAATCTATCTGGATAGCTCATTGGTTTTCGGGACCAAAGTCAGAAAAAAAAAAATACTGGATCTTCTTCTGACCATGTCAGAAATACAATTCAAAAAAATTCTTGAAGAGCTGTTTTGGCTCTCCAGAGATCTCCAGACAGCTCAGCTCTCAATAGGGAAAATTCTAAAGAAGAACCCATACCATTCTCTGCTTCCTCATCTCCAGTAGACAGTAAGCCCAGGTTTTTATTTACATATCAATTCATTTATTTATTCCAGGCTCCCTGTTAATTATCATATGAATCAACATCCTATAACCCCCAGCCCTTTGACATTTAGGAAAGAGAGGCACACATTATCTTTTAACATAGCCAAAGAATTCAGAGAGCTAGCTGGGTAGGACCCCATCCTGAAATTACCATTTGTACCTTTTGTTAGAACCTTGCTACATCCCAGGCTGAACTTGAACTCAGCAATCTGCCTGCCTTTGTATCTTCCTTCCTCTCTGTCTTTCTGACATGCTGGCTCATTACTACAGTCTCATTAGAATTGTTAAGGCCCTGCTATAATTCATATTAAATCCTTATTTAAAATTTAATGAGAAACTGAGAAATTACATATTTTCAAACTCATATATTTAGAGCTCTTTCCCATAGCATTAAGGGCTGTTCTGAAGGTCTCAGTTTTTACCACTTTACTGAGATTTTTACCACCCCATTGACTTCTGGAATCCTGCTGTCTCAGATTATCATGGGGTCATTAAAGTTAACAGGCAAGATATTCTTTAGAGGAATGTGAAATATGTACATTGTTACACGAACAAGCCTTATGCCCACAGCAGTCACAGACACTCTTGGAGGTTCACATCCAGGCCTTGTCCCAGGGGCAGGAACTATATTATTCTGTCTCCACCAGGGCCTCACAGGGCTCTGCATACATCCAGGTTAATTTCCCTATGCCATTCATTTCTTTTTTTTATTTAAATTTTTATTTTCTATATTCTATGTTTACATTCCAAAGGCTTTCCCCTTTCCCAGTTTCCCCCCACCATACATCCCATAATTCCTCTCCCCCCCAACTATTCCCCAATCATCCCTCCCCCAAGATTTCTCTGTTCTGGGTCTACAAAACTGGATCCAATCTTTTCAGGCCCAGGGTCCTCTCCTTTCTTCTTCTTGGGAATCATTTGACTTGCTAATTGTGCCTTGAGCAATTAGAGCTTCTGGGCTCATTAATATCCACTTATCAGTGATTGCATTTCATGTGTATTCTTTTGTGATTGGGTTAACTCACTTAGGAGGGTATTTTCCAGATCTAACCATTTACCTACAAATTGCATGAATTCATTATTTTTAATTGCTGAGTAGTATTCCATTGTATAAATATACCACATTTTCTGTATCCATTGAAGGCCAACAGTTCCTCTTCAGGAAAGCCAGACAAATGTTGATTAATCTAAGATGGCAGCCCAAGTGGCCACCAGACAACCTAAAATTCATTTGCCTCCCCTAATTAATTGGTATCCTATCATCTATACCTGTGACTTCTTATCTCTTGATGAGATCAAGCATAATTCCGCAAGTGAGGTTACCAACTCTTCCTTCTTTGTCCACTGAAGAAGGTATGTTTTGGAACCTAAGCTTAGTTGTGGGTTTGCTTTGCAAAATCAAACTGACCCTTAAGATCTGTAACTCACTCAAGGATTAGAAGAGGGTGACACATTTGTTGATAGTGTAAGATCCGAAAGAAAAAACGGGGGTACTCCAGCACCCCATGCCTCGGAAACCGGCACCCTGAAACACTCACGAGAGACAGACCTGATGCAATTTGCAAGAGGATTTTAATTTCCAGAGCTCTGAGGGTTTACAGTCTCCCCACACAGGGTAAAAGAAGTAAGCCAGCCTGAGCTGGCTTGTAGAGGCTTTTTATGGGCTTATAACGGAACCCACCTACCATAAGCTTCTTAGCCAATCAGTTCAAACCATCCGAACCCACGCTCTCTGAGAACCTACCAGCCACTCACAGAGACCAGAAGCACTAGTTAAGCCATTTCCGCTTATGTGGCTGCCACGCAGTGTTGCGCCCACCCTCCCCCACTGGCAATGGGGGGACCTAAGCGCCCCCACAGGCTGGAGTTCTGCAGCCCCCCATGGCAACTCCGCCAGCCCCCAGCCGTGCCCGTCCCTGCCACAGCCACTCCGCCGAGGGAGATGGGAAAAGGCACTAGGGACTCTCCCAGAGGTTCGTGGTTGGACTCTGCTCCTTTGGGGTCACCCTAGACTCAGGCACAGGGGATTCCTAGCTTACAACCTTATCCTTTCAATAGCATTTTTATGCATCTCTTATCCCTGGCCTGATATCTCAAGTGACAATCTATGTATGTTTAATGAAATACATCAAATAAAGTAGTTATAAATTGATGTTATTATCTACATTAACTTATTTTAAAAACATTTATTTTTTTAGTTATTTTTTACCTTTTCATTTCAAGTTCCAATCATTGTTCCCACCTCCCAGTCACCCTGTTGAGGTTTATGGCAACTGAAATGTTAACCTGTGAGTTTCTAGATCTGAATCATGGCATCAATCATGTTGTGTTTTATAAAAAAAAAAGTCAGGATATGTTTTATAGAGCCAAGTGTGTGAGCAGGTGCAGCTGTGGGTATTCCTTCTCTCTGAGGTACCAGCCATACAACAGATATAGTGTAGAATAGAGTTCATTTCAGGCATGGGAAGGGAAGTTGAGAAGGGCATAGAGACAGAGAAGGGGAGAGAGAGTCAGGAGGAAGAGGAGGAGGAGAAGAAGAAAAGTAGAGAGGCTAGCCCAAAACACAGGGAGAGAGGGGGGGAAAGGGAAAAGGAAAGAGGGAGTAAGGAAGAAAAGAGACTCAGAGAATAAGAGAGTAAGTGGATGAGGAGGGGGCAAACAACCCCCTTTATATTAAGCCAGGCCTAGTTGGCTGTTGCCAGGTAACTGCTGGGCACAGCCTAGAAGGAATGCTAACACACACCCCCATCCTCTCCCCACTTCTTCTCTGAGTAGGGGGGGGGGCATGGCAATCCCCCCACCCTGCCACTTCAAGTCTACAAGCCCAGGCACTTCCTCTCCTTCTGAGGCAGCTAAGCTAGAAGAACATACCCCATGTATGGGTAACTGCTTTTAGAATAGCCCACCCTCACACACTTCGGTTGTGACCCAGATGAGGACCAAGCTGTATATCTGCTACATTTGTGTATGGAGGTCTAGGCCCAGTCCAGCCTTCTCTTTTGGGGTGGGGGTTGGGGGTAGGGGTGGGGGTTGGGTGTAGCTCAGTCTCAAGGGTCCAGGTTTGTTGATTCTGTTGCTCTTCTTGTGGAGTTTCTATTTCCTTAGGGGGTACAATCCTTCCTCCTATTCTTCCATAAGTATCCCCTAACCAGATCCATTGTTTGGCTGTGGGTATCTGCATGTCAGAGTCACTTGGTAGGTGAAGCCTCTCATAGGATAGCCTTGTTAGACTTCTGCTTGCAAGCATAACAGAGTTTTATTGATAATGCCAAGGATTTGTGCTTGTCTGAAGTTGGGCTGCTTATTGGTTGGCCTTTCCCATTGATTAACTTTTAAGAATTACTATATAAATATTTACATTCCTACAATAGCCAAATAAATCTAGGGGGAGATTTTGTTCTGCTTTGTCTGTTGTTTTTGATCTCCATTGCTTTTGCATTTTTATCTGGTAAAATTAGCAAAACACATACCAAATTAACAAATGTTAATTATTTTCCTTATTCAATTTTAACCCAATAAAATGAAAAAGGAACCAAAATTCTAGCTGGATCCTTTCTGTGGGGCTATTCAACACTGAAGTTACTGATTAAAGATTTGACATTTCTATGATGTATCTCAGAGGAGAGAAAATTATGAATGAAGTCACAGGATTCCCGTGAAACAAAAATTCTCAAGAGGGTGATTTTTTATGTGCTTTTATTCTTTGTCCCTACAAACTAAGATTGTAAAATGACAAAGTGACTTACTTGTCCAAACAAAAAAGATTGAGAGCTATATAAATATAAAAACATGAATTATCATTCAGGTAGAATTCTAAATCTACATATCATTTTAGTTTAATTTATATCAAAAGAAGAATTCTATTTTTTTGAATAATTGACTAAAAATATTAAAATCTATCCAGTGTCCTATATTATTTATCTGAATTCTCAGCTCAGTTCTACATTTAAGTTATATCATAATAAGCTTGTTAATTTATAAGAAAATATTATTCCTATCCTGCCCAATAGACATCTTTAAAAATCCTTCCCAGTATAGAAATATAGGTCAGTGTTAGGTGCCTACCTTACACTGGCCACAGTCCAGTCCCTGAAGGACTAAGGATGAGACACAAAACAAGACAAAACAAATGACCTATTTAATTATTCTGCATGAATAAATGCTAATAATTACTATTTTGTTTAATAATTGATAGTCGATGGTTAGCAATATCTTCCTATAAAACATACAATCAACAAGGAATTTTGTTGTATTGGGTATTGATATAAAGAGCCTAGAAATAAATGCATATACACATATATCTCTATATGTATAAGTGATGTTTGATATAAAAATATATTTGTGAATTCATTCATAGATAAGTGTGTACATATACTCACTGACATATTTAGTGTGTGTGTGTGTGTGTGTGTGTGTGTGTGTGTGTGTTTGAAATACATCATTAAAGTTTTGTTATTTTAAAGTTGGTTTTTTGACTATGTAAACCTTGGTAAACAATATAAGATAAGGGTATGTCTTAGTTATGATTTCATTTCTGTAAAGAGACACCATGACCAAGGCAACTCTTACAAGGGACAACACTTAATTGGAGCTGTTTTACAGATTCAGAGATTCAGTCTGTTATCACCAAAGGGGAAAAATGGCAGCATCTCGGCAGGCATGGCACTGGAGATGCTGAGAGTTCTACATCTTGTTCTGAAGGTGTCTTAAGTCAGGGTTTCTATTCCAGTACAAACTTCATGACCAAGAAGCAAGTTGAGAAGGAAAGGGTTTATTCCGCCTACACTTCCACACAGCTATTCATCACCAAAGGAAGTCAGGACTAGAACTCAAGCAGATCAGGAAGCAGGAGCTGATGCAAAAACCATGGAGGGATGTTCCTTACTGGCTTGCTTCCCCTGACTTGCTCAGCCTTCTCTCTTATAGAACCCAAGAATACCAGCCCAGAGGTGGTACCACCCAAAAGGGACCCTCCCCCCTTGATCACTAATAGAGAAAATGCCCACAGCTGGATCTCATGGAGACACTTCCCTAACTGAAGCTCCTCTCTCTGTGATAAGTCCAGCATGTGTCAAGTTGACAGACAAAACTAGCCAATACAATTGACCCCTTGTCAACTTGTCACACAAACATATCACTAGTAAGTGTGAACTCTTACTTTCTTATTCATCCCCAAGACCTAAATAACTTTAGAAGTCCCATAGTCTTTACATATTAAAAGTTCAATACCTTTAAAATGTCCAATATCTTTTATAATTCAAAGGCTTTTAGAAAGTCTCTAACTGTGGGTTCCACTAAAATACTTTCTTCAAGAGGGCAAAATATCAAGGCGCAGTCACAATCAAAAGAAAAACTCAAATTCCAATGGATCAATGTCTGAGATCCAACTCACCATCTCCCAGGCTCCTCCAAGGGTTTGGGTCATTTCTCCAGCTCTGCCCTTTGTAGCACACACCTTGTCTTCTAGGCTTCAGTTGTCTGTATTCCACTGCGGCTGTTCTTGGTGGTCATTGTATGGCACTGGCAACTCCAAAACACTGCTGTTTTTGACTGTAACTAGCTTTCATCAATAGCCCCTCACAGGCTCTTTTCATGGTGCTAAGCCTCAAGTCCTATGCATGACTGCTTCAGTCCTGGGTCATCAATTGCAACTGAGTTTGCACCTTCACCAATGGTCTTGCATGGCATCTTGAAGTACCAAGCCTCAGCTGCTCTTCATGATCCCTTCATGCCTTTAAAATCAGTACCGCCTGGGTGATTCTTCCAGCCACAGCACAAAATAAAACTGTGGCTATCTCTGAAACACAGCCTCTGTGCTCTCAGAAAACACTTCTCAGAAAATTTCACCTCAGTGATGCTGGTTTCTTCTTAATCACTGCTAATTTCTTAGCTCCAGCTAACCAGCACCAATAGTCCCAGTAACACAAAGGTTTGCTTTAGTGGCTCTGGTATCTTGTTAATCACTGCTGATTCTTCAACCCCAGTTAACCAAAACCACAGAATCTTTACAATCAAAACATCACCATGATAAGAGTCTTTAATCTTCCCTCTGACTTTCACAAGCCAGGCCTCCATCTTCTACACTGTTCTTAACATTATCTTCCAAGCTCCTACAGAACTTTCCACAGAGCTCTTAATATCCTAATGGCTCTTCTAGCTCAAAGTTCCAAAGTCCTTCCACAGTCCTCCCCAAACCATGGTCAGGTTGTTACAGGATACCCCACTACACTGGTAACGATTTGTCTTAGTGAGGGTGTCTATTCCTGTACAAACATGACCAAGAAACAAGTTGGAGAGGAAAGGGTTTATTCTGCTTACACTTCCACATAGCTCTTTATCACCAAAGGAAGTCAGGACAGAAATGCAAGCAGGTCAGGAAGCAGGAGCTGATGCAGAGGCCATGGAGGGATGTTTCTCACTGGCTTGCTTCCCCTGGCTTTCTCAGCCTGCTCTCTTATAGAACCCAAGAATACCAGCCCAGAGATGGTACCACCCACAAGGGGCCCTCCCACCCTTGATCACTAATTGAGAAAATGCCCCACAGCTGGATCTCATGGAGGGACTTCCCCAACTGAAGCTCCTCTCTCTGTGATAACTGCAGCCTGTGTCAAGTTCACACACAAAACCAGCCAGTACAGAAAGCAAACAGGAGAAGGTATCTAGGAGGAAGTTCTCAAAGCCCTACCTACAGTGACATACTTCCTCCAAAATGATCACACCTAATCCAACAAGGGCATACCTCTAAATAGTGCCACTCCTTGGGCCAAGCATATTTAAACTACCACTGGGTATATTTGCATAAGCTGAGAAATAGCTCAGGTAATTATAAATATAATTTTTGTTCCATGAATGTAGTTCTAAACACTATATCCACAAATACAAAGGATCTATGGTTATGAAACTGTCCAGATTAATCAGTGTTTTCTTTCTCTAATATTTCTACACTGTCTCTTAAATCTTTGCAAAATAATAAAGAATGTTATGCCTTAACACTGTAATTCTACTCCTTTTAGAATTATATCTATATATTAGTGTGGTTCTCGGCAGTAACAAGGGAGAAATAAGGGTTTAAAATATGTGGTAAATTAATTCCTTCGAGGCATCCATTTAATGACCATTTGAAACAAATTTGAGTTGTTTGCAATGCTTTATATTTTACTCCCCAGGTTAAAGGGGTCAATTTCACATGAACATAATAGGCATATCCATGTACACAGAAGTAGAGAAAAACAGATCTGCCAATTGGTCCTCCTGAGAATGAGTAGAATTTAATACAGGTGTCTGCATGCTGATTTTATTCATGACATAGGAATGCACTAATGCCAGTAGTTCACATGAAACAACATGGTTCAGGAAAAGAGTGTTTTTCGCTGGGATAAATAGCCTGCTTCATTTGAATAGAAAATCCCACAACAGAAACTTGGCAAAATTTGCTGATAATAAGTTTGCTCAATTGAAAGGGAGATTGAGCACTGTTTCTGGTCCAGGAGAGGAATGAATAAAATGACTCCCTACATCAGGTACTCTGACCTTCGTCTGCATCCATATTTGCAGGTGCCCCTTTAGTTTTACAGGGATAAACACAGCCTTTCTATGCCTCCTCGAGTGTAATTTCTAGTGGCATGCATTGTGGATGGGTGCAGTCACTTCTCTTGCCATTACAGCTAAATTTTCAGCAAGAGATTCCAAAACCTCATTCATAAAAGCTGGATGGGCATCAGGGGAATGAGAAGAGATGGCAGCATTTGTATATACTACGGATTTTGAGTATGAATCTGCAGCCTGGAATTTACATTCAAATGCATTTAAGTAGAGAATTTATGAACTATACTAATATTACATCCAATGTCTCATGGCTTTTAAGAATATGTACAAGTGTAAGGTATAACTTTGAGTGTTAACATTTTTGTTGGTTTATCAGATATGGAATTTGAATCATAATTTTAAATTTACATGGTGTTACACTAAAATGCTGTAATATACTTTGTTCCTGTGGTCTTGGCATGAAAGAAAGTGATGCAGGAAAAAAAATATTTTAAGACATACAGTCAGTCCATACTGTACATCTGATAAAATAAGGAAGAACATAATTATTTTTAATACTAAACAGCAAAGTAATTGAAAAATATATTGCAGAAGATATTTTTATATTTTTTAAAAATTTTATTTCTTTCATCATTAACTGATTTGTCCACCCATGCTTTATCTTGCTGTCTACCCACAATCTCTCTGCCTACCATACATCTATATTATCTTATATTTACAGAGGGTTCTGTATTGAAACACAATGGAAGACTACATGAATTTGTAATGCAAATATAAAAACTACATTTATGAAGTGTTGTTTTCATATGTCTTGTATGAGAATAACTGTAGTTAGTTGTTTATTATAAATCTACTAAGCGAGAAAATGAATTATTGCAATTCTACAAACAAGAATATGCTACATTCTTACTACTAAGCACTTAAAGAGAAATGGTGGAACACACTTATAAAATGAAACAGGCTATGAGTATGATATGACCGAGCATTTTCCTAACATGTGCTAATCCCTGGCGTTTATTTGTATGACTCCCTCCCCAAAAACCCTAACAATAGCAAATAACAGTTTAAAATTTGAAATGGGACTTTTATAGTTATTGAAGTTTTAAAAGAAAATCAATCAGTGACAAGAGATGGCCAGTAGGGGTGTAGTCTCCCTAATTATTTGGAGAATTCCTTAAGATCTCCTTTGTGTCTCATAAAATGTTTCCACTGTGCTATGTTTCCATACTGGGTTTCATCCAGTCAGGTTGCTAGCCAAAGAGGTTCCATGAAAAAGTCCAAACAACCAACCAGGTCATTGCCAAGACAAGAGATTGCTTTCTACAAACTTACACAAGGACCCTATTGCAGACATCAATACCCACAAAGGAATGCACCCAACTTTTCTGTCTTTCTTGTCTTTCAATTCTAATATTTTTATAATCACAGAACAGTTAATTCTACACTCTAAATTGCTACATTACAAATTTACATACTAAAGTAAATAATAAATAACACAGAACCTGAACTCTCTATCTTAAAGTAAGAATGATAGAATATTATCAGATGTTAGAATACTATCAGGTACTGCTTTAAATTGCTAAAGAGAACAAATGAATTAGAAAGGTCATTGCTATTAGTGAGCAACAACAGGTAATTAGTTCATTAGTAATCGAGCAACACTTATAATCTATGAAATAAGAACCATGGCTAAAAATAATGAAAATATAACATTAAAATTGTACTCTATTACAAATTTTAATAAAAGATAACTGAAGCAACTTTCAATTATTCATGCCATGAATAAATTTCATGATATGTATCCTAAGTTTCAATTTTGAAAAGATAGTTCAAGACATAGAAGTGGACTTTAATTTTCCAGGAAGACTGTGTAAGTAAAAGAACATACAGCATTATAAAATAGTTTTTTACCTGTCACTGTTTTCTTAATGGTAACTTTCTTGGGTTGTTCTTGGACTTTACTACCAGGCCAAATTCCAAAACTCTGTCCCTTATATATTTTTTGACAGAAGTTGAGATTTTATTTGAGCTTCAACCACTGTTTCTGAGACAGATTTAAAGGGAAATTTTTAGCAGAAGTAATATAAGATGTGAGTTTTGAGTCCAGTCATAAGATTATGTGCTTTTGTCTATGGATCTTGTCAATTAAAAGGATGTAGAAACACAACATTGATTTCTCTGGTTTCTCTAAACCTTGTGAATCACACCCATGTACTATTGACAATTTCTAGCATAAAAAGAACATTAGAATGACACAGTGTGATGGGGTGATGGAGTTGTTGCATGAACTCTAGTGATCTTATTACAATTAAATTGTGAAGTTGTATGGGGATATTACATTATTTGGAAAATGTAGGAATGCCTACACTAAAACCAAGGAAATAATTAGTCAAAATTGGCTAAACTATTTAAAATGGTATTGCGAATGTGTGCAGAAATAGGCAAATGAATAAGGATATCATCTTTAGAAAATAAAAGTTTGAAAAATATTTGTTTATATTGGCTTGTGAGCATAAATATGAAAAAATATTGGCAAAGCCTAAGCAATGATAGTATATTACTTATCTTGGGGTTCAGTTTAAAAGCGAGGGAGTCCAATATCTACCAGTTGATTAAAAACTGGGGGTTTCTATAGAAATTCATTATAACCAGGAAGACCACCAGCATTTCCAGACTGCCTAAATTATGTTATTATCCATGCATAGGAAGCTTCAGTCTTAACAAATGCTTTTAGAATTGATGTGAAATTTCTCTTCATACATGGAGAACTTGCTATATTTAGCATGTATACTTGGAGGTACTTTGAAATTCTAATAGTAAGAACTACAGAAAAAAAATGGCCTTTGTGATTCTTTTTTTTTCCGAGATAGGATTTCTCTGTATAGCCCTGGCTGTCCTGGAACTCACTCTGTAGACCAGGCTGGCCTCGAACTCAGAAATCTGCCTGCCTCTGCCTCCCAGAGTGCTGGGATTACAGGCCTGTGCCACCACCGCCCGGCCAACCCTTGTGATTCTTGATCCTGGGAAGCACAGTTCCCTCACATTCTATCCTGCAAAATTTCCAGTGCCAAATGACCAGACATGGAAAGATGCAAACAAGTAATATTCTGTGATGTGAACAGGCAATATTCAGAAATATGTGTGTATATGCATGTTACATATATATTCAATTATAATCACTGTTAAAAGAATCCATGAATTTGAAGATTAGTGGAGAAGAGTGCATGGGACTGTTTGAAAGGAGGAGAGGAACTGGAGAAATGTAACCATATTTTAATGTCAAAAATTAAATTAAATTTAAATTAAATAAATGTCATCAGGAAGAAAAGGCCATCTCTGTAGGTGTGAACTTGTGCCAGCACTCACTCAACACATAGGAAATAGTTCATGTTTATTAATGTTAATGCTTAATAAGGATTTAAAATTGATTTTAGTAGAACAATTAAATAATAAACTTTTTTGGTAGACATGCATACTCAAAGGGAAAGATGCAGACTATCGTTTGGTTAGTCTTGGTTAAAGGAGATTTCTATTACACAGAAAAATGGAATTGAAATGTTTACCTTCAGAAATAAGTGGAAATAAGTAGACTCCAGAGACTCAAATCCCCATTCTAAATCTCTTTGATTTAGGATAAATCTAATCTAGAGTTAATAAGAGCTGCAACACTGGAATGAGCAGTTGATTGGGGGAGCATTGATCATTTAAATTGCAGGGATACAGTCAAGATAAACTTTACAAGTCAACCCAGGACAAAAATACAGGAAGACAATTATTTCAGTTAGGTCAAAGTGTGGAATATGGACATGCAGGAATGTAAAATATTGGATACTGCTGTTTTGTAATGCAAACCTGGTGACATAAGATAAATCCTCAGAACCCAGATGGAATTAGAATTGCACTGATGTGACAGAGTGGTTCTCTAACCACTAATAAACAACTGAATACGCAATCACATACAATCCCTCTCCCCCTCTGTGTCACATACACAGACACACAAACACACACACACACATACACTCACTCACACATACAAATACACAACTTTTAAAATTGTGATCATTGCTTAAATTGTGAGAAATGACAAATTTAATTGAAAATAACACAAGATAGAGTAAAGGAATGAAAAGGTAACTACCTACTTACATCTAGAAATTTGTCTGGTTGTAAGGTCCTAATGATGTGCTAGACGCAGGCCCATTGTAAAACCATTGTCCAGAAAAAAACTTTATGCATGTAAGGTCAGCAACAATTAGAAATTTTGGTTGACTCCTATGGGAAGGACTGTGTAAGAAAGACTCTATTGAACTTGGAGCTGTGGCGAACAAGAGTATCGGAGGACCTTCTGGAAAATGTTAATCACCAATGCTTGACCTTAAACTAGTGGACTTGTGTGCACAATTGTACAGTAGATATTAGTCACTCAGCATCTGTACATTACATTGTTGCTGATCACAGTACAATTTGTAGTGAAGAAAAAATAAGCTTACCCTGATATATTCTGAAATCAGGGTAAAATTTACAAACTGAAGTTATTTATTCTCTTCCAACATTGAGGATATATGTTATAGGATTGAAGTTAGCAGCAAAATGGACCAATTGCTACCTTGAAATGTCCTATAGAGGTCAGTTTTTTTTTTTTTTAGATATATTCTTTATTTACATTTAAAATGATTTCCCCTTTCCTGGTTCCCCCACACACACAAATCCCATAAGCCATCTTCCCTCCCCCGTTCCCCAATCAAACCCCTCCTGCTTCCCTGTCCTGATATTCCCCTACACTGCTGTATTGAGCCTTCCCAGGACCAAGGGCCTCTCCTCCCTTTGATGTCCAACAAGGCCACCCTTGCTGCGTATGCATCTGGAACCATGGGTAATTCCATGTGTACTCTTTGGTTGATGGTTCTGTCCCTGGCAGCTCTGGGAGTACTGGGTGCCTCATATTGTTCCTCCTATGGTGCTGTAAACCCCATCAGCACCTTGGATCTTTTCTCTAGCTCCCTCATTGGGGACCCTGTGCTCAGTTCAATGGCTGACTGAGAGTGTCCCCCTCTGTATTTGTCATGCACTAACAGAGCCTTCCTTGTGACAGCTATATCTGGCTCTGGTCAGCAAGTACTTGTGGGCATCGATAATAGTGTCTGGGTTTTGTAACTGTACATGGGATAGATCACTAGGTGGGGGAGTCTCTGGATGGTCTTTCCCTCAGACTATGCTCCACACTTTGTCTCTGTACCTCCTTCTGTGGGTATTTTGTTCCCCCTACTAAGAAGGACCAGAGTATCCATACTTTGTTCTTCCTTCTTCTTGGGTATCATTTGATATGTGGATTGTGTCTTGGCTCTTGGTCTGCTATGTTTATAGACATATTTGTTTTTCTCTCCATTTAAAGCAAATGAATATATTAAAACACAGAAATAAATGGAATGTCAGAAAAATGAAATTTTACATCTTCTATTAGCAGAGCATAGTATAATATTATGATGATACTGGACAGAGAAGGAGGTTTATTATCAGAAGTTTATGGTGTTCCAGTTTGTTACACACACACACACACACACACACACACACACACACACGAAAAAAATCAGATCTGCTTAAAAATAGTTCTGATTAAAAAAAGTCCAGCTATACTGAAAGGATGCTAGCCAGCTCAAGGACTGGCAAACATGGCCCATGCCGAAGTTGTCCTTCTCCCCTATTCACTCCTCCTTGCTAAAAATACCACTAGATTACATTACTAAATATAGCCCCCAAGGTTTGTTCCCTGATTTGGCTACTTTCTCCTCATGAGGCTGATTGCCATTGTCTGTCTCCCAAAGAATTGAAGTCCAGCAATCAAAAGCCTCTTTCAACTCACCTAATTAGAATGCCCAATAAAAATTAAACACAACGTTTTAACTCAGGGGTTTCCCCTTTTCTTTTATAAATTGAAATTTTCGTCTGTGTCTCATCTGTCTCATCTCTATCCAGAGGCAGTCTGTCCTCTCTGGGACAAAATATCCCTTCATCCCCACTCCCAGTTTCTCTTTCCTTTCATCCCAAATTTCTATCTTCTCTCTTTGTCCCCTATTTCCTGTCCTTTGTTTCTATGGGTCAAATAAATCTTTGTGCTGAGAACTTGGTCTTAGGGTGTCCTAAGACAACACAGCCGCTTTCATGTAAAAATTCATTCTGAAATACTAGTGATAGGAGAAAAAAGGAAAACTTCCACCAGATTTTGAGAAGAATCTTGGCATATAACGGCAGTATGAAGACACATACATATATATGATATGTAAATAAATTGCTTTAAACTGAGAAGTATTAAATTCACCTTTAAGAAAATATAATATTAATTACAAATGGTGACCACTGAAAAGATACATGTAAGCAACATGATATGGACTAAGTGGATTGAATGCATACATTCAGCTATAAGTATATAACAGCAATTAATATGGCAATAAATTTGAAAGGACAAAGTGGGTGTTATAATGTGAGTGTTTGAGGAAGGAAATGGAGGATTATGTAATTAAAGAAAACAAAATCAGTGACCTGAAGAGAAATATGATATGCTCCTGATTAGCTTTAACAGAAATATTTGTGCTAAAATTATTTCTCCTACCAATCAGGTTAACATGCACTACACAAAACTGTTTTTCTAATTTATATTTTTAATTAAAATCAATTATTGAATTACATGACTTCTAGTCCTTCCTAGTTTTTTATCGTTTTCAACATAACCTCCTTCTAATTCTTTGCATAAACCTTTCTCAAATTGAAGAATCTTTCTTTTTCTTGTTGTTATATATGCATGCATAGATATGTTTTATATATATTGTTTTGTGTGCGTGAGAGAGAACAAAAACAAGATAAACACAACATGTAGAGAATAATTTCTTCTTTGTGTGTTTATGGTTTTAGACTGACAAATTAATATTGAATGATGAATAAGGGGCTCAAACACAGGAAAGGTTAATTCTATAACCAATCATTAGCTGTTAGTAGATCTTTCTCTAGGGATGGGATACCATTAAAATCTTTCTCATTCCCTGTTAGACTATATGAAGATATTACAATTGTTCTGGTCTTGTTTATTCAGCCATTTCTAAAACAGTCTGTTCCACAACATATTCATGGTGTTCTTCCTCTCAGGATTTTTCTGTGCCCTCTTTTACAAAGTTACCCAAATCATAGCTTTATATATAAACAATAATATATTGATAATGTAGACGTATTTATTGGTGCTAGGTTCCCCACTGCCAATTGATTTCTTCATTATCCCCGGGTTTCTTTAATGAAGGATGGTAGCTACATTTATCTTTCAGGATAAGATGTAGAATGTACTAAGGAGTTATATAGTTCATATTTCTATTCTGAAGATTCATTACATAAATGTTATGCTAAATTAGTTTATGTTTTAACACTACACCACTGAACTCAACAATGCAATGATGGGATTTCTTTTTTAATTAATTAATAAATTTATTTATTTATTTTACACTGCAGATTTTATCCTCTCCCCCTGTTCACCCTCCAACTATTCCACATTCCATACCCCCTCCCCACTCCTCTGTCTCCACAAGGATAGAAAAGCTACTCTCTAAATACATTATTTTAACTATACTTATTTGTATCTTTACAAAGCACAGACCCAGTAGTTTATTCTTGAATTCTCTAATAGTCTCCAATGATTATTTTCCTCTTATACCTCAGTCCAGTCCCAATATATTTTCACTATTCACACTCAACATATTTCAATTCCAGTATATTTACTTACTTATAAGTAAATATTATTTATTCAATTCCAGTATATTTACTCACAACTGATTTTATTTCCTTTTTCTCTTCATATTGTAGCAAGCTGCTATTCTCACTTACATGTTCTTTTTCCTGAACAGCTAATTGTCTCTAGCTTTGATGGTCCTTTGACACCTGAATTGTCTTCCCTTGTGCAACAAGGATCATTTTCATTCTTGGTTTATTTTTGTGGCTTTACTCTCTCAGAGCAAAAAAAAAAAAAAAAAAAAAAAAAAAAACATGGCCATTTAAGTCAAATTTTCATAAGTTATTACATTAAGAGGAGAGGACCAGAATGCAGTCTGAATTCCTTTCTTTCTGAAGAAATGGTAATAGCGTTTCCTGGAGCTGAGGCAGAGGGAAGTCAGTTTACCTCAGGTTTCTCCACTTTTCATGGCAGGAGGCAGGAGGCTAACTGGAAGCAAGCTGCCCTACAAAGTAAATGAGAAATGGAAGTACTACCTTTCTTGATATTTATGTTTCAGATGAGGATTCACAGGGCCTTGAAAATGGCAATTGCAGATCATAAGACTAGCCAAAAGCTTTTAACAAAATTTACATCTCAAAGGCACAAATATAATTTGTAGTTCTATGTTTCTTAAGTGAATATTCTGAAAGAAGGCTGGAAGGCTATATAAAGTGTGGAAGGAGCTGTCTGGAATTTAGGTCGACTGAGGGGTATGCTAAAGCCAATACACTGTATGAAATATTTGCATTTGGAGTTTGTGTATTCCATCATCTTCTCTCGTTTCCTGTCTATGTGTATGACTTCATCATTGCCAAATCCCTGTTCTTCAGCTCTAGCCTGACACACTCTTGTTTACTTCAAATCCTCTACTTAATTATTCAAATCCTATTTTCCCTTTTGTTTTCAAGACACCTCCACATTGGTGAACTCTCGACTTATTAGTTTTAACTTTTACAGCCTCCCACATGTTAGAGCAGAAGACTTGGAGTACCATGTCTATATTATAAATTGCTAAACTCAAACCTGGAGCTTTCTGCACTCGGGAAATCATTCTACCAACAGAGTTCCATATAAATTCTGTCTCTAACCCCATATTAACAAGTATATCTAGAAATGTAAATGGATGAAAACATTTCTTTTACACTCTAAATGGAATTGTATTAAATTCTGCATATGTTATGTCACCAAAACTCTCCCCAGAATTTGCTATTTTGCAGAACTTAGGCTACTGTCCAAACTGTCCTGTCTGCTATCGGCGCCTCTGACATATTCTGAACATTCACTCTCTCTTCCCTTGAGCATTTTCTTGACCAGAGAAAATTAAACAAAAGTAGTATGCCTCTGTATTTCTTAGAATGCTCAAATACAACCTTTAATAGTAAATGTTCAGAAAGTTATACAAAACTCACATGCCCTTCAAAGTCAGAATTTGGGTGCATTTTATGTCAGGCGTCATCTAACTCTGCTCCAGCTCCTTGCCCTTGTTTTGGACATGTCTCTGTCTTCACTATGTTGCAATTTATCGCTCCATTCACAATTTTAATCTCTTGTCTTTACAGGGCAGCATGCTCCCAGTCAGCCTCATAGCTCCTGCCATTTTCAGCTGACCTCGGTGTGGTCTCACCATCCCAAGTAAAATGCTCCTATCTTTCCTGAAAACTACTGATTCCATCCACAAATTGATGTTCTTTTCTTCTGGGTTGTTTTCTCTTCCTTCCTTCTGTACTCATCAAGAGACTTCAAGTGCTGTGACTGATTAACCAGAGCATTCATGAAACTGAATCCAGAATCAAAGTTGCACACTGATCTAGTTCCAAGGAACAAAGTACAAAATGAAGGCAGTGTTTGACAAATATGAATGAGCTATAGTAAAATGAGTCACATATTATAAACTCATAGCCCATATGTGCAAATACAACACATATCCTTATATACACATACAAACATACACAAACATATGCATATACACAACTCTAATATACAGAATAATCTCTAATAACTAAAAATACAAGTTTAGTACAAATAGCTGAATCATATTTTGAGCATGGGTATGCTTATTTGGTTAAAACAGTAACTCCCCTTGAAATAATGTATAAAATTTTATGACACACTGAATTCCAGAGATGTCAAAACAATCGTATCATCTAACATTGAGTTTCTTGGTCACTTATATGATAATTTTGTATACATATTACCTCTCATTCTGAAGGTTAAGTACAAGAAGCCTAAAGATGTTGTCAAATTTACAGCAGTATTAATAAATATTTATGAGCCTGTGGATCTTCCTCACAATACACTTTGACAACTTCCAGGAGAATCGAGACTTTGTCAAAATGTCAAGTATCGTGTGAGTGATGGGTGTGAAGATGCTACATGGCATATGGAAGAAGTTATTGAATATTTGATGCTGATGAAGATTCTGGTGTTAGTATATTGTTAATGATAATGCCTACTTACTGACAGCAGTCACACAAGATCTTACCAGAATACTAGAACCTGTAAAGTGCCATATGAACATTCATACCATGATTTAGGACAAATGTAACCAAAATTCAAATTAAATTCAATGTATACATGCTGACTCAATAAATAATAAGCACCGTATTCTGAGAACATTTAAACGTCTAATCTATCATGTCACAAGAACTTAAGTCAAAGTCTACAGAAGAAAATGAAATTTTGGTCGCACTGATATAAAATCCCATCAGAAAAGTTCTAAACCTTCTGCAGTTTATCAAACACTTATATTTTTAGAAAAAATGAAAGTAGTAGAAAATATATAAAATGACATTTTAGAAATCATTCAAAATTTAGAGTAATGAAGTCTAGAAGGGATATGCTATATGAAAAGTATTCTAACCTCCTTTTAGTAACATTTGATTGAAGTTTCTGTAAAATTATCTCATATTATACAACAACATAATAGTTTACTGATCAGCAATAATAGAAGGTAACTAATGATACATTTAGATTTACATAAAATGCCAATATTTTAAGGTACTTAGTAAATAGAAATATTTAAAATGACAAATAATAGAATTATAACAATTACTAGGATATTAGTACTTCTATATATTTATTTCATTGACTGAGTACAAAGGTTAATTAATCAAAATAATTTGAGTAAAGTAAATGTGAGTTTGTTTAGAAAGAAAAATACAAAGAGCATACAAAGCCTGAAGTGCAACAAAGTCTGTGTGTGTGTGTGTGTGTGTGTGTGTGTGTGATTTCAAGGACTTTTCATATAGAAATGTTGGAATAAAAGCCATGCTTAATAGTTACTTCAGACTCTATACTTACTGTCTTAGTTTGGATTTTCATTTTTGTGATATAATGCCATGACTGAAAGCAAGTGAGTTAAGAAAATATTTATTTTAGCTTACACTTTCACATCATCGAAAATTTTCATAGGAGGGCAGTACAGAAACTTGAGTTAGGAACACAGATGCAGGAGCTGATGCAGAGGCCGTGTAGGAATGTTGAGTACTAGGTTACTTCTCATGGCTTGTTCAGCCTTTTTTCTTACAGCACCCAAGAGCATTCATTCATGGTTGACACTTCCCACAGTGAGCTGTGCCCTTCCACATGAATAAAAATATTCACACCAGCCCAACATTGTGGACATTTTCTCATTTCAAGTTTTCAGTATAGCTCTTGCCAAATTAACATAAAAGTGTAAGCACAGTATCATTTAATATCAGAGCAAATGAAGTTATTGTATATTTTACAACGTACTAATGTTTTGGGGTCAGTTTGAATCACACAACTGGACATTAAGGGGAATCAGTTAAAACATATTTGCTGATTGTACACATGAATTGTAACCACATCAGCATCACTTGTGATCTAACTACATTTGTTCTAATCAGTGAGCCTCTATTCACCTAACAGCTACTGAAGTTCAGAATGATATCTGGCCAAATTTTATTGTCTTATATTCTGTGGGTTTAACAAAATATGCAATTATGGTTATTCACCATTATAGTTTCATATAAAATAACATCATTGTTCTTATCTTTGTCCTACATATCCCACTCTTATAATAACCTCTCTCTTGTTCTTTCTGTACTTTAGAATATGTTTGGAATAATATTTGACTAAGTTATTTCACTCAGTAATACACATTCAGGCTTTCGTTATATAAATAAGATATAGACTTCAGTTGAGGGGGCTTTAAGAGAGTGTTACAAATGTGTATTGGTCTCTGTGAGACATCCCACAATGTTAGGTGGTAAGGAAGTTGGGAGGACATTAAAGACAGTGGGTGTTAGCCATAAACTTTCTGAGCTATTACCTGCATCTTCTTTTAGGATGCTTTGTTTAACTACCATTAGAACAAATTTATCAAGATAACCTTTAAAAATACCACAATACTCATTGGAATTATTCCTACAAACCTTCATGTAGGAATCATGCTGAAGAGCTTTAATCATGCAGAAGAGCATAAATTTTTAACAGAAAAGAAAACCTAAGTTTATATTTACTACTCAGATTCTTGACTTGAAACAGCAAGTCTTCTATGAAGAGAAATCTAAATACAGTCAAAATGACAAAGAAAATATTTTGTAGCTTTTGTTGAATTGATTGTGCAACTTAGCTTTATTAATTTAACTACATATGTGAATGTATGTATGTATATATGAATTATGTATGTGTGTATGCATTATTTATGTACATGTGCATGTATATATGTATATAGATTATCTGGTTATTTATTAAACTATTCATCTATATATCTATACATCATCTATCATTTATCTATACCCTATATATCTATACATCTATCTGACTATATGAAAGCTTTAGCAGCCATAAGCAGTAAATCTTTTCGATATGTACACTTTGGAAATTCAATAACCTGAACTTTCATACACGGATATCTATACAGTTTTGTTATACTTTAACAGTGTTGGTTTCTATACAGAAAGATATGAAGGTCTCCACCAATAGTCTATGTCATCACAAAAAATATCCCAAATGAGTTTTAAAATCATATGGTATAGAAAATTATTCATTCATTAAAAAGAAAATTTAGGAAGGCATACATTTTAATCATATATCTTTTAAAACCATTCTTGCAAATTCTGACTTCTCTGACGATTTATGATTTCCTAAACCAATCTGCCAAATAGTTACAAAATGAAGTAATGAAACAATAGAAAGGGACCCAAACTCCTTAAGCTTTTGGACACACAAACACACGCACGCAAACACACACACACACACACACACACACACACACACACACAATTACAAGCCTAATATGAAAGGGGTCATGTCTTTACACTTATAGTCTATACAACAATTAGTGGGGAAGGGGGTGTGGGTGTGTGTAGGTGTGTATGCACATGTGTGTGTTGAGTGTGTATATGTGAGAAAGTATAGAAGAAATGCAGAGTTATCACAGAAATTCTGATTAGAACAAGAGAACAGACAGATAATCTCTGAAATTCTACTCTGACTTTCTCCTCGGTTTTCATTCTACAAAATATATACAATAACATAAAATAGAAAAAATTATATATCGTAAAGACTTTTATGAGATATAAAAGACCTACATCTGTGGAAACTGAAGGGAAAAGGACAGTGATAGTCTACTGGAGTCTTCTAGAGTGTAGTGGGAGACCTACAATTAAAGACAAGACATGCCCTGCATGAAGGAAGAGCAGCTTCAGATAGATTAGGTGATTGAATGGAAGAAAATTCCAGAATTGGACAAATCCTTGATTTGTTAGGATTTCATATGATAATTCTATCTTCAAATTTGCCCCTTCATATATATATATATATATATATATATATATATATATATATATATATATATATATTTGTAGGAGAAGCAGCTGTTTATTTTTTAATTTTTATATATTGTTTCTGAATATGCTTATGGATTGCTGTTATAATTTGACTCTGAAATGCTCTCCTGTACTTTACACATAAAGAGTCTGTTGACTGCTTAGAGTACTATATTGAGAAGTCCTGAAACGGTTGGTTATTAGGACATGGTTTTCAGAAACACATGACCAGGACCAAGTGTTTGAACACTATAGTGGGAACCTGGCACCTATCTCAGTTGCACTGTTCAGGTCAGTAATGTGAGTAGTTTTGCCTGGTGGTTCTACCTTCATGAATGGACCCATTCTGTCCTGTTCTCCCTACCCTAATGGACTATAAGTCTGTGAAATTGTGAATCAAATCTAAATTGTTTCTGTCAGGTATTTTATTTCAGCAATCCTAAGTGCCAGTTCAGTTATTTTCATTTTTCAGTTTAAGGTAAAGTAAACCATTTTAGCTCATCTTAACAGAACCCTGTTGTCATACACACAGTATGCACTGATTCTGGATATTAGCCCAAAAGTTCAGAATATCCAAGATTCAATTCACAGACCAGATGAAGCCCAAGAAGAAGGAAGACTGAAGTGTGGATACGTAGCCATCCAGCAGCCAAGGACACAGTGGGTTACCTGAAAAGGGGGTTGGGAATGAAAAAGGAACTGATTGCAAGAGAAGGATGAAGCCTATTGTTAGTTAGAAACTACAATCTTCTATAGAAGCATGTAGTGTAAGATGGGTAGTGAATGGGTGAATTAAAATCTATTTCAAGAGCAATTTTAACTAAGTGTTTAAACAATAAAATAGAGAAGACCTTTTCTTATGGAACACTTGAAAATGTTAAGTAAATCATCACAGCAACACATTCAGTAATTAACAATTAAATATGGAACTATTTTTGTACTAATTAAATAATGTGCGCCCTGGGAGTAGAGACAGAGAAAATGATCTACAAAACTTAGATCCTGCTATCAATCTTACAAGTAACTTGAAAGCAGATGAGAAAAAATCTGTATAGCATGTTAGGAGTTAATGGAGGAATGACAACAAATTAAGACATTAACAGGCACCGGTAGAATAAATAAACAAGGCTTTATAAAAATATGAATAAAATTGAGTGATTTATCTTCCTTCTTCCTCCCTCTTTCCCTCCCTTCCATCTTTCCTTCTTTTCATTAACTATTTCTTTGGCTCACACTCTGAACCTCAGACTAAGATCCCTCAGACTTTTATTCCTTCTTCTATATACTCTGAATTTAGGTTTTACCTAAATCCTCATGATATTGTTTTGGGCACACCTGCAAGATGATAGAAGCTAGCTGGATGGTGTGTGGTATGTTGCAAATACCACCAGCCACAACTCTAACAGAATGCATCAGCTATCACTCTCAGTTGGATGGTATGATGCCTTGGACTTCCAACTTTTTGCTCTAGAAAAAAATATTGTCTCAGGAAAACAAACATTTTGAGAGAATGATTTATAAATTTTATAGAGGTTTTTAAATAATTATAAAGGAAAATTATTTACATTGAGTTAAATTTACTGAAAATCTCTCATCAATAAGTACTGTGCCTATTATGCCCACACAAATACACACACACACACACACACACACACACACACACACACACATTTATACACTGTAGTTAAATGCAAATTATCAATAGGGGGAACTTGTCTAACCACCAAAATTTCGTGTAAAATATTCAAACAGCCCTACAAATTTTAATTATTTCTTCCATAGGATATTTCTTCAGTAAAGGAAATAGAGCTATTGGGTATTCTCAGTGATAAATTTTAAAATTCTGACCTAGCCAGTCAGTGCTGATTTTACTGTGTTTGATTTTCTAGAATGATCACTTATGATTTTAATATATTTCTATGACATCATGCTGTGTCATGTCATGGTTATCTAAAGGAAATTCCTATAATTATTTTACAGATTTCTCAAGTATATCATGATACATAAGTACATACATATATTTCAATTACATACATTCAATATTCAAAATATACATATACATATAAACTATTCTTTGTCTTGAATTCTTGACTATTTCATTAGTTTTTGTTTTTCTAAACAATGTAAAATATTTTTATGAATTTATAAAGGTAGAAAAAGCAAAACAAAAACCCCATAAACTAGGGAGAAGAATATAAGGAGATTGGAGTCTCTGGAACTTGATATTATAACAGGTCAATATTTTATATATAATTAATATAAATTCAGCCTTAGATAATGAGATGTTTGAATGACAGCTACAGACACATTTCGATAAAATAAGAAAAATCTCGATTGAACTCTTTTCTAAAAAAAAAAAAAAAAAAAAAAAAAAAAAAAACCTCAAAAATTTTAGCTTGAACCATTCAGTTAACATGAAAATGTTTCAAAAAGACAACAAAAACAAGTCATGTTATTACAATACAATGTCTTTAAGTAGCAAAGAAAACTATTGTATTTATCAATTATGCTTTGTAATGCTTTGGTGCCTTAATGGCACAAAACCAGTGCCTGTAAATCTGTGAAATGTGAAAAGATAAATCTGCCATTGACCAGTATTTCAGTACTGATTTTCAGACCTTCTTAATGTAGAACATAATCTATAAAGTTTAAAAATTCATTAAACTTTCTATGTGCCAGATGGCACCCTGTAAGAAAGTTTGAAGTATGCAGCAATTAAAACTATTGAATATATACCAGCATAACAGTCAGTTTGTTATATATAAAGAGTAAGAGTGTCCCAAATGTGGAAACATAATGTCCATCTGTGGAAGCTGAGTGTGGAGACACATAAATATTGCTTGACAAAAAAATCACATTCTAAATCCTGAAATTAATAAAAACTTTTAGATAATTGTCAAGTATAAGAAGGAAAAATTGCATTTCTTTTTTTTATTAAATTATTTTATTTATGGGGGCAAAAGGTGTCCCCCGTTTCTGGTCCTCCCTCCCCAAGTTCTTCACCCCATTCATCCTCCAGAGAACCCCTCAGAGAAGGTATTCCCCCATAATCTTCTACCTCACCCCCTCCCACCTCACCCCCCTACAAGCATCCCTGGAGCATTGAGTTCCACAGGATTAAGCACATCCTCTTGCAAAGATGCCAGCCAAGGCATTCCTCTGCTACACATGTGCCCAGGGTCACTGACCAGCCCATGAATGCTCCTTGATTTAGTCTCAGGGATCTCTGAGGGTTCCAGGTTTGTTGATACTGTTGTTCTTCCTTTGGGTTTGCAGTTCACCTCAGCTCTGTCACTCTTTCCTATAACTCTTTCATGTGGGTCCTGACCTCAATCTAATGGTTGGCTGTAAGTAGCTGCATTTGTCTCCATCAGTTGCTGGTAGAGCCTCTCGGAGGGAAGTCATGCCAGGCTCCTGTCTAAAAGCACAACATGGCATCAGTAATAGTTTCTGGGTTTGCTGTGTGGCCATGGAACAAATCCCAACTTGGGCTACCCTCTGGTGGCCTTTCGTTCAGTCTCTGCTCCATATTTTTTTGTCCAAATAAACTTTAAGCCTCTTTATTTATGAAAATTCACATGACTTAAAATGTCTTAGTTACGTTAGCTATGCTTACCCTTTGTTAACCTATCTGTGTATATAGGTGTTGCATCCTTATAATGGATGCACTAAAGGCTCACCTCATTGTGTGCCATGCAGGATGGCAATGGTAATGTTTTATTTGGGGGGATATTTTTGGATATTTTATTTATTTACATTTCAAATGTTATCTCATTTCCCTGTATCCCCTCCAAAGCCCCCTATCTCATCACCTCCTCTGCTTCTATGAATGTGCTCCCCAACCCACCCAATCACTCCCACCTCACTGCCCTGGCATTCCCACTGGGGCATTCAGAGGACATAGGGTCTGTCCTTCCATTGATGCCAGAAAATGACACCCTCTGCTACATATGCAGCTAGAGCCATGGGTCCCTCTATGTGTACTCTTTGGTTGGTGGTTTAGTCCCTGAGAGCTTTGGGGGATCTGGTTGATACATATAGTTGTTCTTCCTATGGGGTTGCAAACCCTTTCAGCTCCTTCAGTCCTTTCTCTAACTCCTCCATTAGGGACCCTGTGCTCAGTCCAATGGTTGGTTGTGAGCATCAGCCTCTGTATTTGTCAGGCTCTAGCAGAGCCTCTCAGGATACAGCTATATCAGGCTTCTCTCAGCAAGCACTTTTTGGCATCCATAATAGGTTCTAGGTTTGGTGTCTGTATATGTGATGGATCCCCAGGTGGGGCAGTTTTGGATGGCCTTTCTTTTAGTCTCTGATCTACAATTGTCCTCATATTTCCTTTAGAAAGAAGCAATTCTGGGTTAAAATTTTGGAAATGAGTGGGTGGCCTTGCCTAACCTATGGGTATGGTCTCTACAGATTATCCTTCCCCTTTGTTGAACATTTCAGCTCAGCTCATCCCTAGTGGGTCCTGGGAGATTTGCTTTTCTGGCATCTGGGACTTGCTGGTGGCTACCCGCAGTTCTCCATCCCCCATTGCTACACACTATATCACCCCAGTTTTATCCTATACCTGATCCTTTTCCCCCTCCCCCTTTCCTCTTCCTCAAAAGTCCCTCCCACCCTCCACCTCCGTGAATATTTTTTCCCTTTTTAACAAGGACTGAAGTACCCACATTTTGGTGTTTCTTCTTCTTGAGCTTCATATAGTCTATGAATTGTATTTTGGGGATTCCAAGCTTTTGTGCTAATATCCACTTATCAGTGAGTACAAAAGTGTGTTCTTTTGTGACTGGGTTACCTCACTGGGATGATATTCTCTACTTCTACCCATTTGCCTAATAATTTCATAAGTCATTGTTAAGCCTCAAACTCATAAGCACAGGAGAAATTTTCCTGAAGAAAATACTAATGGCTTATACTGTAAGGTCAACAATCAACAAATAGGACCTCATAAAACTGCAAAGCTTCAGTAGGACAAAACAGCAACCAACAGATTGAGAAAAAATCTTCACCAATCCTACATCCAATAGAGAGCTGGTATCCAATATATACAAAGAACTCAAGAAGTTAGACTCCAGAGAACCAAATAATCCTATTAAAATGAAGTATAGAGCTAAAGAATTTTCAACTGAGAAATATTGAATGGCAGGGAAGCACTTACAGAAATGATCAACATCCTTAGGCATCAGAGAAATGCAATTCAAAATAACCCTAAGATTCTACCTCATGCTAGTCAGAATGGCTAAGATAAAAAATTCAGGTGACAGCAGATTCTGGCAAGGATGTGTAGAAAGAGGAACACTCCCCCATTGTAATGGCATTGTAAGCTGGTACAACCACTCTGGAAATCAGTCAGGTGGATCCTCAGAAAATTGAAAATAGTTCTACCTAAGGACCCAGCTATATCCCTCCTGGGCATATACCCAAAAGATTCTCCAACATATAACAAGGACACATGGTCCACTAAGTTCATAGCAACCTTATTTATAATAGCCAAAAGCTGGAAAGAACTCAGATGTCCATCAACAGAGGAATGGATACAGAAAATGTGGCATATTTACACAATGGAATACTACTCTGCTCCATTTTTGTCCCTGCATTTCCTTTAGACAGGAACAACTCTGGAAACAATTTTGAAGATTGGTGGGTAGCCTCTGTCTCAGTTGGGGGACTATGTTTGTCTACTGTAGGTGGTCTCTTTAGGTTCCATCTCCTCATTTTTGGGCATTTCAGCTAATATCATTCCTACTAAGACCTGGTAGCTTCTCACATGCCAGATCTCTGGGTCTTTCTACAGGTTCCCCCACCCCTACACCCTTGCAGCTGCATATTTCCATTCACTGTCCTCTGGGCATCTCTCCTGTCGGCCCCATACCTGATCCAGTCCAGCCTCTTCCCTTCCCATTTGCCCCCTCTCCTCTCCTACCCACATTCATTACTTCTTCTGCCTCCCATAACTATTTTATTCCCTCTTATAAGTGGATTTGAGGTATGAGCCTACCTTCTTTTTAAGCTTCCTATAGTCTGTGAGTGGTATCATGGGTATTCTGACCTTTTTGGCTAATATTCACTTACCTGTCTGTACATACCAAACTTGTGCTTTTGTGCCTAGGTAACTACACTCAGGAATATCTTTTCTACTTCCATCAATTTGCCTGCAAAATTCATGATTTAAAATTCCCTTTTAATAGGTGTATTATATTCTATTTTGTAAATGTACCACATTCTGAATCCATTCCTCTGTTGAGGGACATCTGTGTTGTTTCTAGCTCCTGGCTATTACAAACAGGGCTGTATAAACTTAGTGGAGCATATGTATTTGTGGTATGGTAGAAAATCTTTTGGGTATATTCTGAGGAGCAGTGGAGCTGGGTTTTAAGATAGAAATATTTCCAATTTTCTGAGGAACTGGCAGATTAATTTCCAGAGTGGTTGTACCAGTGTAATACCACCAGCAATGGAGGAGTGTCCTATTTCTCCACAACCTTTCCAGCATGTACTGTCATTTGAGATTTTGATCTTAGTACTTTTCCAGCAGATACTGTCATTTGAGTTTTTGATCTTAGTCATTCTTATTGGTATAAGGTGGAATTTCAGACTTGTTTAGATTTATATTTCTCTGATGATTAAGGAGTTGAACATTTCTTTAAGTGCTTCTCATCTATTCATGATTCTTCTGCTAAGAATTCTCTGTTTATTATCCAATTTTAATAGGGTTATTTTCTGGAGTCTAACTTCTTGAGATCTTTATATATTTTGGATATTAGCCCTCTATCAGATGTAGGGTGACATCTGATGAATACAAATGAAGACATTTTCCCAGTTGGAAGGTTGCCAAAACTGCATTTCAAGTGGAAAAAGCACAGAAAAACAAAGACTCCAAGTATTTTTTTTGGGGGGGGGACCAATCAGTTGATTTTCCAGGTATTATAGATCTCTTTTATCATTCAAGGAAAGGTATATTTTCTAGTTAGAGCATATCCAAATCATGAAAGTTCATTTTAATAAGTATCCTATAGTTGAGATTTTTGAATCTGAAGAATAATTCACCCATGTCTTCATAGACCACATTCACTAAAACCAGTCATTGGAAGCATGGCAATCAGAGATGATCTCAGGTTTGCCAGTTATGAAATGTTGCTCTTCTGAAAGCATAAGATCCAGTTATTCACCCTATACATTTTCATTTTTACCATTAACTGAATCACAAAATTAGCCAAATTCAGAATGTATTCAATTGCCTGAAATAAATTTTACTTAAACTCGTATTTAAGAATAATATGCTCTTTTAATTTAGATGAAGCTGAATTAATGTCAAAGGCAAAAATATTTTTCTAATAAAATATGATTTTACAAAAGATAAAAAAGTTAAATGTTGAACTATATTTAATACACACTAGTTTATATTCTACATGCCCTAAAATACTTTGCTACAAAATACCTGTTATTAATTTTATGATTCTACATTTAAGGAAGAAGAAACAAACTTGTGGTGATTAATTTACTGATATAAAGTCAGAAATTTAGATAGTAAAAACAGCAAAAATAGTTATATCCTATGCTAAACTTAAAAAATTGATTTCTGTTTTGTGCTTCTTCTTCTTCTTCTTCTTCTTCTTCTTCTTCTTCTTCTTCTTCTTCTTCTTCTTCTTCTTTCTGTTTCTCTCTCTTTCTCTCTCCCTCCCTCCCCTCCCTCCCCTCCCTCCCTCTCTCCCTCACTCCCCTCCCTCTCTCCCTCACTCCCCTCCCTCCCTCCCTCCCTCCCTCTTTCTTGCCTAATACTCTAGTGTTGAATCTATTCTAAAAATTGTGGTCTATTCTATTTTTGAAAAAGCTATAATGTTATTGCATTAAATACCAGCTTGAGCTTAAAGTTTAAACTTATTAAACTCCAAGGATATAATTTTTAGGAACAAGAATTTGCACACAAATGGATTTAGTGTGTCAAAATGTAAGCATGTGCTGCTGTACTAACACATAAAGAAAACAGAGAGTTATAACTAATTAGAAAAATATAGTCTTGTGATATATGCCAAATGCTATCATTTCTCTGTATGTTGAAGATAAAGACGAGAACATGGCTACCCTGAGCAGACTTTGGGTGCTAGCTTCATACCCAGTCCCACAACACCCAGAGGAAGCACAACTCCCAAGTGTGCTAACATGCCCAGGATCATAGGTGAGGAGGCCACAACATCTGCCCTAACACAGTAAGTAACTGGGACCTGCAGGATCTAGGCAAACAGAACTATTGACTGGTCAGTGGCACTGGTTCCTTCCTGTCTGAGCTGGTCACATAATAATCAAAACAAGAAATGAAGAATAACTAAAGAATAATATGTACTCTTTATCTCACACATTCACAGTATGTTAATCTAATAGGAGGAGAAATTACAGGAAGCACCTGTAGTTTAGATACTAGCAAGTCTTTATGTACCTTCAGCTGAACATCCCTGTATCTTTCTTTATTTTTCATCTCTCTAGTGATGAAAACTAAACCCTGAACATAGAACATGTTGGAAATAAACTCTTTTTACCACTCACTCACTTAACCAAGTGAACCTTTTTTAGGTTTTTATCTTTCTTCTTAATTGTCAGTCAATAGTTTACTAACACTATTGGTTAATTGGTTTTAGTCAGTTAATTAGCTAGTTAGCATTTATGAGACAAAACACCACAATGTGTCTCATACTGGCCATAACTATTAACCAGCTCCATCCCTAAATAGTAGGATTCAAGGCGTTCACGACAGTGTAAGCCTTAAGTAAATTTTATGCATTATATTGATTGTCATCTTAAGACAATCTAATTTTCATAAAGTTTACATTACATTCTCAGTATGCTTTTGACTTAATAAGGTTAATGTGGCATGCAGAAAAGATTGGATATTTAAAGAAAATAGGCAGAATAAATTGAGAAAAAACAAATATCCCAAAACATATATATATATATATATATATATATATATATATATATATATAAAATCAGTTATTTGAAAAATAAAAAAGGTTTCAAAAACTACAAATATGATAATCAAATTAGTATATAAATATTTCAAAATGAGCCCCCCAAAATCTAGAAGTAATAATTATGTTAGTAAAGATAATAAAGTTAAAGGGACATTTAATATATTAAATTATGATCAAGAGAATAAACATAAAATAAGTATGATATGTAAAGAAGATAAATCTATAAAAGAAATAATACAATATATGGGCATATCACTGACAAATGAGTTTCAGATTGAAGGTTTTTTCCATGTACCACTCTGTTCTCTGTTAAAATAAAATTAAGGCTATCATTAGGAATTTTCAGTGTATCATATATAAAAAAAACCTGACAATTCTCTGTTAAAATAAAACTAAGGCTATCATTAGGAATTTTCAGTGTATCATATATAAAAAAAAAAACCCTGGCAATATTTGAACTAGACCAAACTGCAGACTGCTTAAAATTAAAAATGAATAAATAAAATCAAAATAAAAGGAAAAGGAGAAAATTAAACAGTAGTAGACAAATATAGAAGACATAAATTAAATATGAAAATATAACATGATAAAAATAAGCTTTCCAAGCTCAATGAACTCTATAGTAAATATTACAATGGACTCTTTATTTCTTTGTATTTTTATTTATTTATTTGTTTGTTTATTTGTTTATTTAACACTCCAGATTTTATTCTGCTGCTCCACCCCCTGCCAGGTCCATCTGCAGACTGTTCCACATCCCATACGTCCTCCCCAAACCGCTGTCTCCATGAGGATATCCCTACCACCTATCTCCCACCCAATCAGATCTCTAAAACTCCCTGGGGCCTTCAGTTTCTTGAAGGTTAAGTATATCTTCTCTGACTGAACCCAGATCTGGCAGTCCCCTACTGTATGTGTGTTGGGGGCCTCATATCAGCTGGTGTATGCTGACTAATTGGTGGTCCAGTGTTTGAGAGATCTTAGGGGTCCAGGTTAATTGAGACTGCTTGTCCTCCTACAGGGTCTCCTCCTCATCATCTTCTTCCAGCCTTTGTCTAATTCAACTACAGGGGTCAGATGGTCAATTTTCCATCCTCATAAAATCGGTACCAATTTCTCACATCATTAGACTTCTTTGTAAAAATTTGTGGATGTAAAAAAATATTTCAACATTAAAAGGGGAGAAACAGGATTAAAAATTCATAGTTTAGATACAATTTTACATGTGATTGATAAATAAATGTGTCCACTGACTGGGTACAAATATCTGCATCTGACTCTTTCAGCTGCTTGGTGGGTCTTAAAGAGTGCCCTCATGTTAAGTCCCTTTTTGTGAGTACTCCATAGCCTCAGTAATATTGTAAGGCCTTGGGACCTCCCCTTGAGCTGGATCCAACTTTGGACCTCTCACTAGACCTTCTTTTCCTCAGGATCCTCCCCATTTTGATTGCTGAAGTTCTTTCAGACAGGACCAATTATGGGTCAGAGATTTTACTGTGGAATGGCAACCCACATCCCATCCCTGTCTTTCTGCTGGAGGTGGGCTCTTCAAGGTCCCTCTTGCCAGTGTATGGCAGTTCATCTAAGGTCTCATTTTGAGTCCTGAGAGTCTCTCACCTCCCAGATCTCTGGTTCATTCCGGAGGGTCCTCCCAACCTCCTACCTCCCAAGGTTGCCTGTTTCCATTCTTGCATCTGGCCCTCAAGTCTTCAGTCCTTTTTCTTCACCAATACCAGATCAGGTTCCCCTTTCCCACCCATCTCCCCATCCATTTTACCTCCCAGGTTACTTTCATCTTCCCCACTTGTAGTTGCCTTCTTCTTCCTCCCAAGTATGACTGAGGAGTCCTCACTTGGGCTCTTCAGCTTGTTGACCTTTTTGAGTTCTATAGACTGTACCTTGGGTATTCTGTATTTTCCTTTCTTTTTTCATTTTGGGCTAATATCTGCTTACCAGCAAGTACATACCATGCATGTCTTTTTGGGTCTGAGTTACCTCATTTAGGGTGATATTTTCTAGTTCCATCCATTTGTCTACCAAACTCAGGATGTCCTTGTTCTTAATAGCTGAGTACTATTCCATTGTGTA
Source organism: Apodemus agrarius (assembly GCA_964023405.1). Classification (NCBI taxonomy): domain Eukaryota; kingdom Metazoa; phylum Chordata; class Mammalia; order Rodentia; family Muridae; genus Apodemus; species Apodemus agrarius. Next base: position 9,287,705 of record OZ030021.1, read on the forward strand.
AATGAACCACAATTTCTGTATCTATTCCTCTGTCATGGGACATCTCGGTTGTTTCCAGCTTCTGGCTATCTCAAATAAGGCTTCTATGAACAAAGTGGAACACATGCCCTTGTGGCATCTTTTGGCAATATTCCCAAAAGTGGTATAGCTGGGTCTTCAGGTAGATCCATTTCCAATACTTTGAAGAACCTCCAGATTGACTTCCAGAGTGGTTGTACCAGTTTGCAATCCCACCAGCAATGGAGGAGTGTTCCTCTTTCTCTGCATCCTCTCCAATATGTGTTGTCACCTGTGGTTTTGATCTTAGCCATTCTGATGGGTATAAGGTGGAATTTCAGGGTCATTTTTATTTTCATTTCTCTGATCACTAAGGACTTTGAACATTTCTTTAGGTGCTTCTCAGTCATTCTAGCTTCCTCAGTTATGAAATCTCAGTTTAGTTCTATACACCATTTTTTAATTGGGTTGCTTGTATTTTTTGGAGTTTAGCTTCTTGAGTTTTTTATATATTTTGGATATTAACCCTCTATCAGATGTGGGGTTAAGGAAGATTTTTTTCTCAATCTGCAGTTTACCAATTTGCCTTAATGACTATGCCCTTTGCCTTACAGAAGCTTTCCAGTTTCATGCAGTCCCTTTTATAAATTCTTGATCTTAGAAATGAGCTATGGGAGTTTTATTTAGGAAATTTTTCCATGTGCCAATGAGTTTAAGACTCTTTCCTAGTTTTTCTTCTGTTAGATTCAGTATATCAGGTTTTATGTAGCAGTCCTTGATCAAGTTGAACTTGACCTTTGTACATGCTGATAAATATGGGTCAATTTAATTTTTCTACACACTGACAGACAAGTTAGACCAGCACCATTTATTGAAGATGCTTTCTTTTTTTCCCATTTTATATTTTTGGCTTCTTTGTCAAAGATCAAGTGTGCTTAAGTGTGTGGTTTTATTGCTGGGTCTTCAATTCTATTGCACTGATCAACATGTCTGTCTCTGTACAAATACCATGCAGTTTTATTACTATTGCTCTGTAGTAAATCTTAAGGTCAAGGATGGTGTTTTCCCCAAACATTCTTTTATTATTAAGAATTGTTTATGCTATTCTGGGCTTTTTACCTTTCCAGATGAATTTGACAGTTGCTCTTTTCATGTCGTTGAAGAATTGTGTTGGGCTTATGATACGGATTGCATTTAATCTGTAGGTTGCCTTTGGTAGGATGGGCAGTTTTACTCTAATAATTCTGCCTATTCATGAACAAGGGAGATCTCTCAATTTTCTGAGATCCTCTTTGATTTCTTTCTCGAGACACTTGAATTTATTGTAATGCAGGTCTTTCACTTGTTTGGTTAGAGTTACCCTAAGATCTTTCATATTATTTGTAGCTTTTGTGAAGGGAGTTGCTTCCCTAATTTGTTTCTCAGCCTGTTTATCATTTGTATGGTAGAGTTTTTGGGGTAACAGATGTATCCTATCACATCATATGCAAATAGTGATACCTTTATTTCTTCTTTGCCAATTTGTATCCCCTTGATCTCTTTTTGTTGTCTTATTGTTCTAGCTAGCACTTTGAGTACTACATTGAATAGATATGGGGAGAGTGGGCATCCTTGTCTTGTACCCGATTCTACTGGGAGAGCTTCAAGTATCTCTCCATTTAACTTGATATTGGCTGTTGGTTTGCCTTAAATTGTTTTTATTATGTTTAGGTCTTGAATTCCTGATCTCTCCAAGTACTTTCAACATGAAGGGGTGTTATATTTTGTCAAATGCTTTTTTTCTGCATCTAATAAAGTGATCATGTGATTTTTTTCTTTGAGTTTGTTTATATAGTGGATTATGTTAATGGATTTCCAAATATTGAACCTACTTTGCATCACCTGCATGAAGCTTATTTGATCATGGTAAATGGTGGTTTCGATGTGTTCTTGGACTCAGTTTGCAAGGATTTTATAGAGTATTTTTGCATTGATATTCAAAAGTAAGATTGGTCTGAAGTTCTCTTTTTTGGTTGGGTCCTTATGTGGATAAGGTATCAGAGAAATTGTGGCTTGATAGAACAAGTTAGGTAGTGTTCATTCTGTTTCCAGTTTGTGGAATAGTTTGAAGAATCTTTGTATCATGTCTTCTTTGAAAGTATGGTAGCATTTTGCACTAAATCCATCTGGCCCTGGGCTCTTTTTGGTTAAGAAGGTTTTAATGACTTCTATTTTCTTATGGAAATTGGGACTTTTGGATAGTTTATCCGCTCTTGATTTAACTTGGTATGTGATATCCATCTAGAAATCTATTTCACCTAGATTTTCCAGTTTTGCTGAGTATAGGCTTTTGTAGTAGGATCTAACGAGTTTTTGAATTTCCTTCCTTTCTGTTATGATTTCCTTTTTATTTCTAATTTTGTTAGTGTGAATACCGCCTCGGGGTCCTTTAGTTAGTTTGGCTAGGGGTTTATCTATCTTGTTGATTCTCTCAAAGAATCAACTTTTGGTTTTGTTTATTCTTTGTATTGTTCTCTTTGTTTCTATTTGGTTGATTTCAGCCCTAAATTTTGACTATTTCCTGCCATGTTCTCTTCTTGGGTGTGTTTGCTTCTTTTTGATCTAGAGCTCTCAGGTTTTCGGTTAAGTTGTTAGTGTAAGATCTCTCCAGTTTCTTTATCCGGACTCTTATGATATTTCTTTTCAGCATTGCTTTCATTGTATCCTATAAGTTTGGGTATGATCTATCAACATGTTAATTAAATTCCAGGAAGTCTTTAAATTTTGATTATTTTTTAAACCTTTTTTGTTAGGTATTTTCTTTATTTACATTTCGACTGTTACCTCCTTTCCTGATTTCTCTTCTGAAAATCCCCTATCCCATTGCCCCTACCCCTGCTCACCAACCCACCCACTCCCACTTTTCTGTCCTGGCATTCATATATAAAATTCTCTTTATTTCTTCCCTGACCAAGTTATCATTGAGTAGCATGTTGTACAATTTCTACATGTATATGGGCTTTCTGTTGTTTTTGCTGTTATTGAAGACCAGCCTTAGACCATGTGGATCTGATGCATGGGATTATTTCAATCTTCTTGTATTGGTTGAGGGTTGTTTTGTGACCAATTATGTGGTCAGTTTTGGAGAAGGAACCATGAGGTGCTGAGAAGAAGGTATATTCTTTTGTTTTAGGGTGAAATGTTCTGTAGATATCTGTTAAATCCATTTGGCTCATAACTTCTGTTAGTTTCACCGTGTCTCTGCTTAGTTTCTGTCTCCATGATCTGTCCATTGATGAGAATTGGGTTTTGAAGTCTCCCACTATTATTGTGTGAGATGCAATGTGTGCTTTGAGCTTTATTAAAGTTTCTTTTATGATTGTGGGTTCCCTTCCATTCGGAGCATAGATGTTGAGAGTTGAGAGTTCCTCTTGGTAGATTTTTCATTTTATGCATATGAAGTGTCCTTTCTCATCACACCAGAGGCTTTTGGTTGAAAGACTATTTTATTGGATATTAGGATGGCAATTCAAGCTTATTTCCTGGGACCATTTGCTTGGAAAAGCTTTTTCATCCTTCTACTCTTCAATAGTGTCTGTCTTCATTATTGAGGGGTTTCTCTTGTATGCAGTAAAATGTTGGATCTGTTTGCATATCCAGTGTGTTAACTTATGTCTTTTTATAATTGAGTTGAGTCCATTAATATTGAGAGATATTAAAAAGAGATGACTGTTGGTTCCTGATATGCTTGTTCTTGTAGGTAGCTTTATGTGCTTGTGGTTCTCTTCTTTCAGCTTTGTTGTGAGATGCTTAATATCTTCTTTTTTTTTTTTTGGTGTAAGTACTTTACTTGTGTTAGAATTTTCCTTCTAGGATCCTCTCTAGGACTGTATTGGTAGACAGATACTTATTGAATTTGGTTTTGTCCTGGAATATTTTATGTTGATTGAGAGTTTTGCTGAGTATAGTAGCCTTGGTTGGCATTTGTGTTCTCTTAGAGTCGGCATGACCTCTAACTAGGCTCTTCTGACTTTCATAGTTTCTGTTGAGAAGCCTGGTGTAATTCTGACAGGTCTGTCTTTGTAAGTTACTTGGCCCTTTTCCCTTACAGCTTTTAACATTTTTTCCTTGTTCCATGGGTTTGGATTTTGATTACTATGTGACGAGAGGATTATCTTTTCTTGTCCCATTTATTTGGTGTTCTATAGGTTTCTTGTACCTTTATGGCCATCTCTATGGGGAAATTTTCTTCTATGATTTTTTGAAGACATTTTCAGGCCCTCTGAGGTGGAAATCTTCATCTTCCTCTACTCCAATTATTCTTATATTTGGTCTTTTGCTTGTGTCCTGAATTTCCTGCATGCTTTGGGTTAGGAGTTTTTTACATATTTAATTTTTTTTGACAGTTGTGTCAATGTCTTCTATGGTATCTTCTACACCTTAGATTTTTCTCTTCTATCTCTTGTATTATTCTGTTGGTGATACTTGCATCTGTTATTTCTGACCTCTTTCCTAGGTTTTCCATTTCCAGGTTTGCCTCAATTTGTGTTTTCTTTATTGTTTCTACTTCTATTTTTAGGACTTGGACTGCTTTATTCAATTCCTTAACCTTTTTATTTGTGTTTTCTTGTATTACTTTAAGGGATTTATTTGTTTCTTCTTTAAGGGCTTGTGCCTATTTACCTGTGTTTTCATGTATTTCTTTCAGTGATTTACTTATACCCTCCATAAAAGGCTATCTATTCTTCATGAGATAGGATTTTAGGTCAGCTTCCTGCTTTTCAGGTGTCTTGGTGTATTCAGGACTTGTTGTGGGAGAATGGGGTTCTAATGACAACCATGGATATTGGCTTCTGATGTTTATGATCTTTCCTTGTCTCTCACAATGTTTTTATCCCTGGTGTTGGCTGGTGTGGCTGACTCAGTCTGGTGTCTGCATCTTTTGTCCCTGCGTTGCTTCAGGTCTGTTTCTCTGTATGCAGCAGAACCCTCGAAAGGCTTTTAGTCTGTAGGGTCAGTAGTCTTGCATGCCACAGAGCGACCATGAGAACTTTAGTCTGTGTTGTCTATTGCCCAGCTGCCCTGTATACAGAGGAGCTTTTGGGATGCCTTCAATATGTAGTGTCTTAAGGGGAACAGACAAGCTGGTCATCAGTTGTACAGTTGCCCTGTGTGAAGCATATCTCCTGGGGTGCCTCTGGCTCTGGTGTGAGTTGCTGAACTGCTCTGAGTGTAGTAGATCTTCTGGGATGATTCAGGATATGGTACCAACTGCTCTGAGTGCAGTGGATCATCTATGATGGCTCAGGATATAGTATCTTCATGGGAGCAGACTAGCTAGGAGTCTGCCCCAGCAGAAAGGACAGGGCAGCTATAATGGACTCTTTAAATGAGATAGTGGGTGGAGACAGGGAGGGGAAGAGGAATGAGATGAGGAACTTTCAGAGGGCAGACAAGGAAGGGAATAAAGACTGGACTGTAAAAAAATGATTAAAGATAATTAAAAAACAAAAACATAAAAGAAAAGATCTTAATATAGTTATTTTTGTATTATATAGAGATGTTATAAGAATAAGTAAGTAGCAAATAAGAGTAGGGGCAATAGTGAGAAAACCCAGGACTACAAACAAAATTCAAACCAAATGGTCACCAGGGTGGACACAAGAGGAGCCACAGTTTACCAGTCTGAGTTGATAGAGTACAGCTGTGATTCATTTCTCTCCAGAGGAAGGTGTGGAGAGACACAACCCAGGGCTGTCAAAACAAATTGATTTTGACCAAATGTGAAAGTAAATAAATTCATGTCCTCTTTAAGGTTCTTGTGCATCATGAAATTCAAAAATTAGAGACTATAAGGTAGGATTCAGATTTTATTAAAAGTCAGGTAGACAGTATGCTTTTCAAAGCTATGTACCTACATAATGTTATTTGATTAAGTATTAGAGCACAGATCTATTTGATCATAGAAATATAAGAAATAGTTTGAGTCTCTAGATAGATAAAATTGGCTTCACTAATGTGAAGCAAACTCCTAAGCTGAATGTTCTGTTAATATGACCTTTTTCTGATCAAACACTGTTTACTTTACAAATGCTATAGATCAAATATGAATCAAGTTTATTATGTAACCATAGCTAAAAGTCAGAAAAATAAATGATTAAGGTGGCCCATTGAAATATAATGAATTGTCTTGGAAGTTAAGAGCTCATACTGTTCTTGGAGAGATCAGCTGAGTTGAATTTCACACACCAATATCAGGAATCTCACTCCTGCATTTAACTCCAATTCCACAAGATCTTATCCCTTGCAGTGCTTGGGCACATGAACACTAATGTATGTACATAGCCATGAACTAATATATGTATATGTATATGTATATGTATATGTATATGTATATGTATATGTGTATATATATGGGTGGGGATGCATATGCATGTACCCACCACACCACCCCCTCCCACATATATACATATGAGTATCTTGGAGGAATTTCGGAATGGGAATAATCAGAATACACTGCATAAAAAAGAAATAAGTTTACAAGAAAAAAAGAATATGACACTCTAAGTGATTTTTGTTTTATTTTTACAATTCCAGTTTTTGGATTTTTCCATTATTTTCTAGTTAAGTGTTAAAATTAAGAAAATGGCTTCTTTCTGGCACTAGCTTTAGCATATTAAAACTTAAACTACATATATCTATTATGAAGAACATGACATAAAATTTTGTAAACAGAATTTGGATAACACAGAGAGTACTTCTATTTACTTTAAATTTAAATAGATAATAAAAATAATATGGTTATATAATATAGATGTATAATACAATGTATTATATATGATACTAAATACAGAGTCAAAATACATATTCTTGAATAGAACTTTCTATGTCACCATTCTGGCCTGAAACTTGGAGATCTGTAAGTCTCTTCCTATATACTATTAGTCATAAAAGTAAGTACCTCAGTGAGTATATAGAAAATCACATGGCAAAGCAAAGTTTGAATTTAGGATAAACAATAAGTCATATAATCAATATATTTAAAGAATTATAGGCACTGTTTCTCTTACCAGTCAAATAAAAAATAAGAACAATTACTTGTTTGAAACATTAATAAGTTCCTAAAGAATAAAATTCTACTTTATCAACTGAACTATAAACTATAGAGGAATCACACATATTTAAATTTAAATGAGGGAAATAAATTCCCTGATTAGTCATCCCTCAGGAAAAGAGGCGGTGCCCACATTTCTGCTCCTCAGGACAAGAAGGCATTATTCATGCACCAAATGGGGTACTTAGATGTAGCTGGAACATGCTTGCTTACATCTCAACACTTAGTCCATATTCAAATATGGGAAATGTTCAGCTTGGGCTTAATGGAAGTATGACTTCTCTGATAGGCTGAAATGCAAGGTTTTTCTTCACACATGTGTAAGTTAAGAAACCAGGAAATTTAAATGCTATATTTTTATAGATTTTTTTATTTTCTTTATTCTTTGTTTACATTCCAAATGATTTTCTCCTTTCCCAGTTCCCCCCTCCTCCTACTCAATCACCATAGATGGAGAAACCAAGATATTCCATGACAAAACCAAATTTAACAATATCTTTCCACAAACCCAGCCCTACAAAGGATAATATGTGGAAAACACCAATACAAGGAGGGAAACTACACCCTAGAAAAAGCAAGATAGTAACCTTCTTTCATCAAGCCCTCTAGAAGATAACCACTCAAATATAAAAATAACATCAAAAATGAGAGGAAGTAATACTCACTATTCCTTAATATCTCTTAACATCAATGGACTCAATTCCCCAATAAAAAGACATAGACTAACAGACTGGATATGGAAACAGGACACTACATTTTGCGGCATACAGGAAACAAATCTCAGTGTCAAAGACAAACACTACCTTAGAGTAAAAGGCTGGAAGACAATTTTACAAGCAAATGGTCTCAGGAAACAAGCCAAAATAGCCATTCTAATATCAGATAAAATTGACTTTCAACCTAAAGTCCTCAAAAAAGTCACAGAAGGATACTTCTTGCTGAACAAAGGAAAAATCCACCAAGAAGAACTCTGAATTCTGAACATCTATGATCCAAATGCAAGGGTACCCTCATTCATAAAAGAAACTTTACTAAAGCTCAAAGCACACATTACACCTAACACAATAATTGTGAGTGACGTATAGAATTTTATAAAAGATTGGAACATCAAAGGTACCCACATATCAAATTTTATTTTACATATTTATGATTTAGTAGAAGGTAACAATATTCCCTCTTTAAAAAGTAACAAATAAAATATAAAACAATAAATAAGAGTTTCAAGACCCTGACCTTAAAATTAGAATGTTATCACCTTCTGAGAGAAGAAAGACATTGTGAGTGATAGATATAGATGTACCCACATCTTCCATCACCAGAATCTTCATGAGGAAGAAATGGCTGATGGGCCTATGACATAATTTAAAATAAGATACTTTTGTTTTGAAAAAGCAAAACAGCTGCAATTAGTTAGGGCATCAAAATAGAGAATGCTGCACAGAAAGAGCACACAAGTAATTATGAAACTTTGCTGTAAATATTCAGGTTATTGCCTGGGTACTGTAGCTATCCAAAGCTGAAGAGAGAAAATTCAAAAAAGCCAGAGGTCTGAGATGATAGTGGGCTTTTAAGAAATCACATCCAACCACAAAATCCAAAATGGCTCCATGAGTAATAGGTCCTTTCTATCTGCAAAGACTATGACAAGTAGTTTTTTTTTCCTTACTTGTTGATGAAGAACATCTATCAGTGAAAATATGAAATCATGAGTCATAGAACTTTGTGTACAGAATCTGAGAGGAATTGTAAATCAGTCATAAGAAATAGCTTTCAAAAACATATTATCAACAGAAGCAATGCCATTCCAATGGTAAAAAAAAATTGTTTCTGGGGCATAGGAAAAATCTTAAACACCAGTGTTTTATGTAAATTTAAAGGACCACAGTATATACCTGGTGTGTGTGTGTGTGTGTGTGTGTGTGTGTGTGTGTCTTTTTGTAAGAAACTAAAAACTTCTTATAATGCTTAGAAAAAACAATGAAAATTGTTCAATAAATATTGCCTTTAAACAAAACACTAAAACACATGCCTAATAAAAAACAAGAAAGTTTGCAGCTAGTTTGAATAATTTACCTTATATCAGAAGGTTTATGTGAATATAGAAATATATAAAACTAATGTTGATTAATTTATAATTTCCCATTTCATAAAATATTACCTTGCAGGAAAATGAGAGCTAAAAATTTAACGAATATGGTTTTGAACATTATTCAAAGAAGAAAAAGAAAAGCTCCTGAGTGTAAAACATGTTACAAGATGAAGAATATTTATCAAAAATATGCAAAAAAATCTGATATGAATTTCATGTAAATTCCTCAAAAATTTAAGAGAATATTTGGAACTGGCACTCAAGTAGAAATTGATGAAATACAATCATGTGATAAATTAATAAATAGATGGATGGCCACATGGTTAGAGATAACCATTGTATTGGCAAATAAGTATCAAAATCATTATGGAATCTTAGATTATAGAAGTGTAGTGACCATTCCTGGTTGTCAATGTGACTATATCTGGAATGAACTACTCTCTAGAATTGGAGGTCTCACTTGTGATCCAAATATTGAGGCTGAAAGATAGAGGTTTCTGACCCAGATTGTTGCATAGTGGACATGAAAAGCTTAAGCCCAGGCAAGGTAGTACTTGCCTTTAATCCCAGAGACTAAAGAAATAAGATCTCTGAGTTTAAGCTTGGCCTGGGACAAAGAAAGTCCCAGATCCAGGTGTGGTGGTACACACCTTTAATCTGGGCCACACCTTCACACCTTCTGCTAGAGACCACACATAAGGACACTGGAAGAGGGAAGGTTTGCTCTTCTTCACCCACCTGCATTTACTAGCCAGCTCCTCTGTTGGAACCTACTCCTACAGAAGACCAGCAGAAACAACTAGCTTCATGGGACTGCAACTACTAGACTCTTGGACTTCTCATTCACAATTGACCATTGCTGGGGTAGTTGGACTACAGATTGTAAGGCATCACAGTATATTCCCTCAATAAAGAGAGACATTCCATAAGTTCTGTGAATCTAGATTATCCTGACTAATATAAGAGGTCTTCAGAGAGTAGCACACCATTCTCAGAATGAGAAGCAACAACTTCAAGTATTGAATTTGAATAATATTGGAAGAAACAAATGTTGTAAGTCTATTCTGGAGAAAATGTAAAGTGATAACTTTAGGACTGATTTGAAAGTTTTACAAACTTTAAATATATAACCACCATATAATGTGGCCACTCCACTCTGAGGCACATTCCTGAGTGACATCAAAGTATATGGAATAATAATAATTTATACAGAGTTTTTCTAAGATTTTTATTATGAAAAATTTATATTGAATGTTGTTTGGATTGTCTAATGTATTATCATCATTACATACTAAATATCTTTCATTTACCTTTTCTTTTGTTGATAAATTATGAAAATTAAGGAGTTAGAAATATTTTTTACTATATCTTTAATGAGGCTCAAAGCTCCTAAATGTAAAAAGCATATTATTTATTTAGGTTTGGCATTTTCTTACTTTATATTGGGAACATATATACCAGGATGTGAATATGGTGCTAGGAAAAACTTGCAGAATTCAGCCCTCACGTTCCATGATATGAGTTTGGAAATGATATATACTTGAAATGTCACTCCGAAAGGACTGGATATCCTCTCTTTGAAATTGAAGCAATTTTCAAAAAATAATTATTTTACTCACTTGAATTCAGTAATAGTAATGATCTATGAACCAGTTTCACTTTTTATTTGTAAATTATCTTTCATTCCATAAATATTCATTCTATAATAAGTTGAGTCCATCAGTTTATTTGAAGTATTGAATATAATTTAACTCCAACAATATTCCAAACTCCCTGGTTTGACATATAATATATTGAATAATGATCATTGATTTCATTTGCATAATTCTTAGTCTCTTTAGGTATAATGGTGTATAAATTGAAAACAAAAGAACCTAGCTAGGGAAGCATTCTACAATTTGAAGAATTTGTTGAGTGTGGTAATAAAATATTAGAAGACTATAATCACTTTAGCTCTTAAAGCTGCACATACACACAAAAGAACATCACAAAAAGAAATTTCATTTTTCAGAAGTCTTTATTATGGACTTTACCATGTATGTTTTTGAAATAGATTTCATCTCTTGAAGTATCTCACTTTTATTTGAATTTTCATTAAATCAAATATGTATGAATCATTACATAATATATTGAAGATGAAAGTAAGCATTAATGGTAACTATATTTTCATTTGGAATAGATGAAATTATTGATTAAGAGATACTTTAAACATTAAAGAGAAAAATATTGGTTGCTTCAAAATAATTAATATGACTAAAAATTCAAATATAAAGTACTACTAGATTTGTGAAATTTATACAGAAATTTCAAATTGGTAATTTTTAATGCTAGTATTAAGATACTTTTGCTTTAATTCATGTTCAATGGATAACAAACAAAAGATGGATGTAGCTACTTAGAACATAAATGAAACACAAATTATGAATTTGAGCATTTTATATGTAAATTATTTCAAAAGAACATACAGCAAGAACAAATTGCTTGGGGATAAAATTAAAGAAATAAGCTCATGATTGAGACTATTACAATTTGTGTCATACACAAAAGAATAAATTTAGTATTCTATTAGTTTATACCTCAATGAACACAGGCTTATGCAATTAGAAATATTTCAAATTTAAGTGAGTATGCTGTAAAAATATATTTGTCATGGAAATCTTCCTATTTTTTTTTTAGTATCAAAATCCATAATAACTTGTAAGTTCATTTTAATAATGCATTCTGACAATTTGAACAAAATAAATACTACACGTGATGTGATTTCTCCAAAAAGGATTGTATACATATGCATATGTATATATATATTTGTACACATATATTCCTAAATAAAATCTGTCCAGTTATATATTATGCATATGCACATTTTTATAAATAACCATTTGCTATTGGTAAATCAATTGTTCTCTTTCTAAGTAGGCCCGCATTCACCATTTTACTAAATGAACATAAGCCCTAACTATAGTCTAAACATTTGTTCTTATACCAACTTGTAAGTTTTCACCCTTCATCAAGAAAGTATCTCTTTGTAATAGCTGGAGACCATCACATTAAACCTCACCAAATCCAAATGCAGATTTGTGGAGCAGGATCCTAATGGAAACATGCAAAAACAATGCCTTCAACTAAGGCTTGGGGATGCTTCTGGAAAGGGGCTGCAGAAAGATTTTAAGAGCCAGAGGATCATAGACTTTGCTGTTAGAGTGTGTGTCATAGGAATGTCAGAAGCTACACCATAACATTTTAAGGACATGGATGCCTAAATGTGGGATAAAAATGAAAAACAATAAATGGCAGCTTCTTCATATATGTTCTATCTCCTCTTCTTTAGTTCATTGTTTTTCTTCTATAACTTATGATATGTAATAATATCGCATTGTTTAATTAGAGATTATAAACATGCATTTATGTAATACCATGGGCATCCCACCATTTTGCCAGTATGTTATTGTGCTATGGGTAGTCTTCAAGGCATAAAGTTTTGTCTTCCTTCCCTTAGCTATCATAAAGTTTTTAGAATGTTAGTATTAAGTATATTTGTAAATGAATAAAAATAAGTAGCTTTGATGATGGATCATCACTTTACCTCTCTTTGAAAAAGGAATGTCCACCTTCTTGCAATTTTTAGGAACTACTAAGAAGTCACTTAGAAAACTCAGTTATTATCCTGATCAAATGTAATCCAATTCATTAATAAACATTGTTTGCTATTTCCAGTCGCTTTAAACTTAAAACTCACTTTGAAACTGATGAGAGATTTTTCTTAAATCCAAGTACTTTACTGCCCAAGAATCTTGGCTCTTAGCTTCTCAAGTATCTTTTCTCTTTCAAATTTGCTCTATTTTCATTTTAAGATTCATAGTGGTTTTGTTTGTTTGTTTGTTTGTTTGTTTGGAGAGCTTGCTCAGCTCATCTATTGCTGTCTAATCTGTATGTACCTCAAATATTAAAATTTACTGTGCATCCCTTTGTCCACATTTCTTTCAATCACAAAACGTCAGCGCTTTCTAATCTCCTTTACTTTGAGGTTTCACTCTTGACCCCTTCCCCTGATTCAGCATACCATGAACATCTTCTGCTTTCTATTATCCTAAAATCAGTATCTCATTCCTTATGTCATTTTTTTCTTTAACTGAAATACATGTTTTAAACTCATGAGTCTAAACTTAACTTTTATTCTCCCATGCGGCCATTCCATATAGTTTCTTGGTTTTCATAAATAAGAGAGAGTTGTTGAATGTTTAACTCCCTTCGTATGTGGGTGTTATTTATAACTACTTAATGAGGACTCTAAATGTATCGATGATATTTCTCATAAATTAAATCAGTAGAAACAGAGTATTAAATATATAACATTTTTAACTCTTTCCAACTTGTTTGAGAATAAATGAAATACTATCTGCCCAGAATATCAAATTTTCAGATAAGCATAGCTTAGAAGGCAATGATAACTGTAAAACAATCCTTGTTAAGATGATACAACACATACTGAAGTAGATATTAAACCAATATATTAACAGCCTAGTTTAAATGCTATACATTCAAAAGATTTTAGAATCAACTTTTTAAAATAGTAGTTTATTTTTATTTTATGTGTATGAGTTTTGACTACCTGTATAAGTACCTCATATGGGCCTAGTGCCCTCGGAGTTCAAAGAAAAGATCAGATTCCCTGTTATAGAAGTTTTTGAGTTTTTGTGTAGATTGTTTGAAAATTGAGTACAGATTCTCTGCAAAAATAGAAAGAAATATTATCTACTGAGCTCCATGATTTAACATCATGGTTGATCAACAAACAGAATGTTGATCTTTGACTCATCATACTCAAAATTGCATGCAGCTTGTACCATACAGAATGTCTCCTTTAGGTTTAAGTTCAAGCAATGCTATTTGACATATAAACTTGAGTTACAGTAGAAACAGAAAGTTTTTTGGTATGTGATAGAGAAAGAAAACATCATTACTGAAATAAGACTAGTAGAAAGTCTTAAAGATTTAGGATAGCAAATTAAAAATAGCCCCAAGATGAGATTCAATTCCATTGCAGATTCTTACTCAGCACACAGAAGTACCTAAGTCTACTACAAAATTATAGACCTACAAATATATGGATTCAAAATTGTACTAGGTTTTTAATTTACCTCATCATCACTTTGTATTTTATTTGGTAATATTTTATTATAATTACCAAAACTGGAAGGAAAGGGAAAAAGAGGCAGATATTCAAAAGCCATGGTTACTCAAGCAGCTCCAGAATATTGTATCACTTCTTAGATTAAGGAGAGCACTGTGAGTTATGTGAGCATGAATTATGTCACCATAATGTGAGACTGAAAGAATCTTTCCCTTTTCAGTGCAGGAATCACCTTAATGGGAACTAGTTACCTATGTAAACAAATTGAGTCCAAACCATATAATGTTATTTCCACCTCAGCTTTCTTTTATAATTGTTTTCTAAATTTTCTAATAAAAATGATAATGTTAGGATCAAAATATGTTGTAAAAGGCTGTTTAAAAATTAATATGGGTATGTTAGTAAAAATAATGGTTAGTTATATAACCTGAAATAAAATTAATGCTAAATTATCTTCAACAATATTTTCTTAAGAGTTGATTTGTTCTTAGTTTCCTTTAACCAATGATTATATTAAAGCAATTATTGTATTTTCAGGTTTTTAATGATTTCATATTGGAAAACACCTCTGCTTTTTGAAGAATTAGTCATTACTTTAACTATAAAAATATTGTTGAGAGAGTGATGCTACTTTGGATGTTACTTTCTTATTAAATTATATAGCGATTTTATACTTCCATAATGAACAAATGTTAAAATATATTTTTAAATTTTGGTTTATTAGACTAAAATTGTACATAATAGTACAAATGTTTAATTTTCCCGCCTAATTTTCAAATTAACTACTTTCCTCAAAATCAGATGATTTTGTCAACTAAAAAATGTAGATATCATATCAAAGAATCCAATCAAGCTGACTTTTTCTGGGTAACTCTACCATATTCCTAAGAGGCAAGAATATGCTCACAACATCTGACAGCACACTCATGTGAATTTCAAAAGAGAACAAGAAGAGTTATATGAGAGATTTTGAAAGGAGAAGAACAAAGAAGGATATTATGTAATTATATATAATTATAAAATTAAAATTAATTAAAAGTTTCAAAGATATGTTTATAAAGTTGGCTTTATAACATATTTATAAAATTGTTAAGTGGATGAATATGAATGGTAATCTGCCTGATGAACTGTTACATCCAAGACCCAGGGTGAAATGAGGTAGCCTATAACTAATCATAGTATGATTTCCATACATGAAAACAATTGTACACACACATATGCAAAACAAAGATATACATGCAATAATATTTAAAGTGAAAAAGCATTGGATGGTACCACTCTAACCCTTATACACACCTACCTTTCTTTTTTCTAGACATCATTATCTTACTGCAAATCTCACCACGCTGTACGTTATGTTTAAGACCAGCTTTCATTTGTACATTTCAAAATGGAGCACTTATTTAATCTCGCAGACATATTTGCCTGTGCTATCCCTTTTTCAATATAAATGAAAGGACTAAAGTGTCTTCAAAATTTTAGGAAGCCACATCAAATAACAACTTTACAGAAGTTGAAGGCTTCGTTACCATCTAACTTAATGCATTTCAACTATAATCTCTATAATAAAAGAAAACAGAATTTGAATATGCTGAAAATTAGAGACAGAGCAATAAAAGTGAGGGTTTTCTTGTCAGTTAATTAAAAGTTCAGTAAATTTTTGTACCTTAGCCAGTAACATATGAACCTGCAAGGACACACAGTTGAATAATTGTTCAATTTACTGTGTCCTGGAAATAAGTGCAGCTAGTGAAAAAAAAAATCCAAAGAATAGGGAAGTACATTATGATAATCACTAATTTTGCAAATAAAAATATACCATTATGTACATTCAGAAAACTTAACAATTATGTCATGTAAAATAAAGATGTGGCAGCACACAGGTCATTCATGTATAGGCTTGTATATTGGTTGTGTTGGTGCCATTCCCCACATCCACTCTCCAAACCTAAACTTTAGGATTGTGCATGTGATTGAAGCCATTTCATATGAGGTCATGTGACCTTCAGTTTACTATGCAAGTTATTACAATTTCAGGCATGTGTGAAGGATAAGGAAGGCAAATTATATAATAAAATCATTATTATAGTCTATCATTCATACTGTTAAATTTATATTGATCACTTTATACTCATTGTTTTCATTTCATAATCTAAGAGATGATCTTAAGGCCTGTCTCAGAGAAATGGGTACATGACAGGGTTAAAGAAAAATGTGTAAATTATAATCATCTAATAAATAATATATATAATAAATATAAATTATACAAATATTCTCCAAAAGGTATCTTAAACCTGGGAGTGGTATATAATAAATTTTACCTCACTTCTAATTTATCCTCTTATACTATTTTCATTTTGTTCTTTCTAGAAAATGCTATAGATGATTATATCTTCTTCAGATCTCACATGATCCTTTATATCTTCTAATAAAAGAAATATAACATCACCAATCATCTCATTCATCTTCATGAGATCAACACAGAACCCTCCAAGCATGGCTAAATGTCAATTTGGGTGGTTCATGGTAACAGTCAACTACAGAATTACTTGATTTGAATTTAAGACTGTAGTAAAAGAAAGTCACAAGCTCTATTATTAGCATATTAGCATAGTAATAGAAGAGTAATATGCTAATACTCAAAATGCAATTAAAATTATGGTTGCTATTGCTACTCTTTTCAATTGAAAATCTGTATTAACCAGTGTCTAATTGATTATAACACCAAATTTAAATATATTACACTAAAAAAAGTCCTAGAATTTCTATTCAATAAAAGATGTGATAATTAGTGTTTAAATATTTTATGACTTTTTTCTCTTGCTTTTCCTTTGCATTCATGTTAGAGTAAGTGTGCAGCTACCATCACTTGAATCTCTGTCATTTCTTTCCAGGACTGAAGCATTTGTTTTACCTTGGTAACTCAGAGTTACTTTATCCTGTCAGAAAAGACATGCAAGCAATCCTTCTCCATGTAGTGCATGTTGAACTAATTCAATTCAGCATAAATTTTATTTCATAAGCAACTAATGAGTGTTTCTGAGCTTTAGAACTTATAAAATATTTTTGCAAATTCAACTTTTTCTTCCACACATGTGATGTTTCAAACCTAGTTGAGGCTAAATTTCAAAGGCATGCGGCATGACTAAAGTTTATACATAGGAACAAGTAATTTATAAGGACATAAAAATAATCATTCTAATACTAAATAGACTTAAGGAAAAATTACTAACATTTAAAATCAAATTATAATGACATTGTACTGTATTTTTGACTTGGGTCGGTGGCTGTCACAAATACGTGGAAGCTTCACTTTCCTGACTGATAAAAGAAGATTAATGATATTACATGAGAGTATTATACAGAAAACAAGAGTTTTCTATATTTTTATTGGTTATTTTATTTATTTACATTTTAAATGTTGTCCCCCTTCCCGGTTTCCCCTCCACAAACCTTCCATCCCATTTCCCAGTCCCTTGCCTCTATGATTTTGCCTCTGAGGGTGCTCCTCTACCCACTCACCCATTCCCGCCTCACAGGACCACAGGACTTCACTCCCATTGATGCTAGATAAGGGGACATATGTAGCTGGAGCCATGGATCTCTTCATGTATACTCTTTGGTTGATGGTTTAGTCCTTGGTGACTCTGGGTGGTCCACTAAGTTGATATTGTTCTTCCTATGGGTTACTATCCCCTCCAGCTCCTTCAATCCATCCACTATCTCTTCTATTGGAGTCCCCAGACTAAGTCCTATGGTTCGCTGTAAGTGTCTGTATCTGCCCTAGTCAGATGCTAGTAGAACCTCTCAGGGGACAGCCATACCAGGCCCCTGTCAGCAAATGCTTCTTGGCATCAGTAGTAGTGTAAGAGGTTTGGTGTCCACAGATTGGATGGATCCTAAGGTGGGGGGCAGTCTCTGGGTGGCCTTTTCTTCAGTCTCTGCTCCAATTTTGTTCCTGGATTTCCTTTAGACAGTAAGAATTCCAGGTTAAAATTATTGAAATGGGTGAGTGGCCCCATCCCTCAACTGGGCACTATGCCTAGCTACAAGAGGTGGTCTCAACCGGTTCTATCTCCTCTTTGTTGGGTATTTCAGCTAACAAAGGGTCCTGGGAACTTGCTTCCCTGGTGTCTGGGATTTTCTAGTGTATACCCTCAGTTCCCTAGTCAGGTACAGAGCTAAATAAAGAATTCTCAACTAAGGAATCATAAATTGCTGAGAAACACCTAAAGAAATGTTCAGCATCCTTAACCATCAGGGAAATGCAATTCAAAATGATCCTGAGATTCCACCTCATACCAATCTGAATGCCTAAGTTCAAAAACTCAGGTGACAGATGATGCTGGAGATCATGGGGAGAAAGAGGAATACTCCTCCATTGCTGGTGGGATTGCAAGCTGGTAAAAACACTTTGGAACACTTTCTGCTGTGTCCTCAGAAAAATGGAAATAGTTCTACTTGAATACCCAGCTCTAAAACTTCTAGGCATATAACCAAAAGATGCTCCAACATATAACAAGGATACATGCTCAAATCTGTTTATAGCAGGCTTATTTATAATATCCAGGAGCTGGAAAGATCCCAGATGTCCTTCAACAAAGGAATGGATACAGAAAACGTGGTACATTTATAAATGGAGTACTACGCAGCTATTAAAAGCAATTACTTCATGAAATTCGCAGGCAAATGGATGGAACTAGAAAATATCCTGAGTGTGGTAACCCAGTTTTCTTTTTCTTTTTTCTTTTTGATGGAATTCCTTTTTACCCTATATTCTTTGTTTATATTCCAAATGCCTTCCCCTTTCCTGGTTCCCCCCTCACTATATGTCCCATAAGTCCTTTTCCCAGTTTTCTAAGTTCATAAGATTGATTATATTATTCAGGTTGCGTATTCCATGTCATCAGTTTTTAAACTCTCATTTTCTTTCTTTCTATTTATTAATGATTAAAAGGCAATAGAATCCTAGGAAGATTAAAGTAAAATAGTATTTAAATTTCCTTCTCCTAATAAAATCTATAAAGAGGTAGAATGAAATTTATTTTGTTTCATTTCAAATAAATTTCTCAGATTTTAGTAGGTCATTTTAATTAACACATAAAATCCTAGTTAAGGTTAAAAATAATCCTTTAAAACATTTGGAACAATGATAATGTACAGCCTAAACCTAGAAGGAGCATGGTGTTTCTGTTATATACTGTTACACAATCTGTGCAATTATATCCATAGAGATGACACTGAGCATGTATTAGCAGCCTGGGTATATCTGCTTCTGTGAAGGATTTCACACATGGCAGATTGCAAAGTGTTATTGCAGAGAGCTGTCTTATAAACCACTGCTATTATCACACAGTATCCATTGTAGTTAGGAGAATTTTCAGAGGACTGTATTTCAAGTGAGCTTCAAAAACAGAACAAAACAAACATTTAAACAGTATACTTAATATTTTAATAACTAATTTTAGTAAACATTGGACTCTAGGAATTTGTATTTTAAATGTTTTACTCCAGGCTCAAATCAAATTAAAATTCTTGAAGGAAGTTCTATGAGATTACCATCCACAGCAAATATTAAGCTATTTTAATCAATGTAAGGTTCTCATTTAAACCCAGATAGAATATTCCTCAAGAACCAATAAAAGATTATATTGTATATTTTAAATATATCTAATTAAAATCAAGCACATTCTAAAAAGTTGCCTGGAGAAATTAAGATAATTGGTTTTCATTCAGTTTAACTCCAAACAAGGTTTATAAGGGCTGTGTCAAAAAAAAATAGAGATGCATTGGTAACAGATTTTTCCCAAAGATTTTATGAAGAAATCATCAGAAAAATATTTTTTCAATAATCATCCAATTAATTTTAACAATATTCCATTCTGCCCCCTCTTGCTTCTCCACAGAATCACACTAGCGCTTTACTCCTGAGATTTGCATAACCAGTCTTTGAGTAATTAAAAAGAAAAATGGAAGATGTTTTCATTAAAATTTTAAATTCTATACATACCAAATTCTAGTTCTTCAGGACTTTTGTTTACTTGCCTCCCATGTGTTTTCAAGCAATTTAACTTCCCCCCTTGGTCTCAGAAGGCCTTGTTATGAAATAAATCCAAACTGATAAAAACTATTTGACATATGAATGGTTTGGACATCCTTGGTCAGCTGAGCAAGATTTCTAAGATAGAGCTGAAGTACATATTCTATGCTAATCAGCACTTTATAGAGAAGAGCTCCTATGTTTGCATGTGTACATATGCATATTTTCATACAAGCAATAGGGACAGTGTTCATCTATAATCAACATCATTAGTCATTAGGGAAATGCAAATCAAAACAACCCTGAGATTTCACCTCACACCAGTCAGAATGGCTAAGATTAAACACTCAGGAGACAGCAGGTGTTGGCGAGGATGTGGAGAAAAAGGATCACTCCTCCACTGCTGGTGGTATTGCAAGATGGTACAACCACTATGGAAATCATTCTGGCGGTTCCTCAGAAAATTGGGCATGACACTTCCAGAGGACCCTGTCATACCACTCCTGGGCATATACCCAGAGGATTCCCCTGCATAAAATAAAGGCACATGCTCCACTATGTTCATAGCAGCCTTATTTATAATAGCCAGAAGCTGGAAAGAACCCAGATGCCCCTCAAAGGAGGAATGGATACAGAAAATGTGGTATATTTATACAATGGAATACTACTCAGCAATTAAAAACGATGAATTCTTGAAATTTGTAGGCAAATGGTTGGAACAGGAAAATATCATCCTAAGTGAGGAAACCCAATCACAAAAGAATACACATGAAATGCAATCACTGATAAGTGGATATTAATTAGCCCAGAAGCTCTGAATAGTCAAGATACAATTAGCAAATCATATGATTCCCAAGAAGAAGGGAGGAAAGGGCCCTGGTCCTGAAAAGACTTGATCCAGTATAGTAGGGGAGTACCAGAACAGAGAAATGGGAGGTTGGTGACTGGGGAATGGGCAGAGGGAAGAGGACTTATGGGACATATGGTGATGGGGGGAACTGGGAAAGGGGAAAGCATTCGGAATGTAAACGAAGAATATAGAAAATAAAAAAATAAATTAAAAAATATAATTAATATAAAATATTGCAAAACTACTAATATCTTTATATCTATTACTTTTTTATTATTATCTAGGAACCTGATAAGATTGTGCAACCCCAAGTGGATGCTAACAATATCTGAATTTTTATGTACATTATTTTTCTCAGTACTTGGAAAACAAAGATTATTGAACTACATGAAAGTTTGTTTTTTAAAAGAAAGTGTTATCAATGTTCAGTCTACAATTCTACATTTCAAAAGAAGGTGTTGTCTAACAAGTTTCCAGTATGATACTTTATTACTTTATTCCTCTCTCTCTCTCTCTCTCTCTCTCTCTCTCTCTCTCTCTCTCTCTCCCCCTCCCTCCCTCCCTCCCTCCCTCTCTTTCTTTCTTTCTTTCTTCATTTATTTTCTATTCTTTAATTTGTTTTACAGTCCAGATTTTATCCCCTTCCTGCTCCACCCTTTTCAACTACAACTTTTTCACATTCCAACCCTCCTCCCTACCCCCCATCTGTAAGAAGATGTTCCCACCCCTACACCACCAGATCATCCCACCACCTGGGGCCACAAGTCTCTCAAGGGTTAGGTGAATCTTCTTCTATTGAGTTCAGACACAGCAGTCTTCTGCTGTACATGTGTTGGGTGCTTCATATCAGCTGGTATACGCTGCCTGGTTAGTGACTCAGCGTCTGAGAGATCTTGGGGATTCCAGGTTAGTTGAGACTGCTCCTCCTCAGCTTCTGCCAGCTTTTCCCTAATTTAACCACAGAGGTCACCAGCTTCTGTCCATAGCTTGGATATAAATATCTGCATCTGACTCTTTCAGCTGCTTGTTGAGCCTTTTGGAGGGCAGTCATGATAGGCCCCTGTGTGTAAGCACACGGTAGCATCAGTAATGCTGTCAAGCTTTGGAGCCTCCACCTGAGCTGGGTCTCAATTCAGGCCTGCCACTGGACCTCCTTTCTGCAGGCTCTTCTCCCTCTGTTTTAGTTTCTGCAGTTTTTTCAAACATGAACAATTCTGAGCTAGCTTTTGACTATGGGATGGCAACCCTATCTCTCCACTTGATGCCTTGTTTTTGTTGTTGTTGTTGTTGTTGCTGTTGTTTGTTTGTTTGTTTTACTGGAGGTAGGCTCTACATGTTCCCTCTCCCTACTGTAGGGCATTCCATCTATGGTCCCACCCTCTGAGTCTTGAAAGTCTTTAACATCCAAGGTCTCTGGTACATTCTAGAGGGTCCCTCCACCTTCTACCTTCAGAGGTTGCCTGTTTTGATTCTTTTTGCTGGTCCTCAGAACTTCAGTCCTATTACCTGCAGAATTTGATCGTGTTCCCCTTGTCCTATCCATGTCATCTTTCCCATCCAGGTCCCTTCCTTCCTCCCCACTTCTGTGATTGCTTTATTTTCCCTCCAGAGTGGGACTGAGGAATCCCCACTTGGGACCTTTGGCTTGTTAAACTTCTTGGGTTCTGTGAATTGTATCCTGGGAATTCTGTACGTTTTTGGCTAATATCCACTTATTAGTGAGTATATGCCATGCATATCATTTTGGGTCTGAGTTATCTGATTCAGGATGAAATTTTCTAGTTTCATCCATTTGCCTGCAAAACTCATGGTGTCTTAGTTCTTAATAGTTGTGTAGTATTCCACTGTGAAAATAAACCACATTTTCGGTATCCATTCTTCTGTTGTGGGACACCTGTGTTGTTCCCAGCTTCTGACTACCACAAAGAAGGCTACTATGAACACAGAGGAACATGTGCCTCTGTGGCATGGTAGAGCATCTTTTGGGGATATACCCGAGTCTAATAGCTGGATCTTCAGGTAGATCTATTTCCAATTTTCTGAAAACATCTGGATTGATTTGCAGAGTGGTATTTATAAGTCTGCAATCCCACCAGCAATGGAGGAGAGTTCCTCTCTTACCACATGCTTGCCAACATGTGCTGTCACCTGAGGTTTTGATCTTAGCCGTTTTGATTGGTATGAGACAGAATCTCTGGGTTGTTTTGATTTGCATTTCCCTGATGACCAAGGACTTTGAACCTTCCTTTAAGTGCTTCTCAGCATTTCAGATTCCTTTGTTATGAATTTTCTGTTTAGTTCTATACTGCATTTATTTGATTGGGTTCTTTGGTTTCTTGGTGGTTAGCTTCTTGAGTTTTTTTTACAGTTTGGATATAAGCCCTCTATTAGATGTAGGGTTAATGAAGACATTTTCCTAATTTGTAGGTTATTGATTTGTCCTATTGGTTATGTCCCTTGCCTTACAGAAGCTTTCCAGTTTCATGCGGTCCCATTTATTAATTCTTGATCTTAGAGCCCAAGCCATTGGAACTCTGTTTAAGAAATTTCTCTATGTACCAATTAGTTCAAGACTCTTTCCCGTTTTCTCTTCTATTAGATTCAATGTATCTGATTTTTTGTTGAGGTTCTTGATCTACTTGAACTTGAGCTTTGTTCAAGATGACAAATTAAGTTGAAGATGGAATCTTGAAAAAAATTATAATATGAAGTGAAGGAGTCAGTGACCAATTTTAAATTAAGAATATGATCATGTCTTCTCTTTTCATTCCAACTTAATAATAACAAGAATTTTGTTGTACCAACTGAAGAAATGCTACAGTTTTTGATGATGTAGATTCTGTGATTGTAATATCTTCACCTCTTTTATTCTTAAAACTTTTTGGAAGTGTTTAAAATGCATAATATGGTTCTACAAACATGGTTCTATAGATAAGGGCTGCTGTTCCTGTGGACCCAATTATGCTCCTAGCACCCTACTTTGATGGCCGACCATCACCTTTAACTTCAGCTTCCACTGTTCCTGCATGCTATTGTGCCCTATCTCTGTCCTAGAGGCACTGCACTAATTCTACATATATTTACACACACACACACACACAGTGAATGAGTAACAAAACATACAAACAAAAACAGACAAACAAACCCAAACTAGAAGTCAAAAACAAGTCTGCTACCTCCAAACCTGAACCCCTTAAAGGATAATAATGCGTGATTAGATGCCATTTAT
Organism: Apodemus agrarius; assembly: GCA_964023405.1. Lineage (NCBI taxonomy): Eukaryota > Metazoa > Chordata > Mammalia > Rodentia > Muridae > Apodemus > Apodemus agrarius. The sequence continues at coordinate 9,312,134 of OZ030021.1, forward strand.
AAAATGAATAAATGTATCACTTTTATATATGTATCATAATTTAAAAATTGACTGTCTTATAAAAAATTTTAAAAATAACTTTTATTGTTCTGGACATTGTGGTAGAGGCCTTTAATAGCAGTACTTTGAAGGCAAAGATAAACATAACTCTATGAGTCAGAAGCTAGCTCGATTTGTGATCTGAATTGCAGTCCAGTCAGATACAGAGTAAGACATTTAAAACATATCTGGGGGGCAGGGAACCAGGAAAAGGGAATGAAATGCAAATAAAAAATATATCCAATAAAAAATAAAACATATCTATTTAAAAACATCTTTCTTTAAGTTTTTCTTTCATAATTTTACGTCTAAATATAATCCTTTCCGATCACCTTAATACTTACATCTTCTTAGAGGTATCTTTCCCACATTCATGAAGTTGAAAAATTTCTGTAAGTCAAAGGACACCATCAATAGAACAAAACAACATCCTAAAGATTGGGAAAAGATCTTCACCAACCCTAAATCTGACAGAGAGTTAATGTCCAAAATATTTAAAGAACTCAAAAAGTTAGACACCAACAACCAAAAAAATAACCCAATTTAAAAGTGGGGTGCTAGGAGGCAGAGGCAGGCGGATTTCTGAGTTTGAGGCCAGCCTGGTCTATAGAGTGAGTTCCAGGACAGCCAGGGCTACAAAGAGAAACCCTTTCTTGAAAAACCAATAAATAAATAAATAAATAAATAAATAAATAAATAAATAAATAAATAGTGGGGTGCAGAGCTAAACAGAATTCTCAACAGAGGAATCTCTAATGGTAAAGAAACCTTTGTAGAAAAGTTCAACATTTTTAGTCATCAGGAAAATGCAAATTCAAACCACACTTAGATTCTATTTTATGTAGCAGTTGTGCAGCTTAGACTTTATATAAGTGCCCCAATGACTGGCCAAGACTGTCCCTAGATCTATTTCCTGACTGTCTGTGAATCCTATTCCTCTAGCTGGGCCACTGTGTCTGGCCTTAGTGAGAGAGGATGCACCTAGTCCTGCGGTGACTTGATGGAGAAGAGGAGAGGAGAATGGGAGGAGGATCTATTTGAGGGGGTACTTGGAGGAGGCAAGCTGATTTGGGGATGTAAAGTAAATAAATAAAGTGATTTAAACAATAATTATAAAAAGTGCTAATAGAAAATTCACAGATGTAATATATAAAATGAACTTTATTTAAATGAACTCATACTCAATGAATATACATTTTAGAAAAATCAAAGTAAAAAGAATATCAACAAATTATATACATTTTATTTTTAGGTAAATATAATTATTGTTCATTTATTCCTGAGGACAGAGTCCATAGACAGCAGAGAACAACTACTATCAAAGGCATGTATTTGACACCTACTGCATAGGTTATCACTCTGTGATTGAAGTTTTTAAAATTGAAAATAGGAAGGTGACTGATTTGCTTGAGTTGATTTTATAGCCAGCCACTTTGCTGAAGTTGTTTATCAGTTACAGGAGTTCTCTGGTGGAGGTTTTTGGGTCACTTAAGTATACTATCATATCATCTGCGAATAGTGATAGTTTGACTTCTTCCTTTCCGATTTGTATCCCTTTGACTTCCCTCTGTTGTCGAATTGCTCTAGCTAGTACCTCAAGTACTATATTGAAGAGATATGGTGAGAGGGGGCAGCCTTGTCTAGTTCCTGATTTTAGTGGGATTGCTTTAAGTTTTTCTCCGTTTACCTTGATGTTGGCTACTGGTCTGCTGTATATTGCTTTTACTATATTTAGATATGGGCCTTGAATTTTTGCTCTTTCCAAGACCTTTAGCATGAAAGGATGCTGAATTTTTTCAAAAGCTTTTTCTGCGTCCAATGAGATGACCATGTGGTTTTTTTCTTTGAGTTTGTTTATGTAGTGGATTACATTGATGGATTTCCGTATATTGAACCATCCCTGCATCCCTGGGATGAAGCCAACTTGATCATGGTGAATGATCGTTTTGATGTGTTCTTGGATTCAGTTGGCAAGTATTTTGTTTAGTATTTTTGCATCGATATTCATAAGAGAAATTGGCCTGTAGCTCTCTTTTTTAGTTGGATCTTTGTGTGGTTTTGGTATCAGGGTAATTGTGGCTTCATAGAATGAGTTGGGTAGTGTTCCTTCTGTTTCTATTTTGTGGAATAGTTTGAAGAGTATTGGTATCAGGACTTCGTTGAAGGTGTGATAGAATTCTGCACTAAAACCGTTTGATCCTGTGCTTTTTGTGGTTGGAAGACTGTCTATGACCCCTTCTATTTCTTTGGGGGTTAAGGGTCTGTTTAGATGACCTATTTGATCCTGGTTTAATTTTGGTATTTGGTAACTGTCTAGGAAATTGTCCATTTCCTCCAGATTCTCCGCGAAGGATAAGCAGGCCGAGAAAGAAATTAGGGAAATGACACCCTTCACAATAGCCACAAATGATATAAAGTATCTTGGAGTGATGCTAACCAAACATGTGAAAGATTTATGTGACAAAAACTTCAGGGCTCTGAAGAGGGAAATTGAGGAAGACATCAGAAAATGGGAAAATCTTCCATGCTCGTGGGTTGGCAGGAATAATATAGTCAAAAATGGCAATCTTGCCCAAAGCAATATACAGATTCAACACAATCCCCATCAAAATCCCAACTCAGTTCTTCATAGAGTTAGAAAGAGCAATTCTCAAATTCATCTGGAATAACAAAAAACCCAAGATAACTAAAACTATCATCAACAGCAAAAGAACTTCTGGGGGAATCAATATCCTGGACCTCAAGCAATATTACAGAGCAGTAGTATTAAAACTGCATGGTATTGGTTCAGTGACAGGGAGGTGGATCAATGGAATAGGATCGAAGACCCAGAACTGAACCCGCACATTTATGGCCAATTGATCTTCGACAAAGGAGCTGAAAACATCCAGTGGAAAAAAGATAGCCTTTTCAACAGATGGTGCTGGCTCAACTGGAGGTCAACATGCAGAAGAATGAGAATTGATCCACTCTTATCTCCTTGCACTAAGCTCAACTCCAAGTGGATCAAGGACCTCCACATAAAACCAGACACACTAAAACTAATAGAAAAGAAACTGGGGAAGACCCTTGAGGACATTGGCTCAGGGGAAAAATTCCTGAACAGAACACCAATTGCTTATGCTCTAAGAGCAAGAATAGACAAATGGGACCTCATAAAATTACAAAGTTTCTGTAAGGCAAAAGACACTGTCAAAAGGATAAATTGGCAACCAACAAATTGGGAAAAGATCTTCACCAACCCCACATCCGACAGAGGGCTAATATTCAATGTATAAAAAAAATCAAGAGGTTAGACTCCAGAAAACCAAATAACCCTATCCAAAAATGGGGTACAGAGCTAAACAGAGACTTTTCACCTGAAGAAATTCGGATGGCTGAGAAACACCTTAAAAAATATTCAACATCATTAGTCATTAGGGAAATGCAAATCAAAACAACCCTGAGATTTCACCTCACACCAGTCAGAATGGCTAAGATTAAAACCTCAGAAGACATCAGGTGTTGGCGAGGATGTAGAGAAAAAGGAACACTCCTCCACTGCTGGTGGGAATGCAAGCTGGTACAACCACTCTGGAAATCAGTATGGCGGTTCCTCAGAAAACTGGACGTGATACTTCCGGAGGACCTAGCCATACTACTCCTGGGAATATACCCAGAAGATTCCCCAGCATGCAATAAGGATACATGCTCCACTATGTTCATAGCAGTCTTATATATCATAGCCAGAAGCTGGAAAGAACCCAGATGTCCCTCAACAGAGGAATGGATAAAAAAATGTGGTATATATACACAATGGAGTACTATTTAGCCATTAGAAACAATGAATTCATGAAATTCTTAGAGAAATGGATGGAGCTGGAGAAAGTCATACTAAGTGAGGCTACCCAGTCTCAAAAGAATACCCATGGTATGCAGTCACTGATAAGTGGATATTAGCCTAGAAGCTTGGAACACCAAAGACATAAATCACATACCAAGTGATGTCTCACAAGAAGAAAGGAGTGGACACTGGTGCTAGAATGGACGAAAGCAACATTGTGGGGGAGTAAAAGAACAGTGACGTGGGAGGGGGTGGATGAGGGAGCAGGGGGATGGAAAAGGGCATGTGGGACCTTTGGGGGTGGGGAACCAGAAAAATGGAAATGAATTGTAAATATAGAATATATCCAATAAAAAAAGAAAATAAATGGAGTGATAGAGATATACTTATGCCCTAATTCAAAGACAGTCATATGTTTATTACTTTTTCTGGACTACCACACCAGTAAGGTTAAAGTAGGATAAAGGGGGAATAATCTGAAATTCTGTAATATGTAGCCAGCATCAAATTTACAAGGGACTTTGGATAAAATTATTTTAAAAGGTATTCATTTTATTGGGGGAAGGGGAGAAGAGGGGAGCGGAGGGGATGTGGTGAGGGAAAGGGAAAAGAAGAAAAGGGTAGAGAAGGGGAGGAAAAAGGAGGGAAGGGGAGGGGAGGGGAGGGAAGGACAAAGAAGGGGAAGGAAGAGAAGAGAAGGAAAGAAAACTGTATTGTGCATTCCTTAGATACTAGATATCTATGTATTTTTAACTAGACTCTTATATACTATCTGTATGCAAAGAAAATATATATCAACATTTATTTTTTTCACTAGAGTATTAGTTTGTAAACTATAATCAAAAACAAATCACATGGGTCTCTTGCTGTTTTCCCCCAATTTTACAATATAACACATCAAATAATGTCAAAAATAGACTTTTGTGCATGTGATAACAAATTAACATATTGGAAAATCTTGATTAGGGAAAGAATTATAATATTAGATCTTGTGGAATGTTAAACTGTTATTCTCACAACAATTAAGGGTATATGAACGATTAAAGAAATCTACCATAAGCCTAAAATTAGAAAGATTATGTAATGGTTTGTATAGACTTGGCCCAGGGAGTGGCACTATTAGCAGGTCTAGCCTTGCAGCAGTAGGTGTGCCACTGTGGTCATAGGCTTTGATAAAGTCATTCTAGCTTTCTGTAAACCAGTATTCAGTTAGCAGCCTTCAGGTGATGTAGACCTTTCAGCTCCCCCTGCACCATGGCTATGTGAATGCTGTGATGTTCCCACCTTGATGATAATGGGCTGAACCTCTGATCCTGTAAGTCATCCACAATTAAATATTGTCCTTATAAAAGTCGTCTTGGTGATGGTGTCTGTTCACAGGAGTTAAACACTAAATAAGAAGATATGAAGATAATCTTCTTCATCTCTTTTACCATATATTGCTATGATTTCTAAGACGCAGTACAAATAAACCATATCATCTGGTCTTTAGTTGTAAATGCTGCACAGGCTTTGATGAATTACGGATCATTTTTGACACATTTTATATTATGTATCATCATTCCCCTCTAATATTCCACCTCAGCCTCATTGTTTTAATCAATGCAAACTAAATAAACTCAGAAAATATGGATTGAAAACGGCACTGCTAACCCACCATGAGAAGATAAAAGACTAGTTAATGGTTTGTTGGTGCTCAGAAAATGGAGAGAGAGTTTTCCTAATGACGATAAATAAAGGAATAACACACCAGACATATTGCTTCAGTTATTTTCATGTATATATGTGATAGATGATAGATGCATGAGAAATTCATAGCTTATAAGTAGATGGTAGATTGTTAGCCAAGATTTTCTGAAGAATTAAAGTTAATAAAAGAAATACTAGTTCATGTGTTTCTGGGGCCTTAAGTATTCTTCCCTTCTGCTTTCTGAAAGGTGGAGAACAGAAGAGGAAATGGTGATAAGGTTATTTAGCCTATATTTCAGGTTGCTGGTCTGAGATTCAAGGCTAAGTTAGATGGGTGGTACTTGTGTTCCAAAATCTGAGGCCATTGTCAATAAATGATCCATTGTCTAAGAGCTTGAGAATACTGGGATTCTGAGAACTGTATCTTTCTACTGTCTACCCTCCTCCCCAGATGAGCTGTGATCACCAGCATTAGTGTGGGATATAGTATTTACACAGCTTCTCCATAGAGCCACTCACTTCCTTGAGTTATACCTCAAGTATGGGAATACACACCAGCCACCTGAACATCTCTTGCCAAGCCAACATCTAAAACTATACAATAGAAAGATGGAAAATGGTAAAATAAACATGCATATTTTAGAAATCAATATAAATGATGATGTAAGCTTAAATAAACAAACATGTCACAGAGATTGTCCAGTGAGTTCCATTGTTAATGAAATAAATAGACTGTAAAATGATAATTTAACAAACTACTAACAAAAATTCCAAAATACAATACAACGATCCTGTTATTCAACTTGTTACATTGGTGGAATTGATCAAAATGGACTGTGGTGAAATAGATTCACTGTGCTTTTCAGAGATGGAAATCAGGTTGAAGCATCTATTCTGGATGTATGGGTCTTGCTGTCTCCTCTCATAGATTTTCTCATTATTTAAATTATTTCTGTCATTGAATGGATTTTCACTTAACAGTAGAATCTCATTATACCTAATTGCAAGCAACCTGAATTTTTACCTTTCAAAATAGGCTTGTCTTTTTACCCCTGACTAATCTTCTCTAAATTTCCACTTCATTTGCAATTCTCTTTTTGGTCACTGAGGATCTCCAAAATGAAGTCCAGTTCATTATGTGCCTCATTATCGATATTACTGTGGAGCCATTATTGTCATTTACTCCAATGACCTTTGGTGTCTTGAATTCAGTCTTATTTAGAAGAACCTGGGAAATGCAACAGCCAGATGAATTGGACCACTTTCAAGGCACAGAGTAACTTTTCGCTGATAAAATCTTATCCCAAGGCTTTTGAAAGACAGATGTGATATTAGTCAAATGTTTCTCTCTTCTTCTTTCCTTAGAATTCAATGATTTAAATAACATTTCTTTCATTTTGTTTATTTAATTATCAGAGGCTTGCTGGATTTTAGTGTGTGTTTGAAGCAAAATCTAAAGAAGAGAAAAAATTAAAATTAAGATTTTTATCTCAAACTTCTGAAATATAGTAATAATCCATGTAAATTATTTTCACTATTTTTCCCAAAGTGAGAAAGTATAAAACAATATTTTCCTAACAGAATTATGACATCAAGCACCTGATAATAATTTTACAAAATTACAAAAATAGTCCTGAAATATTGCATATTTCAAAGTAAAATTTAAAATACAAAAGGAACATTGGGTTAAAATAGTTTTGAGATTTTACTATTAAAATTACAGTTATATAACTGAGTTTTGTAATATTACACATACATACATACATACACACACATATAAACTTTCAGTTTGGTTGAATTTTGGCAAACTATTCAGACTACAGGCTTTTGAACTACCATTTCTAGTGCGTTATTTATTCTAGAAGACTGCGTTCCTTGGAGATGTGAACATACTTTACTTAGGAACATTTTTCTCTAATGCCAGGAGCCAGCCCCTTGAAACTTATTTGTGGAAAAACTTTCTGTCTCGCAGTATTCCTGGATGGGAGAAAATTAAGCTTAGTGTGAATTGATTACCAAACACTGCTAATGAAATCACATGGAGATACCTTCTCCTGCTGCCTTATGAAACATTTAAAATTATTCTAGACTCATTTCATTCACTGTGTGGTGTGGTGTGTGTTCCTGTGTGTGTGTGTGTGTGTGTGTGTGTGTGCACGCTCGCGCGCGCGTGTGTGTGTGTGTATGTGTGTGTGCACGCGTGTGTGTAAAATATGTGCGCAGGAGTTTTAAGGTCACAGGATAACTTTCAGGGAAGGATCTGTTTACTCCTCCCACTATGTGAGTCTCAGGTCAAGCTCAGATTATGGGGAGTGGCAGTAAGCACTTTACCAGTGAGCTGAGCTATCTTACTTTTTACTGGATCTTATTGTACAGTTTGGATAATCATTTGAAATGTAAATAAAGAATATATCTAATGAAAAAATACTTCATTTTGTTCAAGTGATTGACAGAGCTCGGTTTCCTTCTCCACAAGCTGTTGTCATGACCATATTATTTTTGTCAGTTTATTTTATTTTATTGGATATTTTCTTTATTTACATTACAAATGTTTTCTCCTTTCCTGGTGGTGCCCCTCCTGTCCTCACCCCCAGAAACCCCCTATCCCGTCCTCTTTCCCTGCTCACCAACCCACCCTCTCCTGCTTCCCTGTCCTGACATTCCCCTACACTGGTGCACGAGCCTCCAAGGGACCAAGGGCCTCTTCTCCCATTGATGCCCATTAAGATCTTCCTCTGATACAAATGCAGCTGGAACCATGGGTCCCTCCATTTGACCCTATTTTTTTAAAGGCTTCTTATCTGATCTTACCAAGTACCTAGTGCAATTTCTCTTTCATTATTCGAGAATTCAACAACTTGAAAGTTTTGTTCGATTCATGTTATACAGAAAAGAGCAAGTTGTTGAGGTGGCTCCATAAAGAAAGGCATCTATAACGCAATATGTCGTAAGAGGAGCTGAATTCAGACCCTCGACCTCACGTGGTATCAGGAAAAAAAACGGCTCCGTCGTGTTCTACTCTGACCTCCACATTTGCACTAGGGTGCACCGTTTATACCTTCACACACATACACACACATACGCAATAATAAATGCAATTTTAAAACCAAGTTATTCTACATACATTTCTTACTGCAATCATTTTCCTCTCAAAGTCTGATGTTTTGACTAAAACTCTCATTAGTCTAACTCAAGCTATCTATGATTAAATCTGAGCCCTGAAGATGTATACACTTCTTCACAGTTTTCCTCTGTTGTGTCTTACATATTTGGTAAACAATGTGATGTTTTACTAGTAATGCCTTACATTAAGATCATATAAAGATGCTCTCTGTAGCTCCTATAATTTTCTGTTGTTTTTGTTTTCCCCTCAAAGGTTCTGTTTATTTCAGCATTTTCACTATATCAAAATATATTCTGGTGTGTTTTACACTTTACAGTTTGAGTTCACAGCAGGAAACATTTTATTAGTGGTAAAATGGCATCTAGATGTATCTGAGCCTATGTACAGAGACTCACATTACTTCTAGCTCTTTTTCACAGTGCAATCTGTAGATTATGGTGATTTGGGAGACATGGGCCCAATGAACTGAGCCACTAGAGATTGCCCACATATTAACTCACATTCAACTCTGCTGATGATTTATTGATATGGAAGGTATTCTGTAATGGTTTGCCTTCTTCTTGACTAATAATATTTTTTCAGTCTCCCAGAAATGTAAAAAAGAGCATTTAGAACTTCATGAAACATGCATAAATGTTAATTACAAATACTATTTCAGAATTAAATATGAAAATAAATAAGATAAAAATCGTGGAATGGCTGAGGTGCATAAGTGGTGCTTACCAACTGTCCTGCATCACGACTGAATTAAATTCTTTTATACTTGGTGGAAGAAGTAAACTGACCCCCACAAGTTATCTTATGATACATGCATGCACATTCACATGCATGTATGCACATACATGCATGCATACATACATATATACTCACATACATGCATACATACATGTTCATGTACATTCTTACACATGCACATAATGCAAATATACACATATAAATATATGAAAACATGAATTAATAATATATAGATAGATAGAGACAGATATATAGGTATAGATTAGATATAGGCTGGGTATAGATATAAATTTTCTGTCATGAATAGAACCCAGACAATATCAAGACATTTTAAAATATCACATATAAAGATTAAGGTTCTAACAGCTTATTTAAAAAATACTTGAAAATTTTACTGCAACCTCAATGATTGCAAGTGTATTACTTTGCTTTCCAATTTCAGTGAAAAATATTGAGAAAAGATACAATGTAGCAATATAACACATCATGGCAAAGTCACTATAGATGGGAACAAGAGCAAAACTGTGGAGTCACACTAGATCTACATCAGAAATCAAAGAGAAGTGAATAATGCTGTCCGTGTCAGAGTAGGACTTCCCACTGCAGGTAATCTCACGTGCAGTCATACTTATGGACATATTCAAAGCTGTTTTCTGGAGATGATTCTTATTTGCCAACTTGAAAATCAAGACTGACAATCACAATAAACCATTCAAAAATACAAATATAAGACATAATACTGATATATAGGAAGAATATAATCAAAACATGTTTAAAATTAAAATTTGATTTAAATAATAAAAATATACAATAATAGGAAGTTAATTTATGACCAAGATTTTTAATTTTATACTTTCAAGAGATATGAGAATAAAATACTTGTCGAAAAAATAAAGTCTAAATAAAATTGAGTAGCTGTACAAAATGGAAAAGGAATGTGAAACATTTAATGTGGAATGTGAAAAGTTACTGATCACTGAGGAGTTCCTTCGAGGAGTGATATGCATGCCAGGTAAATAATAGGCATCTCTTTCGCTTCCCAGCAGCCACCAGCTTTGAAGATATGAACGTGAAAACTGGTCACTGTAAATTACAATGTTGCTCAAAGTCAAAGCATTTCTATGTAGATTAAAAGCTTGACTACCACAAGGGATGCAATAAATGTATTGGTCCCCAGACAAAACTTATTGAGTCCAAAATTCTCCAGGTGGGGTACCTCAGCATCCTACATTTTCACAAGCAGCATCTGCAGCACTTTATGAACCTCTAAAATAACAAATGTGATTCAACTCCCATCATTTGAATAAGGAGAATGTCTCCAAATTATTCAGATTTTCATTTGTCTCTTTAAAATTTCCTACCCCTTCCCTTTTTAAAATAATTTCAATTCTAATACCTGCTATTTTATTTTAAATATTTCTCTTAGATTATGTACAAATACATAGAAACCTCCACCATTCTAAATCTGAGATAGCATTGACAAGCATTAAATTAATATCCACTTAGCAAAGTGATAGAGGAGCATGTGACTGAAGAAATAAAAGAGATGTCTTATAAAAATAACTCCAGAAAAGGTAGTTACAAGTTCAGGAATGCCTAAAAGACTCCCATCAAAGACACAGAAGAAAACAGGTATCAGGAACAGAAGATACAAATATAGAACAAAAGAAAACACATGTGTAACATCAGAGATATAAAACAGAACAGAGTTCCAGAACACTGTGAGGGAGGAAGCAAAGTCAAGAGGCAACATGAGGGAGGGACTTCAGAACAATGTAGAAAACACCCTGGAACTCATATCTAGCTATTGTGGAGAAAAACTGTGGGGGAAAAGCCTTACAGTCAGAAACTAGAAGGAAGATAATCACAGATGAGATACCTGGTAATTGTAGCAGGACGGTGACTAGAAGCAGTCTTACAGAGGACGAGTTTTGAGGCTATAATAGCATATTTACCTCGAGTTATAAAGTTGGCAGAATGACATTAGAAAGATGATCAGATTCCTATCTTAGAATTTATCAACGACTAGAGAGAAAGATTTCAAGGGTGGAGTAAATAGTTTCTTTTTTATTGAAAACAGGGTGAAAATGAAGTTTTTAGAATTTTCATATCAGAGCTTTGAATCTCTCATGCTACAGTCACCACTATTTCATTAAAATAATACATGTGGAGCCAAGGATATAGCTTGACAGGTAAAGGTACTTGCTGCCAAGCCTAATAAATTGAGTTCAATCCCCCAATGTATACATGTATGTTAAACACATATATACTCATGATGCACACACGCACAAATAAATACATATATAACCAAATAAAAACATACATATAAGGATGCAGTGATTGAGGAATCAATGATTCAGGTCAATGTACAAAAAAAGATTAAACTAGATCTCTGATTGACAAGGAAATAGATATTATCATGCTTTAGAAATTCTACTTCCAAGAAAGACATATTCCAGTAACGACTAGACAGATTCATGTATTTATGTAAGTTGTAAGTTACCTCAGTTATATTATGCACTTGCTCTGAGGTTCAGCAAATGCTCCACTCTCATTTAATTCAAGATGCATTTTCATTAAAAACAAAAAGTTTCTCTAAATTTACCTTCATATTTTCTCTTATATTTACTTTCTAAGATTATTTTTAATCGAAGCATTACCAACTGAAATTTATTTTATTTATTCTAAAATGCTTTTTTGAAATGTGACATAAAAATAAAGGTGATTATGGTCAGGAAAGCCTGTATAAGCAGCTAAGTTTACGGGTAGGCCATAATCACTAAAAAGGATTTCTATATTTTCAACATTCTTATCTTGGTCACATCGTTTGTGCACTTGTTTTCTATGTGTATTTATATGTTTTTCAGGCAGTAAAATTTGATCACTTTCAACCCCTTCTCTGACTTCTCTGAGATCGTAAACCCACTCTTACATACCCAACACTCTATCTTAAAAAAAAAATCAAATCCAATTTGTGCCACACAAAATTTCTCAGATCTGTTTTCTTCTAAGGTAACATGATTGATTTACCATGGGATGCAGCACTTTTAGAGAAAATTGACTATCTCAATACCACCAATATAAGTTTCCAGCAGCTCCTTATATAGGTGTGAGATGTGATGCCCAATTCCTCTCTTCATGATCAGATTTCATCTAGCTTTGACTTCTATAGGTCCTGTGCATACTGTCACAGCACTTTTGATTCCATATGATGTCCAGCTATCCTGCTATATCCTGAAAACATAGGTTTTTATTTATTCACTACTTCTGTCTCTTTTGCTTTTTAAACTCTCTTCCAAATGATCCCTGAGCCTTGGAAGTAGAGATGTAGTATAGATGTTCCATTTAGAAGTCAGAATTTGGCAGTCTCGTGTTCTCGACACCTTGGCAAGTTGTGTGTCTCTATATTAATCATCATCTATTGCAAATAGAAGCTTCTTTAATAAGAGTTGAGAGACACATTATTCTATAGATAACAAAAAAACCCTATTAGAAGTCTTTATATAGCATGCCCACTCAGCAGAACATTAGGAATATGTTCTTTCCTAGGGCCTTGAAAGTTTCTAGCTATAGATTTTTTGCCTGATAATCATACTGGATATTGTTTAATCTTGTGCAGTATGATCTATACCCAAACAAAAAGATATTGTTCACCTTCATGGTGTGTTTCTGTTCAAACATTGGACAAGCTGTTGTAGTTAAAAAGTGTCTAACCAAAAGCAACAAGACATCACAAAATGTTCTGTAGCCTTAACTTTAGGCCAACATTGGGGAAGTATCTTCTCAATTATAATTTCTTCATCCCACATATGTCCAGGTTTTTGTCAAGTAGGCAAAATTCTAATCATGAAAGATACACTGCTAAGCAAGTTATGGTAAATTGCAGGATTAACTGCTGGGTAAGACTGGTAATTAGTTTTCTCTTCTAATACTGTGCTTAGTATTTTCATGTACTATGAAAGCTAGCTAATAGATATTCCAAGTTATTAAAAGTTTGGTTTCTGCATGAGAAGTCATGCCTGCTACTGGGAACCTAGCCAATACTCAAAAGCAATTAAGTCATGGGTCTTTAGAAAAGAGCCTATAATCATCATTTTACTAATCTAGCATAATCCCAAACTATATTCTAAATATGTATCCTTATGCCCACAGATAGAGTCCTCACCCATCATCTATGGCATACTGCTCTTTGCAACAGATGTAGACAATTATGTAACTACAACCAATCAAAATTCAGAGTTTGGTAGCTCAGACCCAGTGGATACATTTACAAAACAACTCCTTTGAGAACACTGTAGAAGGTGAGTCAGAAAGATTAAGAGCCAGATAATGAACAAGTTTGACCCAAGATTGCGTGTCTGAGTAATATCAGATGCTACATATAAAATCTCAACAACATGATTGACTAAAGAAAGATCAAACAAGAACATCCACAACAGACAAACTAACATGAAATGGTAAAGCTCAGGAGGCCTCAGAAAATACAAAACACTACAGGCAACCAAGGAATGCTGAGAGTGAGTAAACGTGTCTTGTTCCCCAGGGAAGAACATAACAATTTGTTAACCTGCCAAATAATTATCACAGAAAGCATACATACAAGTATATGTGCACTGAGCATGCTATATATATGTATTTAAGAACATATATGTGCATACATACATATGTACATATGTATGTATGTAACAACAATGTAAAAAAGGGACATGAATTGAAAAGAGAAAGAGAAGGGTTATATTTTATACAATGGAAGTAGAGAAGAAAAAGAGAATGATGTAATTATAATATCAGAAAATAAAATGAACAGTCAGGCTGAGAAAGAAGTTAGGGAAATAACACCCTTCACAAAAGCCACAAACAACATAAAGTACCTTGGCGTAACTCTAACCAAACAAGCGAAAGATCTGTATGACAGGAACTTCAAGTCCTTGAAGAAAGAAATCAAAGAAGACCTCAGAAGATGGAAAAATATTTCTTGCTCCTGGATTGGCAGGATAAATATAGTAAAAATGGCCATCTTGCCAAAAGCAATCTACAGATTCAATGCGATCCCCATCAAAATCCCAACTCAATTCTTTGTAGATCTAGAAAGAGCAATTCTCAAATTCATCTGGAGCAACAAAAAACCCAGGATAGCTAAAATTATTCTCAACAATAAAAGGACTTCTGGGGGAATCAATATCCCTGACCTCAAGCAGTTAAAAACTACATGGTATTGGTACAGCAACAGGCAAGTAGATCAATGGAATAGGATTGAAGACCCAGAAATGAACCCACAGACTTATGGTCACTTGATCTTTGATAAAGGAGCCACAACCATCCAGTGGAAAAAAGATAGCCTTTTCAACAAATGGTGCTGGTTCAACTGGAGGTCAACATGCAGAAGAATGCGATTGACCCACTCTTATCTCCTTGTACTAAGATCAACTCCAAGTGGATCAAGGACCTCCACATAAAACCAGACACACTGAAACTAATAGAAAAGAAACTTGGGAAGACCCTGGAGGACATGGGCACAGGGAGAAAGTTCCTGAACAGAACACCAGTAGCTTATGCTCTAAGATCAAGAATTGACAAATGGAACCTCATAAAATTACAAAGTTTCTGTAAGGCAAAGGACACTGTCAGAAGGACTAAACGGCAACCAACAAAGTCAGAAAAGATCTTCACCAACCCCACATCTGACAGAGGGCTATTATCCAATATATACAAGGAATTCAAGAAGTTAGACCCCAAAGAACCAAATAACCCTATCAAAAATGGGATACAGAGCTAAACAAAGAATTTTCACCAGAAGAAATTCAGATGGCCAAGAAATACCTTAAGAAATGTTCAACATCATTAGTCATCAAGGAAATGCAAATCAAAACAACCCTGAGATTCCACCTCACACCAGTCAGAATGGCTAAGATTAAAAACTCAAGAGACAACAAGTGCTGGAGAGGATGTAGAGAAAGAGGAGCACTCCTCCACTGTTGGTCGGATTGCAAAATGGTAAAACTGCTCTGGAAATCAGTTTGGCGGTTCCTCAGAAAATTGGGCATGTCACTTCCAGAGGACCCTGGCATACCACTCCTGGGCATGTACCCAGAGGATTACCCTGTATACAATAAAGACACATGCTCCACTATGTTTATAGCAGCCTTGTTTATAATAGCCAGAAATTGGAAGGAGCCCAAATATCCCTCAAAGGAGGAATGGATACAGAAAATGTGGGATATTTATACAATGGAATACTACTCAGCAATTAAAAATAATGAATTCATGCAATTTGTAGCTAAATGGTTAGATCTGGAAAATATCATCCTAAGTGAGTTAACCCAATCACAAAAGAATACACATGAAATGCAATCACTGATAAGTGGATATTAATGAGCCCAGAAGCCCTAAATATTCAAGGCACAATTAACAAGTCAAATGATTCCCAAGAAGAAGAAAGGAGAGGACCCTGGGCCTGAAAAGATTGGATCCAGTTTTGTAAACCCAGAACAGAGAATTCGTGGTGGGGGGATGTGATTTGGGAATGGTTGTGGGGGAGAGGAATTGTGGGACGTATGGTGGCGGGGAACTGGGAAAGGGGAAAGCCTTTGGAATGTAAACATAGAATATAGAAAATAAAAATTAAAAAAAGAAAAATGTAAATGAATAACATAGGAGAAAATATAATGTAATAAGCTTCTATATACCATCAGTTAGCCCCAGTGACCACTAAGGTTTGAAATTTTGAGTCTTTCCATCAATTTCTCAATAACTTTCAAGCAAATTCTCTGTGTTATATATTACCTCATCTGGAAACAAAGATTATAGAAAATAAAAATTAAAAAAAAATGTAAGATAGTCGAGGAATGTGGATTCAGATTTCATATTCCAATGTACACACTATTACATGAATTTTTAAAGCAAGTGAACCAAATGTATTCTCAAATCAATGCCTCCCCCAAATCTATGGATTGGGTTGTAGGTAGGTTGGTTAAAATAAAGTCAGGTAATGGCTGCTACAAGTTTCCTGTGCTGTCTAGTGACAGTCTTAGCTTTTTGCTTTATTAGCTAACAGTAGACTAAGTTAATATCTTGGTCTTATCTAAAATTCAAAAGAATGCTAAGGTAGGTGCAGAGATGACTAATAAATGGCTAATGGAGGATTAAAGATAATTCTAACTAATTTTGGCTCTCAATAAACAACTTTTTAATGCTGAGATAATGAAGTTCTACTCAGGCAATCAATCCCCACAATTTTTAACTATATGGACGTTTAGAAAACTTCAAATCACAGACCTGATTTTCATTTCAATCCTATTTGTTCTTTTAGACTTTTTTAAGAGTATTTTTGTCACTCACCATAATATAAAATGGGTATTATACCTCTGAGGCATGTATTTATGGTCTTTGTTATACCCTAGGAGATATAGTTTCTGAGTATACTATTTAGTAAAAGTGGATGTTCTGTTTTAGATATTCTCTTGCCATGTTTTATTTCCACAATATATAATGTCACTGTGTGTGTGTGTGTGTGTGTGTGAGTGTGTGTGTGTGTGTTTATGTGTGTATATACAGTATAAGGACATTGTTTGCAGCCACACACAGACATACAGAGACCACAAAAGGATATTGATGTCTGTCTCTGTTTCTCTCTGCTTTATTGTTTTTAGATGGGGTCTCTCACTGATCCTCACTCTGATCATTTTGGGAGAATGGGGGCCACCACGTTTCCACAAGCTACCAGTTTCTACGTCCATACACTGGGACAGAGACATATTTCGCTATCTGATTTTTATATTAGTGTTAAGAGCTTCTTGCTTTCAGGGAAGATGATTTTACACACATGGAAATCTCCCAACCCATAACATTATATACATGCATCACCCACTCCATGAGCATTAACAAGGCATTAATATACACCCAATGGGTACCATTTAAATGTTAAGAAAATCAAACACTTGAAGGTGCACATATCATTTGGGAAACAATTTCCTTAATGAATTGAAGTTTTTACTTTTATTTTGGATGCCTAGGATCAGGCACTGAAGAATGTGCATAAAAGTTCTAAATTCTTCCTCTATTGTGTAGTATGTGAACTTGTCTCAAAATGTAGAATATGCTGTGTGTGTGCTAACAAGGAAACTTGCCTAATGTTCGCATATATGTATCTGTGATGATGTAGTCTGGAACTTTTGTTTACTTTACTCATAGGAAAAAAATGACTAAAAAATCTATAGCCCGTGGGCAAACTGATACACAAAATCCAGACACATAACTGTTTGTACAAAGGAGTTATGTGATGGGAAGACTAGCCTGACAATTCTTATAAAAAGTTTCTTTTTCTTCTATTCTAATTTCTTCCCTCTGAGCCTATAAACCATGAAATAGATTCATCTCAGCCAAGTATAGAAGAACAAAAGAGGTGACTTCTCTCACTCTTTCCAATGATATCTGAAGTTGAAAGACACAATGGTGTATGTATAAAACATTTGGCACAGTTCTTTAGATACAACAGTCAATCAGCAGTTCGAAAATTATGTGTGAATTGCAGGCTCCCCCTTTGAACTACTGTTCTAGTTTATGTCCACCCTGACATTAGCACTTTTTACATCCTGCTGACACATAGCTTAACTTCCAATTTATCTTTTATTTTAGTAAATAAACACAAACTGTGATTTTAACATTTTGCTTTTACATGGTAGAACACGGTCATAATTTCTATTTGTCAATTACGACTACATAAAGCACCTTTTTTGTTATTTTTCTTGGCTATCACTAGAACTATTTGTATACCATGTATATTGACAGATAATTCAAAAATATTAAGATTGGCTTAAATAGTCAACAAATTTCATTATTTTGTGTTACATAATTCCAAAATATTTAATTTCTATATATGCATATCATTTTGAATGCCAGCAATTAATTAATTAATTAATTAATTTTTATTTATTTATTGATGGGTTTGTGGTTGGAGAATGTGGCCATGTCACATAGGACACTAGATGTTAAAGGACAACTTGCTGGAGTTGCTTCTGTTCTTCCAATCCATAGTTCCTGTGATCCCAATTTAGGTCATGATATTTTGTAGAGAAACTGTCTTCTTAGAAAGCCATCTCACCCATTCCCAAAGCTTGGTGATTTGTGTAATATCTTTGCTACAGCCTTAAGATGGATGATTCATTAGGATTCTAAGACTGTAGGAAACTCAGAGCAGATCTTCACTCCAAATACTCTTCTTTTTTTTTTTTAATTTTCTATATTCTATGTTTACATTCCAAAGGCTTTCCCCTTTCCCAGTTCCCACCCACCATACTTCCCATAGTTCCTCTCCCCCCCCAACTATTCCCCAATCATTCCCCCTCCCCCCTCGGTTTCTTTACTAAACTGGATGCAATCTTTACTATTCTTAATGCTAAGAACATTTGCATATGCTTCGCTTTACTGTTTATAAAGGGTGCTGGCACATCCTGTAGAAGTACTGGCATTTTATTTCCAATTCCAAGATTATTGCAACAAATCTCTTTAACTTGTTCTTTAACTTTCTTTGTTTTACTGTCAAAAGGAGGTACTATAATGTGATGTTTTATCATCAAAAGGAGGCACTATAATGTGATGTAATTCTCTAAGAAAGTTAAGTTACTATTTAATCTCTAATACCATAATTGCCAATGATAATGTGTTCTATAAACCTGGCAATTTTCATGGAATTGCTTCCATGTTCATAGAAAACATAATAGATGATTAATGCATAGCTTACTGTGGAACATGGTTTGGAAATTGCTCAAATAACTTTCTGTTAATAACTTTGGTCATAATTGCTAATGGCTCATATAGCTTGCAATTGCCCCAGATCACGTTTTCTACAAACATTTAGCAAAATAATAACTAAAATGTACCTTGGCTGAACAATATTACTTATTTTAAGGAAAATATATAACCAACAGTAATTATAGTTTCTAAAAACACATTAATACGTTTTGCTTTGTTTCATATAATGAGCATTCCTTGAGAAAACCTCTTATTACCCTGTTTAAACACACACACACACACACACACACACACACACACACAAACAAACACACACACAAACACATACACATAAATATATATAATAATTTATTTATCGAAGTACAATGTATTTATTAAACCACACTACAATGTAATGACAATGCAGTCTAAAAAAATAAGACAAAAAAGAAATTTTCATGTTGCAAAACTCTACTCCACTTAACAATTTAGAGTACTTCTAAGTGGGCAAGTGCAAGATTTAGTCTTACAGTGCGCTCAGTGACTACTTGTGTCTAGTTCCTATGTGCCCTAATCCTAGGTGAATCGAATTAAAACACAAGCTTTTATTTTATTTTTTTATTTTTATTGTTTTTGATTACAGTTTATTTCTAATGAGAGACAGGAAGAAGGGTTTGGACTTGGAAGGATAGTGTTTTGAGGAGTATCAGGGAAGATTTGGGAAAGGACAAAATATGATGAAAATATATTATATGAGCAACATCAATTTTCAATAAGAAAAATACATTAAAAAAGCAAGGCCAGCATTCATAATCACAGCCTCAGAGAAATGTCAAAACTGAGGGTTTTGGAGGGGGGCAGAAATGCAAAAATAATGTCACTATTTCAACACCAAAAGTTGAGTCTCCTAATCCAATGGGATAATGTTAGTGGAGTTTAAAGTGTATTGTATAATAGCTTTACATTCTCATTCTTGACTGAACAAAAAGCCACAGAGACTTCATATTTCCTGATGTCCTTTTGCATCTCTTATTAATCTCACTGAAAATATTAGAGGTATTTACATTCAGATCCCCCCATTGGCTCTGTCTCACATCAGTGCCCACTGACATTTACCCATTGGTACTTACCCATGGCTGTATATCATAAAATATAAGTATTCTAAGGCTCCTTATCAATTTAAAATCTTGCTCTACTGGAATATTTGTGGTCATGTCCCCCTTATTTTTCTGTGAGAAGAAACACCACTATCGTGTCCTTATATGCAACTAGTGTGTCCACATTAAGCACTGTGTGACTTCTGCCTTCAATTTATGTCCATTAAGTATCCAGTACGTTTCTTAATGCTGACTCTCTGTCAGGCTAAGGGAACAAAAGGCATGGTGGTTGATCTAGGCCAAGGTATGCTGCTAAGAGATGAACTCTTCAATAGATCTAATACAATAAGCTTATTGGGGGAGCAGGGAGAGAGAAAGGCCATCTCAGAGTGGTGACATGAGAGAAATCCAGAAGTCACACTGGCAGACAGGCAGGAAGATAGTCAGATAGACAGACAGAAAGACCAAGAGACAGAATGACAGAACAAACAAAACAGGATCAGGATGGCCAGGAACTTTTTATAAGGGTGCTCCTTTTGCATATGGGAATAGCACCTTGTAACTTGGAATTGTACTTCATCTGTAGCTGCCAGTGATGACACAAGCTGCTGGCAATGAGTCTCTAAAAGTCTAAGCTGAATGATGTCTCATTTACAATAAACTGTGCTTATCAATGATTCATAATTGATAAAACTCTTAGCACCTGAGGGGCTGACCTTTCTTTTCCGTGGCTATGTCTGTGCCAATGACTATAAAAGCCTCATTTTGGGAATTTCCTCATACTGCATTTGTTACAGTCATATATTGGAAATGATATTTAATAACATAATTCATTAGATGTCTGGGTAAATACTTATATAAATATGAACAATATTTGATTATTATTATATTTTGAAAAATTATGTTGGCTGATTTGCTATATAATAAAGCAATATTTCAGTAACCATATTTAAAACAAAAATAATTAAATTTCTATTTCCAATTTTCTGAGGAAACTCCAGATTGATTTCCAGAATGATAGTACCAGTTTGTAATCTGACTAGCAATGGAGTTTTCCTCTTTCTTCACATCTTATCCAACATGTGCTGTCACCTGCATTTTTTATTTTAGTCATTCTAATTGGTGTAAGGTGGAATTTCATAGTCATTTTGATTTGCACTTCTCTAATAACTAAGTACTTTGGACACCTCCTTAAGTGCTTCTTGGCCATTCTAGATTCCTTTGTTGTGAATTCTCTGTTTAACTCTATTCCCAATTTTTTATTCGGTTGTTTGGTTTTTGGAAGTTAGCTTCTTGGTTTCTTTATATATGTTGGATATTAGCCCTCTATCTGATGTGGGTTAGTGAAGATTTTTTTCCCAATAGGTAGGTGGCTGATTTGTCCTATTGACTATGTCCTTTGTAGCCAGGCAGTGGTGGCACACGCCTTTAATCCCAGCACTCGAGAGGCAGAAGCAGGTGGATTTCTGAGTTCGAGGCCAGCCTGGTCTACAGAATGAGTTCCAGGACAACCAGGGCTATACAGAGAAACCCTGTCTCAAAAAAAAAAAAAAAAAAAGACTATGTCCTTTGCCTTACAGAAGCTTATTGTAAATTGAACTACCTGATAACCCAGATATACCACCCTTGGGCATAAACCCAAAGATGCCCCAACATATATATCAGGGACACATGCTCCCCTATGTTCATAGCAGCCTTGTTTATAATAGCCAGAAGTTAGAAAAAATCTAGATGTCTCTCAAGAAAAAAATGGGTAAAGAAAATGTGGTTCCTTATACAATGGGACTATTCAACTAATAAGAACTAGGACATCATCAGATTTGTAGGTGAATGAATGAAACTAGCAATTATCCTGAATGAGGTAACTCCGACTCAAAAGGACAGGAATGATATGTACTCACTAATAAGTGGATATTAGCCAAAAAATACAGAATACCCAGGAGTTGGTCCACAGAACTCAAGAAGGTTAACAAGCCAAAATGCTCAAGTGAAGTTGTTTCAGTCCAACTTGTGGGGAGAAGAAGGCAATCATGGGGTGCAGAGGGAGGGAGAAACCTGGGTGGGAGATAGTACTGGGAGGGAAAAGAGCGAAACATGATCAAGTATTGAAGGGGAACAGGGGAAAACCCCTAAGGGCCAGTAGAATGAATGAAAATATGCAACCTCGGGGGAGGAGAAGGGGGTCTTTTACCTCCAGTAAAAAGACAGGGCATCAAGTGGAGGGATAGGATTGCCATCCCACGGTCAAAAATTCTGCCTCAGAATTGCTCCTGACGAAAAGAACTGCAGAGACAGCTTGAAGAAGAGACTCGGTGAAAGAAAATGTCCCTAACCCTTGAGAGACTTGAGGCTCCCAGGCTGGGAGGCCTGGTCTTGCGGTTTGTGTGGGGAACATCCTCTTGGAGACAGAGGGAGGGGAAATGGGATGGGAAACTGTTGGCAGGCAAACAGGGAGGGAGATAATGACTGGACTGTGAAAAAAAAAGTAGATGGATACCAAAGGGAATGTGTCCCTGTTTGCTTCATGCTTCTTGGGTCCTGTGGGCCCCAGGCAAGTCCCACTTGGGCCAGGTATTGGGGCAGTAGTGGTGATCTCACCCGTGATCTTAGGTGTGTCAGCACTCCTCGAAGAGATTAACACAGAATTACTCCTGAATAAAGGAAATACAGAGGACAAAGGGTGGAGAAGAGACTGAAGAAAAGGCCATACCGAGACTGCCTACCTGCAGATCCATCCATTATGTAGCCACCAAGCCCAAACACTATTGCGGTTGCCAAGAAGTGCTTGCTGACTGTCATGGCTGTCTCCTGAGAAACTATGTCAGAACCTGACTGATACAGATGTGTATGCTTGCAGTCAACTATCAGACTGAGCATGGGGACCACAATGGAAGAGTTAGGGAAAGGACTGAAGAAGCTGAAGGGGAAGAACAACAATATCAATCAAACAGATACCCCTGGGATTAAACCACCAACCAAAGAGTATTCGTGGAGTGACTCATGGCTCAGCTGCATATGTAACAGAGGATGGCCTTAACTGGGCTATCAATGGGAGGGGAGGCTCTTGGTCTTGTGAAGGCTAAATGCCCCACCATAGCATATGCTAGAGTGGTGAGGCAGGAGTGGATGGGTGGGTGAGGGAGCACCCTCATAGAAGCAGGGGAGAGGGATGGGATAGGGTTTCTGTGGAGGGGAAACCTGGAAAAGGTTTGAAATGTAAACAAAATTAAATAACCAATAAAAAATAAATCTTTTTAAAAAACTTCAAGTAATAAAGAAAATAAAAGCAAACAAACAAAAAACCAGCCATCCAAACAAATAAAAAGACGTTGAGTGCCTTAGCTTTAAAATGACTGGTCCTTTTTCTCCACAAGGCATGAAAATGAAAGGTACTACCCGCTGCTTTCTAAGTATAGATATGTAAATATTTAAGTTACTTTTCCATAGGAAGTATTTCAAATTATTATTTATCTTTAGTTATCATAGAGATACCAAAGTTTGTTGAAGTTTTGTGTCTATTATTAACCTTGATCAAGCTTTCCTTGCCAAATCTGCAGCAGGATAGGAATATTTTACACCTGATTCCAAAAGTTAAATGTAGACATTTATTTAAAAAAAATGAGTAGAGAAAGTAGTTAAGTCAAAAGTATTCAAGGACTCAGGGAAGAAAATTATATTACAGAATTCTATGGACAGCAGAGGAAAGCCATCTTCCATAACAGACCTCCGCACAGTCCCAGGGAGCCTCTTACTGCCAGTCTAAGTAGTTGCTCAATTCTTTACATCTTTGATAATCCTCAAAGTGAAGGAGAGTAATAATAAATTGTTTTAAGTCTTCACTGGGGATTGTTTTCATTATTTTACAATTGCTTTGAGATGCAATATCCTAACAGAAAATCCTGAGCTATTTTTGTAGTGATCATCCACAGCTTCACAAATACATTACCTCTGCTTGCCATGTGAGTCTTTCCTGAATTCATGATGGCCTGGTGCCTATAAATATGAGGGACAAGGAGCCATGTACATGACATCTATATTGAAAGCATTTATATTTCTTACTGATATTGGACAGACCCATTTGGAAGCCATTACCCTTTTCTGCATCTATTCTTTTCTGTGAAACAAATATCGCTACTGACTTTAAAAAAAATGTTTATTCTTGCTTTTTTGCTTTCCCTCTTCCTTCTAACTTTTCTTTCTAGTTATGGTTAGAAATATGTCTTCACTTTGAAGTCTAGGAAAAAAGCAAAGGAAAGACATTATAGATGATGAAGATATGAAAGAGAGTGGTAAGAGCAAGCAAAGCCTAAAAGGAAAGTGCCAAAGGAACACCTTTTGGATATTCTGCCCAGTTCTTAGTCTGTAGTCTCCTAAACTTTTCATTTCATAGTGTGCTTGGGCAATCCAAGGTGTCTGGATGTGTTCATTCTGATGCAGATACACGTGGAGTTGAATGAAAAGTCATTTTCTTACCTCTTGATTTTTGAGTCTTCTTGCCTCTTATACAGGCCGTGTGTGAAATGTATTTTTCCCAGTGCACTTCTTGGGTAGAAAAGCCATGTGATATTTCAGTTTTGATAGCATCTTACATATGAAAGTGATTTAGATCAGGTTGATAATATGACTGCTTGAAGTGTTCAAACATGTGTTATTTAATCACTCCATTACATGTTCTCTACATTAGATTAGATCAGTGGTATTGATACATATCAAGTGAGAACACATGCATTTCCTTTGACATGACAATAACATTTTCCTCTAAAGCCAACAAATGGGCTTTCAATTGTATGCAATAGCTTTTTCCTGAATACTTGGCCCAAAATTTCTCTCATAAAACCATTAAAATAAAAATGATGAAGTGTTAATCTTCTTATACCAACCTATATGTTTCACAAATCAAATATGTTGAAACCAAATGCAAATAAAATATGTTGAAACTGTATACAAATGAAATTTGCTAAAAACTGGAATTAGATAAAGTAAAATGGTTATATCAATACCATTGATAATTTCTGTATAGTTTCATTTCCTTATAAATCACATTTGAAATTTTTAATGCTAAATAATTTTAAGAGTAGACTTCAACACGTGTTGTTGAAAGTGTGTAAATATGAAATCCATATGGTAAGCACAACTACTACAAATGACAGAAAGCCTGTTAGACAAGGAAGAAATGCAGGAACCTATTGAGCCTCTCTTGGGAAAGACTCCAGCCAAACCAGGTATTAAAGAGGGAGAGTGTATATCTCCTCACTTCCAGGAAAATGTGGAACATAAGCCAACTAAATCCATAGCCATAGAGCATGCTTCAATGGCAGCAGAAATGTGACGCAATAGAAGACACCATCTTCAGCATACTACAGTCTACCAAACCAGAGGATTTTTACTGAAACTTCCAGAAAACATAACATTCTAACACAGTAAAGCTTATCAAATATGTATGCATTTCTCTTATTTAAGAATTGGGTAGGGCCACTTACTCATCTTTAATAGAAAAACAAACAACCCAACAAAAAATAGTATTTGATACAAAGGTTGTAATTGCCTATTGTTTCATTTCAAAGAACTGCTGGTTAAACAACAGATAAAAGCAATGAAAAGAAATAAAAGCAGTTTTAGGGGAGTACTTTAGCTGAGCTACCTTGGAATTTGTGTGGATATTGCTTTCTCTGTTTTTTTTTTCCATTAAACTTTGAAATATAAATCAGGAAGAGTTTTCTTCTTCGTAAGAATTAGTTCAAATACTATATCAAACCTGAACTTACATGAAAAGTATCAGTATTTTACCTTTTAAAGAAAGTGAAAATATGTCTTTAAATAATTTAGTGGGTCATTCAAAATTAGATGCTGGTTTACATATATATATATATATATATATATATATATATATACATATATATACACATTACATTATATAAATATATGTATATAATGTATATACATTATATATATGTGTGTGTGTATATATATACACATACAAAACCCTCCTTTTACTCTGTATCTGCCTCCCCACACCTTTCTGTCTCAGTCTGTGTTTTTCTGTAGTGCATTTACCTGTGTGTATATTTGTGTGCAGCCATGAGTCCTTGTCAACAGTTTACTTCCCTATTCCCCTAGGACAGCATCTCCCAGTGAGGCTTGTGCTGGCTGGCACCCAACAGGCCAGAGTAACTCTTTTAGTTTGCTCTCTTGTATCTATGTTTACAACCAACTTAGCTGTTCAATACTAAGTAGTACTGGGGATCCAATCCCAGGTCCTCAACTTCCATAGCATACATGTCTTTCCTGCCCTCATGGTATGATTTCTATATATCAAGTAATACCACTCATTTTGCTAAATTCAGAGCTAGTGCTGAAAAGAAACAAAAGTCCTGAACCAAAGCTAAACTGAGAGGAAGAGATTTGGAGACACGTGGGAATGCTAATTTGTTTAACTTGTAAAGTATTTCTACTTTGAGTAAAAAGCCTACTATTAATAATCTTTTTTATTTTGCATTATATCCAAATAAAACACAATAGTGTGTAATGCCATGTAAATTTGTAAACCCATTTAAAAGAGTGTTAACAGCCATCATAAAGCTGTGACAGTTAATGTAACCAAAGAGAGTTCAGATAGAAAGAGCTTAAATAACACAGTTGGGCATTGTCATTTAAAATCTAGAAGTCATTTTTATAGTAAAAGAAAGACTATGCTTGTTAGAATTTCCTCTAGCCTCTGGCCAAGGGTTACCTAGCAATGGTCAGATGGCCAGGTATGAACCAGGAGCCAAGCATATAAGGGTTGTTCAGGCTTCTGTCTCTGTCTCTCTGTCTCTGTCTCTCTGTCTCTGTCTGCCTCTCTGTCTCTCTGTCTCTGTCTGCCTCTCTGTCTCTCTGTCTCTCTCTGTCTCTCTGTCTCTATTTCTGTCTCTGTCTCTCTGTCTCTGTCTCTCTCTGTCTCTCTCTCTCTCTCTCTCTCTCTCTCTCTCTCTCTCTCTCTCTCTCTCTCTCTCTTCTCTCCATCTTCTTCCTCTCTGCCCATGTGTGCCAGGCTAGCCTCTTCCCTTCTTTCTCTCTCTTCTTGCTTTTCTTCCTTCTCTGTTCCCTTTCTTTCTTTGCCTCTTCTTCAGCCTGCCTTCCAAGGTCCCAAATAAGCTTCTTTTACCCTAGGCTTGTTGTATGGCTGATTCCTCAGAGAAATGCCTCAGCATGGGTTTGCTAAGTGACCTCCTCCTATATCATGATACTGCTTTTTATAAAGGTATCTATTAAAATCTATAAACGTATCTATCAGCAAGCTAAAGGTACTTGTTTTTTTACATACAAAATATACCCTCTGAACATACATTTTATGCTGACTGTCCTTATCAATACACGTTGCTGAAGAAGACCGTCACATATCCTTAGAAGAGACTACTTAAGCCTATTTCAGCTAAAGGCAGTTAAGTGTATATTAAAATCTTTCTTTAGATTAATGAAACTGTGTCTTAATCAGACATTGAACATCTGGCTTAAAAAGCCTTAGAACTTTCTTGCAGAAAAGTGTGAAATTAGCATTTGTCATATCAACAGCTCCAACATGGAGACTTGGGCTATGCTCTGGCACAGGGACAAGAGGAGGCAGAGAGGGGAAAATGATGGGATAGCACTTTTCAGTCTAAATTAATATGAGCAATTAGAAGGCAAAAACAATGTAGATGATAAGATTTCAAACAGTGAATAGAAACAGAGAGAATAGAAAAAAATATTAAAAATAGCTGTAATTTTTCAGACCTGATGTTAGAGCGGACAATGCAGTATTAAGTGCAGTTAAATTATTTTGAACACAAAGGAAAATTGTGGGATTCTAAATTTAGTAAAAGAGAATATTAGTTTTGAATTACGTGTCTCTCTTTAAAATATAAAGTCAGATAAGCTCCTTTCTTCTCTCATTCCAAATTACATCTGAAATACTGAAAAGCCTCAATTTCACAGGTAAAACATCTCACTTTTTATTATTATTTTGAGAAATCATGGTTCCATTAAGTTAGAATGATGATTTGTTAGCTTATCTGAGATTTTAAATGTTAAATTCAGAATTATTTGTAAAACTTGATATCTTAAATTAAGAATTCCAAAACTATTCTCATACTATTTTCAATCTTGAAACAAGAAGAAATAGATATTATATATACAGAGACAGGGAGGGACTCAGACATGTCTTTACACACACACACACACACACACACATTCCCAAGATCATGATTTTAAGCACACACAATCCTAAGTAGTAGAACATAATTATAACAGAAAAAATATCTGAGGAAGAAGAACATTCTTTTGTATTTAACTAGGTTTGAATATAAATTCTAAATTTACTGGTAAATGGGATCGATGTTGTGTATAATTTTCACACTCCCCTTTTCTTTTTAATAGGTGATGAAAAAGTGAAGTACATATAAATATATCATTTCACAAAGAAACTCAAATGAATAGAATAAGAATAAAAGACACATAAAAGGTTACTTAAACAGATATGATTACTACATTCACTGAAAGTTTGAAATTGGACAAGTTTCAGGTGGTCACCTACCAACAAATCTGAACAACCCAAGCACATGTCTTAGAACTCACAAACAACATATATGGTACCTCACATCTGTGATCCCGGGGTTTCTTCAGTATAATAGGTGTCTGAGACAGCAGACATGCAAGAGGAACTATGGTGGACAAGTAAACTTCCTGGAGATAGTCCACTGTTTTACATACCTGAAATGGATGTAACTTGGGCAAGAAACTCCCATGAGTGGATGGGAGCTTGTCTTTGGATTAGTTCTTGCTACTTTTGTTCCTTCTCATGTTTGTCATTGCTATATTTCTACTGTATCTAGCATGGTATGAATGGGCATTGGAAGATCCTAGCTGCTTATAGTCTGATGTGATTGCTTCATGGGAGGCAGGCCATTCTATTGGGTAATTTTCCTGCAGATCAAATTGAAGATGAAATTTCATTAAATAATACTGTTTAAATGAATTAATGATATTATAGAATTCCTGAGTTGGTTTGATGATTTTAGGAAGTTAGATAGTTGATAAAGAAGATTTAGCAGATAATTTAGTTTGCTTTTCCACAAAGATAACAAAGATAGAACTAATAATAGAATGTGTCTCTTCTTTGTAGAAGTAGTGTGGGATGAGCACTAGAGAAGAGCACAGTGAACTTTCATGCATTACAAGCACTTAGTTGTACTTAGGGAAAGAAAATTATGTACGACATAGGTTACTGATCAAAGAAACCATATGCTGTATTTTGGGTTTGAGTTCTTCAATCTTGTAATTTAAGAGTGTAGTCAAAAATTTTTGTATGTGCTGTGAAAAGGCAGGTTATGAACAAAATAAATGGTTCTATTAATAGTATGATAAAGAATAGACAATTGGCCAGTTTAGCTAAATAAGGTTTCAAAAACAAAAGAAACAAGAAAAATGATTTGTTCCTTAATAAATTCAAACTATCATCAGCTAGTATAGGAAAAAAACTAGCTACAGTGGACTAGGCTTGCTTACATTTTGTTAATCATGACAAAAAAATTATTGCTTTAAAGTCAGGATAAATTTGTGGAACAAAAGATAGATGAGAAATGTTCAGTAAGGTGTGAGTTTGTTATAATTTCCCTTTATATAATGTTTATAATTTGTTTTTAAGGATTGTGTTCTTGTTTGTGGAGAATATGTAACTCACAGCTATGAAGTAATCTCTTTTTCTTAGGTAGAGAATTTTTGTCTCAGGTAGTACAAAAAGGCTAAGAAAAAAATTGCTGGAGCCATGCTTCATCCACAAAGTGTGTGTGTGTGTGTGTGTGTGTGTGTGTGTGTGTGTGTTCCAGTTTTGCTGGCCCCAGAGAATTGAGTTTTGATCCCTCAGAGAAAAGTCTCCTGAGTGAAAAGTTGCCATTCCACACATCCTCCTCAGTATCTGACTTGTAAAAGCTGACTTCTGGCAGAACAGCTCACCTGGAATAGTGGAGGACAAAGAGACAGAATCAAGAAAGATATGCCTCAACAACACAGAAAGGAAAAAATTGACAACTAACAGCTGTCTTCTGACATCCATCCATGTACCAAAGCAAACACATGCTCATACTCGCCCATAGCACATGTGTGTGTGTGTGTGTGTGCGCGCGTGCGCGTGCGCGCGCGCGCGCGCGCGCACACACACACACGCACACACACACAAATAGTATGAAGAAATGTTTCATAGACTACTAATTTTCAGATTATATCTATTATGCATTTTTAAAATATATTTATTTATTGTTTTACACTCCAGATATTATTCCCCCCTACCCTGCATCCACCCTCCAACTGGTTCACACTCCATACCTCCTCTCTATCCCCCGTCTCCAGGATGATGTCCCCACCCCCAACCGCGCCTGATCTCTAAATTCCCTGGAGCCTCCTGTCTTTTGAAGGTTAGGGGTATCATCTCTGATTGAACACAGACCTGGCAGTCATCTGCTGTATATGTGTTGGGGGCCTCATATCAGCTGGTGTATGCTGTCCAGTGTTTGAAAGATCTCAGATGTCCAGATTAATTGAGACTGCTGGTCCTCATACAGGGTCACCCTTTTCTCAGCTTCTTCCAGCCTTTCCCTAATTCAACCACAGGGGTCAGCAGCTTCTGTCCATTGTTTGGGTGCAAAAATCTGCATCTGACACTTTCAGCTGCTTGTTGGGTCTTCTGGACTGCTGTTATGCTAGGTACCATTTTGTGAGTGCTCCATAGCCTCAGTAACAGTGTCAGGCCTTGGGACCTCCCCCTGAGCTGGATCCCACTTTGAGCCTTTCTCTGAACCTTCTTTTCCTCTGACACCTCTACATTTCCATCCCTGTAGTTGTTTCAGATAGGAACAATTATGGGTGAGAATTTTGACTGTGGATTGGCAACCCTCTCCCTCATTTGATGACCTGTCTTCCTGCTAGAGATGGGCTCCATAAGTTCCCTCTCCCTACTGTTGGGCATTTCATCTAAAGTCCCTCTTTGAGTCCTGAGTGTCTCTCACCTCCCAAGTCTCTGGTGCATTCTGGAGCGTCCAACCTCCAGATTGCCTGTTTCCATTCTTTCTGCTGGCCCTCAGGGCTTCAGTCTTTTTCCCTCACCCAATACCAGATCAGGTTCCTCTCCCCCACCCATCCCACCTCTCTTCACTTTCCCTTTGTGTTTCCTCCCTCCCTCCCTCCCCAAAGTGATTGCTTTCTTTTCCTTCCCAAGTGGGAATGAGTCATCCTCACTTTGGCCTTCAGCTTGTTGACCTTTTTGAGTTCAATGGACTGTATCTTGGGTATTCTGTACATCAGTGAAATTAAATAAAAAATAAATAAAAGACACAGGCTAACAAACTGGGTATGTAAACAGGATCTGTCATTTGGCTGCATACAAAAAATACCCATCTGATACTATCTCAGAGTAAAGAGATAGAAAAGGTTTGTAAGCAAAAGGACTCAAGAAATAAGCTATAGAGACTATTCTAATATCTAATAAAATAGCCTTTCAACCAAAAGTTATCAAAAAAGATGGGAAATGCAAAACAAGAAAACCCTGCAATTTCACTTTATACCAATCATAATGGCTAAAGTAGAAAACTCACTTAACAGCACATTCTGGCAAGGATATGGAGAAAGAGGAACACTCTTCCATTTCTGGTGGGTGTGAAAACTTGTACAACCACTCTAGAAATCAATCTGGGATTTTCTCAGAAAATTGGAAATAGCACAACCTGAAGTCTCAGCTATACTGCTCTTGGGCATATTCCCAAAAGTTGTCTACCATATCACAAGGAAATGCGCTCAACTGTGTTCATAGCAGCTTTATTCATAAAAAGTGGAAACTTGAAACAGCCTAGATGTCCCTCAATGAAAGAAGGAATACAAAAAATGCAGAGCTGGGAAAATAAATGGAAATCTGAGGCTCCCTACACTGGAGGTAGACTCTTTGAGTTTCTTTTTGCCAATGTTGGGCATTTTGACTAACGTCATGCCCATTGAGTCTTAAGAGTCTCTCACCCCTCAGGTCTCAGGTATTTTCTAGAGGTTTCCCCATCTCCTACCTCCAAGGCTAAACATTTCCAATAATTCTCCTGGCCCTCTGGGCTTTCCTCTTGCCCCCAATACCTAATCCTATTCCTCTTTTCACCTTCTGGTCCCCTATCCCACCCAGATACTGCCGTCCCTCTGCCTCCTGTGATTATTTTCTTTCCCCTTCTAAGTAGGATTGAAGTATCCATACTTGAGCGTATCTGCTTATTAAACTTCCTATGGTCTATGGGCTGTATCCGAGGTATTCTGTATACCTCACTCAGAATGATGTTTTCTGGATCCATCTATTTGCCTACAAAATTCATGATTTCCTCATTTTTAATAGCAGAATAGTGTGGTATTATGTAAGTGAACCACATTTCTGAATAATTTCTTTCTATTTAGGGACCTCTAGGTTGTTTCCACCTTCTAGCCATTATAAATAAGGCTGCTATGAATATAGTGGAGCATGTATCATCATCTTTGGGTATATGACCAACAGTGATATGGCTGGGTCTTCAGGTAGAACTATTTCTAATTTTCTAAGGTATCACACGCTTCTCTTGAATCCCGTAATTTCACGCAGCCAAGCTGCAATCCAGACGAAGGCTGTGTGATATTTACAGGGGCTGTTCAAGGAATGCCGCTGTGGGCCTCCTTGGCTGCAGATAGAGCTGAGCTGAAATTTCTCGTGGCAAGCTGTGTGACCCTTTTTCTGACCTGTTCTTTTACTTACGAGATGTCTCTGCCAGCCAGAGGTGCGAGCATTCCAGGCGTGACAGTTCACTCAGAGTTTTATTCTTTGAACTACAGTACTGGCCATGATTTTCCTTCTAGAGATCCATTGCTTTGCTTTTAATTAGCTGTACAGTTATTACCTAGATACACTAAAGAATTAACCTCCCAACAATTTTTACTATTTGTATGGCTAGCTGGTCTTTGGCACTCTGACATGGAAACCATCAGTTAGTAAAGTTTCAAAATAAGCCTGAGAAATTCTCACAAGAAGATAAACAAAACATAGTGTAGTCTCTGACTCTTGAATTACTAATTTATTATTGACTACAGAGGGACGCGATAACCTTGGGTGTAATCTCTGACGTTCATGCCTGATTCATTTGTATTTCCTTGTGCCAGTTACTCATGGTAACCACTTTTTGTAAACATTTCACTGAATTACCAACTTGTGATGTGTATAAATGTTCCTGCCTCAGAACAGTAAAGTGCATTCAGACGCATTCAGATCTTGTGTGTGTCTGTCTGTCATTCGCCGGACCTGTACCTTCCTGCATACCAAAGACCCTGATTTCCCCACGGGAGTGTGTTCCGACTGAGTCGGTCCGTGGCAGATGGCGCCTCAGAACAGGGACATTTGGGCAGGTAAACTTTCCTTCTTTCTTTCTTTCTTTCTTTCAAGGTAACAGGCCGGATCTTGCGAGGGAGCCGCGGTCCCGCCGGTAAAGGATCACCGGTTAAGTGCAAGTAATCTGATATCATGGGGCAGACCGAGTCAAAGCAGGAACGAATGTTTTTTTCAGTGTTTATGGCTAGCAGAGAGTTAAAAGCTTCAGAAAGTACAACCAGGGAATTCTTTGAGATACTCCTTAAGCAGTTGGCTTGGGAAAATGCTAATGCTTTATGCCAAGATTTGATAAGACCTATTAGAAAGACAGAAACAGTGCAGGAGTATGTGAAAGTTTGCGTGGATGCCTCACCAGCCGTAGTCCAAGGTATGGCCTACGCTGCAGCTATGAAGGGAGGGAAACTCAGCGCCTATGTTAAAAAGACTTATGGTAAAGGAGGGAAAGCAACCTCCGGGCCCACTTGTTTTAAATGTGGGAAATCAGGACATATGCAAAAGCAATGTCCAGAGAACAATAAGAGGGACTCCAATAGAAGGGGTCCTCCCCCAGGAGCATGCCCTCGTTGCCAGAAAGGCAAGCACTGGAAAAGTGAGTGTAAGTCTAGGTTCCACAAGGATGGAACACCCCTTAATGGGGAAAAGGAGGAGGAGGAATCAAAAAACTAAATCAGGGGCAGCCTCTCAGCCCCGAACTCGAAAGAGAGGAAACTACTGTAGTTACATCAGGGAGTCCTCTGAATCCTGAGGCTCCTGAATTTACTATACATAATTTGCCTAGAGCTACTCCTGGTAGTGCTGGTTTAGATTTAGCCTCTTGTAATGATGTAATATTCTCTAGATGGGACGGTGTTTCCTTGGTCTCTACGTCTACCTTGGGAACTCTGCCACAGGGAACTGTGGGGTTAATAATTGGCCGTAGTTCAAATTGTAAAAAGAACTCAGAGAGTCTGTCTGGTGTGGTAGGTTTGACTGGCAACCTTGCTAGACCGCAGGGGTATCGAGGAGGGCTGAGTAAGGCTCTTCTCCATCTGTAAACAGCAATAACGGCGAGAGCCAAGTTTGGCTAAAATCTGATTTCGGTTACTGCAAGGGCACCTGATGTCTGGTTCTCAGAACTCAGGCTGGCTGAAAAGCAACTCTCTTAGACCCCAGCTCAATATTTCTAGACACAGAGCTGCTTGTTCTTTTTTGTTTCCCTTTTCTCTGCTCTCAGCCTGAGAACTCCAAGGTTAAACTGTTTGACTGGGCTCCTGGCTGTACCCCCCCCCGCTTTTCTTTATAGTTTCTTCTTCTAAAGAAAAACTTCCAACTGCAGCTGCAAGGTCGTTCTCCGCCAAGTTAAAACAAAAAAGAGATAAAATATTTTGAAGGCCCTCTGATAGAGAAATATGGATATGGGAATTCTGAATTTAAGTTGGTACAGTTGGTTTCTGTTCCTGACAGCTTCCCTTTCTTGGAGAAACAGCATGTGTAAAGTTGCTTCTGTTATGAGGAAGAGAGAGAGAGCCACAAGATTGCCTCTCTTCATCTACAGACAAACTTAATGTGTCCATAAATTATTATATGGCTTAATTCCTGATTCTTTAAGTCTGTCAGGTATTCTTGTGCCAGAAGGCTAAAGACCGATGCTCCAACATTTTAAAGTATAAACTGTTCAGGTGTTCAGCAGTGTCTATCATTTGGCTAAAGATAAGAGAGGTCATGCAAGGGGCGACTGAACCCCCTTCAATCTTTCTGGAAAGACTCATGGAGGCATACAGAAGGTATACTCCTGTTGACCTTACGTCTGAGGGGCAGCGAGCCTCTGTTATTATGGTTTTCATTGGGCAGTCGGCCCCGACATCAGAAAGAAATTGCAGCAGATTGAGGGATTGCAGGACTAAGGGATATGGTTAGAGAAGAAGAAGAAAAAGAAGGTAAGAAGAGCGGGAAGCTAGAGAAGGCAAAAAGGGCGGAGAGAGGCCAGAGATAGGAAAAAGATGCTAGATGCTAGAGAGACTGTTAGCTCAAGTATATTTGTGCTATGCATGGTTTTTAGAAGTGAGAGTAATGGGTATGTAGATAGAAGGTCTGTGCATGTTGAAGAGGGATTGAGGAAGTTAGAAAAGGAAGGTGCTGGGGAGCAATCCTTAACAATAGAGAAATGCATAATATTATATTACCATATAATAAAAGGCAATTTGAAATACTATTGATGGAAGATGATGATTGGGGAATTGCATTGCAAGGTTATACAGGACAAATTAAATATCATTATCCTAAACATCCTTTAATTGAATTTTATAAGGAAACAGAAATAATTTTCTCAAATAAGTGTTCTTCACAACCTTTAGAGTCTGCCTTATGTATTTTCACAGATGGCT
Organism: Apodemus agrarius; assembly: GCA_964023405.1. NCBI lineage: Eukaryota > Metazoa > Chordata > Mammalia > Rodentia > Muridae > Apodemus > Apodemus agrarius. The sequence goes on from OZ030021.1 coordinate 9,348,126, forward strand.
CCTCTAATGGGAGGTCTGTGGTTTATGTACCAGGACAAAAGCCTCTGATAGAGGAAGGTGTGCAGACTTCTGCTCAGCAAGCAGAGATAAGAGCAGTTCTACTTGCTTTTCAAAATTTTACAGAAAAATTTAATCTTTATACGGATTCAAAGTATGTGGTTAATTTGTTTCCAGCCATAGAAACAGCCTTGCTTTCAGGGCAGTCTCAAATTTTAAATTTATTACAGCAATTGCAAAATACGATTAGAAAAAGAGTAGAAAAATTTTATGTAGGACATATACGGGGTCACTCTAATTTACCAAGCCCCCTTAGTAAAGGAAATTATATGGCTGATGCATTAACTAGAGGAACAGTTATGAATGTATTAGAGGCAAAGAATAGTCATGAGCTACATCATCAAAATGCTCTTGCTTTAAGAAGGATGTTTCATATTACTAGAGAACAAGCCAGACAAATAGTCAAAGATTGTGATAATTGTCCTCAAGTTTACCACCCACAAAAAATGGGAGTAAATCCCCGAGGCCTTAAGGCATTAGCTTTATGGCAAATGGACGTTACACATATCCCTGAATTTGGAAAATTGGCTTATGTTCATGTGACAGTGGATACTTATTCTCATGTGCTGTTTGCCTCTGCTAGAAGTGGAGAAGCTGTGAAAGATGTAATTCAACATCTTGTACAAAGCTTCATGATGATGGGAAAGCCATTGAGAATTAAGACAGATAATGCTCCAGCTTATACATCTAAGGCTTTTGCCTCTTTTCTGCGAGCATGGGATATACACCATACCACAGGAATACCATATAATCCCCAAGGACAGGCAATAATTGAGAGATCTCACCAAACTTTAAAAAATCAGATTGAACGCCTGAGGGCTGCTAATAAATATTTTTCTCCCCATCATCTTTTGAATCATGCTCTTTTTGTGATAAATTATTTGAATACTGATGAACAAGGAAACTCCCCTGCTATGAAACATTGGGGAGGAATAAAAGGAGAACAACTTCCACAAGTAATGTGGAAAGACTTATTAACCGGATCCTGGAAAGGACCGGATGCTTTAATTTCCTCCGGGAGAGGATATGCTTGTGTTTTTCCACAGGATGCAGATAGTCCAATCTGGATCTCAGACAGGCTCATCCAGCCGTTTAACCAGAAGGCCTCTATCGAGGAATCAGAGGAGAAAGCAGAGACAGAAAAAGAAGAAGATGCTGAGAATGATGATGGGACTTGATCTTGCTGTTCTACGGGAGACCTCGTCTGTTCCTGAACCGTCACACGAGTCAAGGGAGGATCTGCCTACCTGGGGACAGCTGAGGAGACTCGCCCGAGAAACGCAGCAGATGATCACTAGCACCAGAAAGCAGTTATCGACAGAAAATATGTTTCTTGCTATGTTTGTTATCCTTTCAATGCAAATGTGTCCTGTGTCTGCAGTTTCATATTGGGCTTATGTACTTAGATCTTGTTTGAGCTATCCTTATAGTATACTTGCTGGAAATGATACAGATTTAATCATTACTAAATTAGGGCACTCTTATGAGGTTCACTGTTCCAAATATATTTTAACTAATTGTATTGATCATAAGTTGGTTGAATCCTATTCACGCATTGTGATATTACAAAGACCTTCCTACGTAATGCTTCCTGTAGATCTAAAGGATGAAGCTTGGTTTAACAATGAGGCTTTACAGGTAGTTACAAGAATTAGTGAGCTTATCAGGCCAAAGCGTTTTGTAGCAACTTTAATGTTAGGTATCAGTGCCTTGATAGCTATTGTGACTTCACTTACAGTTTCATCAGTTGCTTTAGTCTCAGAAATGAAGACTGCACACTTTGTTAATGATTTGAGTAAGAATGTTTCTTTGGCACTGGTAAAACAAGAGTCTATAGATAAGAAATTAGAAACAAAAATTGATGCTTTAGAGGATGTAGTTCTGGAGTTAGGACAAGAGATACAAAATATTAAGGTTCAGCTTTCCACCAGATGTCATGCCAGCTTTCGATACATATGCGTAACGCCATTAATCTATGACAAGCAACATAATTGGACTCTTACTAAAAATCATTTGTTGGGAATTTGGAAAGATAATAATATCTCTCATGATATGTCTCAATTAAAAGCTCAAATTGCGGTTATGAGTAAAGCACAAGATGGATCGGTTAACTTAGAGGATTTGGCTCAGGCCTTTAGTTCTGGTTTGAAGTCTCTGTATCCTGTAACTTGGTTACATTGGATTGTTGTCGTCGCCGTGGCTGCAGGGGTAATCTTTCTTTTTCTTCTTATCCTTCCAATAATTTTCAAACTAGTCTTCTCCTCCATTTCTGCTGCCAAAAGAGATATTCATGAGCTCAAATTATAAAATACAAAAGCGGGAGATATCACGTCGCATTTCTTGAACCCCGTAGTTTCAGGCAGCCAAGCTGCAATCCAGGCAGAGGCCGCGTGATATTTACTGGGGCTGTTCAAGGAATGCCGCTGTGGGCCTCCTTGGCTGCAGATAGAGCTGAGCTGAAATTTCTCGTGGCAAGCTGTGTAACCCTTTATCTGACCTGTTCTTTTACTTACGAGATGTCTCTGCCAGCCAGAGGTGCGAGCATTCCAGGCGTGACAGTTCACTCAGAGTTTATTCTTTGAACTACAGTACTGGCCATGAATCTTCTAGAGATCCATTGCTTTGCTTTTAATTAGCTGTACAGTTATTACCTAGATACATTAAAGAATTAACCTCCCAACAATTTTTACTATCTGTATGGCTAGCTGGTCTTTGGCACTCTGACATGGAAACCTTCAGTTAGTAAAGTTTTCAAAATAAGCCTGAGAAATTCTCACAAGAAGATAAACAAAACATAGTGTAGTCTCTGACTCTTGAATTACTAATTTATTATTGACTACAGAGGGACGCGATAACCTTGGGTGTAATCTCTGACGTTCATGCCTGATTCATTTGTATTTCCTTGTGCCAGTTACTCATGGTAACCACTTTTTGTAAACATTTCACTGAATTACCAACTTGTGATGTGTATAAATGTTCCTGCCTCAGAACAGTAAAGTACATTCAGACGCATTCAGATCTTGTGTGTGTCTGTCTGTCATTCGCCGGACCTGTACCTTCCTGCATACCAAAGACCCTGATTTCCCCACGGGTGTGATGCTCCGACTTAGTCGGTCCGTGGCACTAAGGAACTGCCAGATTGATGTCCAGAGTGGTTGTACCAGTTTGCAATCCCACCAGCAAAGGAAGCATATTATTCTTTCTCCATATCCTCTCCAGCATAACATGTGCTGTCATTTTCATTGAGGATTTGATTTTAACCACTCTGATTTCTGTAATGTAGAATCTCAGGATTATTTTATCTATCTATCTATCTATCTATCTATCTATCTATCTATCTATCTATGCATTTCCCTGATGGCTTAGGACTTTGAGCATTTTTTTTCTGAATGAAGGAACCATTTGTTTACTGTTGAATGGGAAGTGGCAAAACCACCCTCCCAAAAGAAAGAAAATCTCAGCTGTCAGAGCATCTAAGTGTAAAGTCACCCAGGAGCCAGAGGTGGTAGCTCCCAATTGGACTTACAGAAGAATCAGGCAGGATTCCTCAAGCACAGAGACTCTTGTTTTCAGAAATTCCTTGTACCTGGCCTCACAAGGCATTTGGGACTGTGAAGTAGTTACTAGGGAAGAGGCAAAAGCAAGGGAACAAGAAACAGGATCAGCCCAGGCACTCTATGTTCACTCTGACTCTCCATTCCATACAGGAAGCTGTAGAACATATCTTTAAATGCTTATCAGCCATTAGATATTCTTCTGGTGTGAATTCTGTTTAGCTCTGTACCCCATTTTTTAAATTGACTTATTTGGTTTTTGGAAGTGAACTTCTTGAGGTCTTTATATATTTTGGATATTGCTGTCTATTGGATGTAGGTTTAGTGAAGATTATTTTCTCAATTTGTAGGATGAGATGTTGCCCTATTAATGATATCTTTTGCCTTACAGAAGCCTTTCAGTTGAATTAGGCCCCTTTATAAATTCTTGATTTTAAAGCCTTTTCTGTTGGAGTTCTGTTTAGGAAATTTCCCCCTGTGCCAATGAGTTTGAGGCTCTTTTCTACTTACACTTCTATTAGATTTGGTATATCTGCTTTTTTTGTTGAGGTTCTTGATCCACTTTAACTTGAATTTTGTGTATGGTAATAAATATGGATCTATTTTCATTTTTCGACATACAGACTGACAGACCATCACTATTTGTTGATGGAGCTTTCTTTTTGTTCACTGTATGTTTTGGCTTCTTTGTTAAAGATAAAGTTACTGTAGGTGTGTGAGTTTATTTCTGGTCTTTGATTCTGTTTCACTGATGGACCTGCCTGTCTCTGTCTCTGTTCTTTATCACTGTTTTTCTGTAGTGGAACTTTAGGTCAAGAATAGTGATTTCCCCAGAAGATCTTTTATTGTTGAGAATTGTTTTGGCTGTACTGGATTTTTGGTTTTCCATATAAAGTTGAGAATTGCTCTAGTATGTTTGTGAAGAATTGTGTTGAGACAGGCATTGGTGGCAGAGGCAGGTGGATCTGAGTTCGAAATCAGCCTGATCTACAGAGTGAGTTCCAGGACAGCCAGGGCTACACAGAGAAACCCTGTCTTGAAAAACCAAAAAAAAATTGTCTTGAAATTTTGATGGGGATTGCATTGAATCTGTAGATTGCTTTGCTAAAATGACCTTTCTCACTATGTTAACCTTACTAATTCATGAGCATGGGAGACCTTCATATCTTCTGAGGTTCTTTGATTTCATTCTTCAAGCAGTGGAAATCCTTGTCAAACAGATATTTCTCTTGCTTGGTAAGAGTTACACCAAGATATATTATTTGTGGCTGTTAGGGTGTTGTTTCCCTAATTTCTTTCTCAATTTCTTTGTTGTTTGTATAAAGGAAGGTTACTGATTTGTTTGAGTTAATTTTATATCCTGCCACTTTGTTGAAGTTGTTTATCAGCTGTAGTGATTCTCTTGGTATTTTGGGGGTCACTTATATATACTATCATATCCACTTAGACTTCTTCCTTTTTTTGTCTAATTGATCTAGGTATAGCTTCAAGTAGTATTTTGAATAGATAGGGAGAGAGTGGGCAATATTGTCCTGTCTGTGATTTTAGTGGGATTATTCCTAGATTTTGTCCATTTAATTTGATGTCGGCTGTTGGTTTGCCATATATTACTTTCAATATGTTTAGGCATGTGCCATGACTTCCTAATCTCTCCAGATTTTTAACTAGAAGGAGTGAATGAGATGATCATGTGACTTTTTTTTCTGTGAGAAAGTTTATATAGTATATTATGTTAGTAAATTTAGCCATCCCTGTATTCTTGAGATGAGGCCTATTTGATCATGGTGAATGATGGTTTTGACATGCTCTTGGATTCAGTTTGACAGAATTTTATTGAGAAATTTTGCATTGATACTGATAAGTGAAATTGGTCTGAAGGTCTATTTCTTTGTTGCATCTTAGTTCTTTGTGTGGTTTAGGTATGGCAGTAACTGTGGTTTCATAGAATTAATTAGGAAGTGTTCCTTCTGTTTCTATTTTATGACATAATTTGAGGAATATTGGCATTAGTTTTTTTTATTTTTTATTTTTTTTTTTAGATTTGGGAGAATTTTGCACTAAATCTACCTGGTTCTAGGCAGACTTTGGCTGGGAGGATTTTAATGACTACTATTTCCTTAGGGATTATAGGACTGCTTAGATAGTGTATCTGAGCTTGATTTAACTTTGGTATATGATATCTGTCTCAATTCACCCATTTTGTCTAGATTTTCCAGTTTTATTGAGTATAGACTTGTGTAGTGGATCCGGTGAATTTTTATTTATTTCCCTCAGTTACTATTGTTATGTCTCCCTTTTCAGTTTTGATTTTGTTAATTTGGACACTGTCTCTGTGCCCTTTAATTTGTTTGGCTAAGGGTTTATCTATCTTATTGATTTTCTCAGAGAACCAGTTCTTGGTTTTGTTGATTCTATGTATTGTTCTCTTTGTTTCTAATTGGTTGATTTCAGCTCTGAGTCTGTTTTCTGTCTTCTACCCCCCCCCCTTGGATATTTTTGCTTCTTTCTGTTCTAGAGATTTCAAGTTTGCTGTTAAGTTGCTAGCATAAGATCACTCCAATATATTTATATAGCTACTCATTTTATGCATTATTTTTGTAACAGTGCTTTAATTTTGTCTCATAAATGTGGGTATTGTGTCTTCATTTTCAATGAATTCTATAGTATTTCATTTCTTTATTTTTTTTTCATGACCAAGTTTCCATTGCATATAGAGATCTTCAGTTTCTACGAGTACATGGGATTTTTGTTGTCTTTCTTTTTATTGGAATCCAGCATTAGTCCAGTGTGAACTAAGAGAGTGCATGGGATTATTTCAGTATTTTTGCATCTATTGATGATTGTGTGTAATTATATGGTCGGTTTTGGAGAAGGTTCCATGAGGTTCTGGTTAGAAGGTATATTCTTTTGTTTTATAGTGAAACATTCTATGGAAGTCTGTCAAATCCCGTTGGCTTGGATGTCTCTGACTGGAGCCAGCCTCTTTGGAAGCACATTGAGCTTTGTCAACTATGAGGGATTCTACCTGTTTGCCTGTGTTTTCCTGTATTTCTTTAAGGGAATTCTTTTTATCCTCTTGAAGAACTCTATCACCTTCATGAGTTGGTGTTTTAGTTTACAATCTTGCTTTTCAGAAGTGTTAGGGTATCCAGGGTTTGCTGTGGTAAAAGAACTGGTTTGTGATGGCTCCCAATTGCATGATCTACCTTTATGTTCTTGTGCTTGTCTCTTACCGTCTGATTATCTTTTGTGTTAACTGGCTTAGATGACTCTGACTGGAGTCAGCTTCTTTCGAAATACATAGAGCTTTGTCACCTGGCCTAGAGCCAGTCTCCTGTGAGGGAAGCAGTGCTGTTTTGGAGAATGGAGTGGGGTGGGGTGGGGCTGATGTTTCTCTGGTTAGAAAAGACCTTTTGTTTCACTGATTAGGGCAGACCTCCTGTTTTCCTGGTTATTGCAGACCTCTTAGGAAGCATGAAGGTTGTGTCACTGGTTACTGGACACCTCCTAGCAGATAGGCAGACTGTGGAGTATAGAAGGGTGTCGAGCCACTGATCTGCCCCAGGTAGAAAAGCAGACCAGAAGCAAGATGGAACTTGCCAAGGCAGGTAGGTCCCAAGTTTGCTGGGCTCTGTGGGTGTTCCAGGTGGCATAGGTATTTGGGTGGGATCTCACCTGTGCCTCCTAAATACATCCTGGGATACATACAAGCTGTAGAGTGTGGGAGGGCATTAGGACCACTGATTTTGCCAGGGTGGAGACGTAGACCAGAAGACAATCCTAGACATTATAACGACATTCTATTTGCAGACTGGAACCTAGCATAACTGTTCTCTGAGAGGCTCTACCCAGCAGCCGACTGAAACAGAGGCATATACCAATGTCCAAACATTGGAAGATGGTTGGAGTCTCTTATAGAAGAGTTGAGGGAAGGATTAAAGACCCTGAAGGAAATGGGAACCCCATAAGAGAACCAATAGAGTCAACTGAAATGGACATCACGGAGTTTTCAGAGACTGAACAAGCAACTGAATATCATACTGGGCTGGAATTAGATACCCCACTCCCAGCACATATGAACAAAACCTGGATCTTTTTTCTCCATGTGGGCCCCCAACAGTTGGAGGGAAGGCTCTCCTTAAAGCTATAGCCTGACTGTGCTATCTCTTCCCTAACAGGGCTGCCAATGTTTGGCCTCAGTGAGAATGTGGCTATTCTGGCAGTGACTTGACACATCAGGTTGAAGGATACATGGTGAGGGCAGTGGCATGTCATCTTAGAGGAGAAGAGGAAAAGAGTTGGGGGAGGGTGTCTTGGAGGGGATACATGGAGAGGGAAAGTATTTGGCATGCAAATAAGCATAAATATATTTAAAATATATAAAAATGTAAAAATGAATAAAGAAAAAGTGGTAGGCTGGGGTGGTGTCTATAAGACATGGTTGCTAGTGTCTAATATCCTCATACAGCTCTTGCATACATGCATGTGCTGCATCTTCTTCTTCCTCTCATAGCAACCATTTTCCTAGCAGGCAATGGGCTTTGTTACTAGCTTTTTTGGCTCCAAGGTCAAACCAGCACACTTAAAGATAAGTTCCTTTCTGTTATAAATGAATACTTTATCTCTGCACATAAAGAATCAGCAATAGCTGTACTGTGGTGATTAAATGAACTATAGGATGTTTTATAGTGTACAGTGGAATAATCATCCAAATGTTACTAACTGAAGGATAAAGAAAATACTGAAAATAACAGACAGGCTCATGCAACATGAAGAGGTGTTGAGACCTCTCCAGAATTGCCAGAAGCCAGCTTTAAAATCAGCTATACCTTTGAGTTTCCTAAAATATATAATCTGTATTGGCCATATCAGCTTGTGATCAAAAGTTATTATAATATCATAAACTTCTTAATAGAATGTTGGCTTTATGCTTGGGAACTACAATTGCTGGAAAGAAAAATTCTCATTAAAAATTATAATTCACAGGAACACAGTTCTACTGGGCATTGTAAAGTTTCAGTATTGCTCAGTAACAACTCAGTATTTCTCAACCCCAGTGTAGATTAGGGCTATTTTTCTACATTCAGTGCTTTGGGTTTAGAAGATTTTCTGACTACAGGTGCATGCTTGCCAGAGGTTGACATTAGAAGAGGCACATGCTTCTCTCTGTTTTCCTAAACTTCTGAAGTTACTATGAGAAAATCATTCATGATTTATCGTGAGCTGGAAGAATGACAGACATAACAAGCAAAAAACCTGCAGTCCGATTGTTATATAGCTGCTTCTAACCTCCTATGAAAGAAATAAGCTTAGGACTCACACACAATGAGTTCCAAACCTTCTTATCAACCATTAGTGTCAATCAACGGTTGAGACAGCATGACCTATGATCCTTGAAGGGTATTATCACAAAACTAACAAGTATTGCAGGTAACCACCCTGATAGCTACATTAAATATTTCAGATAATTTGCAAAATATAACTAGCTGGATTTCTGTAATGTCCAAATATTTTTCATTATTTTCAGGTATTGAGAAACATGTTTATCACCAATAACAATGAAGTGAATTTTAACACAGGCTCTATAATTCACCATGCTAATTAATGATATGTGTTCTAAAAATGTATAGACGATAATAGGAGATGATCTTGGACAAAGAGAGACTGTAGTAAAATCCTGTAAACTCTAATGCTGTCATCCTTGAGATTTAACCATGTGCAACATATTATTTTTAAAAATGTAGTACACATATTTTATCTTCTCTAAAACTATGACTACCATGATGTGGAAATAAAACAAATAATATGTCAAAACTCTAGATATGCCATCAACTATGGGATCTGCAATCCACTAATCCACTGGCAGTTTTAATAAAACAGGGTCTTGAGAAATACCAGTGACTCACTGATCTGCAAGGGAGATGTAGAAAGGAGTGAGGGAGACAGAAGTAGTAGTGAGGCAGGAGAGAAAAAGAGGAAACACATATTGCAAACATATGTAAAATTTCAAACAAAATCAACCAACCAACCAACACACAAAAACCAGAAATTAAAACAAAAGTAAAGCAGTGGTAGCATTTTTAAATTTGTGTTAGCAAATGAAGGCCAGAAACACTAGGATCGAGGAACTTTGACACAGCTGACTCCTCAATAGGTGAACTATGACTGCCCAGTGAGAGAGAAAGCTTATTTCTTCAGTCTCATTATTGGTTAATGAATTATTTGACAGATTTAGAAGGGAGGCAGAGGAATAGAGAGAATTAAGATATTTGCTGTGGATTTAGAGAACACACTCATTATTACAAATTTTCTCACTAATTGAAATGAAGACAAAAATGTGCATTGTTTCATATAATTGTAATGCATAATTACTATTAGTTTGTAGATTGGTGAAATATATATCTCTCTATATAGATATATAGATATATAGATATATATGTACAAAATCCCCCCTAGAATTACATACTTTCATATCTATAACTATTTTATACAATATAAAATATGTTAAGTATAATTTACTTAGTGGAAATAAATCACTTTCAAAAAAGGTGCTGGTATAATAATTAAGAAAGAAGAACTCAGAAGATATCCTTATCTCTATTTTCTGTCCAGTAATTTCCATTTTGATCCAGATGATATGTGAAAATTCATAACTTCCCACTATGCTTTTTTTGTTTACATATTTTTGTCAAAACTCTTATTTTCTTTGGATAATATAAAATAAATGAATTATAATTGCAAATTATCTAAAACATTTCTCATAGTTTTCTGAAGAAAGATGAAGATAAACCTAAAAAAATTAATATAGAAAATCTTACAAGAAAAAAAGAATAGAATTTAAATAACAAATTCTACTTTGCAGAAATCATTGTCAAAGTAATGGCCAACAAATATTGTTTATTATATGTGTTTTCTTGCATTATTATTCAAATGACAAATTATACCAAAATTCCTCTAGTTAGTTGAATTTGTAAAGTTTGAGATGCTCTTCTGTATTTTTGTATATGATGAGCACATTAATCACCATGCCAATGTTAATGGTACATATAACATAAGATAAAAGACATACAATGTGAGATTCAGACAGAGCTGAAAAGCAAGGAATGGATCAAGCAGAGAAGCCACAAGGCAAACACCAACAAGCGTTGGAATCCACCTGATTCCTGAGACAAAATACTGAACTTCCAGTGATGCATTTGATATACTCCAGTCATATGATAATTAAGAAAAACATACTTTGTTCGCACACTAAGCTAACTTGATTACAAACTACTTTCAATATGAGTCAGACTTTACACCATGTAGCATTGTCTGGTGATTCTTCTTATCAGATATAATTAATAATAGTAATAGTAATGATAGTGAAAGTAAAACTAACAATAATCCATCACACAGATTGTAGAGGTGGATAAACGTTTATGAAGCAAACACATATGTTGCAAAGACAGGCTTATGTGGTCAACCTCATTTGCACAGTAAATTGAAACACAGCTGGGCTGTGTTTTTACAGATTCTAAAAAGTAACTAACAAAAGTCTTAGTTTAAAGTTAAAAGAATGCTGATTTCTCCTATTGGCTATGTCTCTTTGCCTTACAGAAGCTTTCACATTTCATGAGGTCCCATTATCAATTACTAATCTTAGAGTTTGAGTCTGTTTAGGAAATTTCCTCCTGTGCCAATGATTTCCAGGTTCTTTCCCGGTTTCTTTTCTATCAGATTCAGTGTTCTTGGTTTTATGTTGAGGTGCTTGATACATTTGAACTTGAGCTTTGTGCAAGGTTACAAATATGGATCTCTTCTTATTTTTCTACATGCAGATTTCCAGTTACCCCAGCACCATTTATGAAAAATACCTTTTTTCCCCATTGTATACTTTGGCTTCTTTTTCAAAAATCAAGTGTCTGTAATTGTGGGGTTCTATTTCTGGTCCTCAATTCTCTTCCATTGATCAACCTGTTTGACTCTCTACCAATACCATGCAGTTTTTATCACTATTGCTCTGTAGTATAGTTCAAGATCAGCCATGATGATTCCCCCAGAAGTACCTTTATTTTTCTTTTCTTTTTCTTGGATATTTTCTTTATTTACATCTCACATGTCTTCCCCTTTCCAAGTCTCCCCATTAGAAATCCCCAATTACATCCCTCTTTCCCTGCCTCTATGAGGATGTACCCCACCCACCTACCCAAACTCCTGTTTTCCTGCCCTGGCATTCCCCTACAATGAGCATCAAACACCCTCTGGCCCAAGGGCCTGCCCTCCCACTTATGCCTAACAAGACCATCATCTGCCACATATGCACATATGCGGCCAGTGCCCTGGGTCCCTCCATGTGTCTTCTTTGGTTGACTGTGCAGTCCATGGGAGCTCCAGGGGTGGGGAGTCTGGCAAGTTGACACTGTTGCTCCCTCCATGGGGCTGCAAACCCCCTCATATCCTTCAGTTCTTTCTCCAACACCTCCATCAGGGACCCCCGGCGCTCAGTCTAATGGCTGGCAGCAAGCAATTGCCTCTGTATTTGTCAGGCTCTGGAAGAACCTCTCAGGAAATAGCCATACAATACCAGATTTCCATCAGCAAGCACTTCCCAGCATCCACAATAGCATCCAGGTTTGGTGGCTGTATATGGAATAGATCCCCAGGTGGGGCAGTCTCTGGATAGCCTTTCCTTCAAATTACTTTCATGATTCTGTGTTTTTTTACTTTTCCAGATGAATTTGATAATTGCTTTTTCCAACTGGCAAGCTGAAGATTGGGGAAAAGCCTTCACTAAGATCCCCTTAGAGGGCTAATATCCAAAATATATAAAGAACTCAAGGAGCTAACCATTAAGAAACCAAACAACCCAATCAAAATATGTGATATAGAACTAAACAGAGAATTCAGAATAGAGGAATCTCGACTGGCTGAGAAACACTTAAAGAAACATTCAAAGTTCTTAGTCATTAGGGAAATGCAAATCAAAACAACCCTGAGATTCCACATTACACCAATCAGAATATCTAAGATAAAAAATTCAGGTGAAATTGCAAAGTGGTAAAACCACTCTGTTAATCAATCTGGAGATTCCTCAGATAATTGAAAATAGATATACCTGATGACCCAGCTATACTACTCTTGAGCATATACCCAAAAGATGCCCTACCATGCCACAGGGGCACATGTTCCACTATGTTCATAGTGGCATTATTTGTGATAGCCAGAAGCTGGAAACAACCCAGATGTCCCACAATAGAAGAATGGATATAGAAAATGTGGTTCATTTACACAATAGAATACTACTCAGCCATTAAGAATGAGGTCATCATGAGATTTGCACGTACATGAAACTAGAAAATATTATCCTGAGTGAGATAACTCAGACCCAAAAGGATATGCATGCTAAATACTCACTAATAAGTGGATAGTAGCCAAAAAAGTACAGAATACCCAGGATACAATCCACAGAAAGAAGGCTAATAAGTAAGTCAGAGGGCCCAAGTGAGGATGCTGAAATCCCACTTGGGAATGAGAAGAAAGCAATCACAGGGAGCAGAAGAAGGAAAGGACCTGGGTGGGAGAGAACATGAGGAGGGCAAAGGGGGAACTTGATCAGGTATTAGGGAAGGAACAGTGGAGAAGGTCAGTAGAATAAATTTGGAAATATGTAATATTTACTCAATATGCAGTATGCCTCAGGGAGGCAGGAGGTGGGTGTCCTGAATGTACCAAAGACCTAGGAGGTGAGAGACTCTCTGGACTCAAAGGGAGAGACCTTAGATCAAATGCCTAACAGTAGAGACAGGGAACTTCTAGAGCCATTTTACCTCGAGTAAAATGATGGCATCAAAAGGAGGTATGCCATCCCACAAACACTCTGTCTCAAAATTGTTCCTGTCTGAAAGAACTGTAGCAATAAAAATGAAGAAGAATCTCGGAAAAAGGAGATCTAGCGACAGGCCCAGATTGAGATTCAGCTCAGGGTGAAACCCCAAGGCCTGACACTGTTACTGAAGCCATGGTGTGCTTACAAACAGGGACCTATCATGTCTGTCCTCCAAAAGGCCCAACAAGCAGCTGAAAAGAGTCAGATGCAGATCTGTACATCCAACTAATGGACAGAAGCTGCTGACCCCTGTGGTTGTATTAAGGAAATGCTGGAAGAAGCTGAGGAGGAGGGTAACCCCATAAGAAGACTGGCAGTCTCAACTAACCCTGATCCCTGGGATCTCTCAGACATTGAACCAGGCAGCATACACTAGCTGATATGAGGCAAACAACACATGATATAGCAGCTGTCTGATGGGTACGGACTCAGTCAGAGAAGATGCTCCTAACCCTTGAGAGACTTGGAGCCCCAGGGAGACAGGAGGTCTGGTGGTGTGGTGGAGTGTGGGGACATCCTCTTGGAGACCAGGATGTGGGAGTAGAGGAGGTGTGGAATGTGGAAAAGTTGGAGGGTAGAGCAGGAAGGGATAAATTCTGGACTATAATAATTGATTAAGGAATAAATATAAAAAAATAGAAAAGCAAATGAAAGTTTATAGAAACACCTTCCATCTTTTAAAAAGATATATTTATATGTTTATTGTGTTCTCTGTGCATATATACAAGCTAGCTGCAGGATGTATACAAAGTTCACAGGTCAACTTGCAGAAGGCTGTTCTTTCATTCCATGTTAGCTGCAGGGATCCAACTAAGCCCTGTAGCTTTCTGCAATCACCTTTACTCCATGAGAAGTCTTCCCACTTCTTTTCACCCTTTGGTGTGGTTGCTGCTCTACTATGAGGTTTCTGTATTTGATCCTATGAAAGTTTATATTATGTCCTATGAATCTGTATTTTTTACATTTTGATGTTTATTTCCATAAAGATTATATGATTAGCCAGATTTTTTTCACAAATGGGGCCTTTTACTTGTCACTATTAAAAAATCGTGATTCTAAACCAACTCTTGAACTAGTGTTCATAGCTATCAGCTCGTTCAAACTTGGCACCTGTCTTGTCACCATTTGTTTTCCCAGAACTACCACCTTCACCATAGGGCTTCATGAGCTTTCCCAATTCAAACTTGGGTTCTTTCAGCATTTTTTCTTTTCTAACAAAGACATCATGAAGAAGATAAATGGACTGAAAAGCCTTTTCTGTGTCTTTCCCAATGCTGTCTGGATTCAGTTTATTAACTTTGTTCAAGCCATTTGTCTGCACTTCTTGGGTCATAATTTCCATCATCTTTCTTCTGGATCTGGCGGACCTACTGGTGCTGCACATAGGATGTCTTTCTTTTCTGGTTGTTGGTTTTTTTGTGTGTGAAACCAACACAGATAAGTTGGAGCAAATACCCATCTGTTGTTTTGATATAATTCACAGACCATATGAATCTCAAGAAGAAAGAAGACCAGTGGCGTGTCATCTTCTTAGCGTCGAAGAGGAAAAGAGTTGGGGGAGGGTGTCTTGGAGGGGATACACGGAGAGGGAAAGTATTTGGTTTGCAAATAAACATATAAATATATTTAAAATATATAAAAATGTAAAAATGGATACTTTGGTCCTTCTTAGAAGGGGAAACAAAATACACATGAGAGGAGATATAGAGGCAAAGTGTGAAGCAAAGACAAGGAAAGGCCATCCAGAGACTGCCCCACTTGGGGATCCATCCCATATACAGTTATCAAACCCAGACACTATTGTAGATGCCAACAAGCCCTTGCTGACAGAAGCCTGATACAGCTGTCTCATTTTGAGACTATGTCAGTGTCTGACAAATACAGTTGGGGATGCTCTCAACCAATCACTGGACTGAGCACAAGGCCCCCCAACAGAGGAGCTAGAGAAAGGATCCAAGGAGCTGAAGGGATTTTCAATCCCATAGGAGGAACAACAATATGAACCAGCCAATACCCTCAGAGCTCCTAGGGACTAAACCACCAATCAAAGAGTACACATGGAGGGACCCATTGCTCCAGCCGAAAATGTAGCAGAGGATGGCCTTGTCAGATATCAATGAGAGGAGAGGCCCTTGGTCCTGTGAAGGCTGGATGCCCCTGTATAGAGGAATGCCAGGACAGAAAAACAGGAGTGTGTGGGTTGGTGAGCAGAAGGAGTAGGTAGGTATGGGATAGGGGGTTTTCGGAGGGGAAAGGAGGAAAGGGGATAACATTTAAAATGTAAATAAAGTGGAAAGAAAGAAAAAAGAACCCTCAAGCAGCAACAGCCAACTTCTTATGATTTAGCAGTCCATGATGAGATACCCACCCCAGTGAGGCAGTCTACACTTTCCTCCCTGGATACCCCTGTGCTGATACCCACATTCCTGAACAAGATTAATTATTTTATGCGAATCTGGCTGTTCTCTTCAGGGAATGAGAGTGATTACTTGTCTACCAAACCTTGCAGAAGCAGAACTGAGAGTGATCAGAATATAGGCCTGACCAACATGGCCTGTGTTGGGATATATGCCAACCTCAGAAGCCACCATTGTCTCACTATTATATGAACTCAAATGACCTGTCAACTTCCCCAAAAGAAACTTGGGAAAATTAAATTAATACCACACTGACAAATCTCTCTGACCTTCCTATCAGTGCTGTTTTTCCATGGCATGTGGAGAAAAGTGTTTGAGCACTGTAAGTTAGGATCTCCTAAGATGAAGCTTTTATCTTCATTCTTGCAGACTCTCATCTTATACATACAAGGATATTCCTGGAAAATAACTTATGTGGTCACACACAATACAAACATCCTTTATTCAGTGTATTGAACAAGGGAGGACCTAATGTACATTTCATATCAGCACAAAACAAAATTTAGAGTAACCATTGGAGATTTGGCAGACTAAAAGGAAGAGGCATTCTATAAACTTTATTTTCAGCATCATGCTAGTTTAAGAAATGATTAACCATATTAGCAGTGCATTCAATTTATATAATTAAACATTTAATGTTAAAAAATAAAGAAATATTTCTTATGAATTGCTTCATTGGGTTTTTCTGGTGCTACACTGAAAACATTCATAGAAAAAACCAGAACTTTCAAAGAAGTGCAACTTTGAACAATTAAAATTTTCTTCATTTTATTTAAAGATATAGGCAATAATATTGCCTTTATACTTTGTCATGATTCTGTATAAGGAAAAAATTGTAATTCTCCCCACAAGCTGCTTTAGAAATAGGTTGCATGTTTCGTGGTTTGAATAAAAAGTATGTCCCTTGTAAACTCAGGAATTTGAACACTTGACCCTCAGTCAGTGGCACTGTTTGTGAAGGCTCCGACATCTGTTCATAACAGTAAAACCCTAACTAAAACAGTATCTTCACTCTTGATTCACAGTCAATCTGTATTTATTAAATATTTTTTCACCCACAAAATGAAAATACCATCTACCCTATATATATCATTAATTCAGGTAATCACTTACTTCATAGTAAACACAAAGGCTATTTTTGAACTAAAATTGCTACATAAAACTAATATCTAATTATCTATGGGTAACAACAACAACAAATTGCTCAACTAAAAGACATATAAATCAGGAAAAACTAAAACTGTATCCATAGGCAAGCAGTAAAATATCACAAAATAGGAATCATACCTATCATAAAATAGTCCTTAAGGAAATGGCACTGTCAGTAGGAAATAATGTAAGTGCTATTTAAAAAAAAAAACTTCCCAGCCTTTTAAAACAATTAAAACAGATAGAAAGAAACATAATTCTTATATGTTAAACATAAGAAGAAAAATAGAAAGCCATCTACCATTTGGTATAGGAGAGCTCTAAAAGAACATTTATATGCATTGCTCATCATGGTCTCTATTTTTAAAATGTCACATTCATCATGTTAGAACAAATAAATAAGCTTGTTATAAAATAGAAATGTGAGATCTGCTATATATGGAGCACCCTTCCCCATGTAGCTAATGCTACTATAATTTTATTCTTTAAGTTCTCCTGTCATCCCTTAAGAACCCTGATTCTATGGCTAAGCCTAGTCAGGATACTGAATTTTTTAGTTATAATATTTTGGAAAATATGCACAACTTGATTAAAAGCATAGGTCCTCCTTTTCCCAAACAAATACCATGACTATAAGGTTTATGATATCATATTAATATTTAAAGCTCTAGCATAAGATTTTTAATATCCCAGGCACAATAATCAAAATACATTCTTAACATAATTACTATAACTGATGATAACAGCAAAAATTCATAATGAGATTACTTAAATCAAAAATTGAAAAGACTGGTGGGTGAGTTCCATAGATAATTCTCAGTAGAAATTAAGGATAGTTGGTATGGTGTTATCAGGTTTAGATAGTGATAGCTATGTGAGTATAAGCAAACGGTGGTGAGTGAAATAAAGTATTCAGGTCTGTGGCTTAGGGAGGTTTCCAATTTTGCTGAAGCACCTATTTGAATTGGCCACAGTGATGTGTTGAATGAGTTACTTAGCCTTATAAATTATTTTAGTAATGTATTTATAGGCTCATTAAGAATCCAAAGGGATCTTTTAAGGGCTCCATGATTTACTGAATTTTATGAGAGGAATTGCATTCTCTAACAGTACTGGTGGTTTTAAAGATTCATGAAATTATCAGTACAGGTCTCTTGAGGAGAATGTCAGAGATCTACTAAAAGTGCAATGTCATTTACTTGTGCTGTGGCTCTCAACGCTCAATTGGCAGCAAAGAAATTAAGCAAAATTGTTTTATGAAGATAGTAGGTTGATATTATGTGAACTTAGAAAGTACTTTAAATAATATGGTAAGCTTACAAGAAAAATAAATAAGAGGGTGGGTTTATTTGTTTGCCTCATATAACATTGGTTCATTTGTCCTCAATACCAGCTGGAACTTTAAAAATTATTATGTTTTCTTTTAGAGATGTAGATGAATTGTAATGCACACCAGGAATGTTGGCAAAATTAATATCACTAAATATATATATATATAATATGTATAATAATGATATATAATATAATATATAATGAAATAAGTATTCTATAACTTACACTAATACATAAATAAGTACAGTAGTCTAAGCCTAACTGCAATATGATTAATGAGGTATTTATTTATGTGGTTATATTAAAAGTAAAGAGTTTGTGGTTGATACCTGTAATCTCAGCTCTCTAGAGCCTGAGGCAGGAAAATTGCCCCAAACTAAATTTGGTTTATGCTACAGAATGAAACTTATAAGAAATGCATTGAAATAGCACTACGTGATAATACCTATAACGCCAATCTATCAACAGAGATATACTTCATAGAAGTGTTTCTTGAATATTAGATATTATATCAAAGTAAAGCATCCCTACCATGTGCTATATGGTCCTAATATATTATAGATGTCACTAGACATCAATAACAGATGTTTGGGGGCACGTTTTCTGACTTTCTGACGTGGATACAAACAAGAACGGGCCCGTTCTATTAGAAAGCAGTTAGCATTCTAAACATGAGATGAAATCCCATGCACACATGAAGGACTGCCAAATAGGGTAGTACTGATTGATCATGGAACTTTATGGCCATTAGAATTACAGTGTAAAGAAATCACTTACTTCATTCAGCAATGATGTATCTTATTGCCTGCTATACTGGGCATGATGCCAGGCTCTTGAACAAATTGAAGAAAATGTCGTGACTTCCTCCAGTTTATTAATATCTACTGGGCAGTTTGAAGTGTTTTGTGCTTTTTTGTAGCAAACTAAACTGAGAATGTGTAAACTGGAGTAGTATCGAGCACCGGATGAGAACCTGTAATTACTGTAGGAATAGACAAACTTTAGAGTGTCTAAGTAGTCCGAAACTGAGGTTAAAAGTATTAATAGGTAAAGATGCTTGTCATTCATTCCCACCTGCTATTAAGTCTGTCTCCAGAACCTTCATGGTAGAAGAGAACCAACTCTCCAACATTGTCCCCTGCCTTCACATTTGCACTATATATCATACACACATAGCCACCCCCACATATCCAATTTTTAGGAACAAATTTTAGGACATATTGAAGATGCAATTATATCCCTATTGACGATGCAATTATATCAAGTAATGAAAGTTTTAAGAATTTTGTTTTGTTTGAGGATGGATTTTCCTAGCATTATCAGAGTTACTGAAAGGTTTTAGAAAAACTTTACACCATTGCATGGCTACTGATGATCTTAAGTATAGAAAATTCGTTTTGACTATTTAACATTAAGGAATTTGGATTTGGAGATATTTATTAATCAGGAGCTCCATAAATTTGATACAACCACCCTGAGAATTTCAAAAGAAGATATAAAGCATATTTTTCAAGTTCATATATCCAAATGATTTCAAAAATATGTGCTGAGGAATTGCTTTTAGATTGACTGCAAATTGTGCTTTGTAGTGGGACCAGAATAAATTGAGGAGAGGCCAGACAGATGGAAGCTTGAAGTGTTATGGAGCTTCTGTTTATCAAGCCAGAGATTAAGCTGTACTTGAATGATGTAGCCACAGTACAGATAGAAAAGATGATATGTATTCCACATCTACTAATGAGCATGAAAGCAAAATTTATAGTGAGTCTATGAAAGACAAAACAACATATCTAAAAAAACAAAAACAAACAATCAAAAAAAACCACCACAGCTTGAAGTTAATGGTAGGACAATGCAACTAGAATCCCAGATAGGATTAAATTTAACATAATTATAAAATTTTAGAAACAGCAGTAAATTTTATTTCATATCCAATAAAAAAATCTAAAAAAATTTCATATATTAAAAGATTTAGGCTCATGGTGGAATTTAATTGAAGTAGCCATTATGAAGCTAAACATAATAAATGTGAACTTTAAGAAGAATGGAGTTATACATGAGGATTTACATCCCCAAATCACTCTTACATTTAAAAATGTTTAATATAAAAGAAGTTGAAAATACTATTAAATAAAAGTAAGCAAACAAATGGCAGTTGTAACAAATTGAAGAGAATTAACAATGAATATGATAAAAATGCGGGGAGTAATCAATCTAAAAGCACAAAATATATTGAAATGATAGTATTATAGAAATTTAGAAATCATGGCTTTGGGGAAAGGGTGGGAATTATCAGTAAATATCTTTATTATTATCTGGATGAAAGAGTTTTTAACAGTTGCTCCATTATATCTAAAGAGATGATCGTTAGTGAACTTATTCAGTCATTTTTGAAAAATTGCAAATGTAATGATAAAAAGTATATTGCTACAGTTGAAATTTGTGGACAAGTGCAATTGTGGACACACAGTGGGGAGATCATTATTTCCATCAATATAGATATAAAAGGGAGATGTAGTAACATAACAAGAAAACACTTGATTTTGTTTAGAAAAAGTGCTGTCAGAAAGCGAACTCACCATGATTAAATAGTGTTTAAAATAAAACAGGTGTGAAGGAACTTCTGAAGACAAGAGATAAATTAAAATCTTCCTTGTCCTTGGTCCATTCTAGCGCATGTCCACTCCTTTCTTCTTGTGAGACATCACTTGGTATGTGATTTATGTTTTTGGTGTTCAAAGCTTCTAGGCTAATATTCACTTATCAGTGACTGCATACCATGGGTATTCTTTTGAGACTGGGTGGGTCACCTCACTTAGTATGACATTCTCCAGCTCCACCCATTTCTCTAAGAATTTCATGAATTCATTGTTTCTAATGGCTGAATAGTACTCCATTGTGTATATATATCACATTTTTTGTATCCATTCCTCTGTTGAGGGACATCTGAACAGTGAGGTGGGAGGGGGTGGATGAGGGAGCAGGGGGAGGGAAAAGGGCATGTGGGACTTTTGGGGGTGGGGAACCAGAAAAAGGGAAATGAATTGTAAATATAGAATATATCCAATAAAAAAATCTTCCTTGTCTTACTCATGGAAATAGAAGTCACACGATGTTGTGAAAAGTTAAAGTCAATCTGTGGTGGACTCTATTTTCCATGAGCCGAAGTCCTACGCAGTTACATGGACTTAAAGAGGCAGATGAAGAGAAGGAATGGTTCACAGTGTTGTGAACAGTCAAGGTACTGAACTGCTGAATGTGAAGAGCTAGAGGTTAAAGAATGTCTAAAATTGCCTGAATGGACTTCATCAAGGCTAAGCCAGCTGTCAGTATGGCAGCAAATGTCTAAGAAACAAAAAGGAGGAATACACAGGAATTCTGGTAGACCTAACCTTCAGAGGCCAAAGTGATCCTAGAAGGAAAAGAAAATTTATCATGATTACCTAACTCAATAAAAACAGTTTAGTATGATAAGGGAGAAAGAAGCAACAATTCTGATAGAACTTAGTTCAAATTATCCTGCTAGTTCATATTCTATTGCTAGGACTTTTGTGGAAAATATACTCAACCATTGTAAATGAAATATATTTGCAAACCTAAAACACAATATGAAATGGAGAAATGGAGGCAGTCAGTTTGAAAGCAGTTAAGAATATTTATTTATTTATTTATTTATCTGTTTGTTTTTATTGCTTTTTATTTATTTACATTTCAAATGCTATTCCCCTTCCCAGTTTCTCCTCCACAAACTCCCTATCCCTTCACCTGTCCCCCATGCTTCTATGAGAGTGCTCCACCAGCTGCCCAACCACTCTAGCCTCAGCACCCTAGTATTTCCCTATCCTGGGTCATCCAGCCTCCACAGAACCAAGGAGCTCCCCTCCTATTGATGCCAGACAAGGCCATCCTCTGCTACATATGCAGCTGGAGACAGGAGTCCCTCTATGTGTACTCTTTGGTTGGTGGCTTAATCCCTGGGAACACTTGAGGGTCTGGTTGGTTGATATTGTTGCTCTTCCTATGGGGCTTCAAACCTCTTCAGCTTTTTCAATGCTTCCCCTAACTTTTCCACTGGGGTCCCCATGCTTAGTCCAATAGCTGGCTGTATGCGTTTGCATATGTATTGTTCAGGCTCTAATATAATATGAAGAAAAATTATCACCAGTTTAGTGGGTATATACCAAGCACACCAAAGTACTTTAAGTTCAGTACTACTTTTGAGAGATGAACATGAGACATTAAAAATGCAATCTATTTTTTTTACCATAGAATATTGCAGATTTTTAGAAATCAGTGTTGTAGCTAGAGAGATGACTCAGTAGTTGATGACACATGCTACTCTGCAAAGCCTGGAACCAGATCACCTACTCTCACAACAAGGATCTAATAAGTCCTGTCCAGTGAATCAATGTTCTCTCTTGCCTACACAAGGTTCTAGCCAAACACAACCTGCACATTAACATAATAAACAAATAAACACTTGTATAAGTATATATTTTAAAGCCTTCATATTATTGATCTAATTTTAAAAGTTTAAAACTTAATGAATCAGCATTTTATACTGCCTGTAAAATATAGATTTTAGTAGAATCCAACGTTTTGTTACGGTATAACACTATGACCAAATGACCACACCATTCACCTCATTGTCTTTATTGGTTCTTTCTCTCTTCCTATCTATTTTTTGTAATCAGCCATCTATTTCATATCTGAACTTCTAAAGCTATAAGTTTAACATTAAAGCTAAGAGTAATCTCAGAAACATGATGATCAGAGAATTGTTGCTTCCTGAAAGAGGGTTCTTATCTTTTATATAATGATATACAGCAAGTGAAACATTTTGTGCCATATTAATCTGTTTCTATATCATATTTGAAAGTTGTTTTAGATGGCATAGTACAATATATTATGTTTAATTTTTATGAATGTTATATATCTGGAAATAGAGGTTTTGCTATTGACATATTTTTCTCATTGTAACCAAAAAGCTACATTCACTGTCATTCTTTTTAACCTTCTTTATTTAAATAAGATAAAGAATTTATTTTATATATCTTTGTTCAGAAACTATGGTTATTATTATCCTTAATTACATCCCCATGTGGCTTTAAATTCAAAATGTCTCTATAATTACTTTCCCTTGAAATTTCTATGCTAAAGTTCAGCAGCTAAATGTGAATGGCTTTTAAATGAAGACATTTGGTCTGGGCTAAAAGCTGGTTTATTTATATCTAATCACTAAGCAGGTAAAAAGATTTTAGTTTTGGAAAAATTAAATATTTCAAATAGCCCTTCCATCTCTTTTTATTACTCACTTTAATTTGAGGACTCAATTCTAAAATAAGTTGTTTGGAAATGGTTGCTTTGTGTAATTGGTTGTTACCATAGCAATTATGTTGATTTTAAATAATTGATATAAAATTTGAAATGAACTATTTAATTGTGTTTGCACAGTTTCCTGAGACATTAATAGCTAACACTTAAAATTGGCCTTCCTTGTAACAGGCAATATAAAGTCACCTTACATATTTTCATTGAAATGAGGAACACGCAGCCTGGTACTGCAAGGTCATAGGGCTCAGTAGAAGCTTGAGAACATTTTGGAGAACAAACCTCACAGATAGCAACTAAAAACTCTGCCTAATACCAGAATGGAACTATAGTGTATAATGACTATTTTCCATAGAATCTGTTTCAATAGAAACAAATACATTGCTCCAGATATTCATGTCCCCTTGCCCTTCCAGCTATAAGAAGAACTTGCTTACTGCCCCACATGTCTTTGAAAATGGAAGTGCAACCAAGAGCAGAGACCCACCACTGGACTAGATCCCACACAGCACACACCCCAGTTGCAGCTTAGCCCCTCAGCTATTCAGACACATCCAGCTTCACAGGTGAGACCTTAAATCCAACCTCGAGACCCTGCTACCTGGATGCCTGCAATCCAGGGAAGCAGATTCCCTGCCCATCCAGAGACCTGAGCACCCTCCAATCTCCACCTGTGCAGACTGGGAGTAAAGCCCCAGCAAAGGACCTGAGCCCATATCCCAGTCACAGCTCAACTCCCCAGGATCACAGAATCACAGGAAGCACAGGCTCCAGTCAGAGACAGGGAGGCCAGATAACACCAGAAATAACCAGATGGCAAGAGGCAAGCAAAAGAACATAAGCATCAGTAACCAATTTGAATTGGCAACATCAGAACCCAGTTCTCCCACCATGGCAAGTCCTGGATACCCAAACACACCTCAAAACAAAATTTATATCTGAACTCTCATTTCATGAAGATGATAGAGGACTTTAAGAAGGATATAAATAACTCCCTTAAAGAAATACAGAAGAACACAAGTGAACAAGTAGAAGCCCTTAACAAAGAAAGGCATGACTCCCTTAAAAAATACGGGAAAATGCAATCAAACAGGTGAAGGAATTGAACAAAACCATTCTGGATCTAAAAATGGATGTAGAATCATTTAAAAAAACTTAAAGGGAGACAGTTCAGAAGATGAAAAATCTAGGAAAGAGAACAGGAATCACAGATGCAAGAATCATCAACAGAATTCAAGAGACAGAAGAGAGAATCTCAGTGGCAGAAGATACAATACAAGACATAGACACAACAGTCAAGAAAAATACAAAAAACAAAAAGGTCCTATCTCAAAATATTCAAGAAATCCAGGACACAATGAAAAGACCCAACCTGAGAATAATAGGTATAGAAGAGAGTAAAGATTCCAAACTCAAAAGGCCATCAAACATCTTCAAAAAATTATAAAAGAAAACTTTCCTAACCTAAAGGAAGAAATGACCATAAACATACCAGAAGCCCAAAGAAAATTCCTCTCATCATATAATAATTAAAGCAGCAAATGCACAGAGCAAAGAATATTGAAAGCAGTAAGGGAAAAAAGTCAAGTAACATATAAAAGCAGACCTATCAGAATTCCACCAGACTTCTCGCCAGAGGCAGTAAAAGCCAGAAGATCCTGGGCAGTTGTCATGTAGACCCATCCATCTTCTGGGCTGTCTCCCTTTGAGTTTTCTTTAATGATTTTACTTCCATTTGTAGATCCTGGATGGTTTTGTTCAATCCATTCACCTGTTTGATTACATTCTCCTGTATTTCTTTAAGGGACTCATTGAAATGAATATTGAATGTAGTAAGGGAAAATGGTCAAGTAATATATAAAAGCAGACTTATCAGAATTACACCAGACTTCACACCAGTGACAATAAAAGCCAGAAGATCCTGAGCAGTTGTCATACAGACCCTAAGAGAGCAAAATTGCCAGCCCAGGCTACTATATCCAGGAAAACTCATAATTACCATAGATGGAGAAAACAAAGTATTCCAAGACAAAACCAAATTTAAACAATATCATTCTACTTATCCAGCCCTACAAAGGATAACAGAAGGATAAGTCCAACATGGGAAGGAAGACTATACCCAAGAAAAAGCAAGAAATTAATCTTTTCATAATAAACCCAAAAGAGAAACACACAAACATAATTCCAAGTCTAACAACAATAACAGGAATCAAGGATCATTGGTCCCTAATATCTCTCAACATTAATGGACTCAATTCCCCAATAAAAAGACACAGGATAACATACTGGAGATATAAACAGGATCCAGCATTTTGCTGCATGCAAGAAGCACACATCAGAGTCAAAGACATATATTCCCTTAAAGAAAAAGGATGGGAAAAGTTTTTTAAGCAATTGATCCCAAGAAACAGACTGGAGTAGCCATCCTAATATCCAACAAAATAGACTTTGAACCGGAAGTTATCAAAAATGATGGAGAAGGTCATTACATACTTATCAAAGGAAATATCCACCAGGATGAAGTCTCAATTCTGAATATCTATGTCCAAAATTCAATAGTACCCTCATATGTAAAAGAAATGCTACCAAAGCTCAAAACACACATTAAACCTCACACAATAATAGGAGGAGATTTCAAGACCCCACTTTCCCTTAAGGACAGATCGACACACAGTGAAACTAATAGAGGTTATAAACAAAATGTGTATAACAGATATCTACAGAACATTTCATCCTAAAATAAAATAATACCCCTTCTTTTCAGCACCTCATGGTACCTTCTCAAAAATCGACCATATACTCAGATACAAAACAAACTTCAACAGATACAAGAACATCAAATTATTCCCATGTATTCTATTGGACCAACACAGACTGTCTTCAATAGCAACAAAATCTATAGGAAGCCAACATACACGTGAAAGCTGATCAACTGTCTACTCAATGATAACTTCCTCAGAGAAGAAATAAAGAAAGAAATTAAAGCATTTTTAGAGTTCAATGAAGATGAAAGCACAACAAAGCCAAATTTTTGGGACACAGTGAAAGTAGTGGAAAACTCATAGCTCTGAGTGCCTCCAAAAAGAAACTGGGGAGAGCATATGCTAGCAGTTTGATAGCACATTTAAATATCTTGAACAAAAAGAAGCAAATATATCCAAGAAGAGAAGAAATCAGGAAATAAACAAACTCAGGGCTGAAATCTATCAAGTAGAAACAAAAAGAACTATACAGAGAATCAACAAAATTTGGACTTGGTTAATTGAGAAAATTAACAAGATAGACAAACCTTAGCCAGGCTAACCAGAGTGCACGGAGACAGTATCTAAATTAACAATCTCAGAAATGAAGAGGGAGACATAACAAAAGAAATAAAGAAAATTAAAAAATTAATACATCCTACTAAAAAAGTCTATACTCAACAAAAATAGAAAACCTGGATGAAATGGATGACTTTCTAGAGAGATACCAGGTACCAAAGTTAAATCAGGGGCACAAAAAACATCTAAACAGCCCCAAGAAATAGATGTAGTGATCAAAAATCTTCCAATCAAAAATAGCGCAGGACCAGATGGGTTGAGTGCTGAATTTAATCATACCTTCAAGAAGATCTAATATCAATACTCCTAAATTATTCCATAAAATAGAAACAGAAGAAACATTACCCAATTCTTTCTATAAAGCCACAGTTACACTGATACCTAAACCACGAGAAAAAAACAACAACAACAACAAACAAAGACAACTGCAAAACATTTTCCCTTATGGATGTCGATTCAAAAATAATAAATTTCTGGGAAATCCAAGAACATATCAAAGTGATCATCCACCATGATCAAGTAGGCTGCATTCCAAGGATGCAGGGATTGTTCAATATATGGTAATCCATCATGGAAATCCACTATAAAAACAAACTCAAAGAAAAAAAACACGTGATTTTCTCATGGGATATGGAAAAAGCCTTTGACAAAATACAATACTCATTCATGTTAAAAGTATTGGAGAGATCAGGAGTTCAAGATGCATACCTAAATATAATAAAAGAAATACGCAGCAAACCAATTGCTAACATCAAACTAAATGGAGAGAAACTCAAAGCAATCCCATTAAAATCAGAGACTAGACTAGGCTGTTCTCTCCCCTACCTATTCAATATTGTACCCAAAGTCCCAGCCAGAGTAGATAACAAAAAGAGGTCAGAGGGATACAAATTCAGAAGGAGGAAGTCAAGCTATCACTATTTGCAGATGATATGATAGTATACATAAGCTACCACAAAAATGCTACTAGAGAACTCCTACAGCTGAAAAACAACTTCAGTAAATTGGCTGGGTACAAACTTAACTTAAACAAATCAGTAACTTTACTCAAAGGATAAAAGGGATAAGAAAGACATTAGTGAAAGAACTTCCTTCACAATCGTCACAAATAATATAAAATAAATTTGTGTGACTCTGACCAAGCAAGTGAAATGTCTGTATGACAAGAACTTGAAGTCTCTGAAGAAAGAAATTGAAAAAGACCTCAGAAGATGGAAATATCTCCCATGATCATGGATCAGCAGGATTAGTACAGTAAAAATGGCCATCTTACCAAAAGCAATCTACAGATTCAATGCAATCCCCATCAAAATTCCAACTCAATTCTTCATAAAGTTCAAAAGAACAATTCTCAAATTGATTTGGAATAACAAAAAACATAGGATAGCCAAAACTATTCTCAACAGTAAAAGAACTTCTGGGGGAAATACCATCCCTGACCTCAAGCTATGCTATAGAGCAATGGTGATTAAAACGGTGTGATATTGATACAGAAACAGGTAAGTAGATCAATGGAATAGAATTGAAGACTCAAAAATGAACCCCCACCCATGGTCACTTGATCTTTGGCAAGCTAAAACCATCCAGTAGAAAAAAGATAGCATTTCCAACAAATGGTGCTGGTTCAACTGGAGGTCTGCATGCAGAAGAATGCTAATTGATCCATAACTATCTTTTTGCACAAAGCTCACTTCCAAGTGGATCAAGGACTTCCACATAAAACCAGATATACTGAAACTAATAAAAGAGAAAGTGAGGAAGAGCCTCAAATACATGGGCACAGGGGAAAAATTCCTGAACAGAACACCAATGGCTTATGATCTAAGATCAAGAACTGACAAATGGGACCTCATAAAATTACAAAGCTTCTTTAAGGCAAAGAACACTGTCCATAGGATAAAATAGCAACTAACTGATTGGGAAAAGATATTTACCATGGCTACATCTGATAAAGGGCAAATATCCAATATATACAAATAACCAAATAACCCTATTAAAAATGGTGAATAGACCTAAATAAAGAGTTCTCAACTGAGGAGTATCAGATGGCTGGGAAGCACTTAGAGAAATGTTCAACATTCTTAGTTATCAGGGAAAGGCAAGTCAAAATGACCCTGAGATTCTACCTCATGCCAGTGAGAATGGCTAAGATAAAAAACTCAGGTAACATCAGATTGTGACTAGGATGTAGAGAAATAGGAGCATTTCTCCATTTCTGGTGAAACCACAAGCTAGTAAAAACACTTTGGAAATCAATCTGGGCATTCCTGAGAAAATTTGAGATAGTTCTACCTGAAGACACAGATATACCACTCCTGGGCATATACCCAAACGATGCTCCAACATATAACAAGAACATATGCTCCACTATGTTCATAGAAACCTTGTTTATAATAGCCAGACATTGGAAAGAACCCAGATGTCTGTCAACAGAGGAATGAATACAGAAAATGTAGTACATATACACAATGAAGTACTATTCGGGGATTAAAAATGATGACTTCATGAAATTTTCAGGCAAATGGGTGGAACTAGAAAATATCATCCTGAGTGAGGTAACTCAGATGCAAAAGAACACACATGGCATGTACTCACTAATAAATGGATACTAACCCAAAATCTCACAATGCACAATGCGTATGATACAACCTACAGACCCTATGGAGTGTAGAAAGAAGGTAGACCAGGTGGTGGTTGCTCCAGTCCTACGTTGAGGGAAGACAGGGTGATTGTGGGATGTGGAAGGGGATGGGAATGAGGGAGGGAGAAAGGAGGAGAAAGAAATAAAGGTGGCAGTATCAGAATCTGGAGGAGACATGAGAGAGGTACAGAGGGTTAGAAATCTAATAAAATTAGGTTGCAGGGGGATGAGGAAATGGGGATAGCCATCAGATTGTCCCAGACACCAGAGAAACCTGAGGATCCCAGGAGTCAATGAAATTGACTTTTGTAGTAATGCACAGAGAAGGGGGAGATGGAAGCTATGGAGACCACCTCCAGTAGATAGGCACAGCCCTTGGTTGAGGGATTAAGCCACTCATCCATCTCAAAGTTATTTAACCCAGATATGTTCCTGTCCAAAGAAGAACAGGGACAAAAAAAATGGAACACAAACTGAAGGAAGGACCAAGCTGGGAATGGCCTTACCTGGTGACACATCATGTCTGTGGACACCAAACCCAACACTGTTGCTATGGTCAAGAGGCAACTGCAGACAGACACCAAATGTGACAGTTCCTGGGGAGGTCTGGACAGCAACTGCAGAGGTGGATGCTTGGAGCCAACCATCAGATTGAACTCAGAGAACCAGGTCGGGGAGCAAGCAGAAGGACTGGAGGAGCAGAGGGGGATTTCAACCCCACTGGACGAACAACACAGGCTGGCCTGACCATTCAGTTCTTCCAGACTAAACCACCAACCAAGGAGTGTACCTAGAGAGATCCATGGCTCCAGATACATATGTAGCAGAAGATGGCCTTGCCCAACAGCAATGGGAGGGAAGGCCTTTGGTCCAGGGGGAGTTTGATGCCCCAGAGTAGGGGGATGCTGGAGCAGTGAGGCAGTACTGTGTGTGGGGGGGCACTCTCATACAGGCAAAAGGGAGGGGACAGTTGTGGGTTGGGAGTGAGGCAGAGGAGTATCTTGGAAGTGGCATAACATAGGACGGGGGTTTGATGGAGGGTGTAACCAGGAAATGGAATATCTTTTGAGATGTATACAAATGTAATGAATAATGATCATGATGATGATGATGATGATGATGATGAATAGGGAAAAAGAAAATGGCAGTCATGACTGCAGTACATCTAGCTCATGTGTTGCAAGTTATCTAATAGTCCTAGTTTTCCTTTAAAGTAAGTTTACTATAAACTGTACTATCCCTACCTTAATCTTTCAAAAACATTATTTGCTCATGTGTACTAAATAAATTGGTGTTTTCATAATGCATAATTACTTTTATCTTTATTAAATGACTGCTGGCATAGAAATCTTACTATAGTTATGAAAGTTTGGAAAAGTTATCTGACTGTAAATGACTGAAGGCTATGAATAAAATTTAATATTACCTGTGAATTTTACATTAGTTTTGGCTAATATCTTTACTAATAGGTGATTATATTACCTTAAAAATGTCCTTTTTTATTATTTTGTTTATTTCCTTGAAGATGAAATTTAGCAACACTATTTTGTTGGTGTTTCTATATTAGAAGAGAAGGATTTATGGAAGGATTTTTTTTTTCAAGAGAGTTGAAGGATCACAACACGAGACCACCAGTAAAGCCAGGCCTATTTCCTCTAGATAACAATGGAATTTGACTGGGGATGGTGTGGCTCCCTTGGAATGGGACACTGAGGCCAAAGCATTGTGAGCTTAAAGGTAGCAACCTACAGAGAGTTTCTCTAAAATATAAAAGAAGGAAAACATTGACCTAATTTTTAAATTTTTTATTGGTTATTTTGTTTATTTACTTTCAAATGTTATGCCCCTTCCTGGTTTCCCCGCTGAAAAACCCCCATCCCACCCTTTCCTTCCTGCCTCCACTAGATTGCTCCCCAACCAACAATCCACTCCCACCCCCACTGCCCTAACATTTCCCTACTCTAGGACACTAAGCCTTCACAGGACCAAGGGCCTTCCTTCCCATTGATGCCTGAAAAGGCTATCCTCTGCTTCTAAAAGAGCCATGTGTCCCTTTATGTGTATTCTTTGGTTGGTGGTTTAGTTAAGGGGAGCTCTGAGGGGTCTGGTCAGTTGATACCTTTGTTCCTCCCATGAGGTTGCAAACTTCTTCAGCTCCTTCAGTCCTTCCCCTAACTCTTCTATTGGGGTCCCCTTGCTAAGTCTGATGCTTGGCTGCAAGCACAGACATCAGTTTCAGTAAGGCTCTGGCCAAACATCTCAGGAGACATTCATATCAGGCTCCTGTCAGCAAGCACTTCTTACCATCCACAATAGTGTCTGGGTTTGGTGGCTGCAAATGGGAGGGATCCCCAGGAGGGGCAGTCTCTGGATGGCCTTTACTTCAGTCTCTGCTCCACACTTTATCCCCATATTTCCTTTATACAGGAACAATTCTGCATTAAAATTTTTTTTTTTAATTTTTATTTTCTATGTTCTATGTTTACATTCAAAAGGCTTTCCCCTTTCCCAGTTCCCACCCACCATAGTTCCCATAGTTCCTCTCCCCCCCAACTGTTCCCCAATCATTCCCCCTCCCCCCTTGATTTCTTTACTAAACTGGATGCAATCTTTACAGGCCCAGGGTCCTCTCCTTTCTTCTTCTTGGGAATCATTTGACTTGCTATTTGTGTCTTGAGTATTTAGTGCTTCTGGGCTCATTAATATCCACTTATCAGTGATTGCATTTCATGTGCATTCTTTTGTGATTGGGTTAATTCACTCAGGATGATATTTTCCAGGTCTAACCATTTACCTACAAATTGCATGAATTCATTATTTTTAATTGCTGAGTAGTATTCCATTGTATAGATATACCACATTTTCTGTATCCATTCCTCCTTTGAGGGATATTTGGGCTCCTTCCAATTTCTGGCTATTATAAACAAGGCTGCTATAAACATAGTGGAGCATGTGTCCTTATTGCATGCAGGGGAATCCTCTGGGTATATGCCCAGGAGTGGTATGCCAGGGTCCTCTGGAAGTGACATGCCCAATTTTCTGAGGAACCGCCAAACTGATTTCCAGAGTGGTTTTACCATTTTGCAATCCCACCAACAGTGGAGGAGTGTTCCTCTTTCTCCACATCCTCGCCAGCACTTGTTGTCTCTTGAGTTTTTAATCTTAGCCATTCTGACTGGTGTGAGGTGGAATCTCAGGGTTGTTTTGATTTGCATTTCCCTGATGACTAATGATGTTGAACATCTTTTAAGGTGTTTCTCGGCCATCCGAATTTCTTCTGGTGAAAATTCTTTGTTTAGCTCTGTGCCCCATTTTTTGATAGGGTTATTTGGTTCTTTGCGGTCTAACTTCTTGAGTTCTTTGTATATACTGGATATTAGCCCTCTGTCGGATGTGGAGTTGGTGAAGATCTTTTCCCACTTTGTTGGTTGCCGTTTTGTCCTTCTGACAGTGTCCTTTGCTTTGCAGAAACTTTGTAATTTTATGAGGTCCCATTTGTCGATTCTTGATCTTAGAGCATAAGCTGTTGGTGTTCTGTTCAGGAACTTTTCCCCTGTGCCCAAGTCCTCCAGGGTCTTCCCAAGTTTCTTTTCTAGTAGTTTCAGTGTGTCTGGTTTTATGTGGAGGTCCTTGATCCACTTGGAGTTGATCTTAGTGCAAAGAGATAAGAGTGGGTCAATTCGCATTCTTCTGCATGTTGACCTCCAGTTGAACCAGCACCATTTGTTGAAAAGGCTATCTTTATTCCACCGGATGGTTGTGGCTCCTTTATCAAAGATCAAGTGACCATAAGTCTGTGGGTTAATTTCTGGGTCTTCAATCCTGTTCCATTGATCTGCTTGCCTGTTGCTATACCAATACCATGCAGTTTTTAACACAATTGCTCTGTAGTACTGCTTGAGGTCAGGGATATTGATTCCCCCAGAAGTCCTTTTATTGTTGAGAATAGTTTTTGCTATCCTGGGTTTTTTGTTGCTCCAGATGAATTTGAGAATCGCTCTTTCTAGATCTATGAAGAATTGAGTTGGGATTTTGATGGGGATCGCGTTGAATCTGTATATTGCTTTTGGCAAGATGGCCATTTTTACTATATTGATTCTGCCAATCCAGGAGCAAGAGATATTTTTCCATCTTCTGAGGTCTTCTTCAATTTCTTTCTTCAAGGACTTGAAGTTCCTGTTGTACAGATCTTTCGCTTGTTTGGTTAGAGTTATGCCAAGGTACTTTATGTTGTTTGTGGCTATTGTGAAGGGTGTTATTTCCCTAATTTCTTTCTCAGCCTGCTTGTCCTTTGAGTACAGGAAGGCCACTGACTTGCTTGAGTTAATTTTATAACCTGCCACTTTGCTGAAGCTGTTTATCAGCTGTAGAAGTTCTCTGGTGGAGTTTTTTGGGTCGCTTAGGTAAACTATCATATCATCTGCAAATAATGATAGTTTCACTTCTTCCTTTCCAATTTGTATCCCTTTGACTTCCTTATGTTGTCTAATTGCTCTTGCTAGAACTTCAAGTACTATATTGAAAAGATATGGAGAGAGAGGGCAGCCTTGTCTAGTCCCTGATTTTAGTGGGAATGCTTCAAGTTTCTCTCCATTTATTTTGATGTTGGCTACTGGTTTGCTGTAGATTGCTTTTACTATATTTAGGTATGGGCCTTGAATTCCTGCTCTTTCCAAGACTTTTAGCATGAAAGGATGCTGAATTTTGTCGAATGCTTTTTCAGCATCTAATGAGATGACCATGTGGTTTTTTTCTTTCAGTTTGTTTATGTAGTGGATTACATTGATGGATTTCCGTATATTGAACCATCCCTGCATCCCTGGGATGAAGCCTACTTGATCATGGTGGATGATCGTTTTAATGTGCTCTTGGATTCGGTTAGCAAGAATTTTATTTAGTATTTTTGCATCTATATTCATAAGAGAAATTGGCCTGTAGTTCTCTTTCTTTGTTGGATCTTTTTGTGGTTTAGGTATTAGCGTAATTGTGGCTTCGAAGAATGAGTTGGGCAGTGTCCCTTCTGTCTCTATTTTGTGGAATAGTTTGAAAAGTATTGGTGTTAAGTCTTCTTTGAAGGTCTGGTAGAATTCTGCACTAAAACCATCTGGTCCCGTACTTTTTTTGGTTGGGAGGCTTTCTATAACCCCTTCTATTTCTTTAGGGGTTATGGGACTATTTAGCTGATCTACTTGATGCTGATTTAGTTTTGGTATTTGATATCTGTCTAGGAAATTGTCCATTTCCTCCAGATTCTCCAGTTGTTTTGAGTATAGACCTTTGTAATAGGATCTGATGATCTTTTGAATTTCCTCAGTTTCTGTTGTTATGTCTCCCTTTTCATTTCTAATTTTGTTAATTTGTATACTGTCTCTGTGTCCTTTGGTTAGTCTGGCTAAGGGTTTATCTATCTTGTTGATTTTCTCAAAGAACCAGCTCCTGGTCTTGTTGATTCTTTGTATGGTTCTCTTTGTTTCTATTTGATTGATTTCAGCCCTGAGTTTGATGATTTCTTGTCTTCTACTCCTCCTGGGTGAATTAACTTGTTTTTCTTCCAGGGCCTTAAGGTGTGCCATTAAGTTGCTAGTGTATGCTCTCTCCAGTTTCTTTTTGGATGCACTTAGAGCTATGAGTTTTCCTCTTAGCACTGCTTTCATTGTGTCCCATAGATTTGGGTAGGTTGTACCTTCATTTTCATTGAATTCTAAAAAGTCTTTGATTTCTTTTTTTATTTCTTCCTTGACCGAGGTGTCATTGAGTAGAGTATTGTTCAATTTCCATGTGTATGTGGGCTTTCTGTTGTTTTTGTTGTTATTGAAGACCACTCTTACTCCCTGGTGATCTGAAAGGAGGCATGGGATTAGCTCGATCTTCTTGTATTTGTTGACATCTGTCTTGTGACCAATTATATGGTCTATTTTGGAGAAGGTACCATGTGGAGCTGAGAAAAAGGTATATTCTTTAGCTTTAGGATGAAATGTTCTATATATATCTGTTAAATCCAGTTGGTCCAGAGTTTCAATTAGTTTCACTGTGTCCCTGTTTAGTTTCTGCTTTCCTGATCTGTCCATTGAGGAGAGTGGAGTGTTGAAGTCACCCACAATTATTGTGTTAGGTGTAATGTGTGCTTTAAGCTTTAGTAAGGTTTCTTTTACGAATGAGGGTGCCCTTGCATTTGGAGCATAGATGTTCAGTATTGAGAGCTCTTCTTGGTGGATTTTCCCTTTGGCCAGCAAGAAGTGACCTTCTGAGTCTCTTTTGATGATTTTAGGTTGGAAGTCAATTTTATCTGATATTAGAATGGCTACTCCAGCTTGTTTCCTGGGACCATTTGCTTGTAAAATTGTCTTCCAGCCTTTTACTCTAAGGCAGTGTTTGTCTTTAACACTGAGATGGGTTTCCTGTATGCAGCAAAATGTAGGGTCCTGTTTCCGTATCCAGTCTGTTAATCTATGTCTTTTTATTGGGGAATTGAGTCCATTGATGTTAAGAGATATTAAGGAATAGTAATTATTTCCTCCAGACATTTTTGAAATTATATTTATTTATTTTATTTATTTTTTTAATATTCGAGAGGTTACCTTCTTTTAGGTTTGATGAGAGGAGGTTTCTATCTTGTTTCTTCCCGGGTGTAGTTTCCGTCCTTGTCTTGGTGTTTTCCCCCTATTATCCTTTGTAGGGCTGGATTTGTGGAAAGATATCGTGCAAATTTGGTTTTGTCATGGAATACCTTGATGTCTCCATCTATGGCGATTGAGAGCTTTGCTGGGTAAAGTAGTTTTGCCTGGAGTTTGTGTTCTCTTAGAGTTTGCATTATATCTGCCCAGGATCTTCTAGCTTTCATGGTCTCAGGTGAGAAGTCTGGTGTTATTCTGATAGGTCTTCCTTTATAAGTTACTTGGCCTTTTTCTCTTGCTGCCTTTAATATTCTTTCTTTGTTTAGTACATTTGGAGTTTTGATTATTATGTGACGGGATGTGTTTCTGTTCTGGTCCAGTCTGTTTGGGGTTCTATAGGCTTCTTGTATATTCATGGGCATCTCTCTCTTTAGGTTGGGGAAGTTTTCTTCCATAATTTTGTAGAAGATATTTGCTGGCCCTTTAACTTGTACGTCTTCATTCTCGTCTATACCTATGATCCTTAGGTTTGGTCTTCTCATTGCGTCCTGGATTTCCTGGATGTTTTGGGTTACAGCCTTTTTGCATTTAGTATTTTCTTTGACTGTTGAATCAATGGTTCCTATGGTATCTTCGGCTTCTGATATTCTGTCTTCTATCTCTTGTATTCTATTGTTGATATTTGCATCTATGGCCCCTGATTTCTTCCCCAGGTTTTCTATCTCCAATGTTGTCTCCCTCTGTGATTTCTTAGTTGTTTCTACTTCTGTTTTTAGTATCTGGATGGATGTGCTCAGATCTTTCGCTTGCTTGATTGTGTTTTCATGTATTTCTTTAATAGATTTTTGTGCTTCCTCTTTCATAGCTTCTACTTGTTGGCCCACGTTCTTCTGTAGTTCTTTAAGTGACTTTTGTCTTTCTTCCTTATTGTCTTCTTCTCTTTGATCCATCTTCTCCTGCATTTCTTGAAGTGATTTTTGTATTTGCCTCGTAAAGGCTTCTAACTTTTGATCCATTTTCTCCTCTATTTCTTTACGAGATTTTTCTATGTGTTCAGCTACCAGCATCCTGACCAGTGATTTTATATCCAAGTCTTGTTTTTCTGGTGTTTTGGGGTATCCAGGGCTTCCTGTTGTTGGCGAACTGGGTTCAGATGCTGTCATGTTGCCTTGATTTCTGTTAGTGACATTCCTTCGTTTACCTTTTGCCATCTGGTTATTTCTGGTGTTAGTTGACCTTGTTGTCACTGGCTGGTGTTTGAATCTCCTGCGAGGCTGGGCTTACCTGTTGTTTCTTTACTGGTGGTTATGCGTGATTGCTGCTCAATGGGATCACGAGCTGGCTGCCACCGGCTGACTTTGTGCCCGGCCTGAGGACTCTGGCAAGTGTGGGGGAGTGCAGCAGAGCCTAGGTAGGCGCTGATAGGCCTGCCTAGTAGGGAGAGCCTAGCAGATCCCCTCACGTGGTAGCCCCTGATGGAATCTATCTACCTGTGTCTTTCCAGCTGTGTCCTGGTTGCAATATGGAGGCCTGCCGCTATAGCTGGTCCGGGGTCCTGGGGAGCTGGG
This sequence comes from Apodemus agrarius, assembly GCA_964023405.1. Lineage (NCBI taxonomy): Eukaryota > Metazoa > Chordata > Mammalia > Rodentia > Muridae > Apodemus > Apodemus agrarius. The sequence continues at coordinate 9,385,974 of OZ030021.1, forward strand.
TGGTTCCGGTTGCCTCAGTGCAAGTCCTAAGCTCACAGGGACCGTGCTGCAGAGCCTAGGTGCCTGGGCCCGCCTCTGGGCGAGAGCTCAGCAGAGCTCCCTGCTCCAGTCCCAGAAGGAGTCCCTACCTGCGCCTTTCCAGCTGTGTCCTGGTTGCAATATGGAGGCCTGCTGCTATCGTTGGTCCGGGGTCCTGGGGAGCTGGGTGGGTCCGGCTGCCTCGGTGCAAGTCCTAAGCTCGCAGGGACGTGCTGCAGAGCCTAGGCGCCTGTGCCCTCCTCTGGGCGGGGGCTTAGCAGCGCTCCCTGCTCTAGTCCCAGACGGGGTCCCTACCTGCGCCTTTCCAGCTGTGTCCTGGTTGCAATATGGAGGCCTGCTGCTGTTGCTGGTCCGGGGTCCTGGGGAGCTGGGTGGGTCCGGCTGCCTCGGTGCAAGTCCTAAGCTCACAGGGACAGTGCTGCAGAACCTAGGCGCCTGTGCCCTCCTCTGGGCGGGAGCTTAGCAGCGCTCCCTGCTCCAGTCCCAGACAGAGACCCTACCTGCGCCTTTCCAGCTGTGTCCTGGTTGCAATATGGAGGCCTGCTGCTATCGCTGGTCCGGGGTCCTGGGGAGCTGGGTGGGTCCGGCTGCCTCGGTGCAAGTCCTAAGCTCACAGGGACGTGCTGCAGAGCCTAGGCGCCTGTGCCCTCCTCTGGGCGGGGGCTTAGCAGCGCTCCCTGCTCTAGTCCCAGACAGGGTCCCTACCTGCGCCTTTCCAGCTGTGTCCTGGTTGCAATATGGAGGCCTGCTGCTGTTGCTGGTCCGGGGTCCTGGGGAGCTGGGTGGGTCCGGCTGCCTCGGTGCAAGCCCTAAGCTCACAGGGACCGTGCTGCAGAACCTAGGCGCCTGTGCCCTCCTCTGGGCGGGAGCTTAGCAGCGCTCCCTGCTCCAGTCCCAGACGGAGACCCTACCTGCGCCTTTCCAGCTGTGTCCTGGTTGCAATATGGAGGCCTGCTGCTGTCGCTGGTCCGGGGTCCTGGGGAGCTGGGTGGGTCCGGCTGCCTCGGTGCAAGTCCTAAGCTCACAGGGACAGTGCTGCAGAACCTAGGCGCCTGTGCCCTCCTCTGGGCGGGAGCTTAGCAGCGCTCCCTGCTCCAGTCCCAGACGGAGACCCTACCTGCGCCTTTCCAGCTGTGTCCTGGTTGCAATATGGAGGCCTGCTGCTGTCGCTGGTCCGGGGTCCTGGGGAGCTGGGTGGGTCCGGCTGCCTCGGTGCAAGTCCTAAGCTCACAGGGACCGTGCTGCAGAACCTAGGCGCATTAAAATTTTCAGAAGGGTAGGTGGTCCCCATATTTTAAGAAACTTTAATAGAAATAAGTCTTCATTTACAATTTTAAGAAAATAATTTCCTGCACACATATTTGTTACTGCTCCATAGTTTGGTGAAAATGGGTATTCTGTAATTATTTAAAATTCTAAAATAAGTACCTGTGCCCCATTGATTCTACAGGAGGAAATAGTTCCTCCTACATGAATATGTAAGCTTTGTAATCTTTATTGATATTCAGAATTCTATTTAGCTTCACTGTTACATTTAAAGATCAAATAACGTAGGTGATTAATTAAATAAGTCAATTGCAGAAAGTCAATTCCAAGTAAAGTACCTAATCATCCTCTAGATTCTGATGTGAGAAGATGTTCAGGGGATATCATTAAAGAAAAACTGTGAGGCACTTAACAGTATATATAGAATGCTCTCTTTTCTAGGGAAAGATGCGAGATCGAGAAGTTTTTTATATTTTAATCATACTGCCTCTTTATTCTTGAAAATTTTAAATTTTAGGAGGCTGCTCCACAGTCTTCCAAAATGGGTCACGCCCAACCTCATGTCTTTTTATACAACTACACTAGGACCATGTTGCCTACGTGTGCACAGGCACAGCTATCTGCTGGATCATTGGAAAGCTAGAAGTGAGAATACCCTAAAAAATTCATTCCCCCTTTCCTACCTACTATCTACTGTCAATAGCTTCTTAGAGTGGAGCACAAAGATGTACAATTGGTCAAAAGGCTTAGAAAAAGAGACTGGGGGATCTGCCCAAAGTAGGCATTAGGGAGACTGTTTAATCTCAACCTTCACAGGTGAGTGTGGGAACCCAGAGCTTCTCCAGCTTTTTTGCCAGTCTAGATGTCTTGACAGATGGAAGCAATTCAAGTTCCGTGAGAGACGATGTATCAAAAAATAAACACGAAGAGAAAATACTTGATGTTCTTCTTTCTGTGAACACTGACCTACAATCCTCTAGAATGTTCCAGTCTGAAATATATTCTTAATTGTCCTGAACACAGAAACCAACCAACCAACCAACCAACAAACAAACAAAGAAGAAAACAAAAAGTAACCTATGTGGTTTAATGCACAAAGCATGTAAATGCTTTAGAGAAAAAATGATTTGGCATATTTATCAGAAATATGACTAGTACTAACATTCATTGTGACCCATTGGTAAACAGCTAAATTATTTTAACAAATAAAAAGCTGTTGTCACTGGAGATTATGGGGAATTCTTAACATGTTATAAGGAATTTTCGTCAGATAATACCATAATCTTAGAGTTCTTTTCCAGAGAGAAAATTTATTAAAAATATTTCCTAAATATGTAAATCTTCTAAATCTTGTAGTATATTCATAGTTTGTTTCTGGTAGGATTCAAATAGTTTAGAAGTAAATTATAATAAATAAATATTAATTTATTATTCTGTGCATAATATTTATTAAAATTTGTTTCATGTTAAGAATACATAGCAGTGTGCATTTATAATTGTAATTTCAGCCTGACAAAATGGAAGACAAGTAGGATTTATCAGCCCTAAAGACAATAATACTATGCCATCTAATACACAATGAAGAAATTTCTCTATTTGACATATTCTGGCTACTTTAATTAGTCATTTATAAATTTCTTTTATGATGTGACTTTACAAGTTCATATATATTTTAATGTAGAATTTGTTTTACACAGTATTCAGAATCCATGGAATGACTTCTATTTCCCTAACATTACATGATATCTTACTCTTTATTATAATAATTTTATAATTAAGTTATTGTTGAATTGACAGAAAATGTGTTATTAGGATCCTATAGATTCATGTTTTATAAAGATTCTATTTCTTTCATAAATGTTGGATATCACCATTTTTTGCATTTTTTCAATTTATTTTTTTCTAATTTTTATTTTCTATATTCTATGTTTACATTCCAAAGGCTTTCCCCTTTCCCAGTTCCCCCCCACCATACGTCCCATAATTCATCCCCCCCCAACCATTCCCCAATCATCCCCCCCACCCCCATGATTTCTCTGTTCTGGGTCTACAAAACTGGATCCAATCTTTTCAGGCCCAGAGTCCTCTCCTTCCTTCTTCTTGGGAATCATTTGACTTGCCAATTGTGCCTTAAGTATTTAGGGCTTCTGGGATCATTAATATCCACTTATTAGTGACTGCATTTCATGTGTATTCTTTTGTGATTGGGTTAACTCACTTAGGATATTTCCCAGGTCTAACCATTTAGCTACAAATTGCATGAATTCATTATTTTTAATTGCTGAGTAGTAATCCATTGTATAAATATACCACATTTTCTGTATCCATTCCTCCTTTGAGGGATATTTGGGCTCCTTCCAATTTCTGGCTATTATAAACAAGGCTGAGGGAACTCTTTAGTATTTGCTCAGTCATTAATGACAGAGCTACTCTCAAGAGGTAAAACCTGACACAGCAAGTCAAATACATGAACAATTAATTCAGATTCTCTAGTTTAAAATATATACCAAAGTCTATAAACATTTGTCAACACCTAAGGTTGTTGGAGTAAATAATCTCTCACTAATTCTTCAAGTTATCCTTCATTCTTCAGATTCTTTGCCTCAAAAATTTAAGACAATATTTGCTAATCTTTTCGCCACTATGAACAGGTAGCAAAGCCAGATAAACCTTGAAACAGTTGCTTTGGAACCACACAGACCTGTGCTACACCATGGGTCCAGGTGGTCATGATCTCCACCCAAACCTCCAGGTTTTCCTCTACAAAATGAATCTATCAGAAATTCTACTATATGTGCTAAAGTTCATACATAGGAATTGTGGCATCACTTTTCACATAAAGAGCAATCTGTCTGGATTCCTCAAAAGTTAAAGCTTAAATTATTCAGATTAACAGGAAATTCTAGGTTGACCCAGCCACTGTATTACATGACTGTAATTTCATGCAGAAAAAAAATGTGCTATTCAGACATTCTCAAGGGAATAAAGTGAATGTTGTTCTACTGTATTATGATTGGGAAACAAGAGTATTAGATTTAATGACTCAAATTAGTAAAATTAAGCTCCATCTTATTTCTTCTGCAACATTAAATTTCCTGCACTAGAGGAGTTATTGAAAATTGAAAACAAAAAAGCATTTAATGGTGAAATGCTAACATTTAAGGAAAACTAGAATATGAAAATGAAAATACAGGGTTAGAATTAATAATTAATAGAAATAGCCTTTGCTTACTTATATTTTCTAGTAAATATTAATATTATTTATTTGCATTTTGGGGCATAGTAAGGTCTCATCTGAAGTAAAAATATCAAATGATTGTTCACTAAATTCAAAGATATTAATTTTTAATTTAATTTTAAAGCTATAAGAATTAAATTTCAAATTGTATTAATCTACAATTAGTGATATTGTGATTGTTCCTAAGGGCATTACCATGTGGTATGCATAGGTGCATCTTTGGCAGAATCACCACACTAATTTTATAGTGGTTCTACCATGATGTACTCATGCTACCAGTGAATAAATGTTCATTTGCTGTACTTGTTGTTATTATTGTAATCATTATTATTTATCATTATTTAAATATTTACCTTTCTGATAGGGATGAGATTAAATCTCAAAACTGTTTGAATTTGCATCTCACTGAGGTCTAAGGGTCCTAAACATTGTTAAATATTTCTCAGCCATTTATATTTCAATAGTTAGCTCTGTTTTGATCCAAGGTCCATTTTTCTACTGGGTTATTTGTGATCTTCATGTTTAGGTCTTCTGAGCTCCTTGTATGTTCTAGATAATAACCTTCTGGAAAAAATTTATAGTTGCTCAATATTTTTCCCAATACTGTATGCTATCTCTTCACTAGTATGATGATATATTGTGTTGTACAGAAGCTTCCTAGATTCCTATAGTCTAAACTATTGATGGTTGGTCTTACTGCCTGTGCTACTACGTTCTGCTTAGAAAGTCTTCTGTGCCTGTATGTTCAAGTGTGTTGCCTACTTTTCCCCCGATCAATTCAGTGTTTCAAGTATTATATTGAGGTCCTTGATTCATCTATAATTGAGCTTTTTGGATGGTAAAGAAATAAAAATCTGGTTTCATTCTCCTATGTGTAGCTATTCAATTTTCCCAGTACTACTTGTTATAGATACAATCTTTTCTACAGTATGTATTTCTGGGTATTTTGTCAAAATTTGCATGGTCAATGGTTTGGGTAAACTCATATCTTGATCCTTAGATTCCATTTTTTTTCAGTGTATCTGGTTTTATTTCAGCACCATCATGTTTTTAGCACTATGGCTTTTTAATATAAACTTAAAACTGTCTAGGTGAGAACTACAATAGTTCATTTATTGTTCAGAATTGATATGACTATGCTGTTTTCAGTATTGTTGATTGTGTGTGCATTTCCACATGAAAAATCAATACTTTCTTCAATCTGATGTGTTCTATTTAAATTTTTGTTTTGAATATATTTAATTTGTAGTGGCTTTTTGTAGGCTGGTCAAGTTCACAATATTACTCCTACTAGTCCTTGAGCGTGGAAGATCTTTAAAGCTTTTGTTGTCTCCTTTAACTTCTTTTCAATCTCTTAAATGTTTTGTCATCCAAGTACTTTACGTTTCTGGCTAGATTTATTTCACAGTGTTTCTGATGTTATTGTGAACAAGATTTGTTTATGATTTCTTCTCAATATGTTTATTATTTGCAGGAAGAATGGCCCATGATTTGGGTTGTTCATGTGTTCTTTGTTGTACCTTTGCTGAATGCATTTATAGGATAAAGGAGTTTTCTTGTAGATGACATAATTCTATACATAAGATGCTCTTAACTGATGAGACAATTCTATAACCCCTCATGTAATCATTTTTGTAATAAATGTCCTGATGTTGGAGTAGCAGAACCAGACTATCAATCCCATAGTCATGACTTCAGGGAACACATGGAAGAAGAAAAGAACCAAGGATAAGTAACAGTTTCCTAAGTGACAACTTCAGAGATATGTGAGCTAAGTGTCATGGGATGATTCACTTGAAAATATTTGAAAAGAAAAGAGAGAGGCTGTATCTATAGAAGAATGTAAAGAAAAGTATGATTCATACAAATAATGTAAAGTGAAACTAGAAAGCCATGCTGAAAGTTTGAAATTGTGCTGAATCTGCGAACTTCCAACTGGCTCTCCACATACCTATGTTCTTCATCTATGTGCTTTAAATACAGCAAATCCATCAATTATTATTTTTTTCAGATATCATGAGTATATGTTGTTCTTGTCCACAATTCAGTACAACATTTTCCACATATGGTTACATTGATTTATTATTATGAGTATTTAGAAATGTCTCCAAGCATACCAAAACAAAAGAAAACAAAACAAAAAATAAGTCCTCAGATAAATAAAGTTAAATATGGTATCTAAAGTAAATGCAGTTGCTAAGGGGTGTAGGTGCTGTAGATCTTGTTACCTGTTCAAAATATCTGTAAATATCAAAGGACATCTATATCTTAGGAAGATAGACATTTGGGGCAGAACAGTGACATATAACTTTTTATCAGGAGGTAACATTACTAGAATTTTAAGATGTGCAACAGGTTTGGGTGTAACCTAACATTTTTAGGTTAAAAAATATTTAATATATAATACTATACATAATATTAAAAATAAACTGATTTCTATTTAAACAAATTAAATAGTACTTTACTCTCATCTATGAATCAAAGATAGAGATAATGAGGAATCACGATTACAAAATAAGCTACTCATGTATTAAATTCACAAAAAAATAAAATAAAAATTGACAAACATCAATTTAACATTTATAAACGTTTGAATAATAAATTTTATCCTCAGAATGTTTATCAAAAATAATTTGTTCTAAATTACTGATATGACAGTGAGTAAAGATTTTTGCTATATTGCAACCAGGACACAGCTGGAAAGGTGCAGGTAGAGACTCCGTCTGGGGCTAGAGCAGGGAGATCTGCAAAGCTCTCGCCCCCAGGCGGGCCCAGGCACCTAGGCTCTGCCACAGGTCCCTGCGAGCTTAGGCCGTGCACCGAGGCAGCCGGAACCACCCAGCTCCCCAGGACCCCGGACCAGCGATAGCGGCAGGCCTCCATATTGCAACCAGGACACAGCTGGAAAGGTGCAGGTACACAGACTCTTTCTGGGGCTAGAGCATGGAGATCTGCTAAGCTCTCGACCCCAGGCGGGCCCAGTGGGGGGCGCCTAGGCTCTGCCACACATCCCTGCGAGCTTAGGCCGTGCACCAAGGCAGCCGGAGCCACCTAGCTCCCCAGGACCCCGGACCAGCGATAGCAGCAGGCCTCCATATTGCAAGCAGAACACAGCTGGAAAGGCACAGGTAGACAGATTCCATCAGGGGCTACCACGTGGGGGGATCTGCTAGGCTCTCGCTACTAGGCAGGCCCAGCAAAGCCTGCCGAGGCTCTGCTGCACTCCCCCACACTTCCCGGAGACCTCAGGCCTTGCACCAAGGCAGCAGGTGGCAGCCAGCTTGTGATCCTGTTGAGCAGCAATCACACATAACCACCAGTAGAGAAACAACAGGTAAGCCCAGCCTCACAGGAGATTCAAACACCAGCCAGTGACAACAAGGTCAACTAACACCAGAAATAACCAGATGGCAAAAGGTAAACGAAGGAATGTCACTAACAGAAATCAAGGCAACATGACAGCATCTGAACCCAGTTCGCCAACAACAGGAAGCCCTGGATACCCCAAAACACCAGAAAAACAACACTTGGATAAAAAATCACTGGTCAGGATGCTGGTAGCTGAACACATAGAAAAATCTCGTAAAGAAATAGAGGAGAAAATGGATCAAAAGTTAGAAGCCTTTACAAGGCAAATACAAAAAGCACTTCAAGAAATGCAGGAGAAGATGGATCAAAAAGAAGAAGACAATAAGGAAGAAAGACAAAAATCACTTAAAGAAATACAGAAGAACGTGGGCCAACAAGTAGAAGCTATGAAAGAGGAAACACAAAAATCTATTAAAGAAATACATGAAAATACAATCAAGCAAGCGAAAGATATGAGCACATCCATCCAGGTACTAAAAACAGAAGTAGAAACAACTAAGAAATCACAGAGGGAGACAACATTGGAGATAGAAAACCTTGGGAAGAAATCAGGGGCCATAGATGCAAATATCAACAATAGAATACAAGAGATAGAAGACAGAATATCAGAAGCCGAAGATACCATAGGAACCATTGATTCAACAGTCAAAGAAAATACTAAATGCAAAAAGGCTGTAACCCAAAACATCCAGGAAATCCAGGACACAATGAGAAGACCAAACCTAAGGATTATAGGTATAGACGAGAATGAAGATTTACAAGTTAAAGGGCCAGCAAATATCCTCTACAAAATTATGGAAGAAAACTTCCCCAACCTAAAGAGAGAGATGCCCATGAATATACAAGAAGCATATAGAACCCCAAACAGACTGGATCAGAACAGAAATAAATGCTGTCACATAATAATCAAAACTCCAAATGTACTAAACAAAGAAAGAATATTAAAGGCAGCAAGAGAAAAAGGCCAAGTAACTTATAAAGGAAGACCTATCAGAATAACACCAGACTTCTCACCTGAGACCATGAAAGCTAGAAGATCCTGGGCAGATATAATGCAAACTCTAAGAGAACACAAACTTCAGCCAAAACTACTTTACCCAGCAAAGCTCTCAATCGCCATAGATGGAGACATCAAGGTATTCCATGACAAAACCAAATTTGCATGATATCTTTCCACAAATCCAGCCCTACAAAGGATAATAGGGGGAAAACACCAAGACAAGGACAGAAACTACACCCGGGAAGAAGCAAGATAGAAACCTCCTCTCATCAAACCCAAAAGAAGGTAACCTCTCGAATATAAAAAATAAATAAAATAAATAAATATAATTTCAAAAATGTCTGGAGGAAATAATTACTATTCCTTAATATCTCTTAACACCAATGGACTCAATTCCCCAATAAAAAGACATAGATTAACAGACTGGATATGGAAACAGGACCCTACATTTTGCTGCATACAGGAAACACATCTCAGTGTTAAAGACAAACACCGCCTTAGAGTAAAAGGCTGGAAGACAATTTTACAAGCAAATGGTCTCAGGAAACAAGCTGGAGTAGCCATTCTCATATCAGATAAAATTGACTTCCAACCTAAAATCATCAAAAGAGACTCAGAAGGTCACTTCTTGCTGGCCAAAGGGAAAATCCACCAAGAAGAGCTCTCAATACTGAACATCTATGCTCCAAATGCAAGGGCACCCTCATTCGTAAAAGAAACCTTACTAAAGCTTAAAGCACACATTACACCGAACACAATAATTGTGGGTGACTTCAACACTCCACTCTCCTCAATGGACCGGTCAGGAAAGCAGAAACTAAACAGGGACACAGTGAAACTAATTGAAACTCTGGACCAATTGGATTTAACAGATATATATAGAACATTTCATCCTAAAGCTAAAGAATATACCTTTTTCTCAGCTCCACATGGTACCTTCTCCAAAATAGGCCATATAATTGGTCACAAGACAGATGTCAACAAATACAAGAAGATTGAGCTAATCCAATGCCTCCTATCAGATCACCATGGAGTAAGAGTGGTCTTCAATAGCAACAAAAACAACAGAAAGCCCACATACACATGGAAACTGAACAATACTCTACTCAATGACACCTTGGTCAAGGAAGAAAAAAAAAGAAATCAAAGACTTTTAGAATTCAATGAAAATGAAGGTACAACCTACCCAAATCTATGGGACACAATGAAAGCAGTGCTAAGAGGAAAACTCATAGCTCTAAGTGCATCCAAAAAGAAACTGGAGAGAGCATACACTAGCAGCTTAACGGCACACCTTAAAGCCCTGGAAGAAAAACAAGTTAATTCACCCAGGAGGAGTAGAAGACAAGAAATCATCAAACTCAGGGCTGAAATCAATCAAATAGAAACAAAGGAAACAATACAAAGAATCAATAAGATCGGGAGTTGGTTCTTTGAGAAAATCAACAAGATGGATAAACCCGTAGCCAGACTAACCAAAGGACACAGAGACAGCATCCAAATTAACAAAATTAGAAATGAAAAGGGAGACATAACAACAGAAACTGAGGAAATTCAAAAGATCATCAGATCCTACTACAAAGGTCTATACTCAAAACAACTGGAGAATCCTGAGGAAATGGACAATTTCCTAGACAGATACCAAATACCAAAATTAAATCAGCATCAAATAGACCAGCTAAATAGTCCCATAACCCCTAAAGTAATAGAACGGGTTATAGAAAGCCTCCCAACCAAGAAAAGTACAGGACCAGATGATTTTAGTGCAGAATTCTACCAGACCTTCAAAGAAGACTTAACACCAATACTTTTCAAACTATTCCACAAAATAGAGACAGAAGGGATACTGCCCAACTCATTCTTTGAAGCCACAATTACGCTAATACCTAAACCACAAAAAGATCCAACAAAGAAAGAGAACTGCAGGCCAATTTCTCTTATGAATATCGATGCAAAAATACTAAATAAAATTCTTGCCAACCGAATCCAAGAGCACATCAAAATGATCATTCACCATGATCAAGTAGGCTTCATCCCAGGGATGCAGAGATGGTTCAACATATGGAAATCCATCAATGTAATCCACTACATAAACAAACTAAAAGAAAAAAAAAACCACATGGTCATCTCATTAGATGCTGAAAAAGCATTCGACAAAATTCAGCATCCTTTCATGCTAAAAGTCATGGAAAGAGCAGGAATTCAAGGCCCATACCTAAACATAGTAAAAGCAATCTACAGCAAACCAGTAGCCAACATCAAAATAAATGGAGAGAAACTTGAAGCAACCCCACTAAAATCAGGGACTAGACAAGGCTGCCCTCTCTCTCCATATCTTTTCAATATAGTACTTGAAGTTCTAGCAAGAGCAATTAGACAACATAAGGAAGTCAAAGGAATACAAATTGGAAAGGAAGAAGTCAAACTATCATTATTTGCAGATGATATGATAGTTTACTTAAGTGACCCAAAAAACTCCACCAGAGAACTTCTACAGCTGATAAACAACTTCAGCAAAGTGGCTGGTTATAAAATTAACTCAAGCAAATCAGTAGCCTTCTTGTACTCAAAGGACAAGCAGGCTGAGAAAGAAGTTAGGCAAATAACACCCTTCACAATAGCCACAAACAACATAAAGTACCTTGGCGTAACTAACCAAACAAGCAAAAGATCTGTATGGCAGGAACTTCAAGTCCTTGAAGAAAGAAATCGAAGACCTCAGAAGATGGAAAAATATTTCTTGCTCCTGGATTGGCAGGATCAATATAGTAAAAATGGCCATCTTACCAAAAGCAATATACAGATTCAATGTGATCCCCATCAAAATCCCAACTCAATTCTTTATAGATCTAGAAAGAGCAATTCTCAAATTCATCTGGAGCAATAAAAAAACCCAGGATAGCTAAAACTATTTTCAACAATAAAAGGACTTCTGGGGGAATCAATATCCCTGACCTTAAACAGTACTACAGAGCAATTGTGTTAAAAACTGCATGGTATTGGTACAGCAACAGGCAAGTGAATCAATGGAATAGGATTGAAGACCCAGAAATTAACCCACAGACTTATGGTCACTTGATTTTGATAAAGGAGCCACAACCATCCAGTGGAAAAAAGAGTCTTTTCAACAAATGGTGCTGGTTCAACTGGAGGTCAACATGCAGAAGAATGCGATTTGACCCACTCTTATCTCCTTGCACTAAGATCTACTCCAAGTGGATCAAGGACCTCCACATAAAACCAGACACACTGAAACTATTAGGAAAGAAACTTGGGAAGACCCTGGAGGACATAGGCACAGGGGGAAAGTTCCTGAACAGAACACCAATAGCTTATGCACTAAGATCAAGAATTGACAAATGGGACCTCATAAAATTACAAAGTTTCTGCAAGGCAAAGGACACTGTCAGAAGGACAAAACAACAACCAACAAAGTGGGAAAAGATCTTCACCAACCCCACATCCGACAGAGGGCTAATATCCAATATATACAAAGAACTCAAGAAGTTAGACCCTAAAGAACCAAATAACCCTATCAAAAAATGGGACACAGAGCTAAACAAAGAATTTTCACCAGAAGAAATTCGGATGGCTGAGAAATACCTTAAGAGATGTTCAACATCGTTAGTCATCAGAGAAATGCAAATCAAAACAACCCTGAGATTCCACCTCACACCAGTCAGAATGGCTAAGATTAAAAACTCAAGAGACAACAAATGCTGGAGAGGATGTGGAGAAAGAGGAACACTCCTCCACTGTTGGTGGGATTGCAAAATGGTAAAACTGCTCTGGAAATCAGTGTGGTGGTTCCTCAGAAAATTGGGCATGTTCCTTCCAGAGGACCCTGGCATACCACTCCTGGGCATATACCCAGAGGATTCCCCTGCATACAATAAAGACACATGCTCCACTATGTTTATAGCAGCCTTGTTTATAATAGCCAGAAATTGGAAGGAGCCCAAATATCCCTCAAAGGAGGAATGGATACAGAAAATGTGGTATATTTATACAATGGAATACTACTCAGCAATTAAAAATAATGAACTCATGCAATTTGTAGGTAAATGGTTAGACCTGGAAAATATCATCCTGAGTGAGCTAACCCAATCACAAAAGAATGCACATGAAATGCAATCACTGATAAGTGGATATTAATGAGCCCAGAAGCCCTAAATACTCAAGACACAAATCGCAAGTCAAATGATTCCCAAGAAGAAGAAAGGAAAGGACCCTTGGCCTGTAAAGATTGCATCCAGTTTAGTAAAGAAACCGAGGGGGGAGGGGGAATGATTAGGGAATAGTTGGGGGGGAGAGGAAATATGGGAACTATGTTGGGTGGGAACTGGGAAAGGGGAAAGCCTTTGGAATGTAAACATAGAATATAGAAAATAAAAAAAAAAATGAATTCATGCAATTTGTAGGTAAATGGTTAGACCTGGAAAATATCATCCTGAGTTAGCTAACCCAATCACAAAAGAATACACATATAATGCAATCACTGATAAGTAGATATTAATGAGCCCAAAAGCCCTAAATACTCAAGGCACAATTAGCAAGTCAAATGATTCCCATGAAGAAAGGAGAGTACCCTGGGCCTGGATAGATTGGATCCAGTTTTGTAGAGAAACTGTAGGGGGAGGGGGAATGATTGGGGAATAGTTGGGGGGGGAGAGGAACTATGGGACATAGGGAGGGGGGAACTGGGAAAGGGGAAAGCCTTTGGAATGTAAACATAGAATATAGAAAATTTAAAAAAAAAAAGAAAAAAAAGATTTTTGCTAACACATACTCTTTTTGATTTTCTTATTTTAATGCTTGTTTCCCATTGTGGTCTAATGTAAAGGAAGTCAACACTTGATTTCAATGGGAAGTGCTAAAGTAACATACCATCAGACAAGGAGAACTGTAAAGGTGTTGCCTCCCTACATGGGATTCGATCTTTGTAAGTATATGATTTAGATGGATCTCAGAACATCCTAAAAATGCTTGAAGAATTACTAAACCCAGAAGAAACTCAGCTGTAGACCCATGCTTATTAAAACAAGGCCAAATCTCCTAATAATTCTAATCCTTCTCAACCTTTCCCACTCACTGGTGACTCCATCTTCAAGTATGAATGAGGTGATGGAGGCCTTTCTGGTTCAAACCACCACAACCATGAAAATCTTGGACCTTTCTTAGAATGAATCATGAAAATCCTAATTTTGTAGTTTATGTATATTTTCTTAATTTTTATAATTTTATGTAAGTCATAGAAATAATAGATTTGTATAGCATTTATTTTCCATTTTAAAAATAAAACTGGTATATATTTTAGAGATATAAACTGCACTGAAAGGTTAAGAAAGTTATATGTCTGTTTTTTCTTTTCTTCACATTGGAAAAATATTTGATGCAGATTTTGCAAGTCTATTTTACAGTACCTTTCATGAATAATGTGCTGACAAAATACAAATATAAAGAACTTATATTTTGTAGAATAGATCTTATTTTTCTCTTTATGGTGATTTAAATGAAATATGTCCCCTATAGTCTCATGTATGTAAATACTTACTTCCCTACTGGTGGCACTGGTTAAGAGGTTTGTAGAACATTAACAGGTGAAGGCTTACTGGAGGAAATATGTAAAAGGGGAAGAGGGACTTACAGGGTGTACAGTCTCATTCCACCTCATTTGTGTGTGTGTGTGTGTGTGTGTGTGTGTGTGTGTATGCGTATTAAATAAAATCAACCAGCTTCAAGCTCCTGCTACCTTTCCATAGCTTTTGCCCCACTTGAGACTCTATCCATATGGAATTGTAAGCATACATTTAAAATGATACTCTGCTACTCAAATATAACTACATTGAGAAAATGGCTGTCGTAATTGTGTCTGATATGTGGTCTGAATGAAGAAACAACACAAACCTTTCTTGTCTTGCTTTCTTCACCAGAAAAAAAGAAATAGAAAAAAAAGGACTATAATTAAAAATATTTTTTCTTTTTTATTGATATTTTCTTTATTTGCACTTCAAATGTTATCCTCTTTTCACGTTTCCCCTCTGAAAACTCCCTATCTCATCATATCCTCCTTCCCCCTGCTCACTAACCCACCCACTCCCACTTCCCTGACCTGGCATTTGTCTACTCTGGGACCATGAGCCTTCACAGGCCCAAAGGCCTCTCCTCTCATTAATGTCTGACCAGGCCATCCTCTGCTAGCCAAGGGCTGGAGCCAAGGGTCCCTCCATGTGCACTCTTTGGTTAGTGGTTTAATCCCTGGGAGCTCTGGGGGTACTGGTTGGCTCATATTGTTGTTCATCCTATGGTGCTGCAAAACCCTACAGCTCTTTGGGTTCTTTCTCTAGATCCTCCAACTGGGGACTCTCTGCTCAGGTAAAATGGTTGGCTGAGAGCATCCCCCTCTGTATTTGTACTGGTAGGGTCTCTAAGAAGACAGCTACAACAGGCTCCTCTAAGATAGCATTTGTTGGCATCCACAATAGAGTCTGAGTTCGGTAACTGTATATGGTTGCTAATATTTGTCCATCTTGAAAAGATGGAGTAAACAATAAATTAAAATGTATTTATTATTTTCTTTATTATATTTTTTTGCTGAAAAAATAATGGCTGTTTCAGTTTTTATTTTAAGTGCATATGTTCATTAGTATCAAAAAGAAGAGTCTCAGAAAAGTCTATGTAGAGACAAATAGTAACTACATGACTGTAGGTAAGTTTACAGAAATGCTGGACAGGGACTAACATTTTAAAATTGATGCACTGTATTAGAAACTACAATTGCTATTCCCCAAATAATTTAGTATAAAATGAATGAAAAATGCCACATTAACTTCTTTAAAGTTCTATTTCATATATTGATTAAAATTATTTGCTGAAATTTAAAATCTGCTTTTATTTTTCTATTTTAATTTGAACTAATATAATACTAATTACATTTGAAAATGTACTCTGGAAGAGATTTTCATTAAAAGCTGAAGAATTATCTTACAATGAAGCAACTTAATGTGAGAGTTGATTGTATACTTTAACATTTAGGATTTACTCCTGCCTTAGTAGTTCTATAAATTTGTGCAGAGGCCTCTGATAAAGACCAATAATGTAGGTAAAATTGTACAGTGAAATACAGTCAACCTCTGTAATGCTTTTCAGAAACAGACATCACAACCTTCACTGCTGCTGTCCACATCATACAAATCTGTATGATTTCATACTTGGGTTTCATTAACATACTTTACAACCCTCTTCTAATTCTTTCCAGTTCATTTCATTCTGTAAATTTTTATAGACCAACTTTCTTAGGCCATTCCCTTCATGACCCTTCCTAAATTAAATGTGTTATAACTTTACAAGTGAAAGAAATACCTTTCTGGATATAAAGTAACAATTATTTTCTCCATAGTTCAGTTACTCCTGCATTAAAAAATGCTAACCTTTTCCCAGTTTCTCAGCAATGGCCACCTTCTAGAAAAGGTATAATAAAAATGTGTCCTCAGAAAAAAGGGCACAGCCTTTCCATTTCTGTCCAACAATTAGCTTTTTCACAAATAGAACCTCTATTCATCTTCTTTTGTTGCATAAACCTTTTCCTTGAATTACAATTGAACCTTTATTTAACTAATAGCATTATCTAATTTTTCCTAAAACTTCTATCTACTTTGATCCCTAATATTGGATCTGCAGATTTAATTTTCAATGTATTATTATATTTACATAATATGTAAGTTGCATGTTTTCAGGACCTTAAAGAAAGGACTTATAAATTTCACTAAGCTACTAGGCCACATGGTCAGCCTTCCTCAATCAATCTCCATGCTCAGCATTCTCCATCCATGTCTGATGAGGATCCCAAATACAATTCTTCATAGCATTTCACAAAACTATCAATGTTTGCAAACATGCTAATACATGTATCAAGCATGCTTTTGCTCATAATTTGCCTCTGTGCTCTTGATGTTCCGATGCCCACAGACATCATATTGAAACATTATTCTTCTCTGTTCATACTATTTTATCTTTTCCCTATACTATTATAAAATGATTAATACCCAGTTATGAATACATTACAAAAATTGAACACTAAGCAAAGAAATAACTCAGTTAAAAGGTGGAACACGATACTGAACAAAACATTCTCAAAAGAGGAAATAAAAATGACAGTAAACACTTTGAAACAAATGTAATCTCCAGAGCTGTCAGGCAAATGCAGATTGAAGTTAATTTGTGATCCTATCTACACAAGTCAGAATAGGCTTCAACAGGAATACAAATCTGAACAAATGAATGTAGGCAAGAGGAAACAGTATACCCTCTGTTGGAATGTAAAGTAGGGCAGCTGGAACTCAGTCTGGAGATTTCTCTAAGACTCTAAAAATAGGTATACCATATGGCCTAAAAGATACTCCTGGGCCCATCTGCAACGAGAACATACACATCCATGCTCATTGATCCTCTGTTAACAATAGCTAGAATATTGAATCAATGTTAATGACCACCAAATAGCAATTGGGCAATGAGAGTGTAATACAGATATACATTAGACAATATTCATGTGAAAAGAAAAATGAATGCAAAATTTACATGTAAATTAGATGGAACTGGAAAACAATTACACTGAACAAGGTCATCCAGGTCCCAAAATTCAAATGTTTCATGTCTCCTCTTACATAACAAACAGTCCTAGCTCCAATTCTATTGTGTGTGGTTAGTATTAAATTCAGGTTGAAGCTAGAAAACTAGAATCAGACCATTGTTGTGGAATGAATTTAGGAAGGAAAGGCAGTGGGATAAGGTTAAAATGACAGCAGAGAAAGGAAATATGGGAGGCAGAAGAGTTCAAGCAGGGAGTAAAGTGATGGGAATGAGGATTATGGAACCAAGATTTAAGCTTGAATGGGAACCGGAAGATTGGGAAAAGGAGAGGTAGGAAGTTCGGTAACCTGAAATAAATACGTATTTCAAGATTTAGGTGGCTCCTCTAGGCTGCAAGTTGATTAAAAATACTGTCATTTTTTAAAAGATGTTTAACAGAAGGACCCCCATGTTAGTGAAAGGTGTTGCCACTAAAAGACATGGGTTATTAAATAAAAAGTCCGTTCTAAGCAAGGCTTGCCTCCCTACAAGTTACTGGTAATAAAAACACTAGAGGCAGCTAGTACAATGCACATTATTTCTATTATTCTATTTTACCTTTGTTCCCTCTTTCTTTCTTTCTTCCTTCCTTCCTTTCTTTCTTTCTTTCTTTCTCACTCTCTCTCTTCCTTCCTTCCTTCCTTCCTTCCTTCCTTCCTTTCTTTCTTTCTTTCTTCCTTTCTTTCTTTCTCTCTGTCTCTCTCTTTCTCTCTTTTTTTCTTTCTTTGCATTCTGATCACAGCCCCCCTTCGTGCGCTCTTTTTACCCTGACCCTCAGAAATCCCTAAACCCATTAACCCCTTCTCCTCAGAGAAGGGAAAGTCCCACATCTTCTCCCACTGCGGCCCAACAAGGTAATCCAGCTAGTGGAAGGGGATTCAAAGGTAGATGACAGTAGATAAGTGTCAGAGACAGCGCCCATTCCGGTTGTTAGGGGAGCCCCATCAAGCTGCACGTCTGCTGCAGCTGTGGAGGTCTAGCTACCAGACGCTCTTTCATTTGTGTTTTAGTTTTTCTAAGTCCCCATGGCCTCATGTTAGTTGATTTTGTAGGTCTTATGGAGTGTACCTGTTCTCCCCAGCTCCCTCAGTTCTATGCCCTACTCTTCAACAAATCTTCCTGAGCTCTGACTAACGTTTGAAAATGAATCTCTGCATCTGTTTCCATGTACTGCAGGATGAAACTTCTCAAAAGACAATTATGCTAGGATCATGTCTTTAATCATAGTAGAATAACATTAATAAAGTCAGCATTTGCTTTCTCCTATGGGGTGAGTTTGAAGTTAGGCCAGCCATTTCTAATGGGTTGGCCTAATACTGCTTGTATTCTAATGCTAATTTGGGTCCCCAACACTGGTTGCCCCAGAGACAAGAAAGTCCAAGTGACACTGTTCCTAAGTTATTTCTAATTGAAAAATAAAGATACTGTCAACCAATAGCTGTGCAGAAGAGGGGGTTACAATACCTACAATAGCTGTGTAGGTGGGGATTAGGTTTCTGGGGTTTGGGTTCAAAGAAGGAGTAGAAGAACATTCAGGAGAGGAAGAAGAGGAAACTGCCATAATGGGATAAGAGTCAAGAAAGCATGGCCCTGAGGGATGTGCAATTGGAATTAAGAGCAGGACAAATGGATCATAGCAAATAATAACTTGGAGTTATTGATAGGAAGGTAGATTCCAACAGCATAGAAGATAGGCAGCTGCCCAGCTAGTGTACTGTGTAAGGCTTATTAAAAATATAAAGGTGGTATGTGATTTTAATCTGAGAACTCAATAACCATAGGCAGGGTAGAAACCCTGGGCTGGGGCTTAAAGTATATTCTCCAAGTCATTGGTTTGATATTCTCTCAGTCTCTGTTCTGTCTTTATTCCTGCATATCGTACAGACAGAAAAAAATTGGGACAGACCCACTACTGCCTCAACATCAAAATAGCAGTAATTAATCATCATTGTTCATAAATATCTTTTAATATCAATGGATTCTATTCCACACTAAAAAAATTCATGCTAACAGAAAGAATTTGAAAATGTGACCCATCATACTTCTGTATACACGAAACATACAACAGCAATAAAGATACACAATAATTAAGAATAAAGGGCTGGGAAATTGTAGTCCAAGCAAATTGACTCAGGAAGTAAGCTGGAATGTCCATTTTAATATCTAATAAAATCAAAAGGAATTAAAAGAGCTGGGGAGGGAACTTCATATTCATCAAGGCAAAAGTCTGTTAAGATGACTTCTTAATTCTGAATATGTATGCCCAAATGCAAGGGCAACCACATTTGAAAAGGAAACATTACTAAAGATTTATTTATTTATTTATTTATTTATTTATTTAATTTATATGAGTAGATTATAGCTGTCTTTAGACATAGGAGAAGAGGGCTTCTGATCCTATTACAGATGATTGTATGCCACCACGTGGTTGAACTCAGGACCTCTGGAAGAGCAATCAGTGCTCTTAACCACTGAGTCATCTTTACAGCCCTTTACTAAAGCTTTAAACATGCATTGCACCCACACATTAGTAGTGTGAGTCTTTAATATCCCACTCTTCAATGGACAGGTCATTGAGAAAGAAACTAAACAGAGACATGATGAAATGAACAGAGGTTATGCATCAAATTGATGGAACAAATATCTACAGAACATTTTATCCAAACACACATGCATACACACACACACACACACACACACACACACACCAGAAGGAAATAAAACAACCAAAAATAAAACACCAAAAGCAGCAGCACCAGCAGCAGCAACAACAACAACAACAGAAAGCCCTTCTTCTCAGCACCTTATGAAACCTCCAAAATTGACCATATAGGCATTATTCTTGACTGCCCACCATACTAGACAGTAAGTCAATATTTCTAAAGATACTTCACATTTTAGTTGCAAGATGCAGAGAATTCAGTCTAACATTTACCAACAAATCTTCCCTGCCAACTAGATTTCATAATGCTTCAAAATGGTATATCAGCTGCTCTGGGAGAAAAGATATCAATATTGATACTCAGCACTGGTCCGTGTCTGCTTCACTACCAATATAGAAAGCTGGATGTGTCTCCAATACTATAGAAGCAAGACTGTCCATGGAAGTAACTGACTCCTCTCCTGGTTGGATTTGAGACTGTGTCACAGTAGGAAATTCATTTCCTGGCACCATAAACAAAGTCGGGACTCATGGCTAGAAAAGCCACAGGATGGAGTTAGGATACAAACTACTGATATTTTCCTAAGAGTTAGAATCAACTAAATGGCTACTAAACATTTATATTTATTTACATAGATTCGTGCTGCAACCAAATATGGTCAGAGATGAGTTTTATTGCAATGTATAGAGTATAAAACAGATATACTACAACACTACTGAGATTAACCCCATTTGAATTCTCATCTGTTCATGGGAAATCTATAACATTGTAGAAAATAGGATAGAAAGAATGAGAGAGCTTGAGGATGGGGAAGAGCTCTGTAAAATGCTGACATCTAGAAAGTGTCATATCTCTTGCACAAATGAACCCATAGCAACAATGGTTGCCTATAGAAGACCTACCAGTGCATGCGAAACCAATTAAAATCCTAATATGAATCTGGTATGGGGTCTCCTGATACCTACCTGTGATGAGGAACTATTGATAGTTGATAGCAACTGGGACAGAAAAACTGATATATTTTGGCGGAGAAGCACAAAAAGGAATGTTCAACATCCTTAGTCATCAGGGAAATACAAATCAAAACAACCCTGAGATTTCACCTCACACCAGTCAGAATGGCTAAAATAAAAAATTCAAGAGACAGCAGGTGCTGGAGAGGATGTAGAGAAAGAGAAGCATTCCTCCACTGCTGGTGGGATAGCAAGCTGGCACAACCACTCTGGAAATCAGTCTGGTGGTTCCTCAGAAAACTGGGTGTGATACTACCAGATGACCCTATTATACCACTCCTGGGCATATACCCAGAGGATTCCCCAGCATGTAATAAAGGCACATACTCCACTATGTTCATAGCAGCCTTATTTATAATAGCCAGAACCTGGAAAGAACTCAAATGTCCCTCAACAGAGGAATGGATACAGAAAATGTGGGGTATATTTACACTATGGAATACTATTCAGCTATTAAGAACCAATTAGTTCATGAAATTCTTAGGCAAATGGGTGGAACTGGAAAATATAATCCTAAGTGAGGTAGCCCATTCACAGAAGAACACAGATGGTATGCACTCACTGAAAAGTGGATATTAGCCTTGAAGCTTGGAATACCCAAGACAGAACTCACATAACAAATGAAGTCCAAGAAGAAGGAAGGAGAGGCCCCTGGTCCTGGAAAGGCTCAGTGCAGCAGTGTAGGGGATTACCAGGACAGGGAAGCAGGAAGGGGTGGATTGGGGAACAGGGGGAAGGGAGAGGGCTTATGGGACTTTCAGGGAGGGGGAACCAGAAAAGGGGAAATCATTTGAAATGTAAATAAAGAATATAGCTAATAAAAAGAAAAAAGAAAAGAACTGTGGCCATCCTTAAGGTTTTCACAATCTCAGTAGATGACTACATAGATGTGTACACTTGTAATTTGACTCATTCAGAAAAAGCAAAGAGACAGATAAATAAGTAAATAGGTAACATTTGATGAAATAAGGGAATGTTTATTAGAACTAGAGGTGTCATTGAAAAGTAGATATGTCTAAAATCTATTGTACATATGCATTGCATTTAAAAGAATAAATTATATAAACAGGGTATATTTTTTGCAATTTTCAAAAAAGTTACAATATTATAGACCAATGTATGTACATGTGTGTATATAACAACATGCTTTTCTACTTTCCCACTCAATTAGAGAATTTTGTGGCTGCTGTTTCTACATAAAGGGCAGTACCTAAAGCTGGATGTAACTCTGTGATAGTAAACCTGCCCACTATGTTCGTGGTCCTTGGTTCAGCATATAACATCCATAAATGAATAATTAAATAAGAATATATCACACAGTGGATACCTCATAGTTGTTTTTAAATTAATCATCACCATGACATAGGTCTTTAGAAGCATTATGCTTGTAACAGAACAGCAACAACAACAACAACAACAAAAATTCATATACATAGGACAGATATCTCTATTTTATAGTTAATTCACTAACCTATAGAGGTTTCACATTTCTCTTAATTATAGTAGATAGGAAGTTTATTATAAAAGGAAGTCATTGTAAAAGAAAGACACTGGGATAGAAAGATGACTTAGTACAAATAAGGAGCTCAGTTCCTATCTAAGCACCTACTTAAAAAGTGAGGTGTCATAGATTCATCCATAGCCTCACTGTGCCCAGTGGTAGACACAGAAATTGCAGGGTTCTGGCCAACAGCTATAGATTGAGAAGGTCTTATATTAAAGGAATAAGATGGCGAGTGACAGAGCATGAAACACAGGAGTATCCTTTAGCATTTGTGGTTAAGCAGGTACATAGTCTATGTCCACATGTATCACACAAAGCATAAACCAAAATCAAGAGAAATCAAGGGGCTTACCTCTATACTTTGACTGTCAATCCAGTATGAACAGTATGATTTTCATCCTGGTGTAGTAGACCTTTATATCCTCTAATTATACCATAATATTAACTACTTTTGCTGTAATAATTCTGTTTCTGTATATATAAAAATGATATTCAAATGCATGAAACTTATGCTTGTCACATAACAAAATTTTCAGGATCTCAATGTACACCAATTTAAAATGTTATTTGGATCCATCTATTAATCACGAGTAAGTCCATAATGGAACATCTTCAAAGCAACTCACAGAAAAGATACAACAGTGGCTTCTTTTGAGGCATATATTAAATTAGAAGACAGGACACTTGGCTAAACCTAAGATATTAGAACTATTTAAACTCGAGTTGATCATTAACAGCAGGGTACAAAATTTTTAAAGCAGTGTAACCATTTATCATTGACTGTATAGGACAGGATTTGAGCACAGCCAGTGCTCAACAACCCCTATTATAATGCTGACTGCTAACGAGTCATGCATAGCAGTTAATTTAGAGTGAGGAAAAATCCATATAGCTATAGCAACTGTGTGTATTACAATGAATATCAAGGGAAGGGCCAAAGAATGACAGTATGAGAATAAGAGCTTTACTTCAGGTAAAAATGTAGCTATGCAGCTATTCAAGAAGTAACAGATGGACTTAATCTGATATAAGTGTCAATTCAGGAAGATCATGTTAAATAAACACCTGATCTATTATCAAAATTTCAAAGCAATGGTGACAGTTAGAGGACATAAAATCTCACTGGGTACCTCTGAAATTGTTTGTTCAAAATAAATTGCCATCTTCACTTTTGTGCCTGTGTATGTGTGTGGTTCTTTTGAGACAGGGTTTCTCAGTATAGCCCTGTCCTGTCCTGGAACTCACTCTGTAGACCAGGCTGGCCTCAGATTCAGAAGTTTGCCTGCCTCTGCCTCCCATGTGCTGGGATTAAAGGCATGCACCACCACTGACCAGTTGTATTTGTATATTTTAAAGACTATTTCAGTGTGTTAATGTAAAATGCTTCTTACTGGGATGATGGTATAGAAAGTATGTAGCCATCTAAAAGTGGAATCCAGATATATTTCACTTCAAGCCCTGGTAGAGTGCCAGCTGTCTTTGTTGCTTTCAAACTCTAACAGCATCACATATTTTAGTCACAAAAGCATTGAACACACCATTTGTGTTTGCTCATTCATCAATGTTACCTAAGGAATAGAGGTATTGTGTGGAAACATCGATGGCTTTTTAAACAATGTATCAATTGTTGTGATCCTTGAGTACATCCAGGTCTATTCACTCTCTTGTGAGAAGGCTTTAAGATAGGAATTAAATATGAGGTGTGTTTTTGTTTTGTTTTGTTTTGTTTTGTTTTGTTTTTTGTTTGTGTTTTTGATCTATGAGGGACTCAGAATTAAACATCTACTGGAGCAGCGAGTTGAGAAAGAAATCACAGTTTTAGATTCTCCTATTGATCAGGCAAGAATAGAGTGATATTCAATAGGTAGCAAGACTTAATTGTGAATTCTCGATCAGGTAATGATGGCCTTAAATGCCTGCTAGAGAAAAGATCAAAGAACACGAGTGTGGCTGTAAGTGGTAGAAGAGTCTGAGGTCTGTATATTACTTATAGAAGAGTGGGTATAACCTGTGAGGATAGAGGATGTTAATTGTGGGAACGTCTGAATCCTGTAAGAACTTACCAGGACAAAAAGCATTATTATTATTAGTCAACATATATGGGCTGATGAACTTAATCTGAAATAACACTAACAATAAAAGTTCACACTATATATGTTTACACCTGATTATTCCTTATTTTGGAGTTTTTGTTATGTTTTCAACTCATCATTGATTGATATCATGATGATTGATATCATCAATAATTATATAATTATTCATAAAGTAAAATCTCATATATCTGTGTTGACTGGGAATTGAATAAATACTCTAGAAATGTTTTTAATACTTTGGCATTGCAAAAACAAAAGCCAAAATCAAGTGGCATTTTAGAAAATAAGGAAATTAACAATAATAAAATAAAAGTAATCAAAATATAAGTGCTCAACAAGAGGGCAATCATGTGTGATGCTGACACTTAGCTAACTATTAATACTGATAACGTTGAAGAGGCTGGAGAATCTATAACCACTCCTTACTGTTGACTACCATCAACAATCTACTATTTGTTTGTAAAATTCATTTTATTTGTTTATTTGTATCTTGAGAGTGTATCTTGTATATCCAATGTGGTCTTGAACTTGTTATTTCCCTAATGCTAGCCTTGAATTATGATTATGAACTATTATCATACCCTCTTAAATGCTGGGATTATAATTTTATAGACTTATATCTAGCTCAGTGTTAACTAATATATTAAATGATGCATAATATTCTTATATGTTTAGCAGAACCATTTTACTTATTGATAAAAACATGGAATGATATTTCTGTTTCTATGATCAGTGAGGCAAATCATCTTATTATATTTAAAATTTTCACTATATCGTTGAAAGGGAAAGTTAAGAAAATAATTGAGGTTCATAAATTTTTGTGTTTTATTATTTCATTTATGACTATCTTCTGTGATTTATCACCTATCCTGCTCCTCTGACCTATTACTTATTTCCATTCAACTTAAAAATTGAGAGCAGTGTCATTGGGAATACACTACTGAGCAATATTGTATACACTATCTCAATACTCAAAATGTTTTCCCCTGTGGCACGGAGTTTTCTCCAGTGTCCCTCTCAATGATACAGCCTTGATTTCTGGGATTATCTTAAATGAGTGCTGACTAAAGAGCCCTTTGAATAAGCAAAGTAATTGGCAGTACAGGCATGCATGTGGTTACACTCCATCCTCTCTCCTTGTTTCTTAATGTTTCATTTTTGTTCTGGCTTAATCTTCCTTTGCTTTAATTAACAATAGGCATCCTTTTCTATTTAGCAATATTTCATAAATTTTATTGTATTATAATCACATTATATCTTATGGATCATTGCTTTTCATTTTTAATTAGCTTAGAATATCAGCACCCTTCAGTGTTAAATTTCAAGCTCCTTGTAGTTATTTCACCCATCATGGCTGTCAGCATAACTATGTGGATTCGTTTGACAGGGAGAGGAGGTTTTTAATCTATTACAGTTACTGCTTCAGGGCATATAAAAACACTAGCCCTGTGTCATGGTGCCCTATCACTTCTGATTAAGAACTGTGTTGCAGAATAAGCTATCAGTTCCATGGTCTCAAAATTTGAGACCTAATTTTATGATGCTTTCTGATCATTTGTGGTGTTATGTGGTCCTATGTAGACTCGTTTCTTTCTTATATGCTTAGAATCATCATTGGCATTAACTTCTGTCAGATATCTGATGCTCCTATTGAAGGGTAATAGTTTGATAAGGTATGGCAGCTAGTATGCCTTAGGAAGAAACCTGCAGATCACTAAACATTTGTAAAGCTTGTGTCATGCAAAAAAATATTGCAAATTCCAATCAAGCTCACAGATACTTTTTAATATTAAGTCATCAATGGATTAAGATATTTTTATTAATTTTTCATGAACATAAGTGAATTTCACTGAACAGTTTGAAAAATAATAGCAAATAAAAACGGATCAGCTTCTGAGAAGAAAACAGTCAGCCTTTCAATTCATGCCATGTAAACCTATGGTTTAAAGAACTCTGCAATCCATGGCTGGAGAACATGTGGAGGAAGGGCATCACGCCCCCCCCCCATTGCTGGTGGAAATGCAAATTTGCACAACCACTCTGGAAATCAGTTGGGTGACTTCTCAGAAAATTGGGAGTAGTTCTACTTCAAGAACCTGTTATGCCAGTCCTAGGCATATACCCAAAAGATACTCCACCATCCCACAAATACACTTGTTTAACTGTTTATAGCAGCTTTATTCATAATAGCCAGAAACCGGAAGCAACCTATATATCCCTCAACTGATGAATGGATAAAGAAAATGCGGTACATCTACACAGTGGAGTACTATTCAGTGATTAAAAATAAAGACATTACAAATTTAGCAGGCAAATGGATGAATCTTGAGAATGTCATCCTGAGTGAGGTAGCCCAATCCCAAAAGGACATGTACATTACATACTAATAAGTGGATATTACCCATAAAATAAAGTATGCTCATGCTATACTACATAGACCCAAAAAAGCTAAACAAGGCGAAAGGCACAAGCAATGATGCTTGCATCTCACTGAGAGGGAGAAATAAAAAAGGCATAAGAGGGGGATGGAGGGAGGGATCTGGGTGGGAGAGGGGATGGGGAGGGAATTGGAGGGTACAGGATCAGGTGTGCGAAGTGACAGGAGGGACAGGCCTTGAAAATGAGTAGAAATCTGCAACTGACTGAGATAGAAAGGTAAGGGCTATCTTTCATCAAGACAATATAGAGCCAGGGAAAGGGAGGAAGAATCAACAGGGGTATCCTTAGCTGTGACTTCACAACATTGGGAATCTGAATACTGAAGAGGCCACCTCCTGTATCCAGGCAGAATCCCAGTGGAGCCATAGGAACAGAAACCTACCCAGAAAACTTTCAACCCTAAAATCTATCCTATCTACAAGACATGCAGGGACAGGGGATGAAGCAGAACTGAGTAAAAGGCCAACCACTAACCAACCAACTTGAGATCCATTCATGGGCAAGCACCAATCCTTGAAACTACTAGTGATATTCTGTTATGCTTGCAGATAGGGGTCTAGTACGGTTGTCCTCTGAGAGGCTCTACCCAGCAGCTAACTCTGACTGATTCAGACATCTACAGCCAAATAGCGGATGGAGCTTGGGGACTCTTACAGAATAGGAGGAAGAATTGCAGCCACAAAGATGATAGGAACTTCACAGGAAGACCAACAAACAAATTTGGACTCTTCGAGTTCTCAGAGACTAAACCACCAACTAAAGAAAATACACAGGTGTAGCAGCACCGGGGCTACATTCCAAAGGCTACATACTGTGTCACCTGGATGGGAACAGGGTGGTGAGTGAAACATGAAATCAAGAAAAAATTTCTTGCTCAAGACTCAAAATTTAATGAAGTTCTCCAAATATATATATAGGCAGGGCAAGACCCTTTCCCCAAAAGCTGGAAATAGGTCTACAGAACTGGTTAGCTTGCTCTGCAGGAGGCTGGCTTCAGGTATTGCTAGTGTCTCTCTGCCGGCTATTCTTGGAAAACAATGGGCTTCACCTTGGTCTGAATGTTCCACCTTAGGTGGAGGGGATTATGGCTAGCACAGGAATTCCTGCTCGAAGGCTGGGAGAGGAACTTCATCTTGGTCAATGTCAACTCATGCCAGGTATCATAGCACCCCCAATACGGCTCTCTACACACAGACTGGACCCAGGCCTCCCTCCACACATATGTAGCAGATGTATAACTTGATCTTCATGTGGTTTCTGAACAACTGGAGCATAAACTATCCAATAGCTGTTGCCTATATGTGGGATATATTTTTCCATCTGTGCTGCTTTGTCTGGCCTCAGAGGAGGAGGAGGATGTGCCTATCCTAGAAGAGACTTGATATGCCAGGGAGGGACAATACCCAGGGAGCCCACACCAGCTCAGCGAAAAGGAGCTGGTAAGGAAAGGATTGAGGGAGAGGAGTCACAGGAAGGGGGCAGTGAGAAGGAAGCAAAGTGAAGAAGTAAAAATATAAAATAATAAAAATTTAAAATATAAAACTGGAAAAAAAGATTGGTGCTGTAGAACTTACCATTGCCAGCCTGTAAATATATTAAAATATTTAGTAAAAGTACAGAAAAGTCAGGCAACAGTATTTTTGTTTACTTTTGTTTTTGTTTATTTATTTATTTATTTTAAACTCCAGATTTTATTCCCCTCCCGGTACAGTGTCCAACTCTTCTGCATCCCACACCTCCTCTCTGATACCCTGTCTCTACGAAGATGCCCCCACTCCCATCCACCACTCCAGCAGATCTCTAAACTTCCTGGGACCTCCAGTCTCTTGAGGATTAGATGCAACTTCTCTGACTAAACTCAGGCCCAGAAGTCCTGGAATTTCCATCCCAATATCAATAAAATAGACTTTCAACCAAAAGTTATCAAGCAGGATGAGAAATGACAACTCATATTCATCAAAGGGAAAATCCACCAAAAGAAATTCTTAATCCTGAACAACTATGCCCCAAATGCAAGTGCACCCACATTCATAAAAGAAATGTTACTAAAGCTCAAAACACACATTAAACCCCACACAGTAAGAGTGGGAGACTTCAATACCCCACATTCACCATTGGACAGGTATTGAAACAGAATCTAAAGAGACACACAGTGAAACTATGGGAGGTTATGAACCAAATGGATTTGACAGATATCTAAAGAACATTTTATCCTAAAACAAAAGAATACACCTTCACCTCATGGTACCGTCTCCAAAACTGACCATATAATTGGTCACAAAAGAATCCTCAACTAATATGAGAAGACTCAAATAATCCCGTGCATCCTATCAGATCACCATGGCCTAAGACTGGTCTTCAATAGTAGCAAAAAGGACAGAAAGCCCACATACTGAATACCTTTCTATTCAACGATTGCTTGGTCAGGGAATAAATAAATAAATAAATAAATACTTCCTGGAATTTAATGAAAATGCTGACACATCATACCCAAACTAATGGGTCACAATGAGAGAAGTGCTAAGAGGAAAATGTATAGCATGAAGGATCCTGGTAAAGAAACTGGAGAGATCTTACACTAGCAATTTAACAGCACATCTGAGTGCTCTAGAAAAAAAGAAGCAAACATACCCAAGAAGAGTAGATAGCACGAAATGGTCAAAACTTAGGGGCAAAATCAACCAAATAGAAACAGAGAACAATACAAATAATCAACAATACCAAAAGCTGCTTCTTTGAAAAAAAATCTACAAGATAAATAAACCCCTAACCAAATGGACTAAAGGACCCAGAGTCAGTATCAGAAATGAAAAGGAACAACAGAAACTGGGGAAATTAAAAAAAATGATCAGATCTTACTACAAAAGCCTATACTCACCCAAACTGGGGAATCTAGATGTAATAGATGGTTTTCTACATCAATTGCACATACCAAAGTTAAATCAAGAGCAGGTAAACTGTCTAAACAGGTTCATATCCTCTAGGAAAATAGAAGAACTCATTAAAAACCTCTCACCAAATAAAGCCGAGGGCCAGATATATTTAGTTTAGAATTCTACCAGACCTTCAAAGAAGACTTGTTTTGTTTTTTAACACGAATCAGGGAGAATACAGTAAATTCATTGTAAATCCCAAGAATTGAAGAAGTTAGTATATCTGTATATTCTCGGTAATAATAGAAAATATAAGACAAGACTGTACTAAGTCACTGCAATATAATATAAAAATCTGTATACATGGTGCCTGTTTTAGAAGTTGGGTAAGTCCTTGGGTTTGTAGAGTTATGTTTCTCTATCCAAGTAAACCTTCATCTCCAATGAACTTTATCCATGATTAAATGCTATAGGAAAGTAATTATGTTGTAACCTTAAAGAATACAGAAATAGTATCTTGCATTTCAGTAGTTATAAGGACTGCCAGTACATATTAAATTAAGTAACATACTTGGAAGCTCTTAGTTTTAACAGAAACATTTCATAATGAAATGGCTTCCAACTATATCCTGAAAGAATGAGAAGATTATGACAAAAGGAACTGTGGAGAGTAGGATTTCCAGTAAAGACTGAAAATGATGTGTGGTTCTGACAAAGTTCATGGGAGTGAATTATTTCTCATACTAAAAGACTAAAAATAATTGGCTTTGCTGCACGTGAGAGATGATACTTAATTTTGAAACTTGTATTTCCAAATTTTATAAAATAAAGGAACACTGAGAAGAATATCTATGAGAGCATAGAGTGGGAGATCGGTACATGAAAATAAAAGTATCTGTGTGTTCAAATGTGTAGCTATATCTATTCTTCAAATAAAACTGGTATTTATACAAAATAAGATCTGAATGAATTTAATTCATGATGAAAATCGATGAGTTTTAATACAATAAATAAAGTGGAGAGATATATTTAGTAAATCATATTTTAGTACAATTAGCTAGAATTGTTTTACTGGAAATAAATGTAATAAGTCAGTTAATTAATGCACACAACCAAACCTCACAATTCTGCTATCATATATTTGTAGTCTCAAGGACGACAAAGTCTTCAAATTAAACAAGTCAACATATTCTTTGTTTTTCTTTTTTGATGGTTTCCGTGTGCCGAAGTGATTTCCAATACCTTGAATATTTTCATCATAGATCCATTTAGATAAAGGATAAAACTGAACTTGTATATTCCAGAGAGTTTTAAGGTTACATTTCATCTTGATATTTGTAGATTTTTAAATTATTTCTCATATTTTCTGAGATTATATTACATAATTGGTCTCTTCCCTTTCCCCTCTCCAAACTCTATCAGATACCATTCATTGCTCACTTTCAAATTCATGCCTTGGTTTATTAATTGCTACTTTATGAATACATGGATACATACATACACATACACACACACACATATCTATGTATATACATATATATATATATTATTTGAGACATATAATTTGATATGGGATAACTAATTTGTGTGTGTCCCTAAATTAGACAACTTGTTATACTCTTAACATTCCTTACTTGCCTATAGATTCTTGTCTCATTAATGTGTCTATATTTTTAAGAAAACACTTGCCTTCCCAGGACCAAGGGCCTCTCCTCCCATAAATGTCAGACAAGGCCATACTCTGCTACATATGCAGCTGTAGCCATGGGTCCCTCCATGTGTACACTTTGGGTTGTGGGAGCTCTGGGCAGTCTGCTTGATTGATAGTATTATTCTTTCTATGGCATTGCAAACCCCTTCAGCTCCTTTAGTTCTTTTGCTAACTCCTCCATTGGGGAGCCCATGCTCAGTCCAATGGTTGGCTGTGAGCATCTGCCTCTGTGTTTGTCAGGTTCTAGCAGAGCCTCTCAGGAGACAGTTATATCAGGCTCCTGTCATCATGCACTTCTTGGCATCCACAATAGTGTCTGTGTTTGGTGAATTTATATAGGATGGGTCCCCAGGTGGGCAGTCCCTGTATGGCCTTTCCTTTAGTTTCTTCTTCCCACTTTGTCTCTGTATTTGCTTCCATGAGTATTTTGTTCCCCTTTGTAAGAAGGACCAAAGCATCCACACTTTGGTCTTCCTTCTTCTTGAGCTTCATGTGGTCCATGAATTGTATCTTGGATATTCCAAGCTTTTGGGTTAATATCCACATATCAGTGAGTGAATATGATGTGTGTTCTTTTGTGACTGGGTTATATCACTCAGGCTTTATACCCAGTGTAGGGGAATTTGAAGGAAGAGAGGTGGGAATGGGTGGGTTGTGGAATACCACCATAGAAGCAGGGGGACAGGGGATGGGATAGGGTATTTCTGGGGGGTGGTAACCAGGAAAAGGGATAACATTTGAAATGTAAATAAAAAATCCAATTAAAAATATATTTTAAAAAAAGATATTTTGTGATTGGTGGATGGAAAAGAACTATGTTTTAAATGAAAATAATGTTACAATAAATATACTGAAGTGGAAAAAAAAGAAAAAAAGAAAACACTTTGTGTATATGGTTGCAAAAAAGGCTCAATAGTTAAAGGCTGTTTTTCAAGGTCTTTTAGATATACTTTGGATTTCAACTCTCTTATAACAAACCAACATGTATTCTCAATAACCCTGTTAACTCTCTCTTCTCTGGTGGAGACAATAGAATCTTTACAATCTGTTGGTTCTGAACCTAGTGAAGATGAAACCTCCAAGCTCAAAATGAGGCCCAGTAGGATAGGAACATTTGCAAACTGATAGAAGAAGAAATCTAATGTCCTCTGTGGATTCTGTATACATTCACAGGTGCACATCTATAAATAGACACATTTCTGCACATACACTATCACACATATGATAAATAAATAAATGTTTTAAAAGAAAAACTATGACATAATTTTTTATATGCCAACCAAATTTCACTGGTATACTACTATAGTAGAATATATAATACTTAAAATACTATGTGCTATGTTATGATCAAAGTCATAATTCTGTTTGTGTTCATGTAGGTGATCAAGTTGTGTGTTGAATGATAAACAAGTTATTCTGGTGTAAAAATATTGACTTAAATATTTTGTATCAAGCACAAGAAATAATGGCCATATAATGAAAACTTAACAATTTGTTTTAGGAAAATTGCATGATATTTTATTTTCATTCAATTAAATTTTCCAGATGATAAAAATACAAAGGAGAATAATGAGTAAACAATGTGCGGGATAGAATAAATCATCTTTAACACTTGCGTATAAGAGTATATTTGTTTGTTTGTGGATATGTGCACTTGTATATGTAGGTGTTCAAGGAATCTGCTGCTTGAGGTACAGATGGTTCTAAGATTCCCATCATGGATGCTGGAGCTTAATCTAGGTCCTCTGAAGGGGCAGTATATCCTTTTATCTGCCGTGTCCTCTATTCTTCAGACATTTTTTTTAATTTAAATCAAATTCTGTATATCTCAAGCTCTCAGTCTTTTCACCAATATCAAACATTTCACTGATTCCCACCTTCTGGAATAACAAGCTTGTGTCATCAAGCATTGCTTAGTTTTATTTAAAAATTATAGAAGCATTATAACATAGTTTTCATCCTGTGTAAACCAACTTGACTTATTAACATTATTCATTCATGGGGCTATTTTGCAGAACAAATAAGAATAGAAGTGCATTTATAACTCTGAAAAGTATCTAGCACATAAAAATAAAACACCAATTATTAAGTAATGCTATTGAAATCATGCTGCTTTATAATCCATTTTGTATCTATTTAAGAATGTATAAAGAACTGTTCCAAGACCATTAGATATTATTTTACAGTGTTATTTTATGTACATGTAAAATTAAACTAATATTTCCACCAAACCTTTTTGGTTGGATGTGCCTATTTTCCTTTTACAGTAACTCCATCCTTCCATGAGGTGTTTTATATATATACACAAACTTCTTACAAAATACTATCATATTTATGCACCAGGAACATCCAGGTTAAATCTCACACCTTCCCATTCCTCGGCCCAGAAAGTCCTATGGGACACATCCAGCTCTTCTAACAGGAGCACTGCCCCAAGGAGGCCAGCTGCTCCAGGAATATCAAAACATTGATAACCTGCTACACCAGCAATATCTGGATGGCTGAAGTTCAGCATCAGAACACAATCAATAAGAGTCAGAGTACTATGGCACTTTCAGAGCAAAGCTATCCTACTACAGCAAGCTCAGGGTATCCAAAAGCAATTGAAGCGTTGGGAATGCAATCTTATAAAGATGATATATGCCTTTAAAAGGAAATAAACAAATCCCTTAAAGAAATACAGGAAAGTACAATTAAAAATGTGAAGGAAATGAATAAAATGCTTCAGTATCTGAAAATGGAAAAAATAAAACAATAAAGCAAATACAAACTGTCAAAATCCTGGAAATGGAAAATCTAGAGAAAAGAACAGGAACAACAGATGCAAAAGTCATCAACACTAAAGAAGAGAGAATCTCAGGCTTAGAAGACATGATATGCGAGATTGATACATCAGTTAAATAAAATGTTAAATTTAAAATGTTCTGAACACAAAGCATCCAAGGAATATGGGATACTGTGAAAAGACCTAATCAAAGAATAATAGGAACAGAAGAAGGTGAAAAGTTTATGCTCAAAATATTTTAAACAAAATTATAGAAGAAAATTTCCAAAACAGATGCCAATCAACATAAAAAAACCTACAGAACAGAAATTAGATTGGACCAGCAAAAGAAAATCCTTTCACCATATTATAATCAAAGCACTAAATGCACAGAACAAAAACGTGTATTAAAAGCTGCAAGGGTTAAAGGACAAGTAACATACAAAGGCAGACCTATAAAAAATATACATAGATTCTCAGCAGAAACTATTAAAGCTGCAAGGACCTGGACAGATTTATTACAGTCTCTAAGAAACCAGAAATGCCAGCCTAGACTACCATATACACAGAAACATTCTCAGCCTCAATAGATGGAGAAACAAAGATATTTCAAGATAAAATCAAATTAATACCTATCCATAAGTCTAACCCTATCGAATATATGAAAAGAAAATTTCCAACCCTAGAGTTTAACTAATACCAAGAAAACACAGGAAATAAATGATTACATAACCAGCAAAGCCAAAAGAAGATTAGCATACACACAAACACACACACACACACACACACACACACACACACACATACTCATACACACATACACACCACCAACTTCAATATAAGAGGAATTAACAATCATTGGTTATTAATATCTTAAAATCAATGGCTTAAATTCTCCTATTTAAAAGACACAGGCTAACAGAAAGGATGCATAAACAAGATCCATCATTCTGCTGCATACAAGAAATATGTATGGGCAGAAAAGATATGCATTTCTTCAGAGTTAAAGGTTGAAAACAGTTTTCTAAGAAATTCTACCAACATACAAACAAACAAGCCCAGAGCCAGAGAGTTTTAAGGCAATAGTCTAACAGACTTTCAAGGAAGAGCTAATACTAATACTCCTCAGACAACTCCACTAAATATACAGAAAGGGACATTGCCAAACTCATTCTAAGAGGCCACAGTCACCTTAATACTAAAATCACAAAAAGACTTAGGAGGAAAACTGGGAATAATTCTCATTCAAGACCCAGCCATAACACTCCTGGACATATATCCAAAAGATGTTTGACCATCCCACAAAACCACTTCCTGAACTATGTTCATAGTAGCTTTATTTATAATTGCTAGAAACTAGAAATAACCTACATGTCCTAAAACCAAAGAATGGATAAAATAAATTGTGGTTTATTTATATGCTTAATTATTAATATTAATAATTATTAATAATTATTTATACAACTATTAATTATTAATTCAGCTATTAGTAATGAGGATTCATGAATTTTGCAGCAAATAGATGGAACTAGAAACTATCATCCTGGATGAGGTAAGCCAAAAAGACACATGTGGTATATACTTTCTTATAAGTGCTTTTTAGCCATAAATTACAGGATAACCAGGCTAAATCCACAATCCCACCCACAAAATCTTTAACCCAAAAATTTGTCTTGTCTTCATGTAGTGAAGGGATAAAGATGGAACAGAGCTCTGGGAAGTGACTAACCAATGACTGGCCCAACTTGAGACCCACCCCATGGGAGAGAGCCAACCTCTGACACTATCAACGATACTCTGCTACACTTGCAGTCATGAGCCTAGCATAATTATCTTCTGCTAGGCTTCATCCATCAGCTGATGAAAACAGACGCAGAGACCCACTGCCAAACAATTGGCAGAGGTCAAGGAATCCTGTGGAAAGGTGTGGGGAATGATTGAGGATGCCAGAGTTTGTCTGAATGAGTAGATCAAGAACATCAGAAGAAGACCTACAGAGTAATCTAACCTGGGCCCAGGGGAGATCACAGAGACTAAACCATCAATGGAAGAGAATGCATGAACTAGCCCTAGGCTGCCTACCCATGTGCAGCATATGTACAGCTTGTTCTGCATGTGGGTCTTCGAACAAGTAGATCAAGGGCTATCTCTGACTCTGTTGCCTGGCTCCGAATCACTTTTGTATAGCTGGGCTTCCTTTCATGGCCTCAGTGGGAGAGGATGTTCCTAGTCCATCTGAGACTTGAAACTCCAGAGTGGAAATGGTCCCTCCACTTGTCTGAGCATAAGGAAAAGGGGAAATGGATAATGGATAATGGAAGTGGGAAAAGAGAAGGGAGGGGGCCAATCAGGATATAAAGTGAATAAGAATATGGTATTTTAATACATATATGCTGTTAAGTTTTGTGTCATTATTAAAATGCTTAATTTAAATGCATCAAGTAACAACTTTTCTTTCAATTTAACCTCACATCTCAATTCTATAGAAAATTTTGTCCATGTCTACTAAAACAATATTCTCTTTTTTTTCTTTTCCTAAAATCAGTAATTTACTAAAACAAAATAAAGAAACCTACTTTTTTCATTTTTATCACACTAATCAATGAATAATACTTGTTTTATATTATAAAATGTATTATTCTTACCATTAATCCATAAAGATTATGAAGATTTATTTCTTTCTTAAATGTGATTTATTGCTCTCTGGAGTTGATTTGGACCTAATTACATTATTTCATTAATCTACCACTCATTCCAACTACTTCCTAGATGAAACTAGAATGAAATTTTCATCTTAAACCTAAACACTCTTGATGTTTTGTATTTGATTTTTTTCTTCAAATAAAAATCATAAACAGAGACCTACTATGGGTAAGATCTATAACTCTGTGATGTGAGTAGGTCAGATAAGTCACACATATTACATATTGTGGATTCCTAAACTATTCATTCATCCATTTTCCTACAGATTTCACTCAATAGACACCTTTCCTTTTTACTATTGTGTTTGAAACATTACTGCAAGCAGTAATTTCATTATTTCAGCAGTTCTCTGAGTGCTTGCCTGTTTAGTTGTTGTCATTATATTATTGAAGTGGATCTATAGTAGTATACTTATAATATGATTATAATGTATTTTGGTGCCTTTTAATTCTCATATGACCATATTAAAATGAAGATAAAACAGTGACATGGTCATGCAATTCTCACAGGCACAACTTCCGTGATTGTTATTTACATACACACAGACTCATGTCTTACAGTGTGACTTTATCTACTTGAAAAAATATAGTGTCATGACAACCAAAAGATTTCACATAAAATATAAAAAAGAAAATCAATTACAATTGAACAAAAACTGTATCTTAGTTTGGTTTTCTTCTCATTAATAATCCTGCATTAATTCAAAGTAAGTTCACCCTTGATCATGTCTCTTTCAATGAACTGTATTTAAATATCAATAATCTGACTTTTGTACTTTATCCAAACAGCACTTCAGTCTCTATCCATTCTTTTGTCAGAAATTACTTTTTTTGTTTTTGTTTTTTTTATTAAAAATTTATTGGATATATCCTTTATTTACATTTCAAATGATCTCCCCTTTCCTGGATCCCTTCTCCCTGAAAGTCCCAAAAGCCCTTGTCCATCCCGCTGTTCCCCAATCCACCCCCTCCTGCTTCCCTATCCTGGTATTCCCCAACACTACTGCACTAAGCCTTTCCAGGACCAAGGACCTCCCCTTCCTTCTTATTGGGCTTTATTTGATATGTGAATTGTGTCTGGGATATTCCAAGCTTCTAGGAATCAGTGAGTGTATACCATGAGGTTCTTTTCTGATTAGATTACCTCACTTAGGGTGATATTCTCCAGTTCCATCCATTTGTCTAAGAATTTCATTAATCTATTTGTTTTTAATGGCTGAATAGCACTCCATGGAACTGGAAAGAACCCACATGTCCCTCAACAGAAGAATGGATACAGAAAATGTGGTGTATCCATTCTTCTGTTGAGGGACATGTGGGTTCTATCCAGTTTCTGGCTGTTATAAATAGGGCTGCTATGAACATAGTGGAGCATATATCATTATTACATGCTGGGGAATCCTCTGGGTATATGCCCAGGAGTGGTATAGCAGGGCCCTCTGGAAGTATCATGCCCAGTTTTCTGAGGAACTGCCAGACTGATTTCCAGAGTGGTTGTACCAGCTTGCAATTTTACCAGCAGTGGAGGAGTGTTCCTCTATCTCCACATCCTTACCAGCACCTGTTTTCTCCTGAGTTTGATCTTAGCCATTCTCACTGGTATGAGGTGAAATCTCAAGGTCAGCATGCAGAAGAATGCAAATCAATCCATCCTTATCTCCTTGTACTAAACTCAAGTCCAAGTGGATCAAGGATGCGAACATAAAACCAGACACACTTAAACTAAAAGAAAAGAAACTGGGGAAGACCCTTGAGGACATGGGCACAGGGGAAAATTTCCTGAACAAAACACCTATAGCTTATGCTCTAAGATCAAGAATTGACAAATGGGACCTCATAAAATTACAAAGTTTCTGTAAGGCAAAGGACATTGTCAAAAGGACAAAACGGCAACCAACAAATTGGGAAAAGATCTTTACCAACACTACATCCTACAGAGGGCTTATATCCAAGATATACAAAGAACTCAAGAAGGTAGACTTCAGAGAATGAAATAACCTCATTAAAAATGGGGTGCAGAGCTAAACAAAGACTGTTCACTTGAGGAATATCAGATGGCGGAGAAGCACCTTTAGAAATGTTCAACATCCTTAGTCATCAGGGAAATGGAAATCAAAACAATGCTGTGGAGGTTTCTTAGTGGTTAAGAGCACTAGCTGCTCTTCTAGAGAACCAGGATTCAATTTCTAGCATCCACATGACAGAACACAATTGCCTGTGGCTCCAATTCCAGAAGATATGGACATGGTAAGACAAATGTGAATGTAGACAAAACACCAGTTAATATAAAATAAAAATAAATTATTTTTAAAAAGTTTGCATCTCATAGCAAAAATCTACTCCTGAATATAATTTTTAAACAATACATTATTTCCATTCTTAATTGAAAAATTACCAAAGACCTAAAATAAAATGAGAAACCAGGGTAATATTTATAGTTGCTATTATTTAATTAACAATGTTAAAATATATTGTTTTTAAAGTGTTCAAAAAATTTAGTGGACCAGAGATTAGCCAAGATTCTGTGGTTGAATCTTGGCTAACTTTATAAGACTATTACAGTACTATTATTTCTAATACTGTAAATGGAAAAAGCTTAAATTATCCATATATATGTATGTGTATACATACATATATATTTATATAATTAGACATATATGCATCTATTTTCAGATACTGAATCATATATTTTTATTGTAAGCAGGATTTTCTGTGGTCCATAGTCCTTGCAAAAATAAAACTCTCTAGACATTTTGAGCAATGAGACATTTGTTGCATATAATGAAAATGCACATGTATGTATATTATAAGTAGATATTTTATATAATTTTGGTAAAGTGATAGTTTTAAGTGAATTTTGACTTATTTTTCATCACAAGGAGTAATAATTTGAAGATCTCTATCTTCCTAACATTCCAGTAATTAAGACATTGGATTGTCTTTCCTATTGATGTGTATATTCTAGTCATTTTATTTTACAGATAAACATCATCATAATAACACCTTCAGGGTAATGACTTGCTATGCTTCGATGACACAATGACATTTGTGATGATCCCTGATATGTTAATGATCTCCATACAGGATAAAGATTGATGTCAGTCACTTCAAGAATGACATGAACACTCCATGAGGGTACCACATTACATTTTAAATAAAATCATTATATAATACAATGTATCGGCCTAGAATATCACATTTCTACATAAAAGATTGCAACTAGTTCTGAAGGATATCCTGAGAACTGTGTGCTTTGCCTGGGGCTCTGAACTATGTAATCACACTCTGGGGCTATTCAGAATTGAATTCCAGTGAAATGAACTGAGGGGAAAGTTAGAGAGTTTCCACTTCATATCCTGCTTAACTTCAGTTATTTTCCCCAAATGCTGTAGAAGGTGCTTTGAAGAACTTCCAAATATTGTCTCCAAAGAATTAGAAGTTCTTGCAGTTACAGTTTTTTTTTAAAAAGGAAGACTCAAATATAAGGTTAAAAGGAAGCAGATAAAAGTACCCACAAAGAAACTGACCGAGGGCCAGAAGTAGCCTAAAGAGAATTTATTATTTTATAGACTTCATATATACACGTATCCAATACATGTTTAATCATCTAGAGGCTCAGAGCTAAACTACTACACTCCTTGAATTCATCTAAAAATACTATTTTCTATGCATCCTGAACTTAAGTAAAAAATTAAAATAACATCATAAATCACAATTCTGATAATAAATCTTATAAACAGAGCGATTTCTAAAAATAGCAGTTTCAGCTATTAAAAATAAAAAAATGTTAGCTTTAACATAAAGCAGAAATTGGATGAGTGAGTATTTTTTTAAAGGTGTATTAGTTCAGGGGATAAAGTGCTTGCTAACCAAACATACAGACCTGGGCTGGAATGTATAGAGTTGGTAGCATATTTGTACTTGAGCACTCCTACAGTAAGATTGGAGATGAACATAAGAAATTATCTGGCAGCTCACAGACCGGCTACTTCTGGTATATGCAGCTCATAAATAACAAATAATTACTGTATCAAATAACTGAAAGGTGAAAGCCTATACTGAGGTTCTTCCCTGACCTCCACATGTATAATGTGCTATGGCATACACATATGCAGAGATGCTCCCATACGTGTATATCAAACATGCACACATGCAAAAGACTAATTAATATTATAACAATAAATATATTATATAAATCTTTGTAACTTAATTCTCTTCTGATGTAGATTTATATCATGTGTTTTTTATTCACTGTATTTATTTTCTCCTTTGTATAATCCAATTGTTCTTCTTTATTCCCTGTTCGACATCCAGTTGCAGCAATTTCATGTATAAACCCCTATGTGGATTTATCCTAATTTGACTAGATTGTACTTAGAAGACTTTGCAAAGCAGCAAAATCCTAGCTTTATCTTCCCCACGGGTATTGATCAAATTGGCGGTCCTTCATCTCAACAGCCACAGATATTAATTTGTTCCTCCTTTGCCTCCCAAATCACTGAGCCATAAGAATTGCAAGTCCTGCTTGTTTTGATAGTGAATCCTTGTTAATATCTTGCTGGCTTTGTGCTCAGAAGTGTATACATCATCTGCGCACCACCTTTCTTCCAAGACTGAGGTCCCGTAAGAATAACTTGTTCCAGCTAGACACAGAAGCCAAGAAAACATTGATTTCTATGAAATACACCCCAAGTCTAATCAAATTAGAGATTATCAGCCAGTGACCTTTTGCATGAATACTCAATTCTGCACAGCACAACCTCCTGCCCCCATCACTCTGCTTCCCACAGCAGCATGAATATCAGAAAAATTTAAATCCTTAATTAGATGTAATTGGATTTTGATCATGCTTTTCTCTGTCTGAAAGGGAAAGTTATGGTTATGCCTGCCCTACCCTTGCGAAAAGAGCAGTTGTTAATCCATTTCCTGTTGCCTTTTAGTAAGGTGGCTTGGATAGTCAGGGATACTGCAGGTCATCATATGTTTTCCTTTCAATTCCCCAAATTATTGAAATAATGCCAATTACCCACCTCAGATGAATACATTGGTTGAAACTTAATTTACAGAGCTCTATTTTTGTTATTAAATCAGGTAGAACAAAACCCTGTTGCTAATCTCAGTATTTTATCTTTTAAAAGTTTTATATAAATCTCAGATAAAAGGGAATTTCTGGTTCACCTTTCCATGTGGATATTTACTCATTAAATCTTAAACCTCGAGGTGAGAACATTTCTTTACCAATATTTGAAGTATGTACTTAAAACAATTAAAATTCTATAGAAATGATACTCAATTTAATGTTTTGCCTGTCTGTTTAAAAAAATGCATTTGTTAAGTACATTGGACATTTTGGAAACTAGCATATATTTTAAGATATTGTCTATTAAAATTCTTCTAAGTTTAATGTAGTTTATATGTCTATACATTTTCATACATTTTCACTAATGCTCCATTTCAAATGATATTAAAAGGAATAATAGAAAAGAAATAAAATTATAAGTAAATTTTCATACAAAATGTGCATATTCTAATTAAATTACAAATGTTTACATGTGAAAAATATTGCATTTTCTCAAATGGGCAGTGTGTAGTTAAATTGTATTTTAAGTTACAATGAAATTGTAACAGCTACAAAACATTATCGTCCAGCATTGGTTGCAGTAAATTTTGTAAAGGCCAATAGTGATCATGAACACTACATCCTACATAATTGTAACTCTTGTTTCCTTGCTAGGACATCCTCAGCTTCATAAGGTCATTTGAAAGAGCTTATTGTTAAAGATCTTGGAAAACTGATAGCCATGAATTAAAAAAAAAAAAAACAAAAAACAAAAAGCAAAAAGCAAAGCAATCTCAGCAAAAGATTTTGAGTTTTATTTCCATGACCTACTTTGAGTATCTTCTATAACATATTTTTTCTTATGGAAATCCTTTATTTTTATAATTTTAAAAGTTTGGTGTTAAGGAACGGTTCACCTTGTGTTGGGCAGGAAGAGAGAATTAGGGCCTGGACAAGGTAAGTCATTTAGGAAACATCCCATATCCTTTATCCAGCCCATACACAAATAATGCCATCCTACTGAGAATCCATCCATTCAGGCATTAGACCACTCTATAGATCAAATTATTTTGTATTCATATATATCCTCTGAACTTATTAGTAGGTAACTAAGCACCAAGAACATGCATCTCTTGGGAGAAATTTTGTATCTAAATGATAACACAAAGTTCTTGACATTTCTATCTGGATGTTTGAAAGACTACTTCAATTACAGACTTAATGAATTCAAAACAGGACTAAGATTTTATTTCCTAACTTGTATCCCCCACCTATGTCTCTCCATTAGAAT
The DNA here is from genome assembly GCA_964023405.1 of Apodemus agrarius. NCBI lineage: Eukaryota > Metazoa > Chordata > Mammalia > Rodentia > Muridae > Apodemus > Apodemus agrarius. Next base: position 9,429,626 of record OZ030021.1, read on the forward strand.
TTAGTGCCATTTTAGTGCTCTGTGTTTTATAATCCAGCAGCAACAAGTTGAAGTGTTTCCTTCTTTTTCTAGACTGATTAATATTCCATTGTGTGTATATTGCATTTTTATTTAATTCATCTGTCTGATGTTTCCATCTCCACTAGTGTAGAAACATTGCAGTGAACATGGAGTGTTGAATGCATGTTAAATCCCCTTCTCGCTTCTATGAAAGAAAGGGTGTGAGGAAACTGCGGGAGGTGTTAGATATATCTTTGCATTAATCACACTGATAGTATCCTGAATATGCAAAATCATCACTGGCCGACAATAGAGTTCTTTGCTTATTTCTGTACCTCAGTAAAGCTATTTAACACTCCAGGGTACAACGTGGTTTTAAGGAGAGACTGGATTATTTTGTTGTTAACCTAAATATTTTTGAAAGACTAAACTTAGAATATTTAAATGTCATTTTATGTCAAGTTGTGCCACTTCCTGTATCAATCAATAGCTTCAATTTTCCAGTATTATAATTAATCTACATATATATATATAATCCATATATATATATATACATATATACATATATATATATATACATACATACATACATATATATATATTGGGAAAAAAGACTAAGGAATCTCACAGATCCTCACCACTTGATAGAGAGGTACAGACAATAATTACCAAAACAGGGAGAAGTAGAAGAAGTTTTCCCCAGGAATGAGCTTCCTACTTGGTTGTCTAATAGCAAGTGGTCATCCCTGAAATCATGTACATATAAGAAATACCAAATGGACACAGTAAATTGTATCTATACATGGATTACATTGATCAGTGTGTATGTGTGTGTTTATCTGTGTGTGTGTGCATTTGAGTTTGTGAGTGTGTGCATGTATGTGTATGTTTGAATGTGTGTATGTGTGTGAATGTTTGAATGTGTGCATGTATGTGAGTGTGTGTGCACATGTGTGATTGTGTATGTGTTAGTATGTGTGTTTATAACAATAATGAATAAAGAAACAGATGCCATGAGATTCATTGAATGGGAGCTAGAAGGGGCATAACAGAGGCTCGCAGAAGTAGAAATGCATGATATAGTTACATTTTTAATTAAAACTAAATAAAATAAATTAATTAATTAATTTAAAATTATAGGTTTCAACCATTAAAAAAGCTACTGAACGTTTTTAGCATGTTAGTAGCTGATCTGACCCAAAGAGGTATAATTTAAATTGCACAACATTATATAACACTAAAATGACAAAGGTTTTAAGCCACATACTTCATGTATCAATCCATCACAACATGCTGGAAAGCAATGAACACCCATTCCTTACAAAGTTAAACAAATTCTTATTTTGTTTTTCTTTGCCAATTCCTTGTGATTAACCACAGTATGGACCAAAGAAGAACCTTAAATATTCAAACCAAAGATCAGACTTTGTAATAGTAACATGCACTATTGTTGTGAGTACTTATGCATCTTTTTAAAAATTATTTTATTTATTTACATTTCAAATGTTGTCCCCTTTCCTAGTTCCCCTCCACAAATCCCCTACCCCATCTTCCCTTCCCTTTGCCTCTAAAAGAATGCTCCCCCACCCACCCACTGTCACACTGACCCCAGTGGAATCTATGTGACAAGTTCCACAGGCTGAGGCATTAGACTTCAAAAGATCGAGGTCTCCTGGAACCGGTTGTGGAACTCTCGGCTGGAGCAAACATGTTGAGCCATAGTTCTCATGGCAATTTTTCTGTTTTGTTCTCTTTCATTCCTTTTCTTAGTTGTAGGTTCCTGGTAGCCTAGACCATGATCTTAAGCAAGAATAATAGATATGAAACCATCCCTAGAAATGGGGTCATTAACATGACCTTATCTCTGGGGAAACCAATGTTTGAATTTTCAAATCATATACAAAATTACTATCATAGATATAAACTTTCCCAACAATAAAATTTCATATGACTACACTTGTATCATTGGAGGTAGATTTTGTTATATGGTAAAAAAAAAAGCCTTAATTAGAAGAACTAAAATAGTTTAAATTTATTCATTGAGGATTTATTAAAAAACAGGCATTAAATGTTAAACAATAATTAACCATATGGACTGGAAAGTTAGCTCAGTGGTTAAGAGCACTGACCATAAAGATTTATTAACCTGTTCTTGGAACTATAACACTAGCCTTGGATGACTGCCCTATTGAATACATTCTTTTAGAATTGTTATATTTTGGTGATTTATATTATTAATGATGATGTTACCTGTTCTGTTTGTGATTCACTGAACTCGTAGTTTCAGAGTTATAGTGCTCAGATGATTTTTGTATTTTACTGTGCCAAATGATTTTTGTTGGTATTCGTGATTGCTTCACTGGATACGGTTTCTAAGAGTTGTTGTGTTTGGTTTTTAATGTATAAAGCCCCCTGCTTGAGAGCTGCAAAATATACTCAGATTCCAACTGCCTCTGTGTTTGTTTCTGTTTGTCACCACCGAATCCTTACCTACCTGGATTTCAAGGACACCCATACCCAACTGGGGTGGTCCATGGCAACCCACCAACTCCCTTCTCACCCCTCTAACATCCCTTTTCTCCAGGGCATCAAATAAACACATGACCAATTGCCTCCCCTTCCACTGAGGTCATAAAAGGCTACATATGTAACTGGAGCCACAAAGCCATGTATGCTCTTGGCTGAGGTGGCTTAATTCCTGGGAGCTCTGAGGAGTCTGGTTAGTTGATACTATTGTTCTTTCTATGGGTTGCAATCCCCTTTAGCTCTTTCACTTCTTCCCTAACTCTTCCATTGTGGTCCCCAGCCTCAGTCCAATGGTTAGATATGAGTTTCTGCATCTGTCTTAGTCAGGTACATGCAGAGACTCTCATTGGTCAGCATGGCAGGCTCCTATCTGCAAGCACATCTTGGCATGAGCAGTCATGCTGAGGTTTGGTGTCTCACATGGAATAGGTCCCAAGGTCGGGTGTTCTATGGCTGTCTTTTCCTTCAGTCTCTATTCCATCTTTTGTCTCTGCATGTCCTTAGACAGGAACAATTCTGGGTTAAAGATTTTTAGATAGGTTGGTGGTCCTATACTTCTACTGGGGGTCATGTCTAACTTCTGGAGGTGGTCTCTTCAGGTTCATCTCCCCATTGTAGGGCATTTTGGTTAATGTCATTTACATTGATTCCTGGGAGACTCTCACATCCCTGGTGTCTTGGACTTTCTAGTTGTTTCTCTGATTCCCCACCCTACACAGTTTCATATAATTATCCATTCTCCTGGCCCTCTGGGCTTCTCTCCTTTCTCTCCCCATATGTGATTCTGCTCCCCCCTTTTTCTCCCTTCCTTTCTATGACCCAGGTCAACTTAATCCATTATATAAACAAACTCAAAGAAAAGAAATCACATTATCATCTCAATAGATGTTGAAAAAGCTTTGGACAAAATACAACACCCCTTCCTGTTAAAACTCTTAGAGAGATCAGCCATTTAAGTCACATACCTGAACATAATAAAGGCAATATACAGCAAACCAACAGACAACATCAGATTAAATGGAATGAAACTTGAAGCAATCCAACTAAAATCAGGGACAAGACAAGAATACCCACTCTCCCTATATCTATTCAATATAGTACTGAAGTTCTAACTAGAGCAATTAGACAGCAAAAGATCAAAGAGATGCAAATGAGAAAGAGGAAGTTAAGATATCACTATTTGTAAATGATATAGTATACATAAGCAATTCCAAAAGATCTTCCAGGGAACTCCTATACCTGATAAACAACTTCAGCAAAGTAGCTGTATATAAAATTAACTTAAGCAAATCAGTAGCATTTCTCTACACAAAGGATAAATGGGCTGAGAAACAAAATCCTTGAAAATAGTTACAAATTATATTAAATAACATGATGTAGCTCTAACCAAGCAAGAGAAAGATCTGTATGACAAGAACCTCAAGTCCCGGGAAGAAAAACCAAAAAAGGACATCAAAAGATGGAAAGATGTCCCACACTCATGTATTGGTAGGATAAACATAGAAAAATGGTCATTTTACCAATCTACAGATTAAATGCAATTCCCATCAAAATCAGGTCTTCATGAAGATAGAAAGAGAAATTCTCAATTTTATATGGAATAACAGCAGCAGCAACAATAAGAACAACAAAAACCCAGGATAGAAAAAACAATTCTCAACAATAAAAGAAATTCTAGGAGAATCACCATATCTGACCTCAAGCTGCACTACAGAGCAATAGTGATAAAAAACAAAACAAAAAAACCCCAAACTCTTGGTATTGGTATAGAAATAAGTCTATCAATGGAATAGAATTGACCCAAATTAAACCCACACCTTTATGGACACTTTATCTTTAAGAAAGAAGCCAAAACCATAGAGTGAAAATGGAAAGCATATTAAACAAATACTGCTGGTCTAACTGGATGTCTGTATGTAGAAGAATAGAAATTGATCCATGTTTATATCCTTGTAGAGAGTTCAAGTCCAAGTGGTTTTGGCTCTAGAATCAATTGACAAATGGGACCTCATGAACCTGAAAAGCTTCTGTAAGGCAAAGGATACTGTCAATAGGTCAAAATGACAAGCTACAGATTGAGAAAAGATCTTTACTAATTCTAAATTCAATAGAGGGCCAAAGTACAATATATAAAAAGGACTCAAGATGTTAGACTACAGAAACCAAAATAACCCAATTAAAAAATGGAGTACAGGCCTAAACAGATAATTCTCAACAGGGGAATCAAAAATGGTCAATAAGCACCTAAAGAAATGTTCAAAGTTCTTAGTGATCAGGAGAATGTAAATCAAAACAACCCTGAGATTCCACCTTATACTAATCAGAACGGCTAAGATCAAAACCTCAGGTGACAACACACGTTGGAGAGGATGTGGAGAAAGAGGAACACTCTTCCATTTCTGGTGGGATTGTATACGGGTGCAACCACTCTGTAAATCAATCTGGTCGTTCCGCAGAAAAATGGAAATAGATCTACCTGAATATCCAGCTAAACCACTCTTAGGAATATATTCAAAAGACGCCCCATCATTCCACAGGGGCACGTATTCCACCATGTCCATAGCAACCTTATTTTTGATAGCCAGAATCTGGAAACAACCTATATGTCCTACGAGAGTAGAATGGATACATAAAATGTGGTTTTACACAATGGAATACTACTCAGCTATTAAGAACTAGAACATGATAAGTTTTGCAGCCAAATGGATGGAACTAGAAAATATCATCCTGAGCAAGGTAACTCAGACCCAAAAAGACATGCACTGTATGCACTCACTAATATGTGGATATTAGTCAAAATATGTACAGAATACCCAAGATACAATCCACAGAATTCAAAATGTCCAACAAGCTGAAGTGCCCAAGTGAGGACACCTCGGTCCCACTTGGGAGGGAAAAGAAAGCAATCACAAGTTGGGAGAGATGGAGGAATCTGGAAGGGAAAGTGAACTGTGGGGCAGAGGAATTGTGGAGAGAGGGGAAGCTGATCTGGTATTGGGTGAGGGAAAAGAACTGAAGCCCTGAGTACCAGTGGAAAGAATGGAAACAGGTAACTTCAGGAGATAGCAGGTTGCATGGACCCTCCACAATGGACCAGGGACCTGAAAGGTGAGAGACTCTCAGGACTCAGAGGAAGGGACCTTAGATGACATGCTAGGGAATAGGGAGAGGGAACCTATAGAGCCCACCTCAAGCAGGAAGACAGGGCATCAAATGAGGGAGAAAGAGGTCATCCCACAGTCACCACTCTGAACCTAAAGTGTTCCTGTAAGCTTGTGTATATTTTTAACACCAGAACTGGTACAGCATTTGAGTAGTGAAGTTGAGAGTTAGCGTTATCCTTCTAAACTAGGCAGAAAACACAATTCAAAGCAATAACTAAAATTACTGCTGTTTCAAAATATCCAAGGTTCATCCATGTTCTAGAAGTACAGGAGAAATTTTAAATGGTCCATTCATACCTGCCGGCAAGCCCATGGTCTTTGTTTCTTCTCAGGCATTGTCCATGGTCTTAATTGGCTGGGAGGACTGGTAGATGTTTTATGTAAAAACTTTTGTGCCCTTTGCAAGTAACCTTTTCCATCAACTTTTTGGGAGATGGAAAGCAGTTGAGCCAAGTTTAAAAATTTCCATTCATTATGATTGTGATTTTATAATGGGTCCTATGCATTGTTAATCTTGTTAATTATTATCAATTATTATGAAATTACTCTATTATTTTCAATTAATTTTCAAAACTGGGACTGTTTTTATTCTTCATTGTTTCAAGTGTGTGGCAGAATCATGCTTCCATTAAACAGGGGCTCCAGGAGAGTAGCAGGATTATGAGAATAAAGGTATGGAATGTGACGCTTAGTGTAGCTGACAAACTCTGTCATTTCCATGTCTGGCTAAATATCACTGATTCATAAAAAATTAAATAATATATTGCCAAAGTTTTTAGAACATCTAAGTTTATGGAGAAAGGTGAAAATTTTGTGTAAAATCAACATTTATAAATGAAGGAAACGTTAAATTAAATTCATATCTTAATGTGATTCATTGCTGGCAGAGGTTACAATGGTTTGCCTGTAGTTTTATAAATATTTGGTTTCTTCTTTCTATCTCAGTCTCTCTGCTGTGTCTCTCTGCAGCTAATCATATGAATAAGTGCTCAGCTCAAGGGTCAAGAAAGTTCATAGCATCTACTGTTACTATTGCTAAACATGAGGACTGCTGGACACGGCTCAAGTACAATCAAGACAAAAAAGCAGGAAGAACAGAAGGAAAAGAGGAAATGAAAGGAAAATCAGAACAAATCCAGGTCCAGATCCAGAAAGAACCAATTGCTCCCTCTTTCAATACCTATTTCAAATCCTGGCTTAAAATTTCTTTGACACATATCTCCAGCTTAGCAATTTGTGCTTTGGGGGATTATAAATTGCTCTGATGAACATTACCTCAGATACAACCCATCACAAAATCAATTTTATGATACACGGGTATTAATTAGTTCCCTCATTTCATTAAAATTGCAAGTGTCGGCACCTAGTCATGAACAGCGCAGGAATACAGATGTGTTCTGGACAGGAGTGGAAAGAAAGGGCAGTGAAGAGGAGCTTAGTATTTGAGTAGAAGCTGGATAAGATATGAAAGCAGTATCATAACCCAAAAGTAAACACAACTGAATCTTAAACCAATCTTACATCACATATATGTAAATGAGCTGTAACATATCTAAAGCTCATTGTTTCCGCAGTAGGAATATACTACACATACACTTTATCTTGGAAGAGGATCCTCAGACTCACAAAATTATTTAAAAGAGAATATTGTTAGAAATGCTGGAAAACTGAGAGTCTTGGATTAATAATATATAATATTCATATCAGAAGGCAATTGAGGGCTTTATTTCTGCTAGATATATTGGGATTCTTCCAAAGTCATTTTGCTGATGAAGTATTGGACAAAGAAAATCGCTATGAATTAGACATAACAGTCATTTCCAAAATGCATAAGGAGACAACAAAGTGGTTAAGAACATAAATACTTGGGATTTATTTCTAAGCACATAAAGTCCTCAAATTTATTGAAAATGTGTGAGATAAAATGAAAAACAAATGTTGGAAGCTAAACTCCTCTGTTTATAAATTAATTTATAAACATAAACTTGTAAAATCATAAATTATATTAGAAGTTAGGTTAGTTTCTCACTTATTGCCATTTCAATACCAATTTTAAAAAAATCCATTTTGTTTTAGTTTTAAATAACTGTGCATTGTATTTAGAAAAATAAAATAAAATAAAAAATGAAGAACATCAGTAGCATTGACATCTTTAATTCATTCTTTGGAAAAATCGTAGCAACACGTTCAAGTTCCCTTCTTAGGGATAAATCACGATGCCAGTGAATAATGAAAAGCACGTAATATTGTTATCAAACAGCATTAAGAATGTTTACATTCCCTTGAAAAGAAATCCACTGCAGCAACTCTAAAGAGTTCTGCTATAAGATGCATATTCTGTTGTGTGAAGCAGCCACCCAATTGTCTAACAAAGGACAGATCTCAAGAGGAGTTGAGAAATAAGGTAGAGAAATTACTGTATAATGAAAATGGCTTTTAAAATAGAAAGGTCATTATGGAGAAAGATCCTGGATTGCAAAAGCATGTGCTTCCATTATGCAGAGTACTTGGAAACTTTTGATTAAATGTCATTTTCACCATCACAAGTTTAGCTATAAGGTTCAGCTCCTAAATGAATAAGTAATTTTGTCATTCATTTGCAAAGTTTTCTGAATGCAATATGCATCATTATGTATAACCCACGGTGGTTACAGAATAGGAAAAGCTTCATAACTAAGGTATGGGTTTGTCCTAGAGAACATGCTATTTTTAAGTAACACTACATGGTAAACTCTACAAAAAAAATCTACACAGTGGCATTAACAATAATTTTCTCTGTGTGATGTATGTCACAGGGCAATGGAAATATTTCAATTGTTTAATATATTATTGTTCCTTTGTGTAAATCTAAGACCCACATAATATAACATAAGTGTGACTGTATTCTGCATGAATTTGTAAAAATGGAGGATAACACAAAATATTTTTAATTCTTTTGTGTGTTGAGATTATAATTGAATATTTTTATCCTTTTCTTTGGTCCCTCTATATTATCCTTTAAACGCCTTTCTGTTCTCTTTCAAATTTATGGCTTCATTATTCATTGATAATTGTTTCACATACACACACACACATACACACACACACACACACACACACATACACACACACACACACACACACACACACACACATTTCCAAATACATAAATATAATCTGCTTAGTCCATATAGTGTTGCATGTATATATGTTTTTAGGGCTGTCTATTTGGTATTGAATAATCAATTGGTATGCTTTTATTTAAGGAAGACAATTTTGTCTGTTCTCAGCATTCCTTCATAACCTAAATTTCTTTGTATAGGGTTGAAATTTTTGTGGACTTTCTCCTATACACTTCAGTACATCTATTTTTTTCTTTGTTCCGCTCATGGTAGTCAGTCATGTTCTTAAAACATTGTGGTTGTGCCTTCAGTCAATCAACAGCCCTACCCAACAGTGAGGCCAATGAACCCTGAAAACTGAGTATTTAGAGTATTTTTAGGAAGTCACTTCTAAAGCAATATTTTTGAGGATTTTTGGTTAGAAACATCTTCATTTGAAATAGTAAGTTTCATAAGAATTTTTAAAAATGATTAGAGGGAAGGAGGGAGGAAGAGGCAGAGAGCCCATGATGAAAATTAGTAAAATTAAAAAGCTTTAAGCTTGGCAAAGTCAAGTAGGTTGTTGATGGTTGTTTAATGTGAAATCTCTGTGAATGTTCAAGGTACAAATACATTTTTACAATTTAGCTCTCAGATACCAACTTATATGACCTCATTTTACTATGAAACAATTTTTTCTTTCATTAATATGTTTCAATGACTAATATTCTGTATAGCTTAAAAATGGCTTAATATATAAACAAGCTTCTATTAATGTCAAGTATAACTTATATTGTCATGTGTTTTAAATTTAAACATGCATGATTTCACAGATTGAAATTAAAAGTTGCTCAAATTTAAGGGTGATTAACAATTAAACATAAATAAGCGTGGGTTTTTGTCTTCTTTGTTTAGTATAATAAAGAAACAAAATCTGTTTTTCTAGCATGAATAGCAAAATTCTCTTTTTAGGTTTCTCCATAGCATCACTCGGCTATTTTCTATTGACCTACAAAGCTGGATAATTTTTAGTCGTTTGAGTTGTCTCTTTATTATAGGAATGAGTTGAAAACAGAGACCATGGCACCAATATTTATGAAAGACCTCTGGGTCCATCAAGTGCGATTTCCACTTGATTGCTTTTGTGGTCCTTTATTAAATGCTTAGAAATATATTTACTCCCTACCAAAAACAGACCACTAGACCATCACTAATATTTCCTGATAAAAGTCTTCACTCAGATTACTAAAACAATCACTAATTCATTGCCCCATCTTTCTCAAGGGGGCTACAAATAAGTGAAATATCAAAGTTTGATCTTGTCAATTTTTTTCAACCTTAAAGTTTCCTGTGTCCTACCTTGCCACTCATTATGTTTGTTTGTATTGAAAGTATCAAGAGAGGAATCCTGGTACCTGGAGTCATCTAACTAACCTTACCCAATGAAAGCACATCTAGTACAACACAAAGTCACAATAACCTTCATTCTTCATATTTTCTTAATTTTTGTTAAAATAAAGTATGAAAACTGAATGGAGATGTGGCACATCATCTTTCTGGCTGACATTGCATCATTTAAAACTTTATTGGTGGCATTAATCTTTTTACCCCACCCCACAAATGAGATATTACTTCATTTGGTCTAAATATTTGTCTATTTAAGTAATCCAAGTGACTTCTACCTGACCTTTTGTACCCTTAGGTACAAACAGGCTCACTCTTAATATCATGAAATCTGAGTGATGGGGTGATTAGGTACTGCAATATGCATGCTAGAACTGAAAATATATTAATGGGCTTGCCTACTTATACCACTATAGGATATGGTTGTACAAAAATATCATTTGTTGTCTGTCTCTAAAATTCCTTTTGTGATTAATGAACCACAAAGAAGGTCTGAGTCTCTTGAATCAGAATCACTACAAAACAATATCCCCAATAATCTGATTACACTAATTAATTAATTAATTTAATTAATAGAATTTTGCTATTCATGCTAGAAAAACAGATTTTGTTTATTATACTAAACAAAGAAGATAAAAACCCATGCTTATTTATGTTTAATTGTTAATCATAAATCATAAATGCCCTTAAATTTGAGCAATGTAATTAATTAATTACATTAATCTGATTAGATTTCTTCAATGTCAAATGTTAAGAAATTAAATTTTGTGTGTGTGTGTGTGAGTGTGTGTGTGTGTGTGTGTGTGTGTGTGTGTGTGTGTGAGTGTGTATCTGCATGTCTACCTGCATACCCCAGGGAGTAGGAAGGCCTGGTAGGAGGGGGACATCCTCTTGGAGACAGTATTGAGGAGGAATGGGATGAGGAACGGTTTGAGGCCAGATCGGGAGGGGGTAACTATTAGACTTTAAATAAAAAATTATAATAACTTTTTGAAGTGATACAATATCTGTTCTAATAGAGACCTAGACAAACTTTTATTCAAGATATTATCTTGTCCTGGAACTCACTCTGTAGACCAGGCTGGCCTGAACTCAGAAATCCGCCTGCCTCTGCCTCCCAAGTGCTGGGATTACAGGCGTGCGCCACCATGCCCGGCTAAGATATTATCTTTTTAAGTGGGTTAAATCCTACAAATTTGTTGACAGATTGTTATTCTCTTTTATAACCCAGAGTATAGTTTTGTTCACTTGAATTACAACCTTTCTCTTTGCACAGATATACTAAAGATTTTCTTGTCACTCTAGTCATAGGCCTAGCAGAAGGGACAAATTCAAAGCATGGTTCAGAGGGAATCGTGCATGACTGCAGCACCTCAATCAATACCAGGGAGACCTGGCAGAATTACAGGCTCAATATTCACACAGAAGAAAGACCAGCCAGGCTATGAGCCACGAAGAGGTATTCCTCACTAAACTGGCTGTCAGCTAGATGCCATGTCCAGAGGTCCCCATACCTCCCAAGGTAGAATGAATATCTGGAGACCAAGTGTTGAAAGACACAAAAAGATGGGAAAATTTCTAATTTAAACCACAACAATTTCAGTAAACAATAATATACATCCTTAAATATCATATCTATTTCATGTTTATAAATGCTATAATCAGTGAGTCAACACCTTAGGTCTCTGAAAGCCAGACTATTCTGACTCAGTCCGGAGAGGGACAGAGAGATAGATAGATGAGAGAGAGAGAGAGAGAGAGAGAGAGAGAGAGAGAGAGAGAGAGAGAGACAGAGAGACAGAGAACAAATGCTTGAAATTTGGAGGCTTCTGAAATAAAAGCAAAGGATATGTTCTATATGTTATAGAGACCTAGGGAGAACTATTGTTTCCATTCACACTTCATCAGACAAGAGGAGATTAAAGTTGGAGACAAAGAGGAAGAGCTATGATGTCACAGTGCACTACTCTGGATGTACGTCCATTCACCATTGGTCTTAGGGATCAAAATCTAAAGGATATGCTTCAGTTAAATACCTTTTTATGCTAGCATCCAGGCTTCATTTCCTGTCTTTACTTACTTGCTAGCACTTCCTAGTTAAAATTCTCAGGAAAAAAATATGAAAGAGGTGCTTGTCATTTTGCCATCCTCCTTGAATTGAGTGATTAAAATTCCTTTTAATCATTTCAACTCTTCAATATGATAAATTTGATATTTAACGTAACCTATTTTTCTCAGCATTTTAAATCATTTCATGAAAGAAATTAGCACAAATACCTCTCCCTACTGTGGCTTAAAATATAATTATGTGATTTGTTATATATTTCCATCAACTACACTAGTAAAATTTAATAGAGATTTAAAATAAACATACTAATTGAAATAAATAAATAAACAAGAGAGTACAAAGTTAAATGAAATATTTTAGTTAACTTTCACTAGCTCCTACCATATTCAATTATCTTTATGAAAGTGTTTTGTGAGGAAGCGAATATTATTACTCTAATAAATAATCAAGCTATGAGTTATCTGCTGTTTAATTCAAACTCTTATGTGAACAGAGACCTTTTTAAGATGTGCAAGTATCCCCTCACACCTAACTCATTCCCCATCTACTACAGGCTATTATTAATGTTCAACATTGAAGAGAATGTTTTCTTTTTAAAGAATATCCAGATAATTATATAGAACCCAACAATGACAAGTACTTAATCTTTAGAAATAGAAGGAAGAAATGATGGACTTTTCATGAGAAAGTATAATTTTCTAATTTTAGTACTAGAAGCTATTCTTTAAAATCAAACCTATTTCCCAGAAAAATTACTTCATGATCTGTATCCATTTGATACTTTTATTTATTATTTTTATATGTATGTGTGTGGTTCTGCATGATTTTATTTGTGTTATATATCTGTAGAGCCCATGGAGGTTATAAGTGGGTATTAGATACCCAGGAGCTGGAGTTATAGGAGACTATTAGCTCCCATGTGGGCATGGAAGTCAAGCAAAGGTCCTCTGCAGGAAAAGAGTTTTCAGTTGTTGAACTGAAATTCTATCCATTGATGCAATGCTTCTATCCATGTCCAAAAAACTAATCAAAGATACCTTCTCTTTCACCATTTGAATGCCACTTCTTAGCATTGATATAAAACACCATTGCCTTTACTATATCTACATATTTTGAGATATTTAATGATTTATCAGTTGTTATATAGCTATTGATATTTTCTGTTTGTCTATATTGTTTTGAAACAAAGCCTTTATCTAAAACACTAGTTGCTGGTGAACTTAATATGTGTAGTTTCAATTGACCACAAATAAACCTTCAGTGTGAAATTGTAGGTCTTCACCATAATGCCTTACAAATCATCTTATATTTCTACATGAAACTCTGGACTTTAAAAAAAGATTAAAGAACAAAAACATAAGGAAAGAAGAGAAAAGAAAGTTAAAAGTTCTGACACGCCTTCAAATACAACTGTTCTGTTTATCTATTTGGAACAAACACTGAAGTTCTATATTCATATTCAAGTCTTGCCTTTGAGCACCATTAACCACACTATTAATCTATTGATGTTTGTTGATGAACTATATAAAACTCAGAGTCATCTTCAAGTAGTTCTGATATACTAGTTTGTTACTTATTATAGTGATAATTGCCTTATTGATCCAGTACCTGTGTTTCATTGCTTGAAAGAGGGATCACTACATTTGAACCAGCTATGCCTACATGATCATTTTTTAATCATTTTATTGCCCAATTATGACCATGTTTCATATTTAATTATATTGAATAGTGTTTATTAAAAGAAAACATGGCCATATATACCAAAACACGTAACTTTCATTTACTGAAAATACATAGTTTTGTTCATCCTTAGCAAATTGTGTTAGAATACTGAAGAGTTGGCTTTTGCAGTGCTCCACATTGATACCCTTCTCTCAAGAAAACTTCTCTTTATTAAGGCATGCCAATTTTTCTGCCCCATCAAAGCTGATGGTGATAAATGGGACAAACTATATGTAGGATAAGGAATATAAAATAATTGGCTTTGGTCCAACCTAAACCGCTTCATGCCATCAACCTCTTCCCATTTGGAACAAATTAAAATCTAATTTATAAGGAGCTTAAATTAAAAAAGCACACTTAATTCCTTCAATTTGCAGAATGATTCCATTCCATTAGGCAACTAATTTCTACCTGTCAGATTTGGAATGAAAGTGGTCTCTCTCCTGAGGAAACATTTCACTTGTTGTAATTAGGTATGGAGAGACTGCAGTGATGTCTGTGCTTTGATAGCTGCTTGTGTGAAACTCTCCAAGCCTCTGAGCCCTTGGGTAAACTCAATTGAAGTGTCAGCTTCAATGCTTGCCTAACAGCAAAAGCTAAAATGAGGTTACATATTTCATAATTAAATAACACAACTACTTTAACTTTTATTGGCAAATCATGAAAGGTTACCTTATATAAAGTCCAGGAGCATCAACTCCTTTGTTGATTCTAATAAGTTCCGGGAGAACTGTGAAGAGGTCTTGATTGCAATAATATGAAAGCTGGCAGAATATATATGTCCAACAAGATAAAATCAATGGCTAAAGTTAGTAAGAGAGGTGAACTACAGGAGTGGCATGCACTTGCACTCTTTGATTTTATTCATGACTTACATCAAGGTGTCATGTTCCAACTCACAAGCCCTAGGCTCTAGACCAGAGTCCCACATTCTGCCACATGCTAGCAGAATGAAATTTTGAAGTGTTAGTAGTGAAACCCTTGCTAAGGTTTTTCATCTTAGTTCCATTATTGTATCAATAAAGTGATTTTTCCCTTTCAAATGTACCCTGAAGCTCAAATTTATTAGCATATTAACAGAGTATGTCTTTCCTAAATATGATTATCCTTCTCAGGGATGAATATAAAAGTTATTGTTGCATTTCAGCTGCATATACCATAGGCTATTTTTATTCAAATTGTATAAAAAAAGGAAAAACTTTCTCACCCCAACTAAGCCCTTATTATAAAACTTTTTTTTCTTTCTTCATTGATTCTGATGCAGTTGCATGCATGTTTTGGGAGCTAAATGAAAAGATAAAGTGGCCCTCTATGAAAAAGTTTAAGTATTCAGATTTTTTATCCTACAAAAGATCATATAAAATAAAATTGAATTGGGTGATATTTCCATTCACTGCTGTCATATCTGAGGTTCTTGAAAATACAATAGAATATACATTATATTCATAAATTTTATAATAATGAACTAATATGGATACTAATCAACAATGTACATAATTTTATAGTTAGGAAGAAGTAGTAAGTTCCTGAGTAATATGGAACTGTAGAATGACTATAGTTAACAGTTTTCCATAGTCTATTTCCTAAGAGCTAAAGAAGACTTTAATTTACTCACAATAGAAAAATGACAAAAGATTACGAAGGTTCATATGAAAATAATATTTCAATGATCATTCCATGGAAAATACACGGATTATATCATAGTGAATCTCAGCAGCATATACAATTGAATGTCATTCAGAATAATTTTCCTAACAAAAGTGTGTAGGACCTATTAAAATAACTATAATATACAAGTTAAAGTTATTAGCCTAATAGCAAACAAGACTGTTTTCATGTGAACTGTGATTATTTGTAAATTTTAAAATATCGGTTAATAATGCATGCACATAGTCATCAGAGTAGATATGACACTTCCAAATTTATAAAAGATCTCTTACATGCTAACTGTGGTAGATTTTCATTTTCAACATTTTTGTACTCTAATTGATTCTATCAAAGATAAAGGATGGTGATTCATGATATTCATTCAGCAATGATTCATTTCCAAATTACTTTTGCATAATTAATTCAGAAATGCCTATTAAAATAAAGACAATTTGCAAAATCAAGGAAATAATTTAAATAATAACATGAATATATTTCTTGATGTAAGATGGCTTAAGCTTTTATCACATTAAATATATCTTTGTTCTCAAATTTCTCTTTAAGTGCAATTAATATTAATGAGATGAATAGCATAAGATTATTTTGAAAAGTCAATCATTCTGAATCTTTGAAAATAATTGTAATTATTAACCAAATTATTATAGCTTAAAGAAAATTATTTTAGTTTTTTAATAATTCAGAATACTCAACAATTAATATGTACATATAACAGCCCATGTAATATGTATGCCTAAAATAAAAGGCATACATATGTAAGAGTCATACATATACCCATCAGAAATAAAAAAGTAATATAAATACGTTTTTATTAGATATATTCTTTATTCACACTTCAAATGTTGTCCCTTTCCTGGTTCTACAGCCCCCCAAAGTCTCATAACCCATCTCCCCTGCCCCTGTTCCCCAATCAACCCTCTCCTGCTTCCCTGTTCTGATATATTCCTAAACTGCAGTATGGAGTCCTCCCCCAGACCAGTGGTGTCTCCTCCCTTTGATGTCCAACAAGGCCATCCTCTGCTGCTTATGCGTCTGGAGCCATGGGTAACTCCATGTGTATTCTGGTTGATGGTTTTGACCCTGGGAGCTCTGAGAGCATTGGGTGGCTCATATTGTTGTTCCTCCTGTGGCACTGCAAACCCCTTCAGCTCCTTGGGTCCTGTATCTAGCTCCTCCATTGGGGACCTGGTGCTCAGTTCAATGGCTGGCTGAGAGTGGCTCCCTCTGTATTTGTCATGTACTTGTAGGGCCTCCCAGGCGACAGCTATATTCAGCTTCAGTCAGCAAGCACTTGTGGGCATCCATGATTGTATATGGGTTTAAATACTTAATACAGTCTCTTTTGACTCTCATCCTAGAAAGCAATGAACTTTTTCAGTTTCTTTTCATTTATCTTGATGTCTAACCATTTAGAGACTTTATTGTTAAAGATATTATTTATGGGTTTATGCACACTTAAGAATTTTACTTTCTGGACAGAATTGAATACTGCGCTCAATATAATATATGCTGAAAACATTTCCTAAATGAATAAAAATTTGCTCCATGAACCAATGGATTGTTTATTTGGAAAGAAGGTAGCAAACCCATTGCTGTGCTCAAAGTATATTACATTAGCATCAAAATGAATTAGCTACAACAGATAGGCAACACTTGCCTTAGACATTGGTTATTCACAAATAACACTAAGACATTCAGAACATAATACTGATAAGTGAACGCAACAGCAACAGCTCACTTGAAAGATCATCCACTACATATAACAGGGATGACCTCCTCAGATGAAAGAATGATCCAGTATATATAAAGCACTGAGTGTAAACTACCACATTAATGGGAAATTTGGCACACAATTACAAAAGGATTCCACCAACAGATTGAGCTAAGCTATGTGTTCTGTAATTATCTCTGACCACTTTGTACAGTTTTTATTCCTGGTCATTTTTTCTAGTCATGGTGTTAATAAGAATCTATGTATATCTATTTTCACTAAAAATGGGGTACAGAGCCAAACAAAGAATTCTCAACTGAGGAATACCGAATGACTGAAAAGCGCCTAAAGAAATGTTTAATATCCTTAGTCACCAGGGAAATGTAAATCAAAACAACCATGAGGTTCCATCTCACACCAGTCAGAATGGCCTAGATCAAAAATTCAGGGGACAGCAGAGAAGATGCTCGCGAGGATGTGGAGAAAGAACACTCCTCCATGGCTGGTGGGATCACAAGCTGGTACAACCACTCTAGAAATCTGTCTGGTGGTTCCTCAGAAAATTTGACTAAGTACTACCTGACAACCCAGCTATACAACTCCTAGGCATATACCCAATAGATGCTCCAACATATATAACAAGGACACATGTTCCACTATGTTCATAGCAGCCTTTTTTATAATAGCCAGAAGCTGGGAAAAACCCAGATGTCCTTAAACATGGGAATGGATACAGAAAATGTTTTATATTTACACAATGGAGTACTACCCAACTATTAAAACCATTGAATTCATGAAATTCTTAGGCAAATGGATGGAGCTAGAAAATATCATCATGAGCAAAGTAACACAGTCACAAAAGAACATACATGGTATGCATCTACTCATAAGAGGATATTAGCCCAAAAGCTCAGAATACCCAAGATACAATTCACAGATCATATGAAACTCAAGAAGGAAGACCAACGTGTGGATGCTTGAGTCCTTAGATGAGGGGACAAAATATTCACTGGAAGTAGAGGATGGGAGGAATTTGGGAGGAAGAAAGGAGGAAAGGGATAAAACAGGGTCAGGATCAAGTATGCAAGAGACAGAGATGATATACAGAGGTTCAGGAATTTGAACAGAAGTATGTATGATGTAGGGAATGGGGAACTGCAGGTAGCCTGATGACAAGAAAGCAAGAGGCTCACAGGACCCAACAATAATGAGATTAGCTGAAATGCCTAAAAAAAGGTAGGAAGAAACTGGAGAGACCATATCCAGAGGATAGGCAAGGCCTTGGTTGGGGGATTGTTCCACCTGCTCGGCTCCAAATTTTTAACCTAGAATCGCTCCTTTCTAAAGGAAATATGGGGACAAACTGTGGATCAGAGACTGAAGGAAAGGCCATCTAGAGACTGCTGTTCCTGGGAATCCATCCCATATATAGACAACAAACCCAGCTACTATTGTAGATACCAAGAAGTGCTTGTTGACAGAAGTCTGATATAGCTTTCTCTTGAGAGGCTTTGCCAGAGCCTAACAAATACAGAGGCAGAAGCTCACAGCCAACCATTGGACTGAGCATGGGGACCCCAATAGAGGAGCTAGAGAAAGGAGTGAAGGAGCTAAAGGGGAAGCCACAGGAAGAACAATAACCAATCTGAACCCCCAGAGCTCCGAGGGACTAAACCACCAACCAAAGAGCATACATGGGTCTGCAGTTCCATGTAACAGAGGGTGGCCTTGTCGGGAATCAATGGGAGGAGAGGCCCTTGGTCCTGTGAATGCTTGATGCCCCAGTTTAGGGGAATGCCAAAAAAGGGAGGGAGGTGTGAACCAGTGGGTGGGGGAACACCCTTATAGGAGCAGGGGGAAGGGAGAGGGGATAAGGGTTTTGTGGAGAGAAATTTGGGAAAGGGGATAATATTTGAAATGTAGATAAAAACATCCAATAAAAATATATGTGACACATTTTATATATTTTAAAAGTCAGAAAAAGAACAAAAAATTAAAAATTGAAAGAAATATGCCAATTTTTTTTACCAATTTCTGGAAACCAAAATTGTGTTTTATACCCCACTTTTATACCGAGTGTTTTAGTGTAAGGCTTGTTTAATGTAGCTACCAGCTTATGTGTTAGGATATGAGAATTGTGGCTTACACCTTGCTAGATGATGGTAAACCCATTATTTTATACTAAAGGATACTTCAGGTTAACATTTCAAAGATTTTACTAGTTCCTGTACATAAATGAATACACAATGTTGATAGAAAATACTGAGGGAGGCTCCTCTTTAAAGTCAAGGTTATAGTGCACTGGTAATTCTAGAGATGCCCACACCCACACATATTAGGAGTCACAGACCTTTGTCACTGGGAGAAAACACAAAACTACATACCATGGATCATGCTATTTCAAGAGCTTATAGCAACCTCTTCATATTTCCCCTCTTTTCCTCTGCTTATATGGTCATCAGGCTAAATTGTTATACAGGTAGTGAAAATTCACTCTCACTATGCTGAACCAGAGGATAACCAAGAAAGTTTCAGAAGCAAGCAATAGAATACAAAGATCATCATCTTTGTCTTGGTTGTGATGACAGGTCATGACTTTAGAAGATACTGCTAGGGCGTTCCAACTTTTTCTACATATTAGTTCCCTCAAAGATTTTTTAACAATCCAGGGAAGGAAATGAAACATATTTATGTTTCATCTTACTTGACAATTTTTCTGGAAAATAAGTCATGAAACCATTACAATACCCTTTCTCCAAATTATTATTATTACAAAAAAAGATAAAAAAAATACATAAAAACAAATCTCCCAAAAAACTAATGCTTGACAAACAAAATAGTTGGGTTTTGAGGGGTGGGGCTATATCATTCTTAGTCTGAAAGTTGTTTAAACTGCTTGAATTATACAATTTTGTGGCAGCAGATATTGAGGGTTACTCAAACCAATTGCCTCTACCTAATGAATGAATGACATTGAGATTCCCTGTTTTGGTTTGTCTAGGGGAGACTATTAAAGGGACAGGGAACAGTTTTACCATTGAGCATAAGGTTTGCTATTCAAAACAAAGAAAGAAAAAACTCCTTACCTTTAATTTTAGTTACTGGGCTCTTACTTTAATACAAGCGTAGAAAGCATCCAATTCCTCAGTAAAGATATTTGTGTTGCCCAATACCAGAAGGCTAATATTTTTAGAAAAAATATGTAAGTTGGAAAATTATAAGACTTAAAGGTTTGCACAAACAAATGTTAAGCTTTAAGAAGTTAAAGGAAACATTTGTTTATACAAAATTGCTGCAGAGAAAAAAATGCTACCAACGGCAGAGTTCACTAATCAGTCCTTTCTCATCAACATGCCGAAAATTAATGCCAACATCATTAATATGCTAAACTTAGCTTTCATGAAAATAAATCCATTTAAGAAAAGACACAGGAAATTTTTTAATAATTCAAGAGCTACATAAACAGCAGATGTGAGATATCAAAGATAAAACAGAACAAAGAAAATGAGGTAAATATTTAAAGAATGCTAGAACTGGAAAGGAAAAAGAGATATTTAAATGGTGAGCAACAAAAACATGAAATAATCAAATTGACAAAGAAGAAAAAGCAAAATGCAAAATAAAAACAAATTAAAGTATTTATTGAATTCAAAATCTCTGAAGCAAATTAAATAACTTATGAATATGGAAATAACAAGCATGCTAACATTAATGATTTAACTGAACTACTTTGTAAAATTACTAAAAAGTGCCAGTGTTTATATCAAAGTAGGTATTATATAATTATATCAGTTTTTGTTGGACACATGAATTATTTACTGAGAAACCAAAGAAGATCTTTCTTAAAGTTGGAATACATAGCACATTTTGGCTAATGATTTAAATATTAATTATTGGAAATAATGAATTGCCACTTGGTAAATGTATGTCAAATGTGAAACATGACAAATCAGTGACGGGGGAATTGGGAAAGGGAAAAACATTCGGAATGTAAACAAAGAATATAGAAAAAAAGGAAAAAAAGAAGTATATAAGAAGAATATAATAAATAAAATCTTATTAGAGATTATGTATTATCAGTTACCATTATGTCTAGATTAAAGTGGTACTTAAATATAATTTTTATAGAATTTTTAGAAATTTTAATTTTAGGCAAGACAGAATAATCATGCCAATAAAAAAGGTCCAATCCATATTCAACTCATATTAGTAAAGAAGAGCAACAGAGTTTAGGATAGAACGCTGTGCACTGAGTCCTTTAGGAGAGCCATGATATGATACAATGTGCCATAACCAGCACTGCGCAAAGCACAATGGGTGGACTTATGAACACCTGGGAATAAATATACTCTAAGAAAGGATGCTGTCTTTGTGATTCTGGCTTACATACTCTAAGAAAGGATGTTGTCTTTGTAACACTGGCTTACATAAAGCACACAATAGAGTATGTGACTTAAATAAAAATTATGCCTCATCATTCTTGAGTCCAAGAAATTCAAGATTGTTTTCCTTCTTGTTTCTGCTCAGGATTCTCCTCATGATTGCTACCTCCTCTGTTTTACCAAAATTGTCCACGCAGCATACTTTTGGTAAATTTTATTTTTATGTCTAATCTATGCAGGTATTTCATTCATTCTTGACAGGCTGGAAGATAAAAGTTGAAATAAAAATAAGTTTTAAAACAATTATCTTTACCATTATGATTTTTTATTAAAATAACATTAAACCTATAGATAGATACCAGGCCAACTTAAGCAGAATTATGTTTCATTACTTACTTGCATCTTTCTTTCTTGCTTGCTTGCTTGCTTATACAATAACTTTAGACAAGTATTTATTCCCAGGTGTTCATAAGTCCACCCATTGTGCTTTGCGCAGTGCTGGTTATGGCACATTGTATCATATCATGGCTCTCCTAAAGGACTCTTTTCTCTACAATAGGGAATTAACATGGCACTGTTTGAAGCACATGTGCATAGCACAGTATGGATAAAGATCCTGGGATGTGGTCTGTGGCTGGAGCAGGTCCTCTGCTGCTGGGCTCTACACCCAGGTGACACCAGGAGAGAGCAAGTATCCCAGGAGTGCAGACAGGCCTCTGAGTGCAGGTGGGACCACCACTGATGCACAGAGAAACCTACCCAGAACCCCCAGGACACGGGAATTGATGAGAAGCCTGGGAAAGGTTCTTTCCAGTTTCCATCTGCACCCAGAGTTGATCCTGGGCCACAAAGTTACATATACAAATATTGCCAGGAGAGAGTTGTAGGAGTGCCTACACACCTGTGAACACAAGTAAGACCACCACTTCTCTTCAAATTCCTGGACCAAGAGGGACCTGTTCGGAGCCAATAGGACACAAGAACCAAGGATCAGCTGGGGACAGGACTCTTCTAGTTCTTATATGCACCCCAGAGCTGACCCTGTACCACAGTTCTCCATACCTAAATTTCTCTAGGAGAGAACTGGTCTTCAAGGAGTACTGATACACAGGCTTGCAGGAAGGGCAAGTCACAGTCAGAGACAACAAAGTCAGCTAACAGCAAAGATAACCAGAGAATGAAAAGCAAATGCAAGAACATAAGTAACAGAAACCATGGCTACTTGGCATCATCAGAACCAACCAAGTTCTCCTGACACAGCAAGCCCTGGTTACCCCAACACAACAGAAAACCAAGACCACGCATTCCAGCCCCAACCTGTAACTTCCCACAGTTATAAAAAGTGGGTTACCTGGAAAGGGAGCTGGGGATGGATGGGAAGGACAGATGAGAAAAGATTGAGACCAAGAAAATGGATTGCTGATCAATGCCCCAAACTTTAATGACTGACTCTGAATTTAATGTTGGGGGAGAAATCCTTACCCCAAAGTTTGAGGGTATGTTTAGGAGAACCAGTTTGGCTGTTCAGAACTTGTTTATTCCACTGCTCAGGTAGACTGCTTAATCCAGGAAACTGCAGAGGAACTTCCTGAATTCTGGAACAACAATGGACTTCACCTTGGTCCAAAGCTCCACCCTAAGTGGGGGAAGTGGTGGCTAGCACTGAGGTCTGGAATTCACACTCAAAGGCTGGTGGGGGAGGGCATACAAGAGAACAGGGGTAAACAGGTAGAAGACCTTAAAGAGGAAACACAAAAATCCCTTTAAGAATTACAGGAATATACAAACAGGTGAAGAAATGGAATAAAACATCCCGGATCTAAAAACAGAAATAGAAACAATAAAGAATTCACAAAGGGAGAAAACACTGGAGATAGAAATCTTATGAAAGAGATCAGGAATCATAGATGCAAGCATCACCAACAGAATACAAGAGATAGAAGAGAAAATATCAGGTGCAGAAGATACCATTAAAAAACATTGACACAACAAAGAAAATGCAAAAAGCCAAAGGCTCTTAGCCCAAAACATACAGGAAATCCAGGACACAATAAGAAGACCAAACCTAAGGATAATAGGTATAGAAGAGTGAAGATTCCCAACTTAAAGGGCCAGTAAATACCTTTGGAAAAAAATTGTAGAAGAAAACTCACCTAACCTAAAGAAAAAGATACCCATGAAAATATAATGTCTACAGAACACCAAATAGATTGGATCAGAAAAGAAATTCTTCCAAACATATAATTGTCAAAACACAAAATGTACTAAACAAAGAAAGAATATTAAAAGCAGTAAAGGAAAAAGGTCAAGAAACATATAAAGGCAGACCTATCAGAATTACATCAGACTTCTCACCAGAGACTATGAAAGATAGAAGATCCTGGACTGA
Source organism: Apodemus agrarius (assembly GCA_964023405.1). Taxonomy (NCBI): domain Eukaryota; kingdom Metazoa; phylum Chordata; class Mammalia; order Rodentia; family Muridae; genus Apodemus; species Apodemus agrarius. Next base: position 9,453,737 of record OZ030021.1, read on the forward strand.
TCTCATATAGACCCTAAGAGAACACAAAGGCCAGCCCAGGCTACTGTACCCAACAGAACACTAAATTGTCATAGATGTAGAGACCAAAATATTATATGACAAAACCAAATTTCCACAATATCTCTCCACAAATCCAGCCCTACAAAGGATAATGGATGAAAAATGCCAACACAAAGAGGGAAACTACACCCTACAAAAAGCAAGAAAGTAATCTCCTTTCAACAAAACAAAAAGAAGATAATGACATAAACATAAAAATTACATCAAAAATAACAGGAAGCAACAATTGCTATTCATTAATCTCTTAACATCAATGAACTCAACTCCCCAATAAAAAGACATAGACTAACAGACTACATATTTAACAGGACTCAACATTTTGCTGCATACAGGAAATGAACCTCAATGACAAAGACAAACATTACCTCAGTGTACATGGCTGGAAGAAAATTTCCAAGCAAATGTTCTCAAGAAACAAACTGGAGTAGCCATTCTAATATCAGATAAAATCAACTTTCAACCAAATTCATTAAAAAACATAATGAAGGACAATTCAGACTCATCAAAGCAAAAATCTACCAAGAACTCTCAATTCTGAACACCTATGCTCCAAATGCAAGGGCATACACATTCACAAAAGAAACTTTACTCAAGCTCAAAGCACACATCGCACTTCACACAATAATTGTGTGGGACTTCAACACCCCACTCTCATCAATGGACAGATCAGGGAAACACAAAATAAACACACAGTGAAACTATTAGAAGTCATGGACCAAACTGTTTTAACATATCTATAAAACATTTTATCCTAAATCAAAAGAATATGCCTTATTCTCAGTATCGCATGATACCTTCTCCAAAATTGACCATATAATTGGTAACAAGAAAGACCTCAACAGATAGATATAAGAAGATTGAAATAATCCCATGCCTCCTATTAAATCACTACAGATTGAGAAGGGTCTTCAATAGCAGCAAAAACAACAGAAAGCCAACATAAACATGGATACTGAACAACACTATACTCAATGATAACTTGGTCAAAGAAGAAATAAAGAAAAAAATTAAGGACTTTTTAGAATTTAATAAAGATGAAGCCACAACATACTCATTTTATGGGACACAATGAAAGCAGTGCTAAGAGGAAAACTGATACCTCTGAGTCCCTCCAAATTGAAACTAGAAAGAAAATACACTAGCAGTTTAACAACACATATGAAAGATCTAGAACGAAAAGAAACAAATACATCTAAGAGGAGTAGATGATAGGAAATAATCAAACTCAGGCTGAAATCCACTAAGTAGGAACAAAAAGAACTATATAAGGAATCAACAAAATCAGGAGCTGGTTCTTTGAAAAGAAAATCAACAAGATAGATATACCCTTAGCCAGACTAACCAGAGGGCACAGACACAGTATCCAAATAAACAAAATCAGGAATGAAAGGGAGATATAACAACAGAAATGGAGGATATTAAAAATAAAATCATCAAATTCTACTAAAAAAAAGTCAATACTCAGCACAATTGGAAAATCTGGATGAAATGGAAAATTTTCTAGACAGATAGAAAAAAACATAGTTAAGTGAGAATCATATAAACCATCTAAATAGTCTCATAAGCCCTAAAGAAATAGAAGAAGTCATTAAAAGTCTCCTAACCAAAACCAGCCTAGGACCAGATAATTTTAATGCAGAATTCTATCAGACCTTCAAAGAAGACCTAATACCAACACTATTCAAACTATTCCAGAAAATAAAAGAGTAGAAACACTACCCAATTCTTTCTATGAAGCTGCAATTGCTGTTTATACCAAAACCACACAAAGATCCAACAAAGAAAGAGAACTTCAGACCAATTCCCTATATGAATACTAATAAAATTCTTGCCAACTGTATCCAAGAACACATGAAGATGATCATTCATCATGATCAAGTATGCTTCATCCCAGGGATGCAGGGTTCAAAATATGGAAATCCATCAGTGTAAGCAACTACATAAATTTAAAGAAAAAAATCATATGAACTATATGTTCATTTAATTAGATGCTGAAAAAGCATTTGACAAAATTTAGCACCCATTCATGTTTCAAGTCTTGGAAAAATTAGGAATGCAAGGCCCATACCTAAACATAGTAAAATCAATACACAGAAAACCAGTAGCCAACATCAAACTAAATGGAGAGAAGCTTGAAGCAATCCCACTACAATCAGGGACTAGACAAGGCTACCCTCTCTATCTATTCAATATAGTACTTGAAGTTCTAGCTAGAGAAATTAGACAACAAAAGGAGGTCAAAGGGATACAAATTGGAAAGGAAGAAGTCAAACTATCACTATTTGCAGAGGAAATGACAGTATATTTAAGTGACCCCAAAAATTCCACTAGAGAACTCCTAAACCTGATACACAACTTCAGCAAAGTGGTCAGATAAAAAATTAACTCAAACAAATCAGTAGACTTTCTATACTCAAAAACAGTCAGAGAAAGAAATTAAGGAAACAATACCACAACAATATAAAGTATCTTGGTGTGACTCTAACCAACTTCAAGTCTCTGAAGAAAGTAATCAAAGAAGACCTCAGAATATGGAAAGATTTCCCATGCTCATGGATTGACAGGATTAATATAGTCAAAATGGCCATCTTGCCTAAAGCAATCTACAGATTCAATGCAATCCCCATCAAAACTCCAAATCAATTCTTCAGAGTTAGAAAGAGCAATTCTCAAATTCATGTGAAATAACAAAAAACCTAGGATATGAAAAACTATTCTCAACAATAAAAGAACTTCTTGCAGAATCATCATCCTTCATATCAAGCTGTATTACAGAACAATAGTGATAAAAACTGCATGGTATTGGTATAGTGACAGGCAGGTAGATCAACGGAAAAGAACTGAAGACCTGGAAATGAATCCACACACCTATCGTCACTTGATCTTTGACAAAGGAGCTAAAACTATCCAGTGGAAAATAGATACCCTCTTCAACAAATGGTGCTGATTCAACTGGCAGTTAGCATGCAGAAGAATCAAATCAATCCATTCTTATCTCCTTGTTCAAATCTCAAGTTTAAGTAGATCAAGGACCTCCACATAGCACCAGATACACTGAAACTAATAGAAAAGAAAGTGGGGAAGAGCCTCGAGGATATAGGCACGGGAAAAACTTCCTGAATTGAACACCAATGGCCTATACTCTAAGATCAAGAATTGACAAAAGGGACCTCATGAAATTGCAAAGTTTCTGTAATGCAAAGGACACTGTTAATAGCACAAAATGGCAACCAACAAATTGGGAAAAGGTCTTTACCAACCCTACATCCAATAGAGGGCTAATATACAATATACACAAAGAACTCAAGAAGTTATACTCCAGAGAACCAAGTAACCCTATTAAAAATGGGATACAGCCCTAAACAAAGAATTCTCAACAGAGGAATACTGAATGGTTGAGAAGCACATAAAGAAATGTTCAACATCCTTAGTCATTATGGAAATGCAAATCAAAGCAACCCAGAGATTCTACCTCATACCTGTCAGATGGCTGTCTTAGTTAGGGTTTTACTGCTGTGAAAAGACACCATGACCAATGCAAGTTTTATAAAAGACAACATTTAATTGGGGTTGGCTTACAGACTCAGAGATTCAGTCCATTGTCATCAAGGCAGAAACATGGCAGCATCCAGGCAGACATGGTACAGGAGGAGCTGAGAGTTCTTCATCTTCACCTGAAGGCTGCTAGTAGAAGACTGACCTCCAGGCAACTAGGGTGAAGGTCTTAAGCCCACACCCACAGTGACACATCTACTCCAACAAGGCCACACCTCCTAATAGTGCCACTCCCTGGGGAAAGCATATACAAACCATCACATTCCACTCCCTGGCCCCCATAGGCTTGTTCAAACATTAGTCTATGGGGGCCATACTTAAACATAACATAATGCAAAATACATTTAGTCCAACTTCACAAGTTCCTATAGTCTATAGCAGTCTCAACAGAGTTAAAAGTCCAAAGTTCAAGGTCTCTTTTGCGATTCATCCAGTCACTTAACTGTAATCCCCCAAGTAAGACAGGAAACCAGCTGGGCAAAGTCCAAACCCTGCATCTCCATGTCTGATGGCAAAGCAGTCTTCAGATATCCAACTCCTTTTTCATCTTTATTGACTTCAACAAGGTTCTTTCTCCTGGACTTGTCCCACTCCCTGTTAACAGCTTTCCTTGGCAGGCATCCTGTGGCTCTGGCATCTTTAACATCTTGGGGTCCCCAAGTCAATTTCAGCTTCACAGATTCTTGTTCCAATGTCTGAGATTCACACATGATCTTCTGTGCATCTCCAAAGAGCTGGGGTCACTTCTCCTGCTCTGCCCTCTGTAGCACTCTAAGTTCAGGTTGATCCACTCTGTTGCCACTGCTGTTCTTGGTGGTCATCCCATGGTACTGACATCTCCAATATGCTAGGGTCTTCCACTGCAACTGTGCTTCACCAAAGCCTCTCATAGGCTCTCTTCATGGTACCAAGCCTCAACTTCTTTGCATGACCCTTTCAGTCCTGGGCTGTCAATCACAACTGAGGGTACACTTTTACCAATGGCCTTCCATGGCCTCTCACAGTACCAAGCCTCAGCTGTTCTTCATGACACCTTCATGCCTTCAAAACCAGTACCACCTGGATAATTCTTACAGATTACCAAGTACAGCTGCAGCATGAGGTACAACCTTGGCTATCTCTGAAACATAGCTTTTTTGTGCTCTTAGAAAACACTTCCCATATTTCACCTCAGTGATGCTGGTCCTTTCTTAATCACCACTAATTTCTTAGCTCCAGCTAACCAGCATCAATGGTTTCAGTAGTCTCCTCCTCTTGAATATAAAGCCAGAGACACATGGCCGAAGCTACTGATTTGCTGCTTGCAGGAGCTGGAACATTGGTCCCCTTGTTCTATTACATTATCACTAGCTTCCTTTTTCCCAGCTCCTTCACTGTCTAAATTGGCTGTCCTGAATCTTGCTCCTTAGACTGACCTTGAACTCAAGAGATCTGCATGCCTGTCTCCTAAACACTGGGATTAAAGGTGTGGTCCACCAAGCCTGGATTAAAGTTTTTCTTCACCTAGAATTTGCTCTGTTCTAGGCTGGCCTTGAACTCAGAGGTCTGCTTATCTTTGCCTCCTGGAATTAAAGGCTTGTACTACCATGCCTGGACCTAAAGTTAACTGCGTGAATCTTGCCCCCAAGGTCACCACTCCTTTAACTCAGTTTAATATCCTTGAATTCAGCTCCATTTCACTTCCGGGAGTCCCCTTAATACTCAAACTATATATTTTGTACTTTTCCTTTCTCGGCTTGCTATGTTTGTTCAAAATTCTCTTTATCAGACTTAACCAGAGAACAAAGTCTTTGTTGGGCTTCTTTGAGACTTCCTTTGCAGATGCAATTAATATAAATTTCTTTACCTTATTTCTGGGCAGTCTCTTCAGACAATGGCAAAAAGCAACTGTGTTCTTCACCAAAACATCACAAAAACACTCTCAGCCACATATTAAAGTTCTTCTCCACTGAAACCTCTTGGGCCATCAGGCATACACAGTTCAAATGTCCCTCAGCACCACTGTCTTCCATATTCCTACTAGTCTGGCCCATTAAGCCCCACTTAAAGAATTCCATGGCTTTCCAAATCCAAAGTCCCCAAATCCACATTCTTCCAAACAAAAGCATGGTCAGGCCTATCACAGCAATACCCCACTCCTGGTACCAACTTCTGTCTTAGTTAGGGTTTTACTGCTGTGAACAGACACCATGACCAATGCAAGTTTTATAAAAGACAACATTTAATTGGGGTTGGCTTACAGACTCAGAGATTCAGTCCATTGTCATCAAGGCAGAAACATGGCAGCATCCAGGCAGGCATGGTACAGGAGGAGCTGAGAGTTCTTCATCTTCACCTGAAGGCTGCTAGTAGAAGACTGACCTCCAGGCAACTAGGGTGAAGGTCTTAAGCCCACACCCACAGTGACACATCTACTCCAACAAGGCCACACCTCCTAATAGTGCCACTCCCTGGGAAAAGTATATACAAACCATCACAATGGCTAAGATCAAAAACTCAGGTGAAAGCAGGTGCTGGCAAGAATATAGAGAAAGAGAAACACTCATCCACTGCTTGTGGGATTTCAAGCTGGTACAATGACTCTAGAAATCAGTTTGGCCATTCCTCAGAAAATTGGACATAGTACACTACCTGAGGACTCAGCTATACCACTCCTGGGCGTATACACAGAAAATGTTCCAACGTGTAATAAGGACACATGCTCCACTATGTTCATAGAAGCCTTATTTATAATTACCAGAAGCTGGAAAGAACCCAGCTGTCCCTCAACTGAGGAATGGATACAGAAATTGTGGTACATTTACACAATGAGTCCTACTAAGATATTAAAAATGATGAATTCATCAAATTCTTATACAAATGGATGGAACTAGAAAATATCATCCTGGGTGAAGATTGGTAACCCAGTCACACACACACACACACACACACACACACACACACACACACACACACGGTATGCACTCACTGACTACCCAAGATACAATTCACAGACCAAATGAACAAATACATATGTGGATGCTCTCAGCCAACTATTCGACTGAGCACAAGGTCCCCAATGGAGGAGCTAGAGAAAGAACCCAAGGAGTTGAAGGAGCTTGCAGCCCCATAGGAGGAACAACAGTATGAACCAACCAGTACCCCCAGTGCTCCCTGAGGCTAAACTACCAACCAAAGAGTACACATGTAGGGACCCATGTCTCCAGCTGTATATGTAGCAGAGGATGGCCTTGTTGGATATCAAAGGGAGGAGAGACCCTTGGTCATGAGAAGGCTCGATGCCCCAGTATAGGGGAATGCCAGGACAGGGAAGCCGAGTAGGTTGTTTGGTGTGCAGTGGGAGGGTAATGGGTAGGAGGTTTTCAGAGGGAAAACCAGGAAAGGGGATAACATTTGAAATGTAAATAAAGAAAATATCTAAAGTTTTGCAGGAGAGTACCAGAACAGAGAAAGGGTTGTGGGGTGATTGGGGAATGTGCAGGGGGGGGAGGACTTATGGGATACATGGTGAAGGGGGAACTGGGAAAGGGGAAAACCTTTGGAATATAAACAAAGAATATAGAAAATAAAATTAAAAAAAATATTAAAAATAGATCCTGGGATGCTTCTAAAGTAGAAAAGGTATGTTTAAAGTCTAGATTTATTTTTTTTTATAATTTCCTAAAAGACAAATTTGCATCTGAAAGTAGGTCTGCTGATTGAAGAGTAGATGTGAGGTATGACTTGGTCTCCCTGGTTTGGATAAATCTTCTGTACTAAGCATGCTGCATCTGATCAAGCATGTCACATTCTACTAGATAAATAAAAATGGTGCTTTGATTCTGACAGCTTATGTTTAAAACTGTGTAAAGTACATAGAGTTGGTGATATTAAGTAAATAGAGCTTAAAGTTAACATGTTGTACTTTCTTCCAGACAAAAATCCCAGTGAGGAAAACAATTCATTTTATAAAAGAAGAGCCAATTAATATAGAAACAGCGACCAGTTCCAGTGTAGCCTTTGAAAACTTTCACACTGACAGAAATTGACTATAGCCCACAAACTCTAGATTCAATGTAATGTTATATGTATATGTATATGTATATGTATATGTATATGTACATCTTCTCATTTCTCTTTTTTCCTCTTGCATTCCTTTCCTCTATTTTTCCTTTCCATTGTTGTAAGGAAACACTCTGACCAAGAGTATCTTAGAGGAAGCAGAGGTTTATTTCTCTTGAACGTCTTCCAGATCATAATTGGTAATGTAGGAAGTCACGGCAGGAACTGAAAGCAGAACCCAGGGAGGACACTATTCACTGGTTTGCTGATGCTCACCTTCCCTTCTTTGTTATATTGCCTTAGCCCAGGCCCACCTGCCCAAGGTGCTTTTCAAAGTGAGACAGAACCCCCTCCTCAATTACCACCGAAGCCAATCTCTCATATGCATGTCCATAGGCCAGTCTGATCTCAGATGTTACCCAATTAAGACTTCCTCAAGAATGAATTTGGGCTTTGTCAATTTGACAATGAAGCTAACAAGGACATCATGTATGCCTCATCTTCTATATCTAATTATCTCTGATGTTTCATTCTAATTAGATTAAAACCTGCTACTGTTAGTATTTCATTTAATAACATTCTCCTGGTGTCAAATTGTCCTTAGATTTATTTCCAAGTGAAATAAATGGTTTAATCTTCATTTTTGAATGGTAGTCTTCCAAAGAACATTATTCTGAAATGATAATTTTTCATTTAGAACTTTAAATTTCAATGAATATATAAATTTTACATTAAAATGGTATAATCCATCCATTTCTTCACCATATTATAAAGCCTGTTCTTGCAGTGTTTTAAGATTTTTTTCTTGATTTTGCATTTTTAGCTGTGAATTTTCACAAAAGCATGGCATAATTTTCTCAGGCCTGACTCAATATTTTAATAAATAGTTCATCTTCTTTTGTTTATTTTTGAGGTTATCATTTAATTACAACATTTTTACTTCCTTTTCCTCTCTCCAAACATTCCCATATACCACTTCCTGAAAGCTGTCCCTCAAAATTATGGCTTTTTAAAAATTAATTTTATTGCTTTGCATATATGTACTCATATATACAAATATATTCCTAGGTATAACCTGTTGAGTTCATTTATTTTTGACTTAGTATTTAACCACTATATCTAAAGTATTTTATATTGTCTCTCTTATTTTTCTTCTTGATTTTAAAAGAAATGGATGTTAGAGTTTCCTTCCAAATTCTCAGTGTTTTGTAGCCTTCCTCTTACTCTCCTCCTCCTTGGTATTCTCTCTCTCTCTCTCTCTCTCTCTCTCTCTCTCTCTCTCTCTCTCTCTCTCTCTCTCTCTCTGCCTATAGAACTTACTCTACATAAACAAGTATTCTACATGTGGGTTTCAGATAAGTTTGAACCATATCAAATCTTTACTATAGCATCATCAACTAATATTTCTCTTCCTTTTGAAAAATATTTTGTTTGATTATGGATCTTTGAGTTTCTGTCCACCTTGATATGAACATGTATAGGTACCTGATGAGGCCTGGAGAGTTAATCATTTTATAATCTGAAGCTGGATCTATAAGAGGTTTTTAACTGCCTGATAGAGTTGCTAATTTTGTATTCAGGTCCTCAGAAACTAAGGTGCAAATACTCTAAGGTGCTAAGCAATCTATCCAACACTATTCTCACACTGGCTGTACCTACCTAACATTTCCATCAGCAATGTGCAGGCTTCCAATTGTCCACAATTTCACCTAAGCCTGGTATTTTCTGTGGTTGTTGTTACTGTAACAGCTAGTCCTATGATTGTGAAGTAATACCAATGACACTGTGGTTTGATTTGAATTTTCATGGTGAATGGTGATGCTGACCAAGTTCTGTTTGTGTTTACTGATCATGTGGGTAATTTTTTATCATTTTAAAACTGTCTTTGAACACTCTTTGCATATATAAACAGTTCACTCTACTTCCATCAGTGTTCCCATCCATTGTGTCTCATACTCAATGTCCTGACTTTATTTGTATGTTTGTATTGTTCATTTATTCGTTTGTTCTAGTAATACTCTACTTAGCATTGCCCATGCATGTGGGAGTGTTGGGTCATTCTCTGAGGCATAAGCAAACTTCCAGTGTCCACTGCCCCTAAAAAGTGACTCTGTCCTCAACAGACAACAATGGCTTATAATGTCTAAGCAGTTGGTGGAGCTACAAAATCCATTCCTACACCATCGATCCCCCTTTGTCTGTGCTGGACTTTATTTAGGTCACATGCAGGTAACTTAGAACTGATTTTCACAGCAGCCCTTCCAATTCTTCAGCTCTTCTTTACCTGAAACCTGGGTGGGATATTATTGATGCCTAGGTTCCCTGTGTGGCTGAACAATCACATCTGCTTATTCCCTGCACTTTGTTCAAGTTCCAAGGCCCTGGATTAACCACAAAGAACTGCGATAAGTTTTTTTGATAAAGGATGAGACCAATACAAATCTATGGATAAGAATCATCTGAGAAGGTTGAAACACTTAACTACAGTGCATGAAAAGCAACATAGGAACCTACGATCTTGCAATTCAGATTAAAAATGTAACTAAAGGTTACAATGGAATACATGTGATATTAAAATTAAATAATGTCAGGCCTTCTTTTATGCAGGTCTAGGAGATTTCTAGGAAGGTAGAGGTCAGCTTCACCTTGATTGGTTGGCTCTATCTCTAGGAGTGTAGGTACCTGTGAGATTGGCTAGGGGCTTGGAGAGTTTTGGGACACTAACTTCCAAGAAACAAACTATCAGAAACTTAGTCCTAGTTCCCAAAACTGTCAGGTTGTACCCTGTCCTGGAGTCAGCCTGGCTCACTCCTCTCATTCCCCCGTTTGAGTATTGGTCCATCTCAAATCCTGGAGATGCTTCCAAAGACTTGAGTTGCTTTTCCTCTAGCAAGTTTTATGTGGGAGTAGGGTATCCATATCTGAATCCAGTCTGTTTTCAATGCCACTATGCAGCCTGTCATGGAGTCACCCTGGCTCATTCATCTCAGTTAAACCAGAAATTGGTTATAAACTTCTTTTAAAAAAAAACTTTTTGAATTTTTCTTAATTTTTAAAACTTTCAGAATTCTGAAAATTGATCAAGATTATTTTGTTTTTTTTTAATTTATTGCATGAAGTAGACTGCCACGTGCTGTATGCTACTTTCAACTAGACAGTTAACAACTTTGTTTTTAATTAATAATGGTTTTCATATATTCTCTACTCTAGAGAAATTTTAATCTAGCAACATGGCTCCTCTGATCACATCCAAAATCCTTCTAGGTCTGTGTGATCTGCCTGGAAAACAGATACATCCACACCCTTAATATACACCTTTAATTCCTCTGGCTGGACTTCTGTACTACATACCTTTAATCCCAAACAATTTTGTCTGGTTGAGGGACAATGTGGCAAATCAGAGAAATATTCGACAGAATGAGTCATAGGTAGGACACACCCAACTCTCAGGAGAAAGGCTATTTAAAGGCATTGTAGGGAGACTGAAGGCAGTTCTGTTCAGCCAATTGGGAGTTAGTGCTGTGAGTATGGTAGAGTTGAGTTTGTTCATGAATTCATCCAGTTCCATGCATGTCAGCACAGACAGCTGAAGCCAAAGATTAAGAAGGAGCTAGAAGATTGCAACATATAACCACAATCAGTTTGAAGCCAAACAAAGCAATTCAGTCAGAAGCTTAGAGAAGACAGATTCAATCAGGAAGCTTGGAAAGGAGTTTGAGTTGGACTAGGCAGCCAGAGTTCAGAAAGAGACAGAAAGGGCGAGCTTATTCAGCAGTGATCCTCTGTGACTACAATTACTCCAGATGAATAAAAATAACTTTTACATTCTAACTTTTACATTCTGTGTTTCTATAAACTCTCTTCACTTTCCTGAAATTCCTTTTTATTTCCCCATATTTATAAACTTCTCTTTCTCCCTCCCTGAGTCCCTCAGTCTCTCCCTGCGTCCCTCCCTTCCTCCTTCGCTCCCTCCCTCCCTCCCTCTCTCCCTATGTCTCTCTCCTTCCTCTGATTCCCTCCCTCTCTCCCTCTCTCCCTCCTCTTTCTTCACTTATTCATGCTTTCATTGTTCTATGAGGGATTGTCATGACTAAGATCATTGCTTTTGATCCCGTGTTTGTGTATTTCCCCTAGGTTTTTATAGCACTTTGCTCATTTTACTGTGTGCATAGTTATTTTTTACTGTGGAATAGACATTCTATTTCAAAAGTTTTCTAATTTGTCTTACATTTTTCTTTTGGAAGGTGCTCATTTTTCTCTGCAGCTTTTTTGGAGCTCTCTGAGATTTATTTCAAGGGTTTAATTTCCATTTTTCCAAGATTCTGACTTTCGGATGTACATTTCTAAGTTGAAAGTATTTACAACGAAATCTGTAAAACCCTGGATAACACACTGTTTTGTCTTTGTTATTTCAAAGTCATTCAAACTCTAGGTTATTATGATTCTTTCATAAAAAGTCAGTGCCTGTGAAAGGAATATGGGTAACAGCAGGGCTCTTGGTTCAGAATTCCTCTCTTTCCTCTGGATATCATATTAGAGTTCTGGAGTTGCTTCAGGCAGATTTTTTTTGTTAATATATTAACTAACTTTTCTACGTGACCTCTGGGGGAAGGTTAATTTACCAATCTTCACCTTCACGATCAGATGTAAAAGTCAACATAATAGGTGTATAATCCTTATGTAATTAAGTTCCATGATTAATGAAAGCTAAGTGTGTGTTGCACAACTGGCTTACATATCCTTGTTCTTAACCCCTGCTTATGAAGAGAACCAGGCTATAGTCAACGGTTCCCTCTGGAGATGTTTGCCAGTAAACTCTTCACTTCCATGCTGCAGAAAACAGGGGGCGAGCAATGCTGTTCTGGTCACAGGTAAGTTTTAGAGGTCGTCCTTGACTTCTTAAACAGCATTCTGGAATAAGTTGAATTAGGAGTGTCTCTCAACATAAAATAGGTCCAAAGTGCTTCATTTTCAAAAAATTAGATAAATAATTTCCTGCACATGAACATTTTGATGCAAAACCTGATTTATCAAACCTCACCTTTCAATCAGTAAAACATAGAGTCCACAATTAGTCTTATTATTATTGTTAATAATGATAATTTTTATTAGTTTTACACTTTAAAAAGGCATTATCATTACTCTTACATGCAAATATTCTCCTATGAATGTTAGAAATAAATTATATTCAGATAATATTTTATGATAACCTTGACTATCCCCCAAAAGGAAGAAATTATCTAGAATGAATGGGTCGTTGAGAAGTGTCACCTTGTATTAAAATTTTAAAAAGAAATATAATCCCATAGTTCCGGAATGGTTTTGCTTCATATTCACTATACTATAACATCCTTTACCTAACTACCAACACAGCATATCCATATGTGATATTTCAGAGTATCTACAGCAAGCAAAGACATCATATAGGAACCAAATACTAATGATAAAATTAGTCACATTATGTCAGATTTAAATCTTACTTGTAACCCATTTATCTATTTCTATTGAGTATTTGTTCTTATGAATATTTATTTATTATTTGCAAATATATTTGTGTCTGTTTGTGTGCTTGGTGGCATAATTTTATGGGCAGGTGCTTGCAAAGGTCAGTGGGTCATAAATACCCTGAAATTGGAGTTAGAAATTGTCCTAAGCTGCCCAACATAGATGCTAGAAACCAAATCTTGGTCCTCTAGAGGAGCAAAACATGCTTTTAACCCCTGAGCAATGTCACCAACTTAATCTATCTGATACTTTTAGGATGTACATATTGTTGTACATATCTCTAATACCAAGAAATGAGACCAGCATGGAAAGTTCTATATGTGTATAAATAAGGTACTATTTAAAAATGTCTATTAGTTAATTAGGAAATCTATATGTGTTCTGATCATGTTCATCCCCTCCTCAAACTCCTCACATACTCATATGACTGTGTACACACATTATTTTTATTAATAACTCTCAAGACATAATTGCATTGCCCAAATGTTCTTCAATGTGAGGCCTTCTACTAAAGCATTGTCAATTTATTAGGGGTCATACTCTTATTAAAATTAAATCTGCCTCTCTAAACAGCTTCCAATTTCCAATACCTCCTCTACATGTGATGTAGAATTTAGTGACTAACTCCCTTCTCCATCATAGTATTTGATTTGGCTTGGTCTTTTGGAATATTACCAAAATGTTTCTTCATTAAAAGGACTTAACAAACGTAACATTTTCATAGATTTAAAATTATTTATTCCAATGCTCAGACTTGGAATAATATCCATTGTGCCCCCTTATGTAGTTCCTATAAAACTAAACTGCATGGTTTATCCATGAATTTGTCTAACCACAAGGACCAAATGCTTATAGTAGAAGGTGCCAGTGTGTCTAATTTCATCTTCAGGAGCCATGCACAATATAGGATATATATATATATACACGCACACAGTTTATTTCACCAAATATAAAAATAAATATAAAGAGAGAAAGAGAGATATAAAGACAGAGAATGAGACTTATGAGTGATGGTGGAATTGTTCATGCCAGCAGTAGAGTTTATTTTGCTATTAAATTCCTGTTTTAGAAAAATAAGATTAAGGATAAGAAAAAATGTACTCAAGCAAATTCTGCTTCTATCTGGTTAAAAAATTCACTAGTCACATTAAATGATTTACTTAGTTCATATTATGACCACCTACACAATAATCTATATTTTAAAGTTAAAATGACTAATTCCCTAAATCATGGATTATTGCCTGATTGATGTTACAACTAAAGCCATAATGAAGGAAAGGCCATTTCTGATCCTTCAAAGTACTTTCCCCAATATGGCTTTAGGTACACAACATGTGTGTGTGTGTGTGTGTGTGTGTGTGTGTGTGTGTGTTTGTGTGAATGTATAATATATATATATATATATATATATATACACACATAATTTATAAAGGTATTCTTTTTACTCATACTGTTGATTTATAAGTTTAATGGAGCATTTTGGAGTATATAGCTTTTGTCTTTAGGAAACTTACACTGCTAGTTTAATAAATCTTTAATTATGGAAAAGAAATGTCCATGACATTTGATGAAACATTTTATCCATTCTATTATTGTTATATTTTCATGATGGTTTCTGGGGTACAGTATTAATTTCCTTGTCAAAACTCAAATAGAATTATAATGTATCTGATTTAATATATTTTTAATTAAGAGAAAAATCTCAGTTAAATAAAAAATATGAAAAATAAAATGTAAGGATTATTAAATAATCTTTCAATACAAACCATGTTATTAAATTTCATTTTTGAGAGTCTCTCTCCCTCTCCCTCTCTCTCTCCCTCCCCCGCTCTCTCTCCATGTTTTACTAAAGTGCAATCTAGTAGAACTGTCAAGACATCCTGATCTGAGACTGCATTAGGTTCATTCGGATTGAAAAGAAGTATTTTATAAATTATATGTATGAATGTTTCCCTTGTATGTATGTGTGTGTGTGTGTGTGTATATATATATATATATATATATGTATATATATATATACACATATATATATATATATACACACATACCTACATATATATACATACATACATACATATATAATACATATATACATATACATATACATATATATTCTGTGCACTTTGAAAGACCGGGAATGGCCTTTCCTTCATTTCCTTCAGACTCGGCTCCACTCTTTGTCCTTGAACTTCCTTTTGACAGGAGGAATTCTGGATTGTTATTTTTGAGGCAGATGGATGACCCAACCCTCAAACAGGGGCTGTGCCTATCCACTGAATAACGTCCCTACATTTTCTATCTTTTTTGGGCATTTCAGCTAATGTCCTCTCTGTTGGGTCCTGAGAACCTCTTGAGTTCCTGGCATCTGGCACTTTCTAGTGGCTACCATCATTTCTCTTCCCCCACTGCTATAATCCTCCAGATGCTATTGCTGATGCCAAGAAGAGCTTGCTAACAGGAGCCTGGTATAGCTGTTCCCTGAGAGGCTCTGCCAGAACCTGAGCAATACAGATGTGGACACACACAGCCAACTGTTGGTCTAAGCACAGGGCCCAGTAATGGAGTGGTTAGTGCAATGACTGAAGAAGTTGAAGGGGTTTGCAACTCCATGGGAAGAACAACAATATCAACCAACCAGATCCCTGAAAGATTGTAGGAACTTAACCACCAACCATAGAGTACACATGGGGGGACATGGCTCCAGCTGGATATTTAGCAGAGTATTGCCTTATCTGGCATTAATGGGAGGGGAGACCCTTGGTCCTATGGATGCTTGATGACCCAGCATAGAGGAATGCTAGGGCACTGAGGTGAGAGTAGGTGGGTGGGTGGGGAGCACCCTCATTGAGGTAGGGGGTGGGTGGAGGGGATAGGAAATTTGTGAAGGAGAAAATGGGAAGGGGGATAACATTTGAAATGTAAATAAATAAAATAATTAATAAAATACGGAAAATAAAAGAAAGACCAGCAATTATTCATAATAGGAAAGCTATCTCTCTAGACCCTAGCAAAGGCCTAAGGTGCATCTATTTTGTGGTTAGTGTGCTGATTCAATTATATACAGATTCCAGTCTCAGGTTTTCCTAAGACCCTTTCCCACATTTCCTACTTCTTCCTCAGAGCATTCATTCATTGGCTTTAGCTCTAGAAATGAGGCCATATGAAATTCCCCCATCCTTTTTGGCATATCAACTGATGTTTTTTCAGGTCTTGTTTAAGTGACATAATGTTGAGATTTCATGGCCGGTCTTTAATGGCATATTAAAAAATGTAATCTTGCAGCAAAACACTGGTCCTTTGGGTCTTAGCATCATTCTGTCCCCTTTGCTGTAATGTCCCAAAATATTTAGGTATAGGGAATATGTTGTGGAGGTATCAATTGTGGGTACACATCCCATAGTGAGTTGTTCTCTGCACTTTGATGAATTGTACCTTTCTGTAATGGTGCAAAAAGGAGCTTTATTTTGAAATGGTACTGCACCATACCATCTCAAGTTGTTATCTTTCTCAACCACAATTCAACCTCTTTACTCTAAATTTCCTATTATTAGTGATAGAGATGTTTTAGAGCTTGGAATTCTGAATGAGCAGATCCTTTATATGACATCCAAAAATAGTCTGTCAATAGTGTCGATCTCATCAAATATAGTACTTTTTAATAAAACATACCATGTCAGACATTATAGAAGAAAAATAACCAACAACACACATATCCACTTATATTAATATTTTATTGAACTTAAGTGTAATATACATTAAACTGTGTTCAACATTTCTTGTTCTTTGGTCACTGGTGGATGTTTCTAGGTACCTCCATTTATAAGCAAGCTTACATTCAGATGGACATAATAGAGTGTGTTTTGCGTGGTGTGCAATATATAAGAAAAGAACTTTAGTACAAGACTGCTTCATTCACTGTAGCAAATAAAGAATCAGTAACTAATGTCAGTTAATGTCATCTCTTAAATTTCCATTCAAATATTAAATAGACTCTGCTTGCTGCCTGTATCTCTCCCATGAACATTCAGTTACTACAACACATAGAACTCTTATACCACTTGGGTTTGGTGAGTAATCTGGTCACTCAAATCCCACCAAAGAATATTATTTTCCTATGTAGCAAATTATAAATTCTGAAAGAGATATAAGAATTCTTATTGAGTTCTACGGTTTAATTTTTCATTTCAGTAGAATCTATATTATTTCTAGGATTGTTTTGTATATTTGATCTAGATATTCATATCCCTGAAAAATGTAGTTAGGCAGACATTTTACAGCAAATATCAATTCACAGAAAGCAAATGATTTTCCAATAACTGTATATTTTCAGCATATGGCTATTCTTTGCTGGTATACTGAAGAAACTCACATTTCTTACTTGCTATAATTTTAGGAGATAGTATTTCAAGTGTATGATGGCTTCAGTAATATTCTATATACTTTGAAGCCACATAAAATGAATGTAGAAAACCATATGCAATAAAAAGCTGCTATATATTAATATTTCACTGTGTCTTCATGTCTTAATTTACTATGGAGTATGTTGTAAATGCAAATAAATTATTTAGTGCATTTGAGTTCTCACACTTAAAATATATAATTTCCATAAATGGTTGTATACTGAGATTGAAAGAATCCTAATACACTCAGCATCCTGTGTGTGGTCTCACTGTCACAGATTCAAATAAATCAAATATCAAAAATATGTGGAATAAAATATTCTCAATGCTGAACATACACACATACACACACACACACATACACACACACACACACATATATATATAATATATACAATAATTCTCCTTTCACTTAAAACTCTAGTAAGATAAGAATAAGTCAAGTTTAAATGATCATATTGCAGACTTTGAATTCCAAAGGATTATTGTGTGTTGCATAATATAAACTTTTATTGTCTCATTTGAAAATAAAATTAAAACAAAAGATATTTTAATGCAAAAATGACATATATTGAATCCATCACTCTACTCCTTAACCCTTTAAACCCTGTACTAAAGGGACAATAGACAGGCATTCATAACCTTATATCAGGGACCAGGATTTATGGGGAAAACTTGACCAGCTTGATCCCATTAATTCTTATAAATCAGAAAAAAGAGAAAAAAACTTATAATTGTTTATTTTTCTCTTTAGCAACTCTATGAAGAACTCAGATGTCTTCTGAGAATTATTGATTGTCAACAGATGGCCATCTCCATTGTGGTCAGGGCCTCTAATTGCCCTGCCAGCAGGGAAAATACTCAGAAGTTCAAAGTAAATTGAAAGTGTGATTATCATGTTCAGATACCTCACTGCCAGAGAACCAAAAGGAAACCTTGGAAGGAATAATCCATTAATTATAGCTACCATTCTGAACACACAATATTTTCTTACTCCCACATGTTTGATTCCACAACAATCTCCAGAAAGTATATTCATAATTAATGTAAGATGCAATAGATTGTTAAAAACTAAGTTTGACTTAAATCATTAGGAAACTCATATAAAAGTTGCAGTATCTAAGCATCATAATTAAAACTGCTCAGAGCAGGATATGACAGGCTTAAATTAGAACAAAAGTAGCATTTCTTTCACTGATTTTCATTCCTCAAATAATATTTTATCACCTAGATATTATTAGTTGCCTTTAAATTAGAAATCCACACAGAGACCTTTAATAATCACTTCCTTCAGAAAAAAATACTTATATTTTAGTGACATATCTTTTGGTCATTTTGATCTAATATGTTCATTATATAAAGAGCTTGCATATAAAATTAGTTGTAACAGAAATTAAAGGTAAATTTTAATTCTAATGAATTTAATACCTAGATCCAGAGAAATGAATACAAAACCTAAAAGCAATTCATCGCATGATTTTCTTATATGTCAGGTTTACTAAGCCAGAAATTCTACCTCATGTGACTCTAGTTGGCAGGTTTTGTGGGTTCTGGTCATAGAAGAATAACTAAACATGGAGAAATGTTACAGACATTGAAATGAGGAAAATACAAGAAATATTGTGGAGTACATTTGAGAGATGTACTCAATAAAAAAAATAATCCAAGTATGTGGTATTTCCAACAACATTGTTTGCCCTCCAAGTTATGAAGGGTGACCAAGAACATTGAAAATATCTTAAAACGCTTAAAGGCCATGGTAATTTATTGACCAACAACTCAAAGTGAGATTAAATCATGCCACTGAGGTTTTTATTTTGATTATGCAGTGGTGGGATATTTCCCATTCCATTACAAATAAGTCTATTTAAAAACATTATATATATATATGTATATATTAAGTTTCTACAATTGTAAGATCCAGCGTGACTTGAAACTATGAACTAAATGGATTTATCAGATATCTATAGAATATTTTATCCAAAAACAAAAGAATATACCTTCTTCTCAGCACCTCACTGTACCTTATTGAAAACTGACCATACAATTGGCCACAAAACAGACCTCTGCACATATAAGAAGATTAAAATAATTCCATACAGCCGTTACAGCAGCGGTCGCGGTAAGCCTCCATATTGCTACCAGGACACAGCTAGAGGCCCAGGTAGATAGACTCCAGCCAGGGCTACCATCACGTTGGTGGATCCGCCAGGCTCTCGCCACCAGCCAGGCCCAGCAGCAAGGCTCTGCAGGACTTCTCCATGCCCTCTGGCCTTGCACCAAGGCAGCTGGGAGCAGCCTGCCAGCAGCCCCTTGGTAGGCCTCCATATTGCTATCAGGACACAGCTAGAGAGGCCCAAGTAGACAGATTCAATCAGGGGCTACCACCACTCGGGAGGATCCTCCAGGCTCACCCCACTAACCAGGGAAAGGGCAGCAGCTGGAGAGACATCTCCACGCCCTCCGGCCTTGCACCAACTGGGTTGGGAACCACCCTCCCTGAATTGCCCTCAGCACTCACAGAGGCAGTCTCTATCTTGCAGCATAATCACCAGTAGACAAACAAGAGGTGAACCCAGCCTCGTGGGAGGTTCAAACACCAGCCAGTGACAACAAGGTCAACTAACACCAGAAATAACCAGATGGCAAAAGGAAAATGAAGGAACATTACTAACAGAAATCAAGGCAGCATGACAGCATCTGAACCCAGTTCGCCAACAACAGGAAGCCCTGGATACCCCAACATACCAGAAAAACAAGACTTGGATCTAAAATCACTGGTCAGGATGCTGGTAGCAGAATACATAGATAAATCTCTTAAAGAAATAGAGGAGGAAATGGATCTAAAGTTAGAAGCCTTCACAAGGCAAGCACAAAAATCACTTAAAGAAATTCAGGAGAATATGGATCAAGAAGCAGAAGCCAATAAGGAGGAAAGGTAAAAATCACTTAAAGAAATACAGAAGAACATGGGTCAACAAGTAGAAGCTATGAAAGAGGAAACACAAAAATCTATTAAAGAAATACACGAAAACACAATCAAGCAAGCTAAAGATCTGAGCATATCCATCCAGGTTTTAAAAACAGAAGTAGAAACAACTAAGAAATTGCAGAGGGAGACAACATTGGAGATAGAAAACCTTGGGAAGAAATCAGGGGCCATAGATGCAAATATCAACAATAGAATACAAGAGATAGAAGACAGAATCTCAGAAGCCGAAGATACCATAGGAACCATTGATTCAACAGTCAAAGAAAATACTAAATGCAAAAAGGTTGTAACCAAAAACATCCAGGAAATCCAGGACACAATGAGAAGACCAAACCTAAGGATTATAGGTATAGAAGAGAGTGAAGATTTACAAGTTAAAGGGCCAGCAAATATCTTCTACAAAATTATGGAAGAAAACTTCCCCAACCTAAAGAGAGAGATGCCTATGAATATACAAGAAGCCTATAGAACTCCAAACCAACTGGACCAGAACAGAAATACATCCTGTCACATAATAATCAAAACTCCAAATGTACTAAACAAAGAAAGAATATTAAAAGCAGCAAGAGAAAAAGGCCACGTAACATATAAAGGAAGACCTATCAGAATAACACCAGACTTCTCACCTGAGACCATGAAAGCTAGAAGATCCTGGGCAGATATCATGCAAACTCTAAGAGAACACAAACTTCAGCCAAAACTACTTTACCCAGCAAAGCTCTCAATCGCCATTGATGGAGACATCAAGGTATTCCATGACAAAACCAAATTTGCAAGATATCTTTCCACAAATCCAGCCCTACAAAGGATAATAGGGGGAAAACACCAAGACAAGGACGGAAACTACATCCGGGAAGAAGCAAGATAGAAACCTCCTCTCATCAAAGCCAAAAGAAGATAACCTCTTGAATATAAAATAAATAAATAAATAAATAAATAAGTAAATAAATAAATAAATAAATAAATATAATTTCAAAAATGTCTGGAGGTAATAATTACTATTCCTTAATATCTCTTAACATCAATGGAATCAATTCCCCAATAAAAAGACATATATTAACAGTCTGGATATGGAAACAGGACCCTACATTTTGCTGCATACAGGAAACACATCTCAGTGTTAAAGACAAACACTGCCTTAGAGTAAGAGGCTGGAAGACAATTTTACAAGCAAATGGTCTCAGGAAACAAGCTGGAGTAGCCATTCTCATATCAGATAAAATTGACTTCCAACCTAAAGTCATCAAAAGAGACTCAGAAGGTCACTTCTTGCTGGCCAAAGGGAAAATCCACCAAGAAGAGCTCTCAATACTGAACATCTATGCTCCAAATGCAAGGGCACTCTCATTTGTAAAAGAAACCTTACTAAAGCTTAAAGCACACATTACACCTAACACAATAATTGTGGGTGACTTCAACATTCCACTCTCCTCAATGGACCGATCAGGAAAGCAGAAACTAAACAGGGACAC
This sequence comes from Apodemus agrarius, assembly GCA_964023405.1. NCBI lineage: Eukaryota > Metazoa > Chordata > Mammalia > Rodentia > Muridae > Apodemus > Apodemus agrarius. The sequence goes on from OZ030021.1 coordinate 9,475,762, forward strand.
AGTGAAACTAATTGAAACTTTGGACCAATTTGATTTAACAGATATATATAGAACATTTCATCCTAAAGCTAAAGAATATACCTTTATCTCAGCACCGCATGATACCTTCACCAAAATTGATCATATAATGGGTCACAAGACAGATGTCAACAAATACAAGAAGATTGAGCTAATCCCATGCCTCCTATCAGATCACCATGGAGAAAGAGTGGTCTTCAATAGCAACAAAAACAACAGAAATCCCACATACACATGGAAACTGAACAATACTCTACTCAATGACACCTTGGTCAAGGAAGAAAAAAAAAAAGAAATCAAAGACTTTTTAGAATTCAATGAAAATGAAGGTACAACCTACCCAAATCTATGGGACACAATGAAAGCAGTGCTAAGAGGAAAACTCATAGCTCTAAGTGCATCCAAAAAGAAACTGGAGAGAGCATACACTAGCAGCTTAACGGCACACCTTAAAGCCCTGGAAGAAAAAGCAGTTAATTCACCAAGGAGGAGTAGAAGACAGGAAATCATCAAACTCAGGGCTAAAATCAATCAAGTAGAAACAAAGAGAACCATACAAAGAATCAGCAAATCCAGGAGCTGGTTCTTTGAGAAAATCAACTAGATAGATAAACCCTTAGCCAGACTAACCAAAGGACACAGAGACAGTATCCAAAATAACAAAATTAGAAATGAAAAGGGGGACATAACAACAGAAACTGAGGAAATTCAAAAGATCATCAGATCCTACTACAAAGGTCTATACTCAACACAACTGGAGAATTTGGAGGAAATGGACGATTTCCTAGACAGATACCAAATACCAAAATTAAACCAGCATCAAGTAGATCGTCTAAATAGTCCAATAACCCATAAAGAAATAGAAGGGGTTATAGAAAGCCTTGAAACCAAAAGAAGTATGGGACCAGATGGTTTTAGTGCAGAATTCTACCAGACCTTCAAAGAAGACGTAACACCAACACTCTTCAAACTATTCCACAAAATAGAGACAGACGGGACACTACCCAACTCATTCTTTGAAGCCACAATTAACTCTGATACCTAAACCATAAAAAGATCCAACAAAGAAAGAGAACTACAGGCCAATTTCCCTTATGAATATCAGTGCAAAAATACTATATAAAATTCTTGCCAACCGAATCCAAGAATACATCAAAACGATCATTCACCATGATCAAGTAGGCTTCATCGCAGGGATGCAGGGATGGTTCAATATACGGAAATCCATCAATGTAATCCACTACATAAACAAACTAAAAGAAAAAAAAACACATGGTCGTCTCATTAGATGCTGAAAAAGCATTCGACAAAATTCAGCATCCTTTTATGCTAAAAGTTTTGAAAAGAGGAGGAATTCAAGGCCCATACCTAAACATAGTAAAAGCAATCTACAGCAAACCAGTAGCCAACATCAAAATAAATGGAGAGAAACTTGAAGCAATCCCACTAAAATCAGGGACTAGACAAGGCTGCCCTCACTCTCCATATCTTTTCAATATAGTACTTGAAATTCTAGTTAGAGCAATTAGACAACATAAGGAAATCAAAGGGATACAAATTGTAAAGGAAGAAGTCAAAGTATCATTATTTGCAGAGAATATGATAGTTTACTTAAGTGACCCAAAAACCTCCACCAGAGAACTTCTACAGCTGATAAACAACTTCAGCAAAGTGGCTGGTTATAAAATTAACTCAAGCAAATCAGTAGCCTTCTTGTACTCAAAGGACAAGCAGGCTGAGAAAAAAGTTAGGGAAATAACACCCTTCACATTAGCCACAAACAACATAAAGTAACTTGGCGTAACTCTAACCAAACAAGCGAAAGAACTGTATGACAGGAACTTCAAGTCCTTGAAGAAAGAAATTGAAGAAGACCTCAGAAGATGGAAAAATATTTCTTGCTCCTGGATTAGCAGGATCAATATAGTAAAAATGGCCAACTTGCCAAAAGCAATCTACAGATTCAATGCGATCCCCATCAAAATCCCAACTCAATTCTTCATAGATCTAGAAAGAGCAATTCTCAAATTCATCTGGAGCAACAAAAAAACCCAGGATAGCTAACACTATTCTCAACAATAAAAGGACTTCTGGGGGAACCAATATCCCTGGCCTCAAGCAGTACTACAGAGCAATTGTGTTAAAAACTGCATGGTGTTGGTACAGCAACAGGCAAGTAGATCTAAAGGAATAGGATCGAAGACCCAGAAACGAACCCACAGACTTATGGTCACTTGATCTTTGATAAAGGAGCCACAACCATCCGGTGGAAAAAAGATAGCCTTTTCAACAAATGGTGCTGTTTCAACTGGAGGTCAACATGCAGAAGAATGTGAATCAACCCACTCTTATCTCCTTGTACTAAGATCAACTCCAAGTGGATCAATGACCTCCACATAAAACCAGACACACTGAAACTATTAGAAAAGAAACTGGGGAAGACCCTGGAGGACATGGGCACAGGGGTAAAGTTCCTGAACAGAACACCAATAGCTTATACTCTAAGATGAAGAATTGAGAAATGGGACCTCATAAAATTACAAAGTTTCTGTAAGGCAAAGGACACTGCCAGAAGGACAAAATAGCAACCAACAAAGTGGGAAAAGATCTTCACCAACCCCACATCCGACAGAGGGCTAATATCCAATATATACAAAGAACTCAAGAAGTTAGACCCTAAAGAACCAAATAACCCTATCAAAAAATGGGGTGCAGAGCTAAACAAAGAATTTTCACCAGAAGAAATTCAGATGGCCCAGAAACACCTTAAGAGATGTTCAACATCATTAGTCATCAGGGAAATGCAAATCAAAACAACCCTGAGATTCCACCTCACACCAGTCAGAATGGCTAAGATTAAAAACTCAAGAGACAACAATTGCTGGCAAGGATGTGGAGAAAGAGGAACACTCCTCCACTATTGGTGGGATTACAAAATGTAAAACTGCTCTGGAAATCAGTTTGGTGGTTTCTCAGAAAATTGGGCATCTCACTTCCAGAGGATCCTGGCATACCACTCCTGGGCATATACCCAGAGGATTCCCCTGCGTACAATAAAGACACATGCTTCACTATGTTTATAGCAGCCTTGTTTATAATAGCCAGAAATTAGAAGGAGCCCAAATATCCCTCAAAGGAGGAATGGATACAGAAATTGTGGTATATTTATACAATGGAATACTACTCAGCAATTAAAAATAATGAATTCATGCAATTTGTAGCTAAATGGTTAGAACTGGAAAATATCATCCTAAGTGAGTTAACCCAATCACAAAAGAATACACATGAAATGCAATCACTGATAAGTGGATATTAATGAGCCCAGAAGCCCTAAATAATCAAGGCCCAATTAGCAAGTCAAATGATTCCCAAGAAGAAGAAAGGAGAGGACCCTGGGCCTGAAAAGATTGGATCCAGTTTGTAGTCCCAGAACAGAGAAATCGTGGGGGGGGATGATTGGGGAATGGTTGGGGGGAGAGGAATTATGGGATGTATGGTGAGGGGGAACTGGGAAAGGGGAAAGCCTTTGGAATGTAAACATAGAATATAGAAAATAAAAATTGAAAAAAAATAATTCCATACACCCTGTCAGATCACCACAGACTAAGGCTTGTTTTCAATGAAAAAACAACAGAAAGCCCACATACACATAGAAACTAAACAATACTCAACGCAACTATAACTTGGTCAAGGAAGAAAGACAGAAATTAAAGACGTTTTAGAATTTAATGAAAGCAAAAACACAACTACCCAACCTTATGGGACACAATGAAAGAGGTGGTACAAGAAAAACACATATTTCTGAGTGTTCCAAAAAGAGCATACACTAACAGCTTAACAGCACAGCTAAAGAAGCTAGAAACAAAAGAAGCAAATACACCCAAGAATAGTTACACGACATGAAATAATCAAACTCAGGGCTAAAGTAGAAACAAAAAGAACTATACAGAGGATCAATCAAACCAGAAGCTGGTGCTTTGAAAAATAGCCAACAAGATAGATAAACCCTTAGCTAAATTAAGCAAAGATCTGGGAGACAGTATCCAAGTCAGCAAAATCAGAAATGAAAAGTGAGACATAACAACAGATACTGAGGAAATCCAAAAAATCATCAGATCCTACTACAGAAGCCTATACTCAACAAAAGTGGAAAATCTAAATGAAATGGACAATTTTCTAGACAGAAACCAGGTACCAAAGTTAAATCAGGATCAGATAAATGATCTAAACAATCCCATAACCCCTAAAGAAATAGAAGCAGTAATTGAGTCACCCAACCAAAGACTTTTCACCTGAAGAAATTCGGATGGCTGAGAAACACCTTAAAAAAATGTTCAACATCATTAGTCATTAGAGAAATGCAAATCAAAACAACCCTGAGATTTCACCTCACACCAGTCAGAATGGCTAAGATTAAAAACTCAGGAAACACCAGGTGTTGGCAAGGATGTGGAGAAAGAGGAACACTCCTCCACTGCTGATGGAACTGCAAGCTGGTACAACTACTCTGGAAATCAGTCTGGTGGTTCCTCAGAAAACAGGACACAATATTTCCGAAAGACCCAGCCATACCACTCCTGGGCATATACCCAGAAGATTCCCCAGCATGCAATAAGGATACATGCTCCACTATGTTCATAGCAGCCTTATTTATAATAGCCAGAAGCTTGATAGAACCCAGATGTCCCTCAACGGAGGAATGGATACAAAAATGTGATATATATATATATATATATATATATATATATATATATATATATACATATATATATACATACACACACACACACACACACACACACACACACACACACACAATGGAGTACTATTCAGCCATTGGAAACAATGAATTCATGAAATTCTTAGAGAAATGGATGGAGCTTGAGAACATAATACTAAATGAGGTAACCCAGTCTCAAAAGAATACCCATGGCATGTACTCATTGATAAGTGGATATTAGCCTAGAATCTTGGGACAACGAAGACACAATCCACATACCAAATGATGTCCGACAAGAAGGAAGGAGTGGACCCTGGTTCTGGAAAGGCTCAAAGCATCAGTGTAGGGGAATACCAGAACAGGGAAGTGGGAAGGGGTGGATGGGAAACAGGGGGAGGGAAAATGACATGTGGGACCTTCGGGGGTGGAGAACCAGAAAAAGGGAAATGAAATGTAAATATAGAATACATCCAATTAAAAAAATTTTTTTTGATTTTTTTTATTGTATATATTCTATATTTACAATTCATTTCCCTTTTTCTGGTTCCCCACCCCCAAAGGTCCCACATGTCCTTTTCCCTCCCCCTGCTCCCGCATCCACCCCCTCCCACTTTACTGTTCTTGTACTCTCCCCCAATGATGTTTTGGTCCATTCTAGCACCAGTGTCCACTCCTTTCTTCTTGTGAGACATCACTTGATATGTGATTTGTGTCTTTGGTGTTCCAAGCTTCTAGGCTAATATCCACTTATCAGTGACTGTATACCATGGGTATTCTTTTGAGACTGGGTCACCTCACTTAGTATGACATTCTCCAGCTCCATCCATTTCTCTAAGAATTTCATGAATTCATTGTTTCTAATGGCTGTATAGTACTCCATTGTGTATATATACCACATTTTTTGTATCCATTCCTCTGTTGAGGGACATCTGGGTTCTTTCCAGCTTCTGGCTATTATATATAAAGCTGCTATGAACATAGTGGAGCATGTATCCTTATTGCATGCTGGGGAATCTTCTGGGTATATTCCCAGGAGTGGTATGGCTGGGTCCTCCGGAAGTATCACGCCCAGTTTTCTGAGGAACCGCCATACTGATTTCCAGAGTGGTTGTACCAGCTTGCATTCCCACCAGCAGTGGAGGAGTGTTCCTCTTTCTCCACATCCTCGCCAACACCTGATGTCTTCTGAGTTTTTAATCTTAGCCATTCTGACTGGTGTGAGGTGAAATCTCAGGGTTGTTTTAATTTGCATTTCCCTAATGACTAGTGATGTTGAACATTTTTTAAGGTGTTTCTCAGCCATCCGAATTTCTTCAGGTGAAAAGACTCTGTTTAGCTCTGTACCCCATTTTTGGATAGGGTTATTTGGTTTTCTGGGGTCTAACCTCTTGAGTTCTTTGTATACATTGGAGATTAGCCCTCTGTCGGATGTGGGGTTGGTGAAGATTTTTTCCCAATTTGTTGGTTGTCGATTTATCCTTTTGACAGTGTCTTTTGCCTTACAGAAACTTTGTAGTTTTATGAGGTCCCATTTGTCTATTCTTGCTCTTAGAGCATAAGCAATTGGTGTTCTGTTCAGGAATTTTTCCCCTGAGCCCATGTCCTCAAGGGTCTTCCCCAGTTTCTTTTCTATTAGTTTTAGTGTGTCTGGTTTTATGTGGAGGTCTTTGATCCACTTGGAGTTGAGCTTAGTGCAAGGAGATAAGAGTGGATCAATTCTCATTCTTCTGCATGTTGACCTCCAGTTGAGCCAGCACCATCTGTTGAAAAGGCTATCTTTTTTCCACTGGATGTTTTCAGCTCCTTTGTCGAAGATCAATTGGCCATAGATGTGTGGGTTCAATTCTGGGTCTTCGATCCTATTCCATTGATCTGCTTCCCTGTCACTGAACCAATACCATGCAGTTTTTAATACCACTGCTCTGTAATATTGCTTGAGGTCCGGGATATTGATTCCCCCAGAAGTTCTTCTGCTGTTGATGATAGTTTTAGCTATCCTGGGTTTTTTGTTATTCCAGATGAATTTGAGAATTGCTCTTTCTAGCTCTATGAAGAACTGAGTTGGGATTTTGATGGGAATTACATTGAATCTGTATATTGCTTTGGGCAAGATTGCCATTTTGACTATATTAGTCCTGCCAACCCACGAGCATGGAAGATTTTCCCATTTTCTGATGTCTTCTTCAATTTCCCTCTTCAGAGACCTGAAGTTTTTGTCGTATAAATCTTTCACATGTTTGGTTAGCGTCACTCCAAGATATTTTATATCATTTGTGGCTATTGTGAAGGGTGTCATTTCCCTAATTTCTTTCTCGGCCTGCTTATCCTTCGCGTATAGGAAGGCTACTGATTTACTTGAGTTGATTTTATAGCCAGCCACTTTGCTGAAGTTGTTTATCAGTTGCAGGAGTTCTCTGGTGGAGGTTTTTGGGTCACTTAAGTAAACTATCATATCATCTGCAAATAGTGATAGTTTGACTTCTTCCTTTCCGATTTGTATCCCTTTGACTTCCCTCTGTTGTCGAATTGCTCTAGCTAGTACCTCAAGTACTATATTGAAGAGATATGGCGAGAGGGGACAGCCTTGTCTAGTCCCTGATTTTAGAGGGATTGCTTCGAGTTTTTCTCCGTTTACCTTGATGTTGGCTACTGGTCTGCTGTATATTGCTTTTACTATGTTTAGATATGGGCCTTGAATTCCTGTTCTTTCTAGGACCTTTAGCATGAAAGGATGCTGAATTTTGTCAAATGCTTTTTCAGCATCCAATGAGATGACCATGTGGTTTTTTTCTTTGAGTTTGTTTATGTAGTGGATTACATTGATGGATTTCCGTATATTGAACCATCCCTGCATCCCTGGGATGAAGCCAACTTGATCATGGTGAATGATCGTTTTGATGTGTTCTTGGATTCGGTTGGCAAGTATTTTGTTTAGTATTTTTGCATCGATATTCATAAGAGAAATTGGCCTTTAGTTCTCTTTCTTCGTTGGATCTTTGTGTGGTTTTGGTATTAGGGTAATTGTGGCTTCATAGAATGAGTTGGGTAGTGTTCCTTCTGTTTCTATTTTGTGGAATAATTTGAAGAGTATCGGTATCAGGACTTCTTTGAAGGTCTGATAGAATTCTGCACTAAAACCGTCTGGTCCTGTGCTCTTTTTGGTTGGAAGACTGTCTATGACCCCTTCTATTTCTTTGGGGGTTATGGGTCTGTTTAGACGATCTATTTGATCCTGGTTTAATTTTGGTATTTGGTAACTGTCAAGGAAATTATCCATTTCCTCCAGATTCTCCAGTTGTGTTGAGTATAGGTTTTTGTAGTAGGATCTGATGATTTTTTGAATTTCCTCAGTTTCTGTTGTTATATCTCCCTTTTCATTTCTAATTTTGTTAATTTGAATACTGTCTCTGTGCCCTTTAGTAAGTCTGGCTAGGGGTTTATCTATCTTGTTGATCTTCTCAAAGAACCAGCTCCTGGTTTTGTTGATTCTTTGTATGGTTCTCTTTGTTTCAACTTGATTGATTTCAGCCCTGAGTTTGATGATTTCCTGTCTTCTACTCCTCCTGGGTGAAAATGGCATGTGGGACCTTCGGGGGTGGAGAACCAGAAAAAGGGAAATGAAATGTAAATATAGAATACATCCAATTAAAAAATTTTTAAAAAGGCACCCAACCTAAAAAAGCCCAAGACTAGATAGGTTCAATTCAGAGTTCTATCAGACCTTCAAAGACCTAATGCCTACAAATGATTCCACAAAATATAAACAGATGGAACACTACAAAATTCATTTTATGATATCACAATTACTCTGATACCTAAACCATACAAAGACCCAACAAAGAGAACTTTAGACGAATTTCCTTTATGAATATCAATTAAAAAATACTCAATAAAATTCCTGCCAACCAAATCTAAGAACATATCAAAATGATCATCTACCATGATCAAGTAGGCTTCATCCCAGGGATGCACGGATGCTTCAATAGGTGGAATTCCATCAATGTAATTCACTATATAACAAACTCAAAGAAAAAACACATAATCATTTTATTAGATGCTGAGAATGCATTTGACAAAATCCAACACCTCTTCATGTTAAAAGCCTTGGAAAGATCATGATTTCATGGCCCATGCCTAAGTGTAGTAAAAGCAATATACAGCAAACTAGTAGCCAACATCAAACTAAATGGAGAAAATTTTAAGCAATCCCACTGTAATCAGGGACTAGACAAGGATCTTCACTCTCTCCCTAACTGTTCAATATAGTACTTGGAGTCCTAGCCAGAACAATTAGACAACAAAAGGAGGTCAAATGGATTCAAATTGGAAAGGAAGAAGTCAAAGTATCACTATTTGCAGATTATTTAATAGTATACTTAAATAATCCCAAAAGTTCCACCAGAGAACTCCTAAACCTGATAAACAACTTCAGCAAAGTGGCTGGATAGAAAATTAACTCAAACCAATCAGTAGCCTTCCAATACTCAAAAGATAAAGAGGCTTAGAAAGACATTAGGGAAATGACACCCTTCACAATAGTCACAAACAATATAAAGTATCCTGGTGTGACTCTAACCAAACAAGTGAAATATCTGTATGACAAGAACTTCAGGACTCTGAAGAAGGAAATTGAAGAATTGGGTAAGAGCATTAAGCACATGGGCACAGGGGAAAATGTCCTGAACATAACACCAATAACTTATGCTCTAAGATCAAGAATTGACAAATGGGACCACAGAAAATTACAAAGTTTTTGTAAGGCAAAGGACACTGTCAAAAGGACAAAACAGTAACCAACAAATTGGGAAAAGATCTTCACCAACCCTACATCTGACAGAGGGGTAATATCCAGTATATACAAAGAACTCAAGAAGTTTGTCTCCAGAAAGCCAAATAGCCCTATTAAAAATGGAGTTCAGAGATAAACAAAGAATTTTCACCTGAAGAAATTCAAATGCCTGAGAAACACCTTAAGAAGTGTTCACCATCATTAGTCACTAGGGAAATGCAAATCAAAACAACCCTAAGATTTCACTTCACACCAGTCAGAATGGCTAAGATTAAACACTCAGGAGACAGCAGGTTTTGGCAAGGATGCTCAGAAAGAGTAACACTCCTCCACTGCTGGTGGGATTGCAAGCTGGTGCAACCACTCTGGAAATCAGTCTGGCGGTTCCTCAGAAAACTGGGCATGACACTTCCGGAGGACCCTGCTATACCACTCTTGGGCATATACCCAGAGGATTCCCTGGCATGCAATAAGGACACATGCTCCATTATGTTCATAGCAGCCTTATTTATAATAGCCAAAAGCTGGAAAGAACCCAGATGTCCTTCAATGTAGTAATGGATACAGAAAATGTGGTATATTTACACAATGGAATACTACTCAGCAATTAAAAACAATGAATTCATGAAATTCTTAAGCAAATGGTGGGACAAATCCATCTGACCTAGGAAAATTCCTCCCAAGGGCTGGGATTAAAGGTGTGTGCCACCACCACCCAGGAAAAGTGAACTTTTATAATGATGTTATTGTTTAATTTATCCACCTATAAAGAAAAAGGAACACATATATACTTGTAATCTTAGTACTAAGGAGGTGGAGGCAGGAGTGTAACCTACCAGCAGGTCCAGTTATTCCAGGGTCCCTGGAGAGTTGCTACCTAGGGGTCATGGGGGTGGGGGAGAGAACGAGACCCTGCGTACAACAAGCTTTAGTCAGAGTCCATTAAATATTTGGAAAGCAATGACTTATAAGCAGTAAGAAGGGGAAGTGAGACAAAGGCAGTAAATCTTGAAACAACCAAATGGGATGTCTTGCGATGAGGGATAAAGACACTTTGAAGGCCAGTTTGTCAATTAACTGGTTCCTGTAAGGAGGTCTGGTATCTAAATAATCAGTCAGTTTATTGCTTCAGCCAGTTCCTGGTATGGCAGATCAAAGAAGGTGAGGTAGCAGCACTGTGAGATGCTTGCACTCCAGTAGTTAATTAAGGCATTCAGGCAGTGAGAGCAGAGGTGACTGGTAGAAAGGAAGGTGACTCATCTAGGAGATGAAGACAGGATGGTGCCAGACCAAATGGCTCAGGGCTTGGTGGAGATTATCCAGGGATGCCCCTTATCTTTTATGGTCGGTCAGTTCCTGGAGTCTTCTGTGCCATCAATTTGTGGGAAAGGCTTTTGTTTAACAATCTCACAGCCCTGCAACAGCCATCTCAGGGCTGAGCGTTTGTGGCCATGTAGCTTAGAATGGCTCCTTACACAGGAGGAGGATAAGTTTGAGCCTAAGCTATATAAAATGTGTGCATTTCAAAAATCCCAAATAGGTAAGTAAGTAAATAAATAGCATGGATTAGAAAAGGAGCATAATCTAGCCACATACAGTTTTAAGGTGGCAATTTTATTATGAACCCATTAATATTAATTTTCATATTTCTCTTATTTGCATTTACTGGCTATTAATGGGGATCCTAGTGAGACACAATTATTAAAACAATTGGTTATAGTGATCTTAATAACTATTTATAGGATGATTTCAGTCTCCCTTTCTTTGTTAATGCTGTGTAGTACTTACAATTCTTCTTCCTCGTTTCATAGACAATCCAATCTATACAAAGGAGGGTGATTACTTATCTTTCTGGTTTTCAATGACTTTTTCTGAAAGCAAATTAGAAATCATCACTCAGTGGCCTAAACTTATTGCCCTCTGTTTCATGATCAAAATATCTAATATGACTTACCTCACCTTCTAAATCTACCCATTTTCATCTCTGAGCTCAAAATATGCTTTGGTCTGTTTCCAGCTGTTGGTGTACCTGACCTCAGGTTATCTACATTATCTAAATATGATTAGCATACCTCATTCTGAATTTTTTGCTAGTTTGTTTTTCTTTTTAGGTTTTTCGAGACAGGATTTCTCTGTGTAGCCCTGGCTGTTCAGGAACTCACTATTGTAGACCAGGCTGGCCTTGAACTCAGAAATCTGCCTGCCGCTGCCTCCCAAGTGCTGGAATTAAAGGCGTGTGCCACCACTGCCCGGCATCCTGAAATTTTTATTGGAATAATTTTTTATCAAAATCCAGCCTTTAGTCTTCATCCAGACTCAGTCAATGCATGTGGATTCAATTGTATAATATCTTGCCCCCCCTTTTTTTGATTCCTACTTTCAATGTGTTCTTGACCAACTAGGGCTTTCATATGGTTATATTATGTAAACAATTATTTGTAAAAATTGGGATGTTATTAAGGGCAAGATTGAATAAATGAATTAATCAATCTGTTTGTGTAATTTTCCAGCAGGATCCTTGAACAGAAAATATTTAATACTGTGCTAATGTAAGCAACTGCTCTGTTTGAACAATTAATTCTTTGTTCCTCACACCTACCAGGAATAAGTTAATCTCTATCTGAAACCAGCACATTCCCATCTCTAGAATTGAATTTCCAATTTAAAAATTATTTTGAGGAGGAAGAGAACTAGCTTGCAGCATTGTTGACAACAAACCACCCCATCTGCATAACCTTGGACCTCCTTCCTCATGACTCCTCCCTCATGACCCTTTCCACTCCATCTCTTTTCCAAGTCCCTCTGCTCCTGGTTCTATTAAGAAGGAGTACCTGTTTTCCAAATCATATATTATTGGCTGCTTTGTTTTCTCTTTCTTAACACCATCTTATGTAATTATTCCAAGGGATACTTCTTACTAACATAAGAAGAATCCACAGCTTGGGATGTCTCTTCTATAGTCTCTACTAGACATAAGTAATATGAGGATAGGATCATTTCATTGGCTCAATCTTTGATTTCTTACCCTTCAGCTCAGTGCTTGCCTAATTTATGAATTATATTTTACTGTAGTCACTATATTCCGAACATGTCACTGTAGCACATTTAATATAATGAAATTGGTATTAATGTTTGTCTTATTCTGGAGTATATATGCCACTATTTAAGAAGGTAATACTAACTGTTTCATCCTCAGAATTTGTTTGTTCATTCTTCTCCCATGAACCATTATTTAGATAAACAGTGATTTTTATATTGTCCTTTGAATTTTGAGTGCTTATAATGAAAATGTTGGGCAATGGGGAGAATTACAAGGAATTAGAATATATGTGTATTTACAAGGATAAAGAGTGAATCATACATAAGAGATGCAAGAATGGTGTTTTAAGGAGAAAGACATTGAGAATTTCTCAGGCAGGAGGGAGCTCTGTAGAAAATAGATGCTTTTTGTGTAGCATATACCTGAGAAGTTAGAAATAACAAATCTATAAAAGATATTTGAGTCTCATCAAAGATTTGTGTGTGTGTATGTGTGCATATGTGCACTGTGTGTGCCTGTGTGTGCAAAAGTGCATATGCATTCCTGCGTGCATGCAAGTGTGTGTGTGTGTGCACGCGCGTGTGCTCGTGCGTGTGTGTGTGCGCGCGCGCACACACACACACACACACACACACACACACATGCAACGAGATAAGAAGTCACTCAAGGAGAAGCAGTGCTGGTGGTGGTGGTCTTGCATCCTGACTACCTGATAATCAGACTATGTCTATATTTTACAGATATCAGTAGGCAGGGATATATTCACATTGTGCCAAAACATAGGCCATATAATTTTTGTCTCCAGACATGTGTTTTAACTTTCCCCTTGGTCATGCATTCAGTGAAAATCTTAGTGATAAACAGTGACAAAGTAGAGTTATCTTTTATAATAATTTTCCCTCACAAACACTGTAAACCCAACTTTTCAGATTCTGGAGGCATATTTTGCCAAAGCGTGACAGCCCTTTATCAGGCTGATAGCTCTTATGGTTTCAAAGGCACTAAACAGAAAGAAAATCTCTAAGCCAGCCTTGGAAGATTGGTATGTTGCAAGCAGTGTATTATCAACTTTCAATGGTTAGACTTCTAATTGTCACTAGGTCTAAGAAAACCCTTCAGGCCAAAGATGCTGCAACTATTATTTAATTTCTGTCACAATGCAATGCTTATATCTTTGTAGAATTTATTTGTATGTCTAATCTTGGTATTCTTTTGTTCCTTGGCCATATGACCACAATGGCCCTATACAAGCTAACTTATCTAAGAAAGGGAGGTCTTATATTTTATTCTTGTATCATTTATCCACACCATTCTTTGTCCATAAGTATAAGCCCCAGAATAGGGCAGAGATAATGCCAGCCAATCTAACTTTGTTGCTGTATCTTTCCCTGGAGATGCAAACTATATGCAGTCCCCAACTTTAGATGCTATGTAATAGCCAGGGCATTTAGTAGGAAGAGGCTTTAAATCTGATCTACTGCCAAATCCTCTAGCCCGCTGAGTCTTGTTTACCCTTTTAAGGTTACTTTGTTCAGATTATCTTGTTCCTGAGTACGTACATGGGCAGATGATCAAGAGTATCTTGGAGGCAGAACTTCATAAGGAGATCGCTGTTGTCTTTGAGTCACAACCTCCTGGGCATGAGGAATATATACAAGCAGGGTCAGACAAGGACATCTCCCCAAAAGTAGGAAGAATAGTATGCTCAGGACTTTCCCGGGAAAACTTGGAAGTGATTCTCCTGGGAGAAGACACAAATGATTCATAGTAAAATTTCCATCAATTCAATATATCCAAGTTATGCAAATAGTAAAAGCTCCCAAGCATGTAAAACATGGAGATCAAGACCAAAAATGTAAGATGATACGATTGCAATTGCATCGTGCAGCTCAGCTTTACTGGATCTCTGTGAAACAACTCTGCTAGCTTTATGATTTTGCCGTTCCCATTAGCTATGGCTGTGGTGTGTGTGTGTGTGTGTGTGTGTGTGTGTGTGTGTGTATGTTTACACATATGTGTGAGTGGAGGCAGAACCCAAGTTTACCTGTGTGCTAAGTATGTGTGCTTTGCCTTTGAGCTATCTCAAACACTTTTTTTAAAAAATATTTTGTTGTACATTAGATGTACCTCTAAACCCTGTATTGAAGATTTTATTTGATGAAACATTGAGTACCATTGAGCAATGTGCTAATTATATATTACAGCATATTTTGGGGAAAAGATAAATTATTTTTAAAAAATTCACAGTATATTTAAAAATATTAAATTGGTTAATGTCATTGCAAAAGTGTGATTATTCTTATTTGTAATTAAATCTATGCTATATATAAAGTTGAGAAATGCACATTAAACAAATATCTCCTTGAAGGTGCACATATTTTCTCCGTGCTGTGTCATCATCTGTGTCATCACATCTTCTCTCAAGAATCTCTGAGCAATTAGCATTCTACTCTGTGGTATTTAATGTTTAACTGGCGATTTCATGTATTTAATTAAAGGGTTCTCTTTCCTTCCTTAGCCCACATTAAGCCACATTAAGTTACCCATCTTGAGGTTTCTGGTCTCGATTGTTTTAATTTTTCAGAAGATTAAAATGACAGGACCCTCTTGACAATTCCTGTATCTGAGGTTGGCAGGTGGGTAATGCTTCTCTGGAGTGGCATCTTCTCTCCTTGATGAAATTGCTTCTATCATGTAAGCACCTGTTAGAAATCTGGAAACATGATTTCAAATGATGGTTTGTGTATGTGTGTGTATGTGTGTGTGTGTGTGTGTGTGTGTGTGTGTGTGAGAGAGAGAGAGAGAGAGAGAGAGAGAGAGAGAGAGAGAGAGAGAAGTAAGACAAGCACAGGAGGCATTTATTACTGTCTTACCATAATATGGATAACAGCAGAGTAAATTAAGACAGAGTCCTTCATTCCTGCTCTACTATGTAGATTGATGATGCTAAGACCCATATACTAAATGTTCCTGCACTTTTTGAGAGCATCATCTGGACAGTTCTACCACAAATACTTTTAAAGATGTTCAACATGCATACTACAGACTGCTCTATATAGTAAGACAATCTTAAAGTAGCTAAATATGAAATTTTGTCAAAATAAAAAACTCAATCAAAAGTATCTTTTTAGGTACCCCAATATGTTCTCAAGAAAACTGGAGCTATTAAAAATATGTAGGCCATCAAAATATTTATTTCCAACAATATTGTCATCTTTGCTTCATAATATTTTATTTCTCGTTTTATATAAATACATGTCTAAAAACAAAGTATTTATTATGTCAGATAGCTTAATAATTTATTTTTCTTCTCTAGAGTTACATATTTGAAGTAGCTTTGGACATATTTAAATTTATATGAAGCTTATGCAAAAATAGAACAGAATATCCTAGGGAACATTTGCTTTACATTTTTATTATCAGCTTTTTTTTTAAAGCTACTTGCTGTATTTTCGTACTTATGCTCTAAGTATGAAATTGACAGTGACTAATAAAGCATTAAATTAAATTATCTGATGATGACAGGCCAAACAAAACAATATATTTTGCATTATTTTCCTCCATTTAAGTGATGACTTTAAAGGAACATATCTGACTTGTAATTGTGTTTGATAATTGCTGCTTGAATAGTTCTGAATTGAGACACAGAGTATATGTAAATGTGGATACAATAATTCAAATTTCAAAAACCTCACTCTGCTTTTTACACTTTTTTGTCTTTTTATTGAGAGTAGAACTTTTCCGCGTACAATAAATCCTAATTATAGTTTCTCCTTTCTCTACTCTTCCAAATTTTTCCCTACCATCCATCCTCTCAGAGTCCATTTGCTTCCTATCTCTCAATAGGAAAGAATACACTTCTAAGAGATAACAACCAAACATGACAAGAGAAGTACGAGGGAAAGCAAAAACCATCATATTGAATATGGACAAGGCAACCCAATAAAAGGAAAAGAGTCCCAAGGCAGACATAATCAGAGACCCACTTGCTCTCACGGGCAGGAGTGCCATTAAAATACTCAGCTAATGGCTATAATAGCTCTGCAGAGGGCCTGGCACAGGATACTATAGGCCTTGTGCCTGCTACTGCAGCCTTTGTGAGTTCACATATGCTTTGCTTAGATGATTTAGAGGGCCTTGTCCCCCATCCTCTCTGTCTACTTCCTCTTGGTTAGGATTCCCTGAGCTCTGAATGGAGGGATTTGATACAGATGTCCCACTTTGACTCTCTTTGTGTAATGTCTGGCTGTGGGTCTCTGCATTTTTTCCCATCTGCTATATGAGGAAGCCTCTTTGATAATGACTGAATAAGGCACTGTTCTATGAGTAGAGCAGAATGCCATTAGAAGTATTTTATTTTATTTTATTTTATTTTATTTTATTTTATTTTATTTTATTTTATTTTATTTTAAGCAATAGAGTTTGGTTTTACTCTAGACCTCTGGACTATCTAGTCTCTGGTTTTTGGTCACCAAAAGCAATATTGGGTATGGGTTTCACCTCATGAAGTGGGCTTTAAGCCAAATCAGACATTGGTTGGCTACTTCTAGTCATTCTGATTCACCATTGTCCTAGTTTATTTTGCAGATAAGGTGGAATGCAAGTCAAGGGTTTTGTGCCTGGGTTGATGTTTATGCTTCACTTTTGGTAACCTGCAGAGTATCTTCTATTAGCAAAGATCCTAAAATATAGAAATGAAGGCCCCACATAGGTACCAGATTTATTTCTCCATGTTCAATAAGTTGTGTAGGTGTTGTCTTCAGTAATAGGGTCCTACTGTCCATTTTTGGGAGAGAAAACTCATTGTCTTTGCCTAGTTTGTCTGGGTATTCCCAGGAATACACTTGACCAATAAGTCAATTGAATACCACCCAGTCCAGCTACTGGAAACTGAGCTTGGTGACAAGAGATGGCGAATTGTGTATATATCCTCCATTAGAAGAGACCTCATTAGGATCACCGTTATGTATCTTAGGAAGTTTCCACTGTACTAGGTTTCCATATCACCCTTCAAATGATCCTCAGTTATAACACTCTCTCCTAGGATTCTCTCCTCTACTCTAGTTCCCATCAACTTCTCCCTCTTACTTCATACTCTTATTCTCTTTCTTACCCATTCGCAGACCGTCCATGAAATCTATTGCATTTCTCCATGCCAGGGAGACCCATGTGTCCTCTTTAGACACTTCTATTCATAAATCCTCTGGGTCTATGGATTGTAGCTTGGTTATCATTTACTTAACAGTTAATATATACTTATAAATGAATATATACCATATTTATCACTTTACATCCAGGTCACCTCACGTAGAATTATTTTTCTGGTTCCATCCATTTGCCTATAAATTTTATGTCATTTTTTGACAGCTTGCTAAACTTGGTTGTGTAAATGTTTCATACCATCTTTATTCATATTTCTGCTGAGGGATATTGATGCTGTTCCAATTTCTGGCTTTTATGATTAAAGCTGCAATAAGCATGCTTCTGAATGTGTTCTTGTAATAGTATTGGGAGTCCTTTGAGTATATGCACAAGAGTGGTAGAGCTGGATCTTGATGTCAATCCATTAGCAACTTTCTGAGGAACTACCATATTGACTTCAATAGTGGCTATAGAAGTCTTGCATTCTCACCAGCAATGCATACGTGTTTCCTTTAGGTAGCAGTAACCAATTAATTTACCTAAATAGATCCCAGCAGCAGCACATTCCTCTCTCTCCGCCCCAGTGTTCTGGGTTCCCAAATGAAAGACACACACACACACACACACACACACACACACACACACACACATTGTCTTTATATTTTGATATGCCTAAAACAGCTCAACCTCCACATGGCTAATCCACCTCCCTCCAATAGTCCCAAGTTATTACTTACTAAATTCCATCTTTGTTGTCCTGGACCCAGAGGCAGCCCTCTTGGGTCACTATCTCCCAGCTCCTACTTGGGAGCTATGCTTTCAGTCTAGCACCTTCTCTTTCGTTTTTTCTGCTTCTTCTCCCAGCATTGTGGATCTCCTCATTCCTTTACTTTGGTCCCTTGCCTGGAAATCCTAAAAGCCTAGACTCTATCTGCACTGCCCAGTCATTTGCTGCCAGCAACTTTAATTACCAAACAGATCCAACTGGGGCTGGGGGTGCGCAGACAGGGTCATTCAGTATCTTATGTGTGGTTATGCAGATCTCATGCAAACAATATTGGCGACCCAAATCAACATAATGCAAGCTGCCACATCCTTATTCTACATTCATTCCAGCATGAGCTATCATGACATTGATAATGTTTGAAATATATGTAGTCAGAAAAAATATTTTAGGATATTTCATGTGTTTGGAAAGTACTAAATTTTCTTAAAATAATAATAGCAAATGCAAAATTCTATACTGTGCATTTCTTGTACATCTAAGGCTGAATGTGTAAATTTGTAACATGGGCATTGATTTGTATATGTATGTACATAGGTATGTGCACATGGGTATATGAGAATGTTTCTGTATATGTGTAGAAGACTCCATTTTTCTAAATCTTTATTGTTTGAAACAAAAACTCTCTGCAGGGAGCCAGCCACAGTGGGAGGTGTTCTTGTCAGTTCTTCTTGAGGCAGTGGAGGGGGGAAGAGGATCAGCAGGGTCAGGTAAAACTTGGTCTCACAAAATTCTGGGGTAAAACTTGGTCTTATGAGATTCAGGGTAAGACTTTGCCTTACAATATATTTAGGGTTCCTGTATAATAAAAAGTTTACTTATCTATGTCTAAGTTACTATGCTAGTGTAGTTGATCTGCCATCTGAGTTCCTCTGAGACCAGACACTGCAGTCTCAGGCACTTAGCACCTCATCCTTAAACAGCAGATTAAGTAAAGGATTAGTTGTTAGAGCCTTTCCCCTATTGTCCAGATGCCTCTTGCCTGTTGGGTTATGGGGAGGTTTGAAGCAACAAACTTCTATTGAACCAGGAGAAGAAAATAGCACTCACAGAAAAAAAGTTTTACATAAGCGAATATGCATAATATCATATAAGTTCATACACAGCTTCGAGAGTGCAGAGTTCTCATTTATATATTTCCACACAAATTCAGTTGGGCCCAGCTTGCATGCATTCTCACAATTATATACTTTTACACACACACACACACACACACACACACACACACACATTCTCACAATTACTTACTTACACACACATACATCCATACTTACATATGCATATGGAGCAAAAGACCACTTGTGCAGAAAGAACTCACTCAATCTGGATGAAAAATGAACTCCAATCTTTATTGCATAGAGAAAGAAAAGGCTTCCACCCTTTTAATGCTAAGTAAATTAAACTCATGTGTATAAGAAAAAAGCTATGTTCCTTTTAATAAAATTAAGCGTGCCTTGTCCTTACCATGGGATCTGCTGTGTCCTATGGTAAGGAGAACCCTGCCTGCTCCTTCTGCTCTCTGCAGCTTCTTTTTTCCTCTTTCCCTCTGCATTCTGCACATTGCTTTCTTAGCTTTTTTATGTTACCTACAGTTTCTAAGTTATTCCACTCTGCATTCTCCTTCTAATCTTATTCTCTTCTGACTAAAACTTCTCCATTCCATTCCTCTCTCACCCCAGTTCTTCTCACCTCTGTTCCACTCACTTAAGTTTCTCTGTTCTGACTGTTCTCTTTGTCCTCAGCCCTTAAGCATCTTTCAGAATACATAATCACATGTTACAAAGTTCATCACAAGTTCAAACAAAAAATCAAATCATAAATTAAGATAGATGTTTACAACAGAGAAAGTTTACATGCGTATCCATTAGGAGTAATTATCTAGCTAGACATCCATCATCTGTTTCAGCTTCCACAGGTTCATTTGAAGTTTAAAACTATGTTAGTAGTGAAGTTTTGTATAGATAAACCCAGTCACTATTTTATCTTTTGTCCTAGCAACTACAATAAATCGTTAGTTCCCTTTTTATGACCTTTGGTTAACTGTTTTACAACTTCTTGGAATGTGCTCTGAGTAGGAGAAAGTTTGGTTGCCATCTAAGTACAATTAACTGGTGACACTTGGGAGACTGGCAGAGTTCTCATTGCAGTTTTGACTATCAGAAAAGGACCTATTAGCAGTCCCATTATAAAAGAACTTAATAATCACAGATATAATTTTAGGAATTCTTATAGGATCATCATTAAAACTTAAGTCATCTATTTGTGTACATAGCATCACTATAAGGCAGTACATCTTTGTGGATCTGCAGAGTTCTGCTCCAAAGGGGTGTGCTATTACTTATTGGTCATTATGTATATTTAATAATAGTGGGAAAAGCATATTAATAGCAGGAAAGCTTTCCTAAAATGAGTTCCTCACAGTCTTGCTTAATGAGGGCTCACCTGTTGCAGATTATATAATAATCCAAAGAAGGTCGTTTCAGGATGATCACCTGCTAGTAAATTAGCTTGTCCCATTATGGCTCCTGACAACTTTCACTGAAACTCAAGTTTGTATATTTTACTTGATTAGCCAGATTAGCTAGATGGACTGGACAATGCATGCCACCCATCTGCCTTTCTCAGGCACATGGTGTTGCACCTGGTTTTCATAGGTTCAGGGACCTCGAACATAGGCCTTCACACCTGCAAGGATGTAGCTCAGTAAATAAGTCATCAGCCCCACTCTATGTCTGGAATTGTTCAGGTAGTCATACCACTTTCCATTTTGTTTGTATTTCTGCTTCATACTTCTTGGAATGAATCTAATAAAAGTTTCACAAATCAAGTAATTTTAAGCATTAAATTACCAATATTATACCCTCATGTAAGGGGACATTTTTTTTAGGGCTGATTGGAGATAGCAGCAGAAATTATGAATGTGCTAGGTAATGTCACTGGGCTAGGACTCATATGTATTTTATCATGAAGGATTAGTCCTGCTTTTACAAGCATTCACTACAAATTGTGGCTATCTGATTTTTTATATTTGTTTAAAAAGATGTATTTTTGAACTTTCTTGATCTTAGAGTCCTTGCCATAGGACTGGTTCTTAGATGCTTTTATTTGAGAAATTGTCTTTGAATTTATGAATACAAAAGAAATACAAACAAATTAGATTCAATTTATACCTGTAAATAATGATGATATTAAAAATTGTTATGTGGCATGCTTCTCTGTAAATGTCAATGTTTGTGATTTTGCATTTCATATTTAACATATTGTATTGGTTTATGCCTTTATGTTTCATGATTAGTTTCACATAGGGGTTGTTTGCAAGGTCATGCATGAGCAGATATTTATAGATTTTTACAATAATATGTAGAATAATTGATTCTGTCAATTCAGTGTTCAACATAAGAGAATGGGACTATTGAAAAGATTCATATATAAGGACTCAATACAATCTAAGTCCTGTGGTTTTTGTGAAAATAATTTTGTCCATTATTTATCTATTTTTTGTATATCTTTAAGACAGATAATATCATTTACTCACTTTGTAGATTAAAAGAGTCTTTCACAAGGATATTATTTAGGGTATTAAATATGTTACGTTGTAACTAGAAAACAAATAGTATCTGATGGTCATAGTGTCTGTACTAATATCACTCCAAGATCCCACACATGATCCTCCCAGTGGGAGGAAAAATAATTTGAAACACCAGTTAGTCGTATGTTGTTGGAGCTAAGCCAGTTTACTACCCTAGCCTGTTTCTTCCTCTTTCTGTATCAGAAATGTAGATGATGTGATCTTTAGGAGGAAAGGCTATTCTGCTGTACCAGCTTCAAAAGGAGTATTTGGCTATAAACTCTGTAATAAATATTTCCCTTAAGATTCAATTGTCTCATTGGTTCCTTGGAAAATAATGTACCATCAGATTTCTCAGCAATGTCCAAAACAGCTACCAAAAAATAGAGTACGATTTGGTAGGGTTGGAACAGAATTACTTTAAAATAATTATTTAAAATGGGAATTAATAAAAAATGTATCATGATGTGGAAAAACACAAGCGAACTAAACAATACTTGACTAAAAATAACTAGATGAATGTTTAACAAACAGTAAAATAAAAATCTCAGCATGATGTAGATGCATGTATTCCAGTACTTGGAAGATTGAGACAGGAATATTTCCACGTGTTCAAAGCCATTTTAGCCACAAAGTATATTCTAATCCAGTATAGGCTACATAGAATGTCTAGAAACAAAAAAGTAAACAGGCAAACAAACAAAAATAAAGTTAAGTTGTAGGAGTTGTTTTAGACACAGTAACAGAGAATTTGTCAATATGAAAATCACTGTGGAGGAAATGCTGAAGAAGGCATTTCAGTAATAAAAATATCAGTGCACGGGGGGGGGGGAAGCATGTAGAACTAGAGAGTGCAATGAACATTGAATCTCTAAGCATCTGAAGTGCATTCAGGAAGCTCTGATCTCTGTGATGAATCCAGTGGTTCTCCTGGACCTAAAAAATACACAAGAGTACACACAGCTTTGTTTCTCCAGAGTCAAGTAAGATGAGCTAAGCAGTTACGTGGTTCAAATGCACCATTAAAATGGATCATACATCTTCTTTCACAATCAACATAATCACCTGCAACTAATCCACAATGGCTCTCCTTCAGTAGGTTATGATTTCACCTACAAATTCCTAAGTTCAGGACAATTGTTGTACTGTTACTAACATTCGAATGCACACTGCTGTCTATTTAATTTGTGGTTATTTCCTTGATTTCTTTCTGGACATCTTCCTGACGACTTCCTGCTCCTTTCAAAGATTCCAAAATTAAATCAGCATCCTTCCTTGGTGCACTGAATATACCCTCAGCAATTCCTTCTTAAGCTTTTACAAATATTAAAAGTATTACTTTTATGAGAGTACTACCCACTAGGCATTAAATCACATTAGAAAAGATAACACAGTATAATTATGTTTGTACACATATGCTTATCTATATATGCATGAGATGCATATATATATGTATTATAAAATGCTTGCATGTGTGTATAGGTCTATGTATATATGCATTTGTTCACTCATGCCCAACTTGAGGAAACATTTTATTCAGAATGTTCTAAATTATGACTAAATGTTGTAACTGTTCCAAAGAATAAAACTATAAAATGTTCAAATGGCCCAAATATTATCTCATCATCATTATCTTATTAGGGCAATACTCTTCAATCCCTGACCAATGATCCAGTATCATTGGCAAAATGTTTGACAGTGTCAGGCCATCTCTGCAGTGGTGTCATCTGATCAGTTCTCCTGTCTGTGGTAAAGAGCTTGTGCTATCACTGCTTATTTGGGGGATAAATTTGAGTTGTAAGCTTCATTATTGAAGCTTCCATCTACTGTTTCCATATATATTTAGTTGTTAATACTCAGCTACACTGGATTTCACTGCACCTATATGTAATTATCAGTTTTGCTCCATAATTAGAGGAACTGAGTGACAGGAATGTGCCTATCTTTTATAAAGTGATCTTCAGTTAATATGTGTGCAATACAAATTTATGAAACATATATGTGTGAAGGTTGTTACTTAACAGATAGTCATTACTGAATTTTTTGTAATCATATTAGATCCTCTGTGTATTTTCTTCTTCCAGATCAAAATCCAAATGGAAACCATACTTTGGGTTTAGTTGTCATATCTCTTTGATCTTTTATTATGCCCAACGTCTTTGTCTTTAATTATTTGCTCATGTATGGACAAGGTTGTCTGGCAGTGGTTCATGGTTACATTCAAAAAGTGATATTTGGGAAGGAAAATGGGAGAGTGTTATGATTTTCTCAGATCGTCTCATTAGTAGAAGCATCATGCCTGTGTGTATCTCATATTAGTATTGGCAACTTCGGCACATATGAATGTGGAAAATACCAAATTCCTCCATCAAAATGTGACCCATTTTCATTTTATACAATGGAAATAAATTCAGATTTACTATTCCCATTTTCTTGTGATACGTTTAGCATCTACTAATGATTCAGTCAAGTCAACTAAATATAGTATCTCAAAAACAGTAGTTTCCTCATGTCATTTTCTTATTCTATTATAGGATTAATTAGATTCTCTTATTTTATTATAGAGAAGGGCTTGTGCTTCTTGGCTATTAATTAGCTAATTCATGTATTTGCTCTACTAATTTATGTCAGGTTTTCTCACCTGGACCCTTACTCCTTCCCTTGAGTTTTGAGTGCTGTCAATGTTTCTTCCTTTATTAAAAAAAAAAACCCACATATTTGCATACTGGGAGCTGATCTGAATAAATATCCTGGCCTACTGCCATGCATTTATTTCTATACTTTAATTTAAAATCTTTATTTTGGTAACTTCATGTATACATATTATGTATTGGGATCAAATTCCTTTCATTATTCTTAGTATTCTTAGAGGCTAACCTGATAGCCTCTCCAAATTATTCCTACTTACCAATTAGCCTCTTTATCTTGTCAATAATGATTTGTGTGTGTGTGTGTGTGTGTGTGTGTGTGTGTGTTTAGATCTTGTTCAAGTACTCACAGTTATGATTATCCATGACTACAATACTTTTAGTCATTCTTTAATTTATCTGATATCCAAAAATAATCCACAAATTATAATTTCCTTACTCCAACCTTGAAGATTGGGAAGAGTCCATTACTTCTTTTAACAAGAGACAGTATAGGTAGGGAACACCAGAGTGGTGGATCGCTTGGGACACAGCCCGCCTGTGTTCCTTCTGCATGCAGGAGCTGGGCAGCTCTATAACTGTCCAGGTGCGTGTATTGCAGGGGAGCATCTGACTTGCAGGGAGTCCCGTAGTTAGAGGGAACCCCGTGGTCTGAGGTTTCTACCATCTTGGCTCCTGCGACCAAGCAGCCAGTTCAGCCAGAGACATGTGCCACATTTGACACGGGGAAGATCCCACTTCCTGATACTCTCTAGAGAACCAGCAGGAGCAGGTTAATCACCACTGCCCCTTTCCATTGGATGTGATAGACCTGTGCCACATCTAACACAGGGAAGATCCTACTTCTTGATACTCTCTCGAGAACAGACAGAGGCAGATTATTCGGTAGAAGTGGGGCATTCAAGAACCAGCATCAGCAGAGCATTTGACATCCAGCAGAAAGCCCTGTCCTGGACAGTTTGCCCTGCAGAGTGATCAGTGCTTGGAGGGGGTCCTCATGGCGTACACCATCTTCACTACCGGGCTGAACAGACAGGCAACACCAGGTACACAAAGATAACCCGAGTATAGCATTGCTTGGGACAAGGCACACCAGGGCTCCAACAGCACCAAAGAGTAGAGCAGCACATCAACAATCTGTGCCAGGGGAAACCCAGTCATCCAGGGGTGCAAAAATAGCCTTAGAGGTCCTCAGGAGGTTCAAGCACCAGCCAGTGACAGCAGGACCAACTAATGCAAGAGATAACCAGATGGCAAAGGCAAACATAGGAACATTGCTAACAGACATAAAGGCAATATCGCAGCATCTGAATCCAATTCTCCAACAACAGCAAATCCTGGATACACCAACACACCAGAAAAACATGATTTGGATTTAAAATCACATATCATGATACTATTAGAGGATTACAAGAAGGACATAAATAAATCTCTTAAAGAAATGCAGGAGACCATGAATAAGGTAGAAGCCCTTACAAAGGAAACACAAAAAATAATTAAAGAAATTCAGGAGAATATGGGTCAACAGATAGAAGCCAATAAAGAGGAAATGTAAAAATCACTTAAAGAAATGCAGGAGAAATTGAGTCAACAGGCAGAAGTCATGAAAGAGGAAACACAAAAATCTATTAAAGAAATATAAAAAAACACAAACAAACAAGTGAAGAAACTGAGCAAAACCATCCAGGATCTAAAAACAGAAGTAAACATGAGTAAGAAATCAAAAAGAGAGACAACTTTGGAGATAGAAAAACCTTAGGAAGAAATCAAGGGCCATACATGTAAATATCAATAACAGAATACAAGAGATAGAAGAAAGAATCTCAGATGCTGAAGATACCATAGAAAGCATTGAATCAATAGTCAAAGAAAATGCAAAAAACTTGAAACCCAAAATGTCCAGGAAATCCAGGACACAATGAGAAGACCAAACCTAAGGATTATAGGTATAGATGAGAGTGCAAATGTACAACTTAAAGGGCCAGCAAATATCTTCAACAAAATTAAGGAAGAAATCTTACCAAACCTAAAGAAAGAGATGCTCATGAATATACAAGAAGCCTACAGAACTCCAAACAGACTGGACCAGAACAGAAATGCCTCCCATCACATAATAATCAAAACCCCAAATGTACTAAACAAAGAAAGAATATTAAAGGCAGTAAGAGAAAGAGGCCAAATAACGTATAAAAGAAGACCTATCAGAATTACACCAGCCTTCTCACCAGAGGCCATGAAAGCTAGAAGATCCTGGGAAGATCTCATACAGAATCTAAGAGAACGGAAATGCCAGCCAAGACTGCTATACCAAGCAAAACTCTCAACACAGATGGAGAAACATTGGCAACCAACAAATTGGGAAAAAATCTTCACCAACCCCACATCCGACAGAGGGCTAATATCCAATGTATACAAAGAACTCAAGAGGTTAGACCCCAGAAAACCAAATAACCCTATCCAAAAATGGGGTACAGAGCTAAACAGAGACTTTTCACCTGAAGAAATTCGGATGGCTGAGAAACACCTTAAAAAATGTTCAACATCACTAGTCATTAGGGAAATGCAAATTAAAACAACCCTGAGATTTCACCTCACACCAGTCAGAATGGCTAAGATTAAAAACTCAGAAGACATCAGGTGTTGGCGAGGATGTGGAGAAAGAGGAACACTCCTCTACTGCTGGTGGGAATGCAAGCTGGTACAACCACTCTGGAAATCAGTATGGCGGTTCCTCAGAAAACTGGGCGTGATACTTCCGGAGGACCCAGCCATACCACTCCTGGGAATATACTCAGAAGATTCACCAGCATGCAATAAGGATACATGCTCCACTATGTTCATAGCAGCCTTATATATAATAGCCAGAAGCTGGAAAGAACCCAGATGTCCCTCAACAGAGGAATGGATACAAAAAATGTGGTACATATACACAATGGAGTACTATTCAGCCATTAGAAACAATGAATTCATGAAATTCTTAGAGAAATGGATGGAGCTGGAGAACGTCATACTAAGTGAGGTGACCCAGTCTCAAAAGTATACCCATGGTATACAGTCACTGATAAGTGGATATTAGCCTAGAAGCTTGGAACACCAAAGACACAAATCACATATCAAGTGATGTCTCACAAGAAGAAAGGAGTGGACACTGGTGCTAGAATGGACCAAAAAAATCATTGTGGGAGAGTACAAGAACAGTAAGGTGGGAGGGGGTGGATGAGGGAGCAGGGGGAGGGAAAAGGACATGTGGGACCTTTGGGGGTGGGGAACCAGAAAAAGGGAAATGAATTGTAAATATAGAATATATACAATAAAAAAAAAAGATATTCCATAATACAACCAAATTTATACAATAGCTTTCCACAAACCCAGCCCTATAAAGGATAATAGGTGGAAAACACCAATACAAGGAGCGAAACTATATCCTGGAAACAGCAAGATAGTAACCTTCTTTCATCAAAACCAAAAAAAGAGAACCACTCAAATATAAAAATAATATCAAAAGTAACAGGAAGTAAAAATCACTATTCCTTAATATCTCTTAACATCAATGGACTCAATTCCCCAATGAAAAGACATAGACTATTAGATATGGATATGGAAACTACATTTTGCTGCAACAAGAAACACATCTCAGTGTCAAAGATAATAACTACCTCAGAGAGATTTTACTCTGGAAAACAATTTTATAAGCAAATGGTTTCAGGAAACAAGCCAGAGTAGCCATTCTATCAGATAAAATTAAATTTCAACCTAAAGTCGTCAAAAGAAGGACAATTACTTTTGGTCAAAGGAAAAATCCACCAAGAAGAACACTCAATTCTGAACATCTATGCTCCAAATGCAAGGGTACACTCATTTATAAAAGAAATTTTACTAAAGCTAAAAGCACACATTGCACCTAACACAATAATTGTGGGTGACTTCAATACTCCACTCTCCTCAATGAACCTACCAGGAAAACAGAAACTATAAAGGAACACAGTGAAACTAATTGAAGCTTTGGAACAATTGGATTTAACAGATATACATGGAACATTTCATCCTAAAGCAAAAGAATGTACTTTTTTTCTCAGCACCTCATGGTACCTTCTCCAAAATCGACCGTATAATTGGTCACAAGACAGACTTCAACAAGTATAAGAAGAACAACAAACTAACCCCATGCCTCCTATCAGATCACTATGTAGTATGAGTAGTCTTCAATAGCAAGAAAAACAACAGAAAGCCCACATACACATGGTAGCTGAACAATACTCTACTCAATGATACCTTGGCCAAAGAAGAAATAAAGAAATCAAAGACTTTTTAGAATTTAATGAAAATGAAGGCACACCTTATCCAAATCTATGGGACACAATGCTAAAAGGAAAACTCATAGGCCTGTGTGCCTCCAAAATGAAACAGGAGAGAGCATATACCAGCAACTTAATGGTGCACTTGAAAGCTCTGGAACAAAAAGAAGCAATTTCACCCAGGAGGAGTAGAAGACAGGAAATCATCAAACTCAGGGCTGAAATCAATCAAGTAGAAACAAAGAGAACCATACAAAGAATAAACAAAGCCAGGAGCTGGTTCTTTGAGAAAAATCACAAGATAGATAAACCCTTAGCCAGACTAACAAAAGGGTACAGAGACAGTATCCAAATTAACAAAATTAGAAATGCAAAGGGAGAGATAACAACAGAAACTGAGGAAATTCAAAATATCATCAGATCCTACTACAAAAGTCTGTATTCAACACAACTGGAAAATCTGGAGGAAATGGGCAATTTGCTAGACAGATACCAAATACCAAAATTAAATCACGATCAAATAGATCATCTAAACAGTCCCATAACCCCTCAAGAGATAGAAGTGGTCACTGAAGGTCTTTCAACCAAAAAAAATGCACTGGATCAGTTGGTTTTAGTGTAGAATTCTATCAGACCTTCTAAGAAAACCTAACACCAATACTCTTCAAATTATACCACAAAATAGAAACTCGTTCTATGAAGCTGCAAATACACTGATACCAAAACCACACAAAGATCCAACTAAGAAGGAGAACTATAGGCCAATTTCCCTTATGAAAATCGATACCAAAATACTCAATAAAATTCTTGCCAATCAAATCCAAGAACACATCAAAATGATCATTCACCATGATCAAGTAGGCTTCATCCCAGGAATGCAGGGAGGGTTTAATATATGGAAATCCATGAATGCAATCCACTACATAAACAAATTTAAAAAAATGTATGATCATTTCATTAGATGCTGAAAAAAGCATATGACAAAATTCAGCATCCTTCATGCTAAAAGTCTTGGAAAGAACAGGAATTCAAGGCCCATACCTAAACACACTAAAAACAATATACAGCAAACTGGTAGCCAACTTCAAACCAAATGGAGAAAAACTTGAAGCAATCCCATTAAAATCAAGGACTAGACAAGGCTGATCCCTCTCTCCATATCTTTTCAATATAGTACTTGAAGTTCTAGCTAGAGCAATTATACAACATACGGAAGTCAAAGGGATACAAATTGGAAAGGAAGAAGTCAAACTATCACTATTTATAGATGATATGATAGTATACATAAATGACCCCCCCCAAAAAAAAAAACTCCACCAGAGAACTCCTACAGCTGATAAACAACTTCAGCAAACTGGCGGGTTATAAAATCAACTCAAGCAAATCAGTAGCCTTCCTATACCCAAAGGATAAAGAGGCTGGGAAAGACATTAGGTAACTGACACCATTTACAATAGCCACAAACAATATAAAGTATCTTGGGGTGACTCTAACCAAATAAGTGAAAAATCTGTATGACAAGAACTTCAGGTTTCTGAGGAAAGAAATCAAAGAAGACCTCAGAAAATGGGAAAGTTTTCCGTGCTCATGGATTTGCAGGATTAATATAGTAAAAATAGCCATCTTGCCAAAAGCAATATACAGATTCAATGCAATCCCCATCAAATTCCCAACTCAGTTCTTCATAGAGTTAGAAAGAGCAATTCTCAAATTCATCTGGAATAACAAAAAACCCAGGATAGCTAAAACTATTCTCAACAGTAAAAGAACTTCTGGGGGAATCAGTATCCTGGACCTCAAGCAGTACTACAGAGCAATAGTGTTAAAAACTGCATGGTATTGGTACAGTGACAGGCATGTAGATCAATAGAATAGGATCGAAGACTCAGAATAGAACCCACACACCTATGGTCACTTGATCTTTGACAAAGGAGCTGAAACCATCCAGTGGAAAAAAAAAGATAGCTTTTTCAACAAATGGTGCTGGCTCAACTGGAGGTCAGCATGCAGAAGAATGGGAATTGATCCATTCTTATCTCCTTGTACTAAGCTCAACTCCAAGCGCATCAAGGACCTCCACATAAAACCACACACACTGAAACTAATAGAAAAGAAACTGGGGAAGACCCTTGATGATATAGGGACAGGGGGAAGGTTCCTGAACAGAACACCAATAGCTTATGATCTAAGATCAACAATTGACAAATGGGACCTCATAAAAATACATAAAATTTCTGTAAGGCAAAGGGCACTGTCAAATGGACAAATCGGCAACCAACAAATTTGGAAAGGATCTTTACCAACACTACATCTGACAGAGGTCTAATATCCAATATATACAAAGAACTCAAGAAGTTAGACTCCAGAGAGCCAAATAATCTTATTAAAAATCGGGTACAGAGTTAAACAAAGAATTTTCACCTGAAGAAATTCAGATGGCTGAGAAGCACCTTAAGAAATGTTCACCATCATTAGTCATTAGGGACATGCAAATCAAAACAACCCTGAGATTTCACCTCACACCAGTCAGAAAGGCTAAGTTTTATAAACTCAGGAGACAGCAGGTATTGGTGATGGTGTGGAGAAAGAGGAACACTCCTCCACTGCTGGTGGGAATGCAAGAATGTACAACCACTTTGGAAATCAGTCTGGTGGTTCTTTAGAAAACTGAGCATGACACTTCCAGAGGACCCTGCTATACCACTCCTGGGCATGTACCCAGAAGATTCCCAGCATGCAATAAAGATGCATGTTCCACTATGTTCATAGCAGCCTTATTTGTAATAGCCAGAAGCTGGAAAGAACCCAGATGTTCCTCAATGGAGGAATAGATACAGAAAATGCGATATATTTACACAATAGAATACTACTCAGCAATTAAAAACAATAAATTCATGAAATTCTTAGGCAAATGGTTGTATCTGGAAAATATCATCCTATGTGAGGTAACCCAATCACAAAAGAACACACATGGAATGCAGTCAATGATAAGTGGATATTAGCCTAGAAGCTCTGAATACCCAAGACACAATTAGCATGTCAAATGATTCCCAAGGAAGGAGAGGGTCCTGGTCCTGGAAAGGCTTGATGCAGCAATGTAGGGACAGAGACATAGAAGGGGGTTGATTGGAGAATGGGAGGAGGGAAGAGGGCTTTTGGGACTTATGGATGCATACTTTTGAATATACATATAAATTATATGCTCTTTATGATGTTTTTATTTTGATTCAGTATTGTGAAATAATTTTATAGCTTCTCTCTTTCCATATCATTTTATTTCTCATGAGGATACTGGAGATAATGGGGTTTTGTTCTTTGTTTGTTTGTTTGTTTGTTTTGTTTTATTCATTTTATACCCCAATCACTGCCCCCCTCCTCCACCCCCCATAGTTGCCCCACTCCTCTTCTCCTCTGAGAGGGTAGCAGACCCCATAGGTATTCCCCTACTTTGGCAAATCAAGTCTCTGCGGAGCTAGGCACATTTTCTCTCACCAAGGCCCAGACAAGGCCTTTACATACCTATGGAGCTATGTTTGCTGGTTTGCTATTTATATGAGAACTCTGGCTTTATGCAATAATTGCTCTACTCATTCACTCAGTTATGCTAAACACACACACACACACACACACACACACACACACACACATACAAACACACATGCACACACACATTTTCATAGTTTTTATTCATATTATTTATTATTTACTATTTAGTATTTAGTACTCCCATGATTTTTTTTATGATAAGCTGAATGTGTAAACCTGAGTACTGTTAGAAGAATATAACCCACAGACAGGCAACAGCTTTTGGGATAGTTCCCACTCCAGCTGTTCAGGACCCACAAAAAGAGAAAGCTGTACAGCAGCTACATATGTGTGAGGGGCCTAGGTCAATCCCATATATTTTCTTTGCTTGGTTGTTCAGTTTCTGAGCATCCCAGGGATCCAGGTTAGTTGACGCTGTTGGTCTTCCTGTGGAGTTTCTATCCATTTCTGGGCCCTCAATCCTTTCCCCAATGATTCCATAAGAGTCCTCAAGTTCCATCCACTGTTTGGAAGTGGGTGAATGCATCTATCTGAATCACCTGTTCAGTGGAGTCTCACAGAAGACAGACAAGCTGGACTCCTGTCTGCAACATTAACAGAGCATTATTAATAGTGTTAGGGATTGATGCTTGCCCATAGGATGGGTCTTAAATTGGGCTGGTTATTGGTTGTTCATTCCCTCAGTCTCTGTTCCATCCACTCTCCTTGCATTTTTTGAAGGATACATTTAGGTGGTTTGGTATCCCTGTCAGTCTACTGAGGTTCCTGTCTGGCTCTAAAAGGTTGTCTCTTCAGGTTCCATGTTCCAATGATATCTTCCTGTAACTAACCAAACAAGTGAAAGACATATAGGGTAAGAGCTTCAAGTTGCTGAAGAAAAAAATTGAGAAAAATATCAGAAGATGTAAAGATCCCCTGTGGTCATGGATAGGTGGAATTAACATAGTGAAAAATCATCATCTTACTACAGGCAATTTAGACTTTCAATGCAATTCCAATCAAAATTCCTACACAATTCTTTATAGACCTTGACAGTAACTCACAACTTCTTAAGGAAAAACAACAACAAAAAGGGATAGTTAAAACGAACATGAATAATAAAAGGACTTATGGTGGCATCAGAATCCTTCACCTCAAGCTGAACTACACAGCAATACTGATTGAATACTGTATGGTTTTGATACAGGAACAGAAAGGGTGATCAATGAAATAAAATCTAAGTTCCTGAAATAAACCCACATACCTATGAAGCTAATGTTTAGTGGTTTGCTATTTATATGAGAACTCTGACTTTATGCAATAATCGCTCTACTCATTTGTTCAGTTTGGCTAAACACACACACACACACACACACACACACACACACATACACATACACACACACACACACACGCACACACACACACATATTTTTATAATTGCTACTCAATATTATTTGTTATTTACTATTTAGTACTCCTAAGATTTGTTTTATGTTAGGCTGAATGTGTAAAACTGAGTACTGTGTTAAAAGAGAAATTTTTGTTCTATTTCCCCTCCATGTGATATGCATCTTATTGGCAGCCCAGATTATGGACAACCCAATATGATTGCTTTTTGTTGTTATTTGTATTACATTTTATTTTTTGTGTATTTTTCTATTTAGTTTTTGAGTACAATTTTTTTTAAAATCAAGCCATACAAAATACAATGCCATATGCAAAAAGGTCTCTGTTTTCTCTCCCTTATTTAAACCTTTACTTGAATGATGTATTTAGGGGTGAATTGATGCTTTCAATATACTAAACTTTCAAATCTATGAAATTACTTTTAGTCACTAAAATATTGAAATGTTTTAATTACTGCTTGATATCTTCCTGATATATTTTAGGGTTTTCCTTTAGCTATAGCTTAATGAAGTGACTAAATTTCTAACATTTTGCTCATCTACCACCTGCCCAGACATACAAACACTGCTTGCTTATCTTGAATTCACTCAGAGAAGCAGTTATTAGAAATCACTGAGTCACTACTGAACTCAGGAACAGCTGGGACTCTTGCATTTTGTATTACTAGTTTCCAGTAATATGGTTTATTGGATGTATGCTACTAATGGATGGCAAGGCTACATAGGGAACTTATAAAAGGGGCTAGAAAGCTATAAAACTATCATTCATTTTTTTCTCAAGGCAGATTATCATGGTATACAAAATAAAGCTATATATGTTATCCAGTTTACTTAAAAATTATGCTTCATCAAGCTTTAAAGAAATGGTTGAAACTAGCTGATATTTTCTTATCAGAATAAGAAAATTCCAAATATTTATTCTGGTAGCTTTCTGCTCTGAAAGAATTAACGTTATTAACTCAGGCTCTTTTGCATTCTTTATTAAATGCACTAAGAATAAAATCATACAATAATATTAGGGGAGAAATAACAGTGGAATGACTTAAATACAAGATTAGTAATGCATATAAATGTATTCTAAACCTCAAGTAAAGAAAGTTGACAAGAGCAAACACCAAAAGACCCTTTGAATCTCATTCTAATTCCACATAGAACAATAATGTTAGAGACCACAGAAAAAGCCTTTCTGTGTTCCATAAACTATCATTAGTAGTAAAACATTTGGCATGTAGTAGAAATATTTTCCAGATATTTTATATTTTATCCTATCAAAGTAAATGTCTCTCTAACAAATTCCTATGGCACAAAATGATTTTTATAAGCATAGAGGTAAAACTGTGTAAAAATGCAAATGAATTGTCTAAATATATTCAAAATAGACTTTGCAATATTTATTAAATACAAAATAAAAGACTCTTTATTTCTTATTAGTATGAAAAGATGTTTAACCATTTAATAAAGATCCTTATAGTCTCCATCTTAGCCCCATAACTAAGGCTGTCCTACACAGCACACTATACCCAAATCCCACCCATAGAGAGCTGGTCTCCCAGAAGTCCTGTCACTACTACGTTCACAGGTGAGACTACCATTTTTGCTCTAATAGCTGTCCAAAGAGCAACACTCCAGGAGCCCACAGGGCAAAACAAAACTTCCCTAACCTAAACAAAGAGATGCCCATATAATACAAGAAGGCTACAGAATTCCAAATAGATTGGATCAAAAAAGAAATTCTTCCCAACACATAATACTCAAAACACCAAATGCACAAAAAAGGGTATTAAAAGCAGTAAGGGAAAAAAGTTCAAGTAACATATAAGAGCAGACTTATAAGAATTACCCCAGCCAGGCGGTGGTGGTGGTGCATGCCTTTAATTCCAGCACTAGAGAGGCAGAGGCAGGTGGATTTTTTTCAAGGCCAGCCTAGTCTACAGAGTGAGTTCCAGGATAGCCAGGACTACACAGAAAAACCCTGTCTCAAAAAACCAAAAAGAAAAAAGAAAAAAAAGAAAACAAAAGAAAAGAAAAGAAGAAAAGCTTCCATAAATCAAAAATACCATTAAGTTTGGAATTGGCTCTCTGTCTTTTTAAAGGTGTTGTCCCTCATAGGTTGGCCATGCTTCAGTTGAATTCCATCCATCAGAGAATGGATAGAACAAATTTTACTTGATAGAATTTTTCCCCCTTTGGAGAGGAAAATACAATATATGTTATTAGTGATAATAACACAGTGGCTGTTGAAGGAGCTGGATGAGTAGTAGTATTGTAGAAACCAATTGCATGAAAATTTTATGCAACTAATAAAAACTAATAAAATTATTTTAAAATAAAATCCTTCTGCCTATCCTAAAGGAGAGGGTACTTATCTTTAAAAATCAATGTAAAATCTTTTCCTTTTTTTTTATTGTATATATTCTATATTTACAATTCATTTCCCTTTTTCTGGTTCCCCACCCCCAAAGGTCCCACATGTCCTTTTCCCTCCCCCTGCTCCCGCATCCACCCCCTCCCACTTTACTGTTCTTGTACTCTCCCACAATGATGTTTTGGTCCATTCTAGCACCAGTGTCCACTCCTTTCTTCTTGTGAGACATCACTTGATATGTGATTTGTGTCTTTGGTGTTCTAAGCTTCTAGGCTAATATCCACTTATCAGTGACTGTATACCATGGGTATTCTTTTGAGACTGGGTCACCTCACTTAGTATGACATTCTCCAGCTCCATCCATTTCTCTAAGAATTTCATGAATTCATTGTTTCTAATGGCTGTATAGTACTCCATTGTGTATATATACCACATTTTTTGTATCCATTCTTCTGTTGAGGGACATCTGGGTTCTTTCCAGCTTCTGGATATTATATATAAAGCTGCTATGAACATAGTGGAGCATGTATCCTTATTGCATGCTGGTGAATCTTCTGGGTATATTCCCAGGAGTGGTATGGCTTGGTCCTCCGGAAGTATCACGCCCAGTTTTCTGAGGAACCGCCATACTGATTTCCAGAGTGGTTGTACCAGCTTGCATTCCCACCAGCAGTGGAGGAGTGTTCCTCTTTCTCCACATCCTCGCCAACACCTGATGTCTTCTGAGTTTTTAATCTTAGCCATTCTGACTGGTGTGAGGTGAAATCTCAGGGTTGTTTTAATTTGCATTTCCCTAATGACTAGTGATGTTGAACATTTTTTAAGGTGTTTCTCAGCCATCCGAATTTCTTCAGGTGAAAAGACTCTGTTTAGCTCTGTACCCCATTTTTGGATAGGGTTATTTGGTTTTCTGGGGTCTAACCTCTTGAGTTCTTTGTATACATTGGAGATTAGCCCTCTGTCGGATGTGGGGTTGGTGAAGATTTTTTCCCAATTTGTTGGTTGCCGATTTATCCTTTTGACAGTGTCTTTTGCCGTACAGAAACTTTGTAGTTTTATGAGGTCCCATTTGTCTATTCTTGCTCTTAGAGCATAAGCAATTGGTGTTCTGTTCAGGAATTTTTCCCCTGAGCCAATGTCCTCAAGGGTCTTCCCCAGTTTCTTTTCTATTAGTTTTAGTGTGTCTGGTTTTATGTGGAGGTCTTTGATCCACTTGGAGTTGAGCTTAGTGCAAGGAGATAAGAGTGGATCAATTCTCATTCTTCTGCATGTTGACCTCCAGTTGAGCCAGCACCATCTGTTGAAAAGGCTATCTTTTTTCCACTGGATGTTTTCAGCTCCTTTGTCGAAGATCAATTGGCCATAGATGTGTGGGTTCAATTCTGTGTCTTCGATCCTATTCCATTGATCCGCTTCCCTGTCACTGAACCAATACCATGCAGTTTTTAATACCACTGCTCTGTAATATTGCTTGAGGTCCGGGATATTGATTCCCCCAGAAGTTCTTTTGCTGTTGATGATAGTTTTAGCTATTCTGGGTTTTTTGTTATTCCAGATGAATTTGAGAATTGCTCTTTCTAGCTCTATGAAGAACTGAGTTGGGATTTTGATGGGAATTGCATTGAATCTGTATATTGCTTTGGGCAAGATTGTCATTTTGACTATATTAGTCCTGCCAACCCATGAGCATGGAAGATTTTCCCATTTTCTGATGTCTTCTTCAATTTCCCTCTTCAGAGACCTGAAGTTTTTGTCGTATAAATCTTTCACATGTTTGGTTAGCGTCACTCCAAGATACTTTATATCATTTGTGGCTATTGTGAAGGGTGTCATTTCCCTAATTTCTTTCTCGGCCTGCTTATCCTTCGCGTATAGGAAGGCTACTGATTTACTTGAGTTGATTTTATAGCCAGCCACTTTGCTGAAGTTGTTTATCAGTTGCAGGAGTTCTCTGGTGGAGGTTTTTGGGTCACTTAAGTAAACTATCATATCATCTGCAAATAGTGATAGTTTGACTTCTTCCTTTCCGATTTGTATCCCTTTGACTTCCCTCTGTTGTCGAATTGCTCTAGCTAGTACCTCAAGTACTATATTGAAGAGATATGGCGAGAGGGGACAGCCTTGTCTAGTCCCTGATTTTAGAGGGATTGCTTCAAGTTTTTCTCCGTTTACCTTAATGTTGGCTACCAGTCTGCTGTATATTGCTTTTACTATGTTTAGATATGGGCCTTGAATTCCTGTTCTTTCTAGGACCTTTAGCATGAAAGGATGCTGAATTTTGTCAAATGCTTTTTCAGCATCCAATGAGATGACCATGTGGTTTTTTTCTTTGAGTTTGTTTATGTAGTGGATTACATTGATGGATTTCCGTATATTGAACCATCCCTGCATCCCTGGGATGAAGCCAAATTGATCATGGTGAATGATCGTTTTGATGTGTTCTTGGATGCGGTTGGCAAGTATTTTGTTTAGTATTTTTGCATCGATATTCATAAGAGAAATTGGCCTGTAGTTCTCTTTCTTAGTTGGATCTTTGTGAGGTTTTGGTATCAGGGTAATTGTGGCTTCATAGAATGAGTTGGGTAGTGTTCCTTCAGTTTCTATTTTGTGGAATAATTTGAAGAGTATCGGTATCAGGACTTCTTTGAAGGTCTGATAGAATTCTGCACTAAAACCGTCTGGTCCTGTGCTCTTTTTGGTTGGAAGACTGTCTATGACCCCTTCTATTTCTTTGGGGGTTATGGGTCTGTTTAGACGATCTATTTGATCCTGGTTTAATTTTGGTATTTGGTAGCTGTCGAGGAAATTGTCCATTTCCTCCAGATTCTCCAGTTGTGTTGAGTATAGGTTTTTGTAGTAGGATCTGATGATTTTTTGAATTTCCTCAGTTTCTGTTGTTATATCTCCCTTTTCATTTCTAATTTTGTTAATTTGAATACTGTCTCTGTGCCCTTTAGTAAGTCTGGCTAGGGGTTTATCTATCTTGTTGATCTTCTCAAAGAACCAGCTCCTGGTTTTGTTGATTCTTTGTATGGTTCTTTTTGTTTCAACTTGATTGATTTCAGCCCTGAGTTTGATGATTTCCTGTCTTCTACTCCTCCTGGGTGAAATTGCTTCTTTTTGTTCCAGAGCTTTCAAGTGCACCATTAAGTTGCTGGTATATGCTCTCTCCTGTTTCTTTTTGGAGACACTCAGGGCTATGAGTTTTCCTCTAAGCACTGCTTTCATTGTGTCCCATAGATTTGGGTATGTTGTGCCTTCATTTTCATTAAGTTCTAAGAATTCTTTGATTTCTTTCTTTATTTCTTCCTGGACTAAGGTATCATTGAGTAGAATATTGTTCAGCCTCCAAGCGTATGGGGATTTTCTGTTGTTTTTGTTGCTATTGAAGAACACTCTTACTCCATGGTGATCTGATAAGAGGCATGGGATTAGTTCGATCTTTTTATATTTGTTGAGATCTGTCTTGTGTCCAATTATATGGTCGATTTTGGAGAAGGTACCATGAGGGGCTGAGAAAAAGGTATAGTCTTTTGCTTTAGGGTGAAATGTTCTATATATATCTGTTAAATCCAATTGCTCCAAAGTTTCGATGAGTTTCTCCGTGTCTCTGTTTAGTTTCTGTTTTCCTGGTTGGTCCACTGTAGATAGAGGAGTATTGAGGTCCCCCACAATCATTGTGTTAGGTGCAATGTGTGCTTTGAGCTTTAGTAAGGTTTCTTTTACAAATGAGGGTGCCCTTACATTTGGAGCGTAGATGTTTAGAATTGTGAGTTCCTCTTGGTGGATTCTTCCTTTGACTAGCAGGAAGTGACCTTCTGTGTCTCTTTTGATGACTTTGGGTTGAAAGTCAATTTTATCTGATATTAAAATGGCTATTCCAGCTTGCTTCCTGTGACCATTTGCTTGCAAAATTGTCTTCCATCCTTTTACTCTAAGGTAGTGTTTGTCTTTGACTCTGAGGTGTGTTTCCTGTAAGCAGCAAAATGTAGGGTCCTGTTTCCGTATCCAGTCTGTTAGTCTATGTCTTTTTATTGGGGAGTTGAGTCCATTGATGTTAAGAGATATTAAGGAATAGAGATTATTACTTCCTGACATTTTTTATGTTATTTTTGTTTTTGAGTAGTTATCTTCCTTTGAGTTTGATGGAAGAAGTTTACTGTCTTGCTTTTTCTTGGGTGCCATTTCCTTCCTTGTGTTGGAGTTTTCCTCCTATTATCCTTTGTAGAGCTGGGTTAGTAGAAAGATATTGTGTAAATTTGGTCCTGTCATGGAATATTTTGATTTCTCCATCTATGTTGATTGAGAGTTTTGCTGGGTATAGTAGTCTTGGCTGACATTTGTTTTCTCTTAGGGTCTGCATGAGGTCTGCCCAGGATCTTCTAGCTTTCATGGTTTCTGGAGAGAAGTCTGGTGTGATTCTGATAGGTCTTCCTTTATATGTTACTTGGCCCTTTTCTCTTACTGCCTTTAATATTCTTTCTTTGTTTAGTACATTTGGGGTTTTGATTATTATGTGACGGGAGGTGTTTCTGTTCTGGTCCAGTCTGTTTGGAGTTCTGTAGGCTTCTTGTACATTCATGGGCATCTCTCTCTTTCAGTTAGGAAAGTTTTCTTCCATAATTTTGTTAAAGATATTTGCTGGCCCTTTAAGTTGTAGATCTTCACTCTCATCTATCCCTATAATCCTTAGGTTTGGTCTTCTCATTGTGTCCTGGATTTCTTGGATGTTTTGGGTTACAAGCCTTTTGGATTTTGCATTTTCTTTGACTGTGGAGTCAATGGTTACTATGTTATCTTCAGCATCGGAGATTCTTATTTCTATCTCTTGTATTCTGTTGTTTATGTTTGCATCTACGACCCCTGTTTTCTTCCCAAGGTTTTCTATCTCCAAGGTTGCCTCCTTTTGTGATTTCTTAGTTGTTTCTACCTCTGTGTTCAGATCTTGGATGGTTTTGCTCAGTTCCATCATTTGTTTGTTTGTGTTTTCATGTAATTCTTTAATATATTTTTGTGCTCCCTCTTTCATGACTTCTGCCTGTTGTTTCAAGTTCTCCTGCATTTCTTTAACTGATTTTCTCACTTCCTCTTTATTGGTTTCTGTCTGATGGCCCATATTCTCCTGGAGTTCTTTAAGTGTTTTTTGTGTTTGGATTGTAAGAGCTTCTACTCTATTGATGTTCCCCTGCATTTCTTTAAGAGATTTGTTTATGTCTTTTTTGTGTTCCTCTAGGAGCATCATGACCTGTGCTTTTATATCTAACTCTTGTTTTTCTGGTGTGCTGGGGTATCCTGGACTTGCTGTGGTTGGCGAATTGGGTTCAGATGGTGCCATATTGCCTTGATTTCTGTTAATAAAGTTCCCTCGTTTGCCTTTTGCCATCTCTTTATCTCTGGCCCTAGTTGGTCTTATTGTAGATGGCGCCCTGCTGAAAGCACAGCACGCCTGTCCCCAGGAGACAGATCCCTTCTGGCAGCTTGTCTGTGCTGGACTATGCTCGCTCTGAGTCCAGGTCCCTGACTCCAGCTGCTAGAGTGCTGAGCTGTGCCCCGAGGCGGCCCGGTGGCCCCTCGCTGCTAGTCCGCTCAGAGAGCTGGTCCCGGCCGGTAGTCTGCACCCGCAGCTGATCTTTCTGTGCCTGGATCTCCTGCAGAGCTAAGCTAAGCTATAACTCTGGCCACTCACCTGATTCCAGCCGCTCACTGCGTCCAGTGTGCCCGCTGTTTGCGTGCGGGGGTCTGGGGCAAGATGGCTGCCCCTGCTGAAAGCACCGCGTGTCCTTGGCTGAGCTGTTTGTGCCCGGCTCTGCTGCTCCCTTCTGGCTGTGTTGACTGTGCTGGACTATGCTCGCTCTGAGTCCAGGCCCCTGACTCCAGCTGCTAGAGTGCCGAGCTGTGCCCCGAGGCAGCCCGGTGGCCCCTTGCTGCTAGTCCGCTCGGAGAGCTGGTCCCGGCTGCTAGTCTGCACCCGCAGCTGATCTTTCTGTGCCCGGATCTGCTGCAGAGCTAAGCTAAGCTATAACTCTGGCCACGCACCTGATTCCAGCCGCTCACTGCGTCCAGTGTGCCCGCTGTTTGCACGCGGGGGTCTGGGGCAAGATGGCTGCCCCTGCTGAAAGCCGTAAAATCTTTTCAAAGCATTTCCTTGTAACAAACTTTAGGTACCTTATAAATAATTTAAGAACAAAACTATTTTGATTATTCACAACCTACTGTTATTTCCTATACACTGTCTCTTTTCCTAGTTTACTATCAAAACCTGACTTGGGGAAGGAATTCTCAGCTCTGATATCACATTTAATTCCCTGATTGTCCTTATATAAATATTAATGACCAGATCTGTTCCAAAATAGCTAAGTCTGAATTTTGATGAGATCCAGGTGTGGATGATTTTCAAAACTTTGCAGATAATTCTCCTCAACATCTACATTTGTGCTGAAATTGAATAAAGGAGATTGGAAGACTAGCCAGAAGTCATGGAGGTGCAATGAATGAACTTCTTTGTTCTCTCCTTCTTAACAGAAGAGCACATATAGCAGGTTTGTGCAAATTGTATCCAGTCCAATGAAGTTCTTCCTCAGAGAGCTACACTGAACTACATATTTAGGAAAAGTTGTACTTACCCATTCCTATTTAGTGAATATTTCCTGGAGGACATTATCTTTGCTTATAATTTTCACATAGAGGATTCAGTGAAGGACAGACAAAGACTGTGGTCTACAAATGCAGTCTTTAAATAAAATTTAAAAAAACAGTGAAATGCAGTCAGCAAACTTTAAATGACAGTACAGTTACTTCATCCATACAAATGTGAGAACAAAGCAGTCATTTTGGAATACACTTTGAACAAATTAAGAAACAACTTGCTATGTGTGTAAACACACTTGGACTAGATAAGTAAGCTTTCCATTCAAAATGTTAGAAAAGGAATTGCTTTCTACCTCTCAATTATCTCGACCTTGTCCTATGTTCCTTCAGCTGGAAGTTCTATGCAGAAGAGATCATAAAATCATGCCTTTGTCAAGTATGGCAGAAAGT
The DNA here is from genome assembly GCA_964023405.1 of Apodemus agrarius. Lineage (NCBI taxonomy): Eukaryota > Metazoa > Chordata > Mammalia > Rodentia > Muridae > Apodemus > Apodemus agrarius. The sequence goes on from OZ030021.1 coordinate 9,519,103, forward strand.
AGCCAAGCATCAGAGCTCAATAACTCCTTTCCATTTTGAGGATTTCTCTTCTTAAAATTCCATGAAATATCTTCAACTGGGAGTTACATAAACCTTTTGACTCATAAATTGCTTTTGCCAGGATATTTTAAAATGTAAATTGAAACCAAGTAATGTTCTAATATGCGACAACAGTTCTAAGATGCATGAGTCACGGGCATATTGATTGATGATATTCCCAACAGTGTTTAAACTGGAGGTATATCAATGATCTTTCTATTCATAGGCTTTCCAGCACTTCTTTCTATCAACTACAAGCTTATTACTGTAATGGCTATACATTGTGCCCCATCATTGCCATCTCGAAGTTTTAATTATTTCTTTTATTTTTTTGAGATTGTACTACAATAACATCGTTCTCTATTTCTTTTCTGCCCTCTAATGCTCTCTTCAAAGTCATGACCTCTATTTTCATTAACTTTTTTTTCCTGAACACACACACACACACACACACACACACACACACAGATAGAGGCCATAAATGTTGTGTGTATCATCCATATATTATATATACATATATGCATATTTCTTAAATAAACAAATACCATGTCCTCCTTTAAAATAATGTTAGTTTTATGAATGTTTTCAGGGCTGACCATTTGTTACTGTATAACTACTTGCTATTCCCTTCCCTAGGGAATTAAATCTGTCTCTCCAGTTCTCAGCACTCCTTAGGTGCTTGTAGTCCTTTGTGTATGTTGGTCCTTTCACAGGCTTCCCCTGCCTACTTTGGCATATCCATTGTTATTATCGATGCTCAGCTCGTGTTTTAGCAGTCATACTAGTGAGAATTTATTGTTGGGTGTTCAGCATTTTTCAGAGTTTGTTTCACCTGAAATTTGCTTTTTTTTTTCAATTTTATGACAGTATTTTAGCTTCATGCTCTTGTTATTGACATATTTCTGAACTATCCTTATCATTATGACATAATACTTCCTTTTAGTGTGATACTTTTTAAAAGTTTAACATCACATAATACATGTCATTATTTCAAATCAACAACATTTAGGCAAAACTTTAAAACTCTGATAACTTGAAACAATAACAATTTCTGGAACTTTCTGCAGCTATTACATTAGAAATTCCACATCAGTCTTTTGTAAAGAGAATATATAAATATATCTGCCTTTGACCCACCAATTCTCATTCTGCTTATAATTTTCTAAATAACTGTTCATACACTGACTGAAAGGTATTTTCTAGTGTCTTCCATATAATAAACCACAGTAAGGTCTGGAGTAGCAGGCACCTAAAATTAGATCCCTGAATAATTTATTTTTAGATGTGCTTGAATGGCAGCCCAGAAAATAATAAGATAAACATTCTTGTAGTCAGTGACATGGAGGGGGAAAAGGTTAAGCAAAATAAGTTCAAGCATCAGAAGTAGAAATATTATTCCAATTGAACTACATTTTTAAAATGTACATGTTATGTTGGACATGTGTTTCAGTAGTAGAGCCCTTAACTTGCATCCCTGGATGCCTGCTTCAGCACTTTCAAACCTAAAACACAAACTCCATGCAAATGCCTGTAGCTTGCGTCTGGAAGGTTCTAGACAAGTCTCCTCATTAAGCTTGTTTCCCAGAGTGTTGCTGAAGAACATTGCTAGTATTCTTAGATGATAGGAGCCATGGACTTTAGGAGTTCTTAGGACTTCAAGTCTCCTCCCTTCCCTTTATACTCTATGGCTTTAGATGTTATTTTATAATACCACTGCCTGCCCCCGACCACCACACACACACACACACACACACACACACACATACACACTGCAATGTGTCCCTTTGAATAATCTGAATAATACAGACAGGGACAGCCAATCACATTTTATTTTATAAGTTACCTCTTTGAAATATAAATTTATAAGAAATGGAAGGTGTCTTTGTCTTTGAGAAGGAAATACATTTGTAGATTTGTTTATATTTTTATGCAAATCCCCTTAAATTGCATGCAAAGAAGTGTCACACTAGTGATTGCCTATAGTGTGTATATTTGAATTAGAGACAGGGCTATAGTGACTTTAGCATAAACCTTTCATATTATCTTTAAGAACAAATGGACATACTTTGCATTGAGGATACAAGATGGGACTTTCCTCCGTCCTCACAGGACCAGTTAGCAGTTAACTGATTCATTCCTTTCATGCTTCCTTCTACGTGTTACTCACTCAAGACAGCCAAGCAGCTCTAGATGGAGTGGCAATTTCCTTTAGGTATTAAGACTGGTGTCAAGCTATAATAGCATTAAACAGTGATTCAGATAATTACATTGATTCAAAATGGTATGAAAAGTGTCCATAAATAGACATACTACACTGTTTTTATTAGAAATATTTGTTAGATTTTTAATACCTGAAATGTATTATTAGTATACACTATCTTATATTCCATTGACCTAGCTTCCACATCCTTATTTTTACCTACAAGTTTGAGAGTATTGATACTCTCATGTTTGTGTATAATACTAGCTACAACCAAATAAATCTGAAGCTATGAGAATTGTTGAGGGCTATTAAAGCAACATTACATTTTTTCAAGATAGCTAAGTTTAACCCATTTTAGAATTCAAATTTCAAGTCACATTTTTCTTATCCTAATAACTAAGAAAATTGTCATAATTAATGATCAGATTCATAGCTAACCTCAACCATCTGTAAACAAAACAGAAATCCAAAAGTAAGTACCTTGTAGAAAGTTATTCACAAATCTATACGATTCTTTAAATGCTTGCACATGGTCAATAGTCAAATCATCTAGTCCTTACAACATTATAAACAATGGAGTCTCCATCCATTATGCCAACAATTTTGTTAAATGACTTCTGAGCTTTCTCCAAGTTATCTGACACCAGCAAGTTGAGTGGGAACTTACAATGGTTGCCCTACCAGGTTGAGAGGGTATCACTGACCTCCAGCTCTCCTTAGCTGCTCTGATAATTTTTTTCCGAGATTTTTGTTACAATAGCAGTGTGCTGGTCCTGTGTGTGCTCTCTTCATTAAATCAAATCACAGCAAAACAACAAAGAATGCTTTTGGCTGCTAGGTTTTGTGCAAATTCCCAGTGGCATTCTACGGGGTTGGCTATGACCTAGATCAGTAAGCCTTCTTCAAACAATACAGGAGGGCCTTTTCTGTCCTTTGTGAGTTTCTACTCCAAAAGCTGGCTTTGCTTAGAATCAATCCCACAAGGTTTGGTCCAATGCAATCCTCAAAGGGATGCAGATGCTGGTATCATTATCATTTTAAAGATAAAAATGTGAGCATTATAGGAAACTATAGTCATTCATCACAAAGTGGATCGTGGAGTTCAAATGTTACTTTGATAAGCATGTTAATCATATACTATTTATGTTTCCATTCTTGTTATTTGTCTCCTTTACATTGTCAATAAATGAGAGATTCAACAGACAGGGAAATACTAAGATATAAAACATGTAGAATAGTGATTCTACAACTGTATTTCATGCTAGCTATTTGAAATACACATTTTGAGAAAATACTGGGAAGGGATCCCAAGGCTCTATCATGCTAAGCATGTAGTCTTCCACTGAGCTACCCATAGCCACGAACTGTATTTAACTATATGCAGAATATATTAAAAAAAATCAACAGTATCTTATGCATTTATAATGTATCCAGAGTTTGGAGGAAGCTCATTTTTCTTTTTTAGATGTTCTTTAATCTTTTATCTTTCTTATGATAGATGGTTAGTAAATCATGCTCAAACTATGGTTTACTTTTCCTGGTTGTGTCCACAATATTTTCTCCACACTATGATGTTCAGCAACTCACCCTTAAATTAAAGTTGGTCCTGGGTTTCCCACATTAGTTTTCCATGAGTAACCCTCCCCGTTACAGTCTCCAATCTCCCATTTCTTGAAATTTAAGCTTCATTGCCATAAAGGACTTGCAGGAGTTTGTATTTTTATGAGTTCATATACTTTGATTTTAAAAAAATAAATATTTTTCTAAATTGTTGCGTCAATAACTCTTTATAGTAGTAAACAGAATTAGGCTAAATACTGAGGAAATTTTATGGCCTCTTGGCTCAGACTAATAGCTGGTTTTATTGGTCAATGAAAATAAGAAGTTTAATCATGGGATGGTAGCATGGCCATGGGATAATTCCTGCTGGTTATTGAAAGTGTGGCCCTGATACGTGATATTTCATTTTCCTAATGAAAGTGTTAAAATATCTTTATCTACTGTGCGATACTAAGGAATTTAAAAAATACCATTATTTCTCATCAGAAATCTCAACACAATTACTATTTCCTCAAACATGAGACTTTATTTTCAATTATTTACTAACTGGGAAAACAGCTTTCTCTTTTTGAATAACTTTCAGTAAAGTTGACAGAAAACAAGTCAGCTGCTAAAACATGGAGCAAAGTGTCCTATGAATCAGGCTTCCCGGGTGCCTACCAATTCAGTTAGAGTAAATATTCATATCATTTTTTTCTGCATCATCTCAAATTGAAATTATTGTATTGATCTATTATACTAAATTTTTGGACATTTAATCAAAATACACTATAAAATGGGCCTATTCTCCTGTATAGATTTTGGTCCATGTGATCAGTGCTGTTTGTTTTTACCCTATGTCTCTGGTCTACCTAGTCTCTGGTTCTTGTTCACCCAAGCAGTGTCAGGTCTGAGCTCCATTTTGTGGAGTAAGCCTTATATAAGATCAGGACATTGGCTATTCCTATCAGTTCTGTGTCACTACTGCCCTAGCATATTTCTCAGGCAGAGAGATTGTGGGTCAAATATCTCATGGCTGGTTCAAGTCCACATTTTTATTTTAGTAGACTGCAGAATATCTTTCTGCACCATAAAGATTATGGACTCCATGAAGGTACCAACTCCACTTACTGATGTTCATGATGTCTTCAGCTGTGGGGTTATGTTGTCAGTTTGAGGGGAGCAACGTTTTGTCTTAGTATCAGCCTGGATTGTCTGGAGATTTCCTTAGGACAGTCTTGGTTAATAACTCAATAGACTGCAACTCAGACCATCCACTGGAAACTTTCCCTGGCTATAAGAGATGACTCTATGAAGGTGATACTAATGAACACTAATTGGAGATATGGAGTCTGAACTAGTTAGGGTCCATTAGGATCACCTTCATAGAGTCCAGATAGTTATCACTGCATGAGGTTGCCACATTACTCTCTAAATGCTCTCTGGTTTGAGCTGTTTCACCCAGCACTCCATGGCTCCATGTACCTCATCTCCACCCTATCCCCTCCAGCTCAGAGTCTGCCAATAAATCTATTCTATTTACCCCACAAAGGAATATTCCTACAACCCCTGTAGACAACTCTTCTTTATCTTACCTTTCTGAGTCTATAGATTATAGCATTGTTATCATTTACTTAACAGCTAATATATAATTATACATACATGCCATATTTATCTTTCTGAATTTGGGTTACCTCACTCAGGATTATGGTTTCCTAGTTGCATGCATTTGCTTGCAAATTTCTTGATGCCAGTTTTTTTGTTTTGTTTTGTTTTGTTTTGTTTTGTTTTGTTTTGTTTTGTTTTGTTTAACAGTTCAGTAAAACTCCGTTGTGTAAATGTATCACATTTCTTTATTCATTGTTGTACTAAAGGGCATCTACATGGCTTGCACTTTATCGCCAATATCAATAAACCCACAAGGAACATGATTGAAGAAGTGTCCTTTTCGTAGAACAGCATCTTTTGTGTATATGCCCAAGAGTGATATAGCTCGGTCTACAGGTAGATCAATTCCATTCTTCTGAGGAGACATAATATTGACTTCAGTAGTGATTGTGCAAGTTTGCACTCTCACCAGCAATGATTCCTAATGATATTGTATAATACTTGCCTTATCTAGTCATCATCAGAGAGGCTTCCTCCAGCAGCAGATGGGAACAAATGCAGAGACCCACAGCCAGACATTACACAGAGAATATAAATCGGAAGTCACCATCCAGTCCCTTACTTCAGAGCTCACGGAATTCCAAGGAAGAGGAGGCAGAAAGATTTTATGAGCCAGAGATGATGGAGGGTACCAGAAGAACAAGGTCCTCTGAATCAGCTAAAGAAGGTACATATAAGCTCACAGACACTGAGGCAAAAAGCATAGGGTCTATGTGGATGTATCAGGCCCCCTGCATATATATTATAGCTATTAGGTTAGTATTTTTGTGGAACTTCTGGCTCTGAAAACAAGTAGGTCTCGTGCCTGGTCTTGGAATTTTTTTTGTCCTGGTCAGTTCCCTTTTCCAATATTTATATAATAGTTTTGCTCATCTTATTATATTTTATTTTGTTATGTTTGGTTCTTATCTTTTAGAAGTCTGTTCTTTTCTAATGAGCCACAGAAAGGGAGTAGATCTGGGGAGCAGGGGAAGCAACTGTGAGGAGTAAAAGGAGGGGAAATTATAATTTGGATATATTGTATGAGGAAATAATTTATTTTCAATAAAATAAAATAATAAAAATAGGTCAATGAAATACAAGCATAAAAAATCTTTTGAGAAGATGATTCCATCATTAAAGATGTCTGTCATCAGGTCTCAATATCAAATTCTCTTAGCCCATGTAAGAAGACCCATGTAAGAAAACCAGATACATCAGAAGATTCTTATAGAGCCCAATGAGAGAGGAGAGGAAGACAAACAGATCCCCGGAAATCATTGATTAGCCAGTCTAGCTAAGTTGGTCAGCTCAAGCCTCAGTGAATGACCTTGTCACAAAAGCTAAAGTCAAAAGCAAGTGAGAAAATACTGGACAGTGATCTCTGGCCAACACTAACATTTTACTCATATGCTTGCTTACCCATCCCTTCATGAGCATGTGCACATGTGAGCTCTCTCTCTCTCTCTCTCTCTCTCTCTCTCTCTCTCTCTCTCTCTGTCTCTCTCTCTCTCTCTCTCTCTCTCTCTCTCTCACACACACACACACACACACACACACACAGCATGACAAAAAGAAGAAAGAATTCAAGATATGTTTTCAGATACTGTTTAAATGTGCAGCTGAATATAAGCAAAGGACTCATGCCATGTGATTTCAGTCAGGTCTGGTACATGATGAAGTCTATCCTTATACAGCATAATTACAATTGACAGTCCATGTAAAAAGCTTCCAATATGCCTTCAAAATAAGCTTCACACTATCAGTTCTATGTGACATATCATGGGGGTTTCCATGTAGGATTTGTAATTCTATTGTATGAATTACAATCATAAAGTCATTTTGAAGATAAGTACCCAACATAAAGCTTGTCCTATAACTCCAAATAAAAGTAAACTTTTTCCCATCAGTCAGTTCCCATTTCTAGAATATAAATGTCTTCATGCTATACCACAGATTGCTTATTTTATTTAGTTTGCCTAAGTTTTTCCAGTAAATCTTCTTTGAAGAGTACAAGTTCTGCTTTATTTAGATGTGTCTCTTTTGTAACATCTCCAGGATTATTTTTAGTTTTAGTGCTTGTCTTTGGTGAAACATATCTAAAGTACATACATATATGTGAAGTGTATTTTAACACTCCATGATCATTACCAGAAAGTAAAAGGAAGCAAATACGATTAGTCTTCATTTTAAAATAACAGCAGAAGGAATTCCAGATGTGTTAAAGATGAACATAGTATGAAAGAATCTCATTCAGTGACTTTAAAAACTATAGGCATATATATATATATATATATATATATATATATATATATATATATATATATATCACTGGATATGAGGAAAATATTTGCCTCACGAGGTAGCAACAAAAGACAATTTAGTATATATGAATATATAGGAAGTTAAATGAGTTTCTAATACTGAAACCTGCTATAGCAAGGCATAGTGGGCCAAATCTATAATACAAGGATTTGACACAGTGAAATCATGAACTGTGACTAAGGCTGAGCTACATAGCAAGGAGAAACCAGTTTAAATTGCTATTTATTAGTCTATCTCAAAAAAACAAGCAAAGAAATGTGGCAAATAATGAACAGAAATTGCAAAGTATGAGTCCATTTTCAAATAATTACAAGTTGATGATATATAAAGTAGGTCAATAGACTGAGGTAAAAATAAGTTAAGACTAGGTGACATCAAGAACAAGAGACAAATCACAAGGAAATAAAAGAGAATGAATAAGAAATGTAGACAAAATTATGGATATACTTACAAATCCTAGAACATAAAATTAAAGGCAAACCAAATACGTCTACATTTCTCTAAATCTATCACATTGGAAAATGTAGTTGAGAGCTTAAAAAACACTTTTTGTGGTTTTGAGGCAATGGACTTACTTGACTGATGGAATAGAAATTGGTATATCATTCTCGAAGTATTAAAATGCTCTTTAAACTAAGTGTATAAAATATAAGCATATAATACATCACCAGGTACAAAATTTTCATATCCATATGTCTGAAAGGTATTTGATAATCAAGCTTGAAAGAGGAAACAGAAGGAATATCCCTCACTTTTCTGAAACTTAAACATCAAGACATTTGATAGAAATTTTGATCTTTATATTGTTCCTGTATATGCCAAGTTCTCTTCAAAAACAGTTATTTTTGTCTTATTGTACAAAACTTTGTATCTATGAATTTAAGATGAAGAAAATTTACTTTTAGTGGGTGTTGGACAGTCTTAACAATAATTGCTTTGACTCTATGGTAGCCAATGTTCTTTATTCTTTAGAATAGTGACTAAATTAGAGTGCATGACTGAATCAAGTACAATGCTTTAGTTGATTTCTATACCTGAAAACTTAAGTCCTCATAATATTAGCTTTCCACTATCTAATTTCATCTAAAAATATTCTGTGAATAAAGTTATTAATTTATATATTAACTAATATAAGAATCAAAGAGTTTTATTTGATACATTGCAATTCATAAGACATAAAAATAATTGTTTAATTTGCAATGATTTCTTTGGGTGTAGAAGTGTTTAATTTTTCTATTGCATTACTGAGAATGTTGAAGAGTCTTCAACATGAAATTTGAATTGAAAATCCTTAACAATGGTTTAAATATTTATATAATAGGGTGCCCTTGAGATATTTTTAAGTGATATAAAGCACACATTGTGAAATCATCAATATACTACTGCTTTGCATCACACACACACACACACACACACACACACACACACTATTGGGGTACCAGTTTAGTGCCAATTGTTGCACCATAGCCAACCCTTGGTTTGTGAAGACTATGACAAGCCCAGAACAAAACTAGCACAAGAACAGAAGGAAACTGTAAAAGAACAAGTGCTCTGACCCACTAAGTGTCTTTTTCCTTAAGGATTCAAAGTGTTATAGAACAACAGAAAATGTTTTTTAAAATGTTGTAATTAACTTATAGTAATACAATTTGCAATTATGTTAATGCTTTGCTTTCAGATCTGCAACTTTTTTTTTTAACAAAATTAGTTTTAAATAAGAAATTTTCAACAAAAGAATGGATGGACACCAAAATGCTGTTTGGATAATGTACAAAACTCAGATTGTTGATATTTAGATACAGTTCATTGAAACAGACATGATCAAGGGTGAACTTGCTTTGAATTATTGCAGGATTACTAATGAGAAGAAAACTAAACTAAGACACAGTTGTTTTTTTCAATTGTAGTTAATATTCTTTTTTATATTTTATGTGAAATCTTTTGGTTGTCATGACAATATATTTTATCAAGTAGATAAATTCACGCTGTAAGACATGAGTATGTGTGTATGTAAATAACAATCATGGAAGTTGTGTCTGTGAGAACAGCATGACTAGAACATGAAGCTTCATATTCACTACAGACATGAATGATTTCCATGGTAGCATTCTCGATTTCACCAATGGTTATTCCCACTTAGCATACAGACAGATAATTAAAAGTTTAGATTTTGCTCTCCATCACATTGTTGGATGCAGCACTCCTATGTGTTCTGGAAATCTACATTTCCTTAAGTTTCTAAATGATGTTGTGTTTGTATGGTAATCTCATACTACACTCTAGTAACTATAAATCTCTGAATACATGATGCAGCATTTGATATATAATGTAGCCATATCTGGGATATCTGTAAAAACTATCTTTAAACTTTATAACTCTTAATCTTTTATGTTTTTTGTATTCTTTCACTCTTATAGGTATTAAGGAAGATTAAATTTTAACACTTTATTTGGAAAGTTCATAGAAAACTATTCCAATTTCCTTGCTTTTCCTTTGTTTACCCAAAAGCTTAGGGAAATTCATTCCAACTGATATTTCTGTTTTATTCTTTAACAAGTTTTATTCAACTTCTGAAGCAGTAGCATTGTCATGAGTAAAATATCCAGTTCTCTTAGCTAAGTTGATTTAAATGAAAGAGCAAATGGAAATAAAGTAAATAAAATTGTGGAGAGCTTAGAAAGCCCCGGTCAATGTTTAAAGATCAGACAAGTCCTCAGTGACTGTGTATTGTTGACAATGGATGTCTTGTCAAGAACTAATACCATAAACCCATGGGAATGGTGAAGCCTTTCCCCTGGGGTGAAGCTTAGAAGGATGCCAAAGGCTTCTTCTGATTCAAGAGTAAATGTTGACAGTGTGTGCAATGTTAGTGTGGAGGAATTATTCATCATGTATGCAAAGATGAATAGCTGTAGTTTCCTCCTCCCAGATGTTTACAGCCTGAGACTGCTCCCGTACAGAGATCACCTATGAAAGACTATGTGATCCCTGCTGTATATATATTACATAATAAACACTGATGCTCTCTCTTGTGGCTCTGTCAGTGCAGCTCCAGCACAATGCACATGGCTTATCAAACCCCAGCTTTCTCCATGTGTGACTTTGTACATGTTCATTCTTCATTCACCAAGGATCCCATCAATGACACTAAGTGGCAAATTTGAAAATGTAACTATTAAATATTTAAACCACACTGTATTGTAATTACATTAATTATATTTGTATTAATTACAACTATATATGATAGAATTAATATTAGTTATGTTAATCTATTTATTAGAGTTACCTTATAGCATATTACAAATTTATTTAAGATGAAGGTTTAAGATAGGTTAACATTAGTTTTGCACAGATTTATTTCTCTTACTTCTCAGATAATTTGTAATCTTAAATTTGATGTGCATAAATGTACCCTTAGCAGTATTCTGTTGCTGTGAAGAGACAATAGCAAGTCCTGTATTTATTTATTTATTTATTTATTTATTTATTATTAGATATTTGCTTTATTTATATTTCAAATGTTATCCTCGTTCCTTATTACCTCTCCGAAAACCCCCTATCCCATCCTCATCCTCCTCCTTACCAACATCTCCGCCCCCACTTTCCTGACCTGGCATTCCCGCTACACTGGGGCATCCATCCTTCACATCACCAATGGGCTCTCCTCTCATTGATGTCTGAAAAGGCCATCCTCTGCTACATATATAGCTGAAGCCATGGGTCCCTCCATGTGCACTCTTTTGGTGGTGATTTAGTTAGGGCTTCCTAACAGTTTCAGAGGTTTAGTCCACTGTGATCATCATATGGAACACTGGCATTCAGGCAGTCATTTAAGGAAGTTCTGAGAGTTCTGCATCTGTAGTCACAGGCAGTAGGAAGAGAGAACCACTGGACCTGGTTTGGACTTTTGAAACATTAAAGCTCATTCCCAGTGACACACTTCTTCCAAGAAGGCTACTTTCTAATCCTTTCAAATAGTGCTTCTCTTTAAGCAATTAAATATATGAACCTATGGGGCCTTTTTTATTCAAACGACTTTAGTGGGATAATGTCCAAACACAATTTTAAGTCTATATTTTAAATCGTAGGTGATAAAGAGATATTTTTTTTTATTTTGGTAGATTAAACAATTCATTAAATTACTCATCCAATGAAATAGGGTTTACTGCCCACATGTATGCTTACACTCTATAGGCCAGATAGCATAGTCAGCAATATTCTGATGTTGATTTTATAGCTTTGATGAAGAAAGAAGTAACAAAGTTTGAATAGGGAGGATCACACTATATGTGCTCAGTGGTAACCCACTTAATACATCACCAATTTGCCCAAACTCTGTAAACTACACAGTTCACTATACTTACCATCATTGCAGATAATCTATGTTTCATGCACTCAATAGAATGTTTTGGCAGCATTAGCTTGATTTTAGATGTTGGAATTGGCCTCTGGGGTCAGAAGACTCTATTTAGCAACAATTACATCTCAAAGAAGGGAGAGAGATTCACTTAGTTTTTCCTTCTGAAAATTAAAGTCAAGACCATGAAAATTATTACTGGGAAAGTGGAGTTAAGATGGTCAAGATACAGCATCAGAAATAGCATTCTTCATGACTTTTCTTCTTCCAGTCTATCTGATGCTATGCAAAATTTTGAAATGTAGTACTCTGCCTCCAGACAAAGGACTGTTGACTGCCATTCTATCATTATTTCACTGAGGGCTAACTCCAAAATATTTCAGTTTCTGATATATCTTAATGTAGCAATCAATGTTTTATGATGAGTTTCTGAACTTCTCTTTAGTTCAAAGACACCACCTTCCATTTTCCCTCATGCTTTAGCATCACAGTTTCTTTGTTCTTTAGTTGTGGTCAAGTCTTCCCTAAAAAGAATCCAAAAATGTAGAGACTGGTGTATCTGAAATTCTTGGAAGAACTTCTTACTTTGTGGTTCTGCCTTTTTTTTCCTTTGGTTTTTTAAACAGCATTTCTCTCAGATTGAGTAAGTTGCCGTTTTTATATGTATCCCCTGCTTACACAGAATAGTTATAATATTTTAATGAGTACGATATCTCTAATTCAAAAAGTAATTTTGATTTCTCTATTCATCCTCACAACAAACAAGTATTTTAAGTTAGGGCAATGGTAAATAATTTAATTCATTTTATATAGAAAATTGTTTATTATTCTGTATTTCCTGGATTGCAATAATTCATAAGTTTGTGTAATTTTCAAATCAAGTAATCACTAAATTCTGACCATTTTCAAATAGATGACACATTACTAATATCAGTTTCATTTTGTTGAATATTATGTCCTCCCTATCCTTGACTGAGATAGGTTCTTTCTATGTAAACAGTCTATATCAAATTCATGATTATCTTGACTGACCCTCTCAAGTACTGGGATTACAGCTGTGCAACACTACACCTGATCATACTGTTGTATTTCTGTTTAAACTTTAGCAAGTATCTCTTTGGATTTTAGAGTTCACCTGTTCTTCTGTTCCATCTAATGTATTGATGATAATGTCTTTTACTAAATGTCTTCAAACTTATCTGAAAATAATTGTAATCAATACATCACTACTGGAAATTTTAGAAAATGTAGTGAAATAAGATACCCTGAAGAGTTTATTTTATTTGAAAACAAAAAATGTAACAGTGTGCATTGTAATATTGCAATAGTGTAATATTGTGTTTTAAAGCCCAATCATAAATCATCAAAATAAATAATGGTTGCTAGGAAAAATTAAAGTTATCGTTATTTTGTGTTATGTTAGTTTTCCCCTCAGATATTTATGAAATATCAAATTACTTTAAGTAATTTTTAATAAAATACAATTAGAGCTTTTCAAACATTTTATTTGATTGAAATAAAACTCTGGAAACTGGTTCCCCTTTACTAGGGGACAGGCAAGTATTTAAATGGCTTTGGAGGACAAGAAATGAAAGAATAACTCAAATTCAATGAAATGGATTGATAAAATCTATTTCATCAATGAAATAGTTGATCCAATGAAATAGATTTTCTAGTGGACATGTTTAAATGATTCTCCATTCTCCAAATGCATTACTTTATTCCTTTATTCTCTCTCTCTCTCTCTCTCTCTCTCTCTCTCTCTCTCTCCTCTCCTCTCCTCTCCTCTTCTTCCTCTCCTCTTTTTCTTCTTCTCCTCCCTCCTCCTCCTCCTCCTTCTCCTCCTCCTCCTCCTCCTCCTCCTCCTCCTCTTCCTCCTCCTCCTCCTCCTCCTCCTCCTTCTTCTTCTTCTTCTTCTTCTCTCTCTCTCTCTCTCTCTCTCTCTCTCTCTCTCTCTCTCTCTCTCTCTCTCTCTCTTCACTAGCCTAGGCTGGTCTTGAATTACAGAGATCTTCCTGCTCTGCCTTCCAAGTGTTGATTGAGTAAAAGTGTGTATCATCATGTCTGGCATTTCCCTTTACTAAGGAGCTCATTGAGTCCAATTTGTAATGCCCACATCCTTCTGCTCTGGAGTGAGGTCTGCCTACCAGGTGCCAAACCATTAAAGAAATTGAACTCACCTCTCCAATAGCTTCTCAAGTAGGTGTTGGACTTATATTTTCTCATTCACATGGTATTTTATATTAGGGTTTTTTTTTATATTTTAGTAACTTTACAATAATGTTACCTTATATTTGATAATTCCACAGGTGTTATTTCTTCTGACATTAATGGATAACCTTGGACCATAGGAATGAATTCTAATGATTGTTTGGATTGACACACTTCCTCAAATAAGGCTACACCTACTCTAATAAAGCCACACTTCCTAATAGTGCCATTCCCTGGGCCACATCCACTCCCTGGCCCCCATAGCCTTGTTCAAACACATGAGTCTATGGGGCCATACCTAGCCATAGCATAATAAAAATAAAGTTAGTCCAACTTCTTAAATCCCCATAGTCTATAGTGGTCTCCACAATGTTAAAAGTCCAAAGTTCAAAGTCTCTTCTGAGATTCAACCAATCACTTAACTGTAATCCACAAAGCAAAACAGGAAACCAGCTGAGCAAACTTCAAACTTGGCATCTCTATATCTGATGTCAAAGTGGTCTTCAGGTCTCCAGTTCTGTGTTGACTGAAACAAAGTACTTTCTCCTAGGCTCTTTCCATACCCTGTTATGAGCTTTCGTCAGCAGATATCTTACAGCTCTGGCATCTCCAACATCTTAGGGTCTCCATGGCAACCTCAACAATATAGCTTCTTGGGAATCTACACATGATGTTCTGGGCTCCTCCACTCCACTACTTTTGCTTTTCTTGATGATCATCCTATGGTACTGCAATCTCCAATACACTAAAGTCTTCCACTGCAACTAGGCTTCACCAGTAGCCTCTCATGGGTTCTCTTCACAGTGCAAAGCCTAAACTTCTTTGCAATACCCCTCCAGTCCTATACCATTAACTGCAACTGAGGCTGCACCTTCAGCAGCCTTCCCTGGCCTCTCTCAGTGCCAAGACTCAGCTGCTATCCATAACCGCTCCATGCCTTCAAAACCAGTACCACCTGGGTGACTCTTATACATTACCAAGTCCAGATGCAGCATAAAGCACAAACTTGGCTATCTCTGAAACATAGCATCTTTGTGCAGGCAGAAGACACCTCCCAGATTTCACTTCAAAGATTCTGGTATCTCTTTTTTATTTTTCCCTTTATTGGATATTTTCTGTGTTTACATTTTAAATATCCCCTTCCCCTTTCCAGGTCTCCCCTTTGGAACCCCCTATCTCATCCCCCTTCCTCCTGACTCTATGAGGGTGATCCCCCATCTACCCACCCACTTCTGCCTTTCCACCCGGGCATTTTCCTACACTGGGGCATCTAACCTCCTCAGACCCAAAGGTCACTCCTCCCACTGATGTCCCTCTAGGCCATCCTCTGTACTTATGTGTCTGGTGTCACGTGTACTCTTTTGTTGGTAGTCCAGTACCCGGGAGCTCCAGGTGGTCTGCCCAGTTGACACTGTAGCTTGCTTCATGGGGCTGCAAAACCCCTCAGCTCTTTCAGTCCTTTCTGTGCTCAATCCAGTGGTTGGCTGTGAGTATCTACCTCTGTATTTGTCAGGTTCTGGAAGAGCCTTTCAGGAGACAGCCAGACTCTGTTCAACAAGCTCTTCCTGCGCATACTCAATAGCTTCGAGTCTTGGTGACTGTATACTAGATGGATCTCCAGGTGGTACAGTCTCTGGGTGGCCTTTCCTTCAGTCTCAACTCCACACTTTGTCTCCTTATTTCCCCTTCTGTATATTTTGTTTCTCCCTTTTAGTCTCTTCTTAATCATTGCTAATTTCTTAACTCCATTTAATCAGCATCAATAGATGCAGGAGTCTCTTCTATTTTTGACTCTAAAGCCAGAGCCACATAGCCATAGTTGCTGAGTTACTTGTAACTATTACAAGTAATAGTTGCTTGCTGGGGATGGAACATGGTCCCTTTATTCTACTAACAACTTTTGGTTTACCAACTCCCTTGCTACATAAGCTTGTCTATCCTGGGACTTGCTCTATATATTGACTTTAAACTCAGAGATCTATATGTTTCTGTACCACCACATCTGGACTTAAGCTTTTCTCTACTTTGAACTTGCTCTATACTGGGCTAGCCTTGAACTCAGAGATCTTCTAGCCTCTGTCTTCTGGAGTTAATGTTACATACCACTGTGCTTGGACCTAAGATTAGCTGGGTGGGATCTTGCCCTGAAGTCACCACTGCCTTAATATGTTTATCTCCTTGAACAGAGGATTCAGCTCCATTTCATTTGCTAGTGCCCTTTTATTACTATGAATTTTGTTTTTCCTTTCTCAGCTTGCTTCTCTTCATTAAAGCATCCTTTTAATAGTGAATTTTAGTAACTGCACAACATAATTTATGCCAGCCTGTTTTGAGACTTTCTTTGTTAGAAAAGTACCTAAACCTATTCACATTAGCCTCAAAGAGACTTTTTATTTATTTCCATTTCAAATGTTATCCCCTTTCCTGATCACTCCCCAGAAACCCCCATCCCATCCCCCTTGGATGATTACAGCTTTAGGTTTTCTGCCAGCAGTGCTATGACCAATTGTTCACAAAAGGCACGCCTAGCTTCTGGTTGGTTTCTCCAAATATCTTTTTAAACTCTCTTCCATAATTTGTTCATGTATTATTCCTTGCTAGTTTCACACATGTAATGAACTTCATTCTTTCTTACATTCATTGCCCTATCTCACCCCCTCCACCGATAAAACCTTCCCCAGTGTTCAGTTTTTAAAGTTATATTTATTTCCTTTTTCTATGTATGTGGGTGTGTACATTTGTGATTTCAGTCAGTTTTTCTTATGTCCATACATAATGCACTAAGACCAGAAGATGCTGTCAGATGCCTTAGAACTGGAATTACAAGCAGTTGTAAGCCATTTGATACCAGGGCTGAAAAGCAAGCCAGGGTCCTTTGCAGGAACAAAGGTCACTCTTGACCACTGAGGCATGTCTTCAACCCCTTTATACCTTTATAATTAAGTACATGTCTTAGAGCAATAACATGAGAATGGAAATTCTAAAGCTCCATGTAGGCATGTGAAATAAAATATAACATAAAAGAACCACATTATCTATAAACATTAAAAGCATCACTATGTTTTATTCTAATTTACAATATTGCAGATAAGTTGTATCATCCTCTCCTCAAAAATATAGTACCTCATAATTTATACTTTTGAGGTTTATATTTTCTTTTAAAATATTTTTATACAATATATAATGGTATTGGTCTTCTCAGTTCTGCCTTTATTTTTCTCCCTCTGAGCCCTACCTACTCCCTTTCAAATCTTATTATTTTCTCATTTTTATTCCTTATTCCTATTTTATGTCTGATTTCTCTATGCATGTTTCTATTTGCTTCGGATTTGCATTTTTATTTCTTTTTTATATGTCTATGATCAGTAGTTCTCAACCTTCACAATGCTGCAACCCTTTAATATGATGTGTCATGGAGTGCTGATCCACAACTAGAAAATTCATTTGTTGCTACTTTAAAACTGCACTTTTGCTATGATTGTGAATCATAATGTAATTTTTTAGAGATAGAGGTTTGACAAAAAGGTAGTGGTAGGACCAAACAGGTTGAGAACCTGTCAATTAAAATTGACTACCATTACATTTTAAGAAAAAAAAATCTCAAACCCTAGTTTTGCTCTCTAAATTTGGCCGGATTGGGTTGATTATACGTTGAACTTTACATGATAGTGATCCAAATTCCTCTGGAAAATAAGTGGTTAATCTATGGTCTATTTTAAGACTGTTTGACAACATTGTGGCAATTTTGAAATACTCCTATGAGAGTCTATATTTAAAACAGAGATTTCATTTAAAGTTCCGTTCCCAGTGCATCACATCTATCTGCCCTCAACCTTGGAAGTAGCTGAAGCATTTCTTCAAGATGACTTTCTTGTAACCTGAGGGGGTGCTGGGTTGTAATTGAATTGCTGTTCTCAGTGGGAGCAGAGATCTGAGCCATTAGCTAGTACTAAAATACCCTTCTGTTTACTCTTGATCATTCTTTCTCATCCGCATCTTCCACTGTGTCATGAAGCCCAAGGAAACTGGAGGATCTTTGAGATACATTGTATAGGTAGGTGTTTTGGTTTGGGTTTTTAGTTAGTTTGTTTGTTTGTTGCTACATTTACCATCAAAGACATGTAGGTTATGTTTCACCAAGAATAAAGGAATGAATACCATCTATGTTTATGTATTTTTGATTACCAGTCACTTTACAAAACTAAAATGATATGCTTGATAGAAGCAAAATTGGTAGTCCTACAAAGTCTACATTTTGGAAAGAAGGTATAAATAATCAAAAAAATAACTGACACTACGGTTTTATGTTAAAGAGCTTTATGAAGAAGAAGAAGGAGGAGGAGGAGGAGGAGGAGGAGGAGGAGGAGGAGGAGAAGAAGAAGAAGAAGAAGAAGAAGAAGAAGAAGAAGAAGAAGAAGAAGAAGAAGAAGAAGGAAGAGGAGGAGGAGGAGAAGGAGAAGGAGGGAGAGAGAGAGAGAGAGAAAGAGAGACAGAGACAGAGACAGAGAGACAGAGAGACAGAGAAAGTGGCAATACTTTTACTGGGCACATCAAAGACCAATTAAGAGGGTTTAATTTTGTAAACTGATAGTGAGCTGAGAAATTTGTGTATGCAGGTAAATCTAGAATCAGTATAAATCTGAGTAGATCACTGCAGTTTTTCAAGAGTTGGGAGAGATCAGTGTGGTTAGGATGAACCAAGAAACAATGAAGTCTGAGAAGAAATGGGAGAGGGCTCCAATTACAGGAGAGCTTTCAAAACAGTGAAACAACTTTGATGTTTTTCCTTTTCCAAAGTGAAGCTAGATACCATTGGACAGTATTAAGTAGAAGTGTTTCATCATTTGACTTTAGGGCAAGAATGCACTAATGCTAAAAAGGAATGGTTCTAAGTCCAGTTTAGTAATACCAAAAAAAGAGTCTTAGAGAAGATAATGTATATTGTTAGTTGGTATAGGGAGAAATACTTCTGTTCTATATGTATCATCATATTTTATAGGAAATGGCATCTTTTCTGCTGTGTTAATAAATGGGACTAGAAAGACAATAAAAATGAAATATCCACCCTAAATTTTATATATGAAAACATGCACAATTTTGTATAGTGTAGAAAGATGGCTATATGAACTTGACAACTAGAAACAAACTTGGGTGTCCTATTTGTTAATTATTCATCCTATAGATGATATTTGTATATCATCTATAAAAATATAGAATATAATTTCAGTTGAAATATATTAAATTAGAACAATATAAAAACAAGGACATGACTAATCTGAGATAGACATATTCTAAGTAGTTGAGAAAAAATTACTATGGGAAACAAGAAACAATACCAAGATATAACAGAAATATGAAGGCACTTTGGTATGAGCCATCTCAAGCAAACATAGCCTGAGCAATAGTTGATGACCAACTGTCAAATGCCATTGAAAAGAAGATAAAGGAGTAGAATTGGTTAATTGAAATTAGTATCAGAGAGGTAACTAATCATCTTCATAAGAACCCTTAGTTGATGGGTAGGCTTGAGATTATAATTGGATTAAGTTTAAAAGAAAGAAAGGAGTAAATTAAATGATTGCAGATCTATGCTGTGTTGAATTTACATTTTTAGGGTGGCAATATTCAATGGAGGCAGTGGAATCTGGAGTTTAAGCCAATGGTTCTGTAACTGTGGAGCGACAACCTCTGCTCTGGGAACTGCCAGGAAGGGTCCAAAGGAGAAATAAGCACTGACAAATGGTAGCTGAGAGTGGATTTTATAACTGGAATCAAATTCCTTAAGTAAGCAGGAAGAATAGGGCCGTTGTTGCTTCTATGAATGATGTCAGATGGGAGCTTGAAAAGTTAGATTTATTAGGTGAGACAGCAGAACATAGTGGTCTAATTTCAGGAGACAATTGATAGTCTTGCCAACCTCTGAATAAAGTTATCAATTTTTAGAATGATATAAGAAGCAATGCCTCAAACTATGTAAGAATGGAACAGAGGCTTAGGAGCTGAGGAAAGAAAAGCAAAGGTGCATAATAGCTACACAGTAACTAGTAAGTAAACACATCTACAAAGTTAGAACACAGCTGATCTCCAAAGTACTAATATGTGATAACTGGACTAGGTCTTATATCCAATGTAAATTTCACAGCACCTAACTTCAATGTATTCACTGTTTTATGTGTCTTTTTAAAGCATCTAAACACATAGAGGTTCTGTCCCCTTCATTTATTTTTGTGAGTTCATGGAATGTTTGCCTTCCTTCAGTCTCATAGAACATAGATCATTTTGGACACCTAGTCATAGATTTTTTTTCCAGGCTAAGAGCTACTGTTAATCTACTCACCAGTTGTTAACATGAAATGACTGGCCACGTGCACAATAAGTAGTTATTGAACTTCTACTTAAGATTGAATGTCCCTTGCTAATAAAACTTTCTGAATGTTTAAAAAGAAAGAAAATTAATATCTACCTAGTTGATTTAGTTGTTAGAAAAGCAAGTGAGCCCAAGTGTAGATATAGATGGCTTATTATAACACTTAGGTGACATGAAATACAAAGGTATCTGCTCATCTTACTATAATAGTATAATGATATTTATTGCCATGCTAATAAATTTTGGATGGAGCCAACACTGGGATTAAAATCTTAAACTTTGAATGTTACCTTTCTATTCCATCAGTCACCCACATTATCTCTGTCTTTACTCATACTCATTGTATTGTTTAGGTTGAACTTTGCATCAGATTACTGCCTCGTTCAATGTTTTCCCCAATATTGACTCACGGATTTGAAACAGTCTCTGCTTTTACACGTTCAGGTTCAGATCAGAAATTGCATCATGTGATTCAAGATAGCATCCCATCTTTAGAACTACAAATCATGTCATCTTGTCACTCATTCTCAAGTGATACAATAGTGTGCCCTCATCTCACTTTGTAATTCCTTATATGAATGAGGCCATGTTTTCTGTAGTAGACTGTAAATACCAGGAAGATGGAGACCAGCTCCTTCATTCCTTTTTTCATTACTCCCTTACCATGCGAGCTGGCCAAGTCACTGTCAAACTGGGTCTTCCTATTGCATATTTGTGAGAAGAAAGGCATGCATACTTAGTATCGCTTTCTCCTCCATCTGAGAAAAAACTGCCAGTAGCTGCAAATAATTCAGGCATTATATGAAGTGCTGAAGAGAGGCTTCTCTCCCTGTAAGTTCATTTAATCAAGATGACTTCAAAGCCCCTGCTAATCTAAGTATTTGAGCAGAATGATCTCAGCTTAATCAGTATCCCATCTGGGTTTTGGTTCAGGACTTTGAAGTGAAAGATTTTATCTTATGTCTTTATTGCTTATGACAGTGATGATTCTTTCAGAGTTTTCTAATAACATAGGTATAAGTAAAGTACTACATAAAATGTATCTATAGTTGTCTCCCTAATAGAATTATTTGATGAGAATCATTGCTATTTTATTTCTTTTTATTTTATTCATATCAATGTTTTTAGCACATTTCCTTATTAGAGAACTTGATTCTTAGTCAACTTTAAAATGGAATTTCTTATGACATTCATTATACAAAGATGCAATGATAACTATCGCACAAAACAATCATAACTCAAAATCATGAATGGTGATATTTTTAAAAAACCCTTCAGTTCTATCAGAAAAACAAAGAGCCAAATAGTTTACTTGAAATAAATGTATTTGCTTAAGCTACATAAAATTATTAATATAATGTAAAATTTTATAATTAAATATATATGTACACTGATTGCCTAGTAATATTGGAAGATTTTGCATTTCATAACAAAACCACTTAAATTACAGGTATTCTACAGAGAATTAAATGGTCTTTTGATTTTAGAAAATTTAAAATATCTTCTAAAATATTTCCTAAAGGTCACATGGAGACTTCAGTGGCCTAGAATGCTACAGATGACATAGTATTCACATCCTAGAAAATGACACCCATTAGCCATACATCCAATGTTTTTCTTTTAAAAATACTTTATTTTCATGAACATTTCAATTAATAGTTTTTTATTAAGTACATCACATATCTTCATTTAATTTTTCCTATTATATTTACTGGATTTAACCTTGACATATTATATTCAATATTTTGTCAAAAATTATGAATGCAAACTATTAAATAGCTTATCTTAGTTTACCATTTTCAATCATTCAATATCAAAGTAATTTTCATTAAAATCTTTTATCATTCTGCATGAGGAATGATACATAACAGGATCCTTTAAGTAAAAGTTAAAAATTAAAATGGTTGACCCTGCCTACTCTGCTCCATTTTCTGGTCCACAATTCTGCCCACATTCTCTAAAAGCCTACTGGCACCAGGAACAACCATATAAGACTCCTATCCCAAGCCATTGCCAACCAAGTCTGTTAAAGCATATGCAACCATGGTAAACTGCATCCTGTCCCCTCTGCTCCATTTTCTGATCCACAGCTGTGCCACTGAGGCACCAGGGACCCCAGCTATGCAGGTACTAGAGACTCCAGAGGCAAAGTTTGCACAAAAAACTCCAGAGGCCACACAGGCCACAAATATCCAGGGGCGCATAGCACACACACACACACACACACACACAACGCACAACACATGCTTTATTGTAACATTCAGATAGAGTCAGGTATTAATTCTACTGGGCCACACATTCTGCTAAGAGCCTATATGAAGAACATGGAAGAAGAAAAACTACTCTCTTTGCCCGCTTGCTCTCACTCTTGATAATAAGCCCAGCTAAGAAATCCATCCTTGTAGACTGGACAACTATGGGATTCTTGCATATTCTATTGGTAGATAGCTTTGTTGGTCTAGCTGGACAACAGCCTATAAGCCATTCTAATAAATCACACACATGCACATACACACAAACACATACATACAAACATGCATACACACAAACACACACTCAAATGCACACATGCACACACACAAACACACAATATCAGACAAACAACAGACAGAGGCAGAAACACAGATGAAATCCTGATGAAACCTAACCAAAACAACTGTCAATATTCAGAAATCAACTACTTATGCTGATAATTCTATATATTCCATAACGTTCTTATCATTTAGGATACAAAGGAAATAGAAAATACAATATAATTTTAAAATACATGTAATGTTCCCAGAGTAATGATTTTTAGATACGGGTCATTATAACAGGAAAAGCTTGACAAGTCAAAAATCATCTTCAAAATCACATTTATTCATAAAACAATCCAAGAAAAAAGATGGAAAAGGAAATCATAAAACTGACAAGTTCTTTTTCTCTTTAACAAAGAAAAATAATGGTGTTTAAAAAATCCTTTTAGCCAATTATTCCCCCTGAGAGATCTCAGGTTGACTTCTGTTTAATTATTAGAAATAATTCAGAGCATATTTCTTCTCATTATTAATACTAAAATGTTTTGTTACAGAAAAATTATAAGGTTTGTTGTGTGCTTGTGTGTGTGTGTGTGTGTGTGTGTGTGTGCAGCTAGCACACATGCACGTGGTTAAATCTGCTTTTGCCTTCTATCAAGGATAATTGGAGCATACTTTAGAGTACTTCTAACCATTTTCTTATAAGACAGCACTATGTTCTAGCAGCACCTCCACATCACTACTCAAAGCGCTATTCCAATCACGCTTTCGAAGGGGGCCTTGACATTGACACTGGCACCTTCCATTATCAGCAGGTGAGTTATTTTAATTCAAACTGCCACAGCCAATTGGAGTAGAGCCTCTTGTACACAGAGAATAAGTGACTCTTTTCCTAGTGGAATGCATTCCTGCATATCTTAAGAACTTAAGTATAACTCAACGACTTCTGTCTAGGTTGTATAAGCCTTGGAGTTTTAGAGGTGGCTGACAGTGATGTTTTCTAGAAGACTCTGAAGTTTAATATGCAGTGTACATTATAGAACAACTTGATCTGGGATCTGGGTCATGAGAAGACAGAGGGAGAAGGCAAGACTGGGAAGAGGAACAAGCCCAGATGAAAGGCTGACCTAACAAATCATTGATTGCCCCCGCTAAGCAGAGCTGAGGACATGCCACACACTAGAAATTCCCTAGAGAGCTAGGATTTTGTACTTGAACTCAATGATATACTGAGTGTCCCCGAAAACATACTGTCTGTCATTAGCAAAGGTATTTGCAATGATCAGCAGTAGCAGCTGAGCACCAAATCCGCCCTTAAACCAGGAATAAAATGGTGATTTGCTGTCTTGTGTAGCCCCAGATATGGTGAGTGAGGCATTTAAGTCATATGGATGGATCCTCCCCTAGAAAATACTACATTTAACCAGTGTACCCGAATTAGATCATGGTAATAGCTTAAGAGAAACTAGAAAAGAGTAAATACTGAACAAAACCCAGGGCCTCACACAATGTCCATTCCAAGTTGGACTTGAAAAGGGTTTTGTAGTAATTGCAATCTCATTTAACAAAATAGGGGAAGAATGGGGGGCTTTATTTTTTTTCTCTCATAATGACCCCAGCAATGAAGTATATCGAAATCAAAGCATTAGCTTAACAATCCTTAATCATACCTCTTGTAACTTCTTAGCCGAGGAGAATTTTGAACATGCATTTAAATTATAACATATTCTCTTTTAGTAAGATGAAGCCCAAAGCAGATCCCCGTATTCTTTTAGAATTAAGGCCCTCTAAGAGACTGAGCCCTGTTTCTACTTTCTGTTTTCCCTGATGTGGGTACCCAGAGCTTATCAGCTTCAGACCACAGAAATCTAATGGCCATTGTGTTTCTCTTCCCTCCCCTCATTATATTTCCCCCAGATAGTCCATTTACCTTTCTTTCCCATGCATCTTCCCCTTTCTACCCGAAGCACAGCCAAGGTGTCTGCCCACTCCAGCCACACTTGCGTCCTTCCCCAACACTGTCTTAACAAAGAACTCATCAGAGCAAGATTTGAAACGTTTGAGTTTGATCATCTAGGGCTTTAAACATATACTAATTTTCAGGTGGAACATGTGAAAACAAATGTCTTAAACTTGGGCAGCTTAACTGTTAGGTTACCAGTTAAAAATTAACAATTGGTGCCTTGAAGAAATTTCATTTTCTCTAACACAGTTTAGGAGAATACTCACATTTGAGAAGCTGCAACTGAAAGACATCACACAAAGCATTCTCTGACAAAGGGGACTAGAAAAATATAGATTTTTTTCACAATGCGAGAACATTCTTAACAGAAGATAAAAGTGAATAACTTGCCTGCGTGTGCTGCTTGAGTCAGTTAAATTGGTAATGTTAAGATATGCTAACATTAAATGAGGGAGTAAGTTTAGTTTCAGGTAAGTACAAATGCACAGTGGTTTATTAGTTTTTAATAAAAAGGACTATGTCTAGCATGAAGTGAATAGGTTATGTTCCAGCGGGCATTCCTTCTGGCTTTAATTCTTGGACATTCATTTATTGTCACATAGGTTCATTTCTTCTCATATCTGGGAGGCCACAAATTGTACTGACCAAAAAAAAAAATAGGTTAGAAATTAGTTTGAGATTTTAAAAATCTCGAGATATATCCCTTGTGTGTCAAATTAATACATAGATACACATGCAATAATAATTATAAAATTACCCATAAACTTGAGAGGGAATGAGAGGACATAAGAGAAGTTGTAGGCAGAGAAGAAGGGGTAGAAATGATGGAAATACAATGAACTTATATATGAAATTATTGTAAAAAGAAAATATTTGGACAAAGACTAATTATAATCACAGCTTGGGGGGGGAGTAACATCAGGATTCAGGATCTTACCATCTAGTGGCAATAGTCACAATGAATTTCCAAATTCATTGAGCAACTCTGTCTCAATAACATGAGTTGGAGAACAATAGACACATACACACATACACAAGGACCCACATCCTTGTGTCTGCACACATTCAATTATCACCACCACCATCACAACCACCACCACCACCACCACCACCACCATCATCATCATCATCATCATCATCATCATCGTTAATAATGATAATAATAAATATCCTAGTTAACTTTAGTTGTCAACTTGACTCATTTTAGTTATTTGAATGAGTTTCACCTGGAGATTGTCCAAACTGGCCTGTGGTCATGTTTTAAAGATTGCCTTTATTAATGATTGATGGGTAGCAACATTGTCATCTGGTAGCCGTGGACTATAAAATAAAGCTACCTAAGCAAGGGCCAGAGATTGCACTGCTGAACGGTGGTCTTCCATTTTCTCTGCTTCAATTCCTGAGTGTGATCTACCCTAGATTTTCTCAGTGAAGAACTATAACCTGTAAGGTGAAATAAATCCTTTCTTCCACAATTTGCTTCTGATCATGGTACTCATCACATTAGTATAAATTAAATTATGACTACTACTACTACTACTACTACTGATGATGATGATGATGATGATGATGATGATGATGATGATGATAAAAATCATGCCTATAATGTTGGACATGTTTTATTTTACTGTTGTTCCAATTAATATAGACAATCAGTAATGTTATTTTCTGAATACTATATTAAACAATGTTTTCTATTCTTCCAAATAACAATGCTTTTCCTACGTAGAAAAAATACTTTGCATTTTAAGAATCTAGTCTAGTTGAATTGGACCTTTTAGAATATTTTAAACTAGGAGTTTCATGTCTTTGGTTTATATACCAATGTATTCTGTGTTCCAAGATTCTTTTCTGTTAACATATTTCATGAACTATTAAGAAGTAAGAGTACCAATGGGCATGTGTATTATGCCATCTATCCTAAGTCACCAGTTAAACACTGAAATTTACATGTCTTACTGATTGTGGAATTTCTTCCGTGATCTTTGTAAAGGAGTTACTTTAACTCTTTTTACTGATACAAGTTCTAGCAATGTCACAAGACACCTCATCCATGGTTTAAAGCTTACATTATAATATATGACATCTGCCTGGCATATTTTAGAGTAGTAATTTAAATAAAGCCAGAATTGTTGATCTATACATTCTCTCATTGCTGCTTAGATTGGGACATAAAATTGGCAAATTGGTAAGCATAAATATTCCCAGGTGTCTGAATTCAAGTGACCATTTAATGATATTATCTCACTGTGGTCCTTGCTTGTTTGTGTGTTTGTTTGTTCATTTTAATATTTTTTTATGTGCTGGAGATTGGATCTAGAGCCTGGTGCATGCTTAGAAAGTGTTTGTCCCTTCTACACTACATCCTGAATCTGATTAGATATATTTCTTTTTCAGTAGTTGACTATTTTTGCTCTATTCTGTTGTAATAAAATTTCCTTTGTCAAATCTTATTACTGAGAGAAGGACATTGACCAGAAGGCCAGTTTTTACTAGTCTATTTTATTTTCCTTCTTAAATCTTTAGGTTAGTAAAACTTTTAAGAAGAATCTTTGCGTGAAAATTGCAAGTAGCAGCAAAACAAAAGTGTTCTATGGTCCCATGAAGAGAGAATATAAAACAAGTCCAAAGGGACCTATCAGAAACCTGAGGCATAACGCAAGCGTGCATTCCTCACTCTGGTTTTATTGATGTTCTGCAGCTAGGAGCCCCTTAATACTATAGAGGAGTCCTTCATGGATTGCAAGTTGTTATGGGTGAATTTTTCAATGACAGAGCCATGCACAGAGTTCATTGCAGCCGATAAGGTTATATGTGACAAGTCACAATAGCTTGAAATACAAAAATAAATAAATATATATTAATTAATTAATTAATTAATTAAAGAAAAAGGAAAGACTTAAAGTTTTCTAGAAAGTGTTACAGGGTACCTGAATCAACATACTATTACCTTAAATGAAACGACAAAATGTAGATGCGTTGGTGGCTTATATCCAAGGGGATTTTACCATTGTGGTGATGTTAGGCTGTTGTTCTTCCTTTTTAAAAACCTTATTTTTTTTTATGAAGAGCTGGAATTCTCTTTTTTGTTCTAATACTGTACATTTCGATGACTAATACTTTTTAAGTGCTAAGCGTTTAAAGGTAAGATGTTATGACATCCTAGAAGCAGTAGGAGTTTTGAGTGACAACTCTCAGTGGGAGTTACTATCTTTTGCTAGCAAATCTAAAAGAAAATTGCACTACTCTAGTGTGTAATTCTCGTGTTATTTTTTAAAGGTAGATAACATGAGAACAACATTGGGGAACTGAGAAACAGCTTGGAGGCCAGATGTTCATGGTGTGGTAAGGATGACAGTGCTGATGAACCCGAGAGGACTTTTGCTTTAAAAGTCCCTGTCCCCGAATGAACTCTGAGCTACAAAGGTTTACACCAACAGGTGGGTCCATGGGCTACATTCATATCCAATTAACTGATTTTTGCTCCTGTGCTTTCAGGCTCTTTCTACCAAGCAAAGAGATACATGGAAGGCTTATCCTGTCTGCAGACACCAAGCCTAACACTGTTGCCATTACCAAGAGGCACTCCCTGACAGGAACCTGGTATGACTACTCCTTGGGAGGTTCAGCCAGCAACTGACTAATACAGATGTGGTCATCAGGGACCCTGGTGGGGGAGATGGTGAAAAGATTGGAGGAGCTGAAGGGGATTGCAACCCTATAGTATGAACAACATCAGTTAGCAAGACCACCCACTGCTCTCAGGAACTAGACCACCAACCAAGGAGTGTACTACAGGAAGGGATCCATGGCTTCAGATACATAGGTAGCAGAGGATGTCCTTGTCTGACATCAATGGAAGAGGAGGCCCTTGGTTCTGAAGAGGTTTAGTGCCCCAGTGTAGGGGGATGCTGGAAGGGTAGGGTGGGAGAGGGTGGGTGAGTAGGGGAGCACCCTCACAGAGGCAAAGTGGAGGGAGGAGAGGGAGGTTGCAAGATTGGGGGTTTGTGGGGGGTAACTAGGAAATGGACTATCATTTGAGATGTAAACCAATGAAATTATTAATTTTAAATAAAGGAAAAAGAAAGAAAGCCTTGGAGGAGTCATGAGTGATAAGAAAATCCAGAGAAGAGACTGGAGACCTAAATTCCACTTACAAAGACTTGCCTGTGTATGGCATAATACAGCGGAATAAACAGCAGAACAGTGCTCCGCCTCTGTGCATCCCCATGTCCTGTTAATTGCCCACATTTATGTCTTTCTTATTTGCATTGGTTGCTCGTTTGCTTTCTTTGTTTTTTTCTTCATTTTTTTTCTCATCCATTTTTAACTGATGGACCCTTTTTTTCTTTTAGATATGATATCATATAGCTCAGGATGGCCTCAAACTCACTATGCAGACAAAGATGACTTTTGGCCCCACCTCCCCTCCTGACCGCTATCCTTTGTAAAACAGGTTTATAACACCATTCTAAGCTCATACAGTGTTGAGTGAAGTCATATTCAGGAAATAGAGAAAAGGCAGAAAACGGAAATTCAGGGAAATGGGTGTTTCAGAACTTGCCTGGCACATCTTTTTTGTTTTAAATTTGATATATTCTTATTTACATTTCAAATGATTTTCCTTTTCCTGTATTCCCCCAGCCCAAAAGTCCCATAAGCCCTCTTCGCTCCCTCTGTTCCCCAATTAACCCTTACCCATTTCCCTGTCCTGGTATTCCCCTCCACTGCTGCACTGAGTCTTTCCAGGACCAGGGTCCTCTCCTTCGTTCTTCTTGGGCATCAGTTGATATGTGAATTGATTCTTAGGTATTCCCAGCTTCTGGGCTGGGATCTGAAAAGCTAATCCACCTGAAGTCCAGCTGGAGAAGGGGGAAAGGTAGAAAACAACTGGATGACAGAGCAGCAATGGGACACAATTATCACAGCTCCCAGCCTCAAAACACTGAGCCCTTTAATCCATATTTTCTCTAGCTCCTGCTACTGCAATACATGGATTTAACATTTGAGTGTCTATAAGTATAAATGTCAAGACCTAGGCTAAAAGAAGCAAAGATATGTGCTTTCTGAAACCTAGTTACATACTGATAAACATGCTTCCCAAAAGACAACTGGAGGAACTTCTACCCCATGAACATCTGTTTCTGTTTTACTATTTTTATCTTTTGGTTTTTATTTGTTCTCTACTTTCTGATCTCTCTCTCTCTCTCTCTCTCTCTCTCTCTCTCTCTCTCTCTCTCTCTCTGTGTGTGTGTGTGTGTGTGTGTGTGTGTGTGTGTGTGTATAAAGCAAATATACATATATTTGTATGTATGTGTATCTGTGCTATCATTACAATTATTTAAAAAGTTTCATCACTATTATTTAAAAAGGTTATTTTTACTTACTGTGCACATTAAGATAGATAGAAATATCTGCCCTGAGCTATATGACAACTGAAACTGTTCTTTGATAAGTAGAGAAGATGATGTTGTAGAAGACTGTGAGCTAGCTAATAATGCAAGGTCCTAAATATTCAATATTTGATGGTGTTCAGAAATGCAAGAAGAACAACATAAGTGAAAGAAATTGCACTTAATGAAAAGAAAAGGTGTGTGCAGAAACAAAATTGTTGGTTTCTTGGATTCTAGCATTGGGATTTATTTCTGTTTCTTGATGGATTCTCTTTGTAAAGCCATGGGCTACATGATTTATTGAGAATAAAGGTAATGTCAACAAAGAGAAATCACATATAGGACATGAAGTACTTCTCGTAGGAGATGAAAAAGCACACTGCCTAGTGAGACACAGTTCAATTGAAATCACAGTGAGAACCTGACCATACAGGTGACCATGAATGTGGAGTGTCTCCACTTGGCAGAGGTTCAGGCTGTTCATTCCAGCAGCCTCAGAAGTCTGTACACAGACAAAGAGACTATAGAAAGCAGGATCTACTCAATTCCAGATGCTCACAAGGCAGAAAGGATAAAAAACACGCTAGGCTAAGGTAATTTAGAGTTTTTCGGAGAGAAAATCTAAAGTAAGGATATAGCAGGGACACAGTAAAAAGTTGGAGTCTAAAACTTTAGAGAGCTTTAACGGGACTCTATTTAGTTTTACACATCATAACTTATATCGTCATAGAATAACCTGTGCTATTAGAAACAAAAGAAATCAATTTTATATATAAATTGAAAAGAATCTACCAAACGTGATGTTTTGAGCTTCTTAGCATACTCTCAACTCATTTGTGTCAATTGGAGACTTCAGAGTCCAAGCAAAACAAAACAACTGGAACTCATACGTGTTGGTAAAGGCCCTGATAATCTTGTCTGGTCTGGCAAGCTGGCCCTAGGTAGACCTAGATTCTGAAGAGCTTAAAGAATGTGAAAAGACCAGTTCAAGGTGTTGAGTTTCTGCATTATCTCTTGGCACTACTCCCCCAGAGTACCACAGATTAATTAGTTCAAAATAGCAGCTATTGATTGAACTGCAGTTTTATTAACTAGAATGAAAACTGAGTTTTACTAGGCCTTCATTCCTTTTTCAAGATCTGAGAGAGTATTTTCTCTTCTTCCTTCTAACATCTGGTTATTTCAAGCTACTGTTGTTATCATGTGGTTTAAAGAAACAGCCTATAAATTTCTGCTGTAGTACCATTTGACTCTTTCTCTTAGCCTATATGTTCGAACTTCTATTGTCTTAAAGTAGAAATTGATCATACTACATTTAGAGCTGTATGGGCTCATTTATTTATGCACATAAAGATCCCACATTTAGAGTTTTAGGTAGACATAACACAGCACGTGCAAGAAGTAAGAATGAAATAGTAAACTGAGGACTCTAGTCTCACTGATCCAGGTCAACACCATACCTGTTGGTGGGCAAGTGAGAGAAATTCAGTTCCACTAAAAAATGTGACATTATTTTTAATACAAAGCAGCTTCCTGTGAGATCATGTTCAGTTTCAAATCTGGACAAGCATTCCCCCATGTTTCTCTCTATAAAACCTCTAGTTAAATCCAATTATAATGCATATTCCTCCAAAATAACACATGTGATCTTAACAAAAAGAAAGTCTATATAAAATAACAGCCATGTAGACATAGAAATTATGGTTCATACAAGCTATAGCTAAGGTAATCTGTACAAGAATTTGTATTCACAATTCTGAGTGAACTAGAAACTCATTGAATTATATGAAATTCATAATGAATTTAGCCACATGGAATTTTCTCCTTTAAATATTATATAAGACCTGAGGGTCAGCAGAAAGAATGGAAACAGGCAACCTCAGGATATAGAAGATAGGGAGACCCTCTAGCATTTACCAGAGACCTGGGAGGTGAGAGACTCTCAGGACTCAAAGGGAGACACCTTACAGACAGGAGGCTAGCATAGCTGCCCTCCAAGAGGCCCAACAAGCAACTGAAAAAGTCAGATGCAGATACTTACACCCAACCAATGGACAGGAGCCTGGGACCCCTGTGGTTGATTTAGGGAAAAGAACTGCATAGTCTGACCTTAGTGAGAAAAGAAGCAAATAACTATCAAAAGACTTGAGGCCCAAAGGATTGAGATGGTCTGGTGAGGTGGGGATAGGGGTTGGGTACATCATCTTGGAGATGAGGAAGAGGTATGGTATGAGGAACAGTCAGAGAGCAGACCAGGATGGGGATAACAACTAGACTTTAAAAATAAGACTAAATAATAATAATAATAATAATAATAATAATAATAATAAAAGTTATGTAAGACTTTTCAACTAAGGTTGATTGAAGGTCATGTTTCCTCTAGAATAAAGCCACTTTGAGATATATTACATGAATTTAATAGTGTTATTTGAATATTACTTTTTAAACATCCTATTTACAGAGATTTTTTAATTATTTTTTCTTTCTTTTGAGATTACACTATAATTACCTCATTTTATCCTTCCCTTTCTGCTCTCCAAAAAGCTTTCAAATTGATGGCCATTTTTCTAATATATGTGAATCAGAAAAAAATAATATATATTATATATATTAGAAAAAAATATATATACTCATATATATAAGTGTGTGTATATGTCTAACTACATATATACATATGAGTAACCTGCTTTTCATGTGAAAGAAAAGAGGGTTCCTATCTATTGATTTTGGGTTTATATTTACAAAGCTAAATAATTTAGAAGCTTAAGTATTATTTGATTTTATGGATGTCCTCTCATCGATTTATATCAAAGAAGACAAGAATCAGATAGTTAAGTTCTCCATCATGTAGCATGTATCTATCTATGCTACATAGAGGTATATGTGCATATATTGATATATACACAGATACACATATGAGTGTATATACATGTTATATGGCATATTTTATATTACAAAAGATGGATTTTGTACAATGAGATTATTAAAGACAAGTGACTTAACTCTTCACACACCTTAGGCTGAATTCAACTAATACCTAGTTCAGGATCATGAACACAGCCAAGGGCACTGCTGTTAGCAAGAAAGCTGTAAAATTCCTACAGATCATCTGGTGGATAGAGAGATGTGAACTATTGAAACTTAAGTCACAGTAAGTCATCCAGTATTTTAACAGTAATTATGTACTAAATAAAAAGAAGATTTTGGAGATGAAAGAAAAGCACAAAATGAGAATCAAGGGGGACCGTATGATGTGTGTAGCAGGTAGGCCTTGAGAATAAAAAAAATAAAAGAAAAATAAAAACCATAATTGAGTTATGTGCACATTCACAAGATGATTAAATATATTCATTGAAATTAACCAAGTAATTACTGTACCATCTTGATCTTATTATTACATGTGATGTCTATCAAGACTTCACAGCTATCCCTAAATCTTTTCTTCACTAAAGACATCACTGTATTCAGGAGAATATGGACTGTTTACTAACATTTTCTTCCATGTAGCAAAGAATTTGAGACTGGTAGAGAAAACGAATGAATACTTAACAAAAAGCACGAAAACAAATTTTAAAAGATGTACTGCTGTAGAGAAATATTGAAACAATAAATATAGTTATTTTATTAATTTAAATTAGTCCTCTAGCATGACAGCAAGGGGCATTTAGTTGGAGGTGATGTATGAATAAACTTTTCATATTCATTCTACATTTAAAATTTTTTATTATGCCTTGTCACCAATAATTGTCTTACTTTGTTAATTCTGACTTGACTTACAATAAGAGAATAATAAAATTTCATCCAACCGCCCCTGAAAAATGAGTAGACACTAGCTCTCAGATCACATTTCTGTAAAGAAAGAATAATAACCTTTACATGAAATTATTTCACTGTGATTTTAATAATTAGTTTAAATGAACTGTTAATAATTTGTATATTAAGTGTTATACAATTTTTCTGCATGTTTTTATGATAGCATTAAGAAACATAATACTTTTAAGAGAGAAATTGCATGGCAAAATCTTTCATCTCAGACTACTGATTCAATGCTTGCAAGTCTGAGATGACAAGCTGCAAAAATAAATTTTAAGTATACAATGATCAAATTATACATGAGATATATACATTATCATTTG
This sequence comes from Apodemus agrarius, assembly GCA_964023405.1. NCBI lineage: Eukaryota > Metazoa > Chordata > Mammalia > Rodentia > Muridae > Apodemus > Apodemus agrarius. Next base: position 9,553,799 of record OZ030021.1, read on the forward strand.
TATATCAATGTACCTTATACTTGATGTGCATGAAAATAATGGTACAGTTTTGATGAAAAATATAAAATTATTGCTTCATCTTTAAAAATATCTGCTTTTAGAAATCTTGAAATGTTTTCAAATAAAAATTGCAAGCAATAAAGAATAAATTTTTCTCATAACAATCAGTAGTAATGGTTACATTTAAAAGTTAATGTTATTTTACTGTTAATAAAAGCTGCCCTAAAAACACTGAAAGTGTTATAAAGGCAAAGATGCTTTGAAATATGCCATGAGTTATGTTACTAAAAACTATATAGTTTTCTTTTTAAAATATGAAAGTATAATAACTGTACATTATGAAAACAGATGCCAGCTGTACATATATTATGAACATAAATACCAGCTGTATACATATTGTGAACATAGATACCAGCTGTATACATATTGTGAACATAGATACCAGCTGTATTTGTATTGTGAACATAAATATCAGCTGTATACATATTGTGAACATAGATACCAGCTGTATTTGTATTGTGAACATAGATATCAGCTGCATACATATTGTAAACATAGATACCAGCTGTATTTGTATTGTGAACATAGATACCAACTGTATATGTACTATGAACATAGATATCAGCTGTATACATATTGTGAACATAGATGCCAGCTGGACTTGAATTATGAACATAGATACCAGCTGTATATACATTTCATTTCACAGTGACCACATTGACATCATCTTCCAATTATCCTGTGTATATTGAGTATATATATATTTCTGGCACCAGGACAACAAAGCATCAATGTACTTGAAGACATTCACTGAAAACATGTTTCTACACAATTAATATAGCTATATTTTTCTCAGTGACTTCTTGCATTTTAAAAATTATTTTGTATTGTTTGAGATTACAATATAATTACATTATATTATAATTATATATAGAACCTAATTACTCCTTCCTTCCATTTTCTCCCTCAAAACTCCCCCATATACACTTTCCTCATTTCATACATATATAGGAACATATCATGAATATATATATTCATGAATCCCATAAATCCAATTATTAAACATGTATAATGTTATTGTTATGTATATTTTCAGGGCTGACCTTTTGGTATTGGATAACCAATGGATGAACTTTTTACTGGAGCAGACTATTTCTTCTGCTCTCAGCATTCCTTAGTTGTCTATTTTTTTTAACTGGATAATATCTGCTGCACACTTTTGAGACATGGACATTTCTTAAAGTGTGTGTTTGAGTATGTGTGTGGTGTGTGCATATGTATGTGTGCATGCATATGTGTTGTGTTTATATATGTAGTTTATGTATACACATATGGTATGTATATTTGCTGTGTTGTTATGTGGTGTGTGTGTGTGTGTATGTGGTATGTATGTGTATGTGTGTTTGATGTATGTGTATGTGGGGGAGTTGTTGGGGGGAAAGTTATGCAGTTATGTACAGGTATCCACAGAGGTTTCAGGTATAGGATCTCCCTAGAGCTGGAGTTATAAGCAGGTTTGTACCACCCAAAATTAATACTTGGAAATAACCTCAGCTCCTCTGCAGGAGAAAGAATTTAGCTTAACTCCAGGGGAATTATCACAGCATGTTATAAAGTATAATCTGTAGAAGGGGTTTGACAGGCAGAAGTTTGACCTGATATTTGAGACAAATACATTCATCTTTGTCCAGAGTAACATCAGAGCATAGTCTGTTTTAACTTTTATTTTCTTAAGATACAAGTATAGTTCAGTCAGTTACAGAATATACCTTCCCTTTGTATCGCTGTATAGACATGACACTTCTTGATTCACAGCAACTTTTCCTGTAAGGGATGTGTCTCCATAAATGCAAGCATGTGCCTTCTTCGTAGCTCACAGTGGTGTCTTGTTTCAAGCTCCAAACAGTAATGAGCAATGGCAGTTCCACAATAGAGCTGAAGTTCCCAGGAATGGAGACAATATTTTAGTTTGTAATATTTCATATCCTTCTGGAATAGGGATAGTTCAAAGCCTTTCTGGGGTCCTCAATATTTTTCAAAGGGTTGAAGTTAAAATAGTTTTCAAAATAGGTCTAAAATTACACTTTTGCCTTTCTTAATTTAAACATTTCTATTGCTCAGAGTCATTGGAAGAGAGGCACTTTCCCAGTAGGTACAAATATTAATAGCCCATCTTACACTGCACAGACAGAAGCTATATCCATTTCCAGTCCTATGCATCTCTGCTCTCATTAGTACTGAGGATTGTTTAACTCTATGCAATACGATAGCAAGATCTCTTTTCCATCCTTTTTGAGGGCTTGGCTAAAAGATCTCTTTGAGTACTGTTAATAAACTATGAAATCTAAAAGAATTGGTTTGCAAATATGATCTGATGATAGTTATTTAACTATTTATGCATGAATATGGATCATATCAGAATTAAGGCCCTCTGTAATATTATGGTCAAACATTCACAAAAAGTGAATAAAATCATGGCTTCATTTTATTTATTAGTTAGCTAATATATGCCAGACACAGTCCTCAGTGCTTTAAACAGTGCCACATTAATCTCTATTGCTCAAAAAAAAGTTAATCATTGTTAATTTTAGTAGGCAAGTTGTAAAAGTGACTTCATGGACCAGATAAACTAAAGTAATACAACAATAAACAAATATAAATAATCTAAATCTATGACAGTTTATTATGATAAATGCTAATTTTCACACTAAAATTCTACTGTAGATTTGGATAATTTTCATAACAGTTTCAATGAACTAAAATTTAATATGAAGATTTTTGCATGTGTCCTTCAATAAGTAAAACTAATACTGATATGTTTTTCAAGTTTCTTGTTTGTTTGTTTGTTTAGATTTTTGTTGTTAAAAATAGATTTTTCTCTCAGACATGACATCACAACTATGGTTTCCTTTCTCTCCACGTTTCCCAACTCTCCCCTTTACCTACCTCTACCCTTGATCCACTCCCACATTGTTTCCTCTTCAGAGAAGAGTAGACCATAAGAGACAGCCACCAAACAACAAAACAATGAAAAACTCCTCATATCAAGGCTGGGTAAGGAAAATCCATAGTAAGAAAGATGTTCCAAGAATAGGCAAAAAACTGTCACAGGTATGCTTCTACTGTTCTGAGTCCCACAAAACACCATGGTAACAGAGATACTCATACACAGAGGGACTGGTGTAGACCCGTGCAGGCCCTGTGCTGTGCTTGTCCCTCTAGTCTCGGTGAACCCATATGAGATCTGCTTATTTAATTCAATGAACAATGTTCTCTTGGTGTCCTATATTACTGTGACTCTTAAAATCTTTCCCCCCACTCTCCCATGGGGTTCCTTGTTCTCCAAATGAAGGGATCCAATGGAAACCTTGATTTTAAACTCTTTTCTCTACCTGAAGTCTGGTTGTGGATCTCTGCATCTGTTCCCATCTGCTGCCAGAGGAAGCCTCTGATGACAATTGAACAAGACACTGACCAATGAGCGCAGCAGAATATCATTAGGAGTCATTTCACTGATTTTTCCCCAGTTTTGTTTGGCTCTACCCCAGGTTTCTGAGCTATCCAATCTCTGGATCCAAGCTTATGTAAGCAATGTAGAAGATGGACTTCCTGTCACCAAGCTTTTCTAAGCGGTGTAGAGCATAGACTTCCTGTCACCTCAAAAGCCTCTAATTAAACCAAATATTGATTGTCCATTCCCAGAGTTCTGTGCCACCAAGTCCCCAGGGAATCATGCAGGAATAACAGGTTGTGGGTGGAGAATTTTGTAGGTGTGCTGGTGTACAGATTTCTCTTTCCATAGTGTACAAAGTATCTTCCCACACAAGAGACTAGAATGTAGAGGTGAAGGATCTATGCAGGCACTAGTTCGACCTCTCTAAGTTCAATGAGCTGTGCGGATGTTGTCCTAGGTAATGGTGCACATTGTCAGTATATAGAAAGCACCTGTTATAGAATCAGTCTATGTTGTTTAGGGATCTCAGCCTATAACCCTTTCAGCCAGTAACTCAAGCAAATATAACCTGGTCACATCACTGGAAGCTTTGCCTGGCTACAAAAATGGCCAGTTCAGATTCCATGTCTTCCATTATTAGAAGTCCTCACTAGGATCACCCTCATGCATTCCTGGAAGTTCCACTGCACTACATTTCTACACTGACCACTTCAGGCACCCTTCAGTTCCAGTTATCTCTCCCTGAATTCTTTCACCCCCCTCTTGCCTAATCCCTTCTGCTCCCATTCCTACCCTTCCCAGTTCCACCAACAAAAATCTATTCTACTTACCCCACACAGGGATATCTCTATGTCCCTTCTAGATCCTTCCTCCTTACCTAACCTGGGTCTAGAGATTATAGCTTAGTCATTTATACATAATGGCTAATATCCATTTATATAAAATTTATCTTTCTGAGTTTAGGTTATCTCACCCAGGATGATTTTTTCCAGTTCCATCCATTTGCCTAAAATTTTCATGATGCCATTTCCTTTAAACAGTTAGGAAGTAATCCATTTTGAAAATGTGTGGCATTTTCTTTGTCCATTCATCTACTGAGGGACATCTAGGTTTTCTCCAGTGTACTGGCTGGTTTTGTGTGTCAACATGACAAAGGCTGGAGTTATCACAGAGAAAGGACCTTCAATTGGGAAAGTGCCTCCATGAGATCCAGCTGTGGAGCATTTTCTCAATTAATGATCAAGAAGGTAAGGCATTTTTTCAATTAGTGATCAAAAGGGGAGGGCCCCTTGTGGGTGGTACCATCTCTGGGCTGGTATTCTTGGGTTCTATAAGAGAGCAGGCTAAGCAAGCCAGAGGAAGCAAGCCAGTAAGTAACATCCCTCCATGTCCTCTGCATCAGCTCCTGCTTCTTGACCTGATTGAGTTCCAGTCCTGACTTCCTATGGTGATAAACAGCTGTATGGAAGTGTAAGCTCAATAAAGCCTTTCCTCCCCAACTTACTTCTTGGTCATGATGTTTGTGCAGGAATAGAAACCCTGACTAAGACAACTTTGTAAATAGTGGGGTATTCCTGTGATAATCTGACCATGTTTTGGGGAGGACAGTGGAAGGAATTTGGAACTTTGGACTAGATGATCCATTTGGTGTTAAGAGCTCTGTGGAATGTTCGGTAGGAGCTTGGAAGATGATGTTGAGAACAGTGCAGAAAATGAAGGCCTGGCTTGTGAAATTTCAGAGGGAAAATTTAAGACTCTTATCAGGGATGTTGCTGTTTTGATTGTGAAGATTCTGTGGTTTTGGTTAGCTGGGGCTGAAGAATCAGCTGTGATTCACAAGGTACAAGAACCACTAAACCAAACCTTTGTATTACTTGGACTATTGATGCTGGTTAGTTGGAGTTAAATTAAGATTAAGAAGAGGCCAGCATCACTGAGGTGAAATCTTCTGGGAAGTGTTTTCTGAGAGCACAGAGGCTGTGTTCCAGAGATAGCCACAGTTGTATTTTTGTGCTGTGGCTTTACTTGGTACTATGTAAGAGTCACCCAGGCAGTATTGGTTTTGAAGGCATGAAGGGGTCATGAAGAACAGCTGAGGCTCTGTACTGTGAGAGGGCATGGAAGGCCATTGGTGAAGGTGCAACCTCAGCTGGCAATTAATGTCCCAGGACTGAAGGGGCCATGCATAGGAGTTGAGGCTTGACACCATGAAAAGAACCTATGAGAGGCTATTGGTAAATCCTAGTTACAGTGGAAAACATCAGTGTTTTGGAGATGAGAGTGCCATGAGATGACCACCAAGAACATCAGCAGCAGTGGAGTACAGGCACCTAGAGCCTGGAAGACAAGGTGTGTGCTACAAAGGGCAGAGCTGGAGAGATGACCCAAGCCCTTGGAAGAGCCCGGAAGATCGTGAATTGGATCCCAAACATTGAACAATTGGGTTTGAGTTTTGCTTTTGATTGTGACTGTGCCGATATTTTTCCCTCTTGAAGAAAGAAAGTATTTTAGTTCAGCCCACAGCTAAGAGACTGAATTTTTTAAAAGACTTTGAATTTTAAAAGATATTGGATATTTTAAGGGTTTTAACTTTTAATATGTAAAGACTGTGGGACTTTTAAAGTTATTTATATCTTGGGAATGAATATCAAAGGGGGTTGAGGCTTGATAGTGATGTGTTTGTGTGTCAAGTTGACAAGGGGTCAATTGTATTGGCTGGTTTTATGTGTTAACTTGACACAGGCTGAAGTTATCACTGAGAAAGGAACTTCAATTGGAGGACTGCCTCCATGAGATCAGCTGTGGGGATTGCATTGAATCTGTAGATTGCTTTTGGCAAGATGGCCATTTTTACTATATTGATCCTGCCAATCCAAGAGCAAGAAATATTTTTCCATCTTTTGAGATCTTCGATTTCTTTCTTCAAGGACTTGAAGTTCTTGTCATACAGATCTTTCACTTGTTTGGTAAGAGTCACACCCAGATACTTTATATTGTTTGTGGCTATTGTGAAGGGTGTTATTTCCCTAACTTCTTTCTCAGCCTGCTTGTCCTTTGAGTATAGAAAGGCTACTGATTTGCTTGACTTGATTTTACAACCAGTCACTTTGTGGGGCATTTTCTCAATTAGTGATCAAGGGGGGAGGGCCCGTTGTGGGTGGTACCATCTCTGGGCTGGTAGTCTTGGGTTCTATAAGAGAGCAAGCTGAGCAAGACAGGGGAAACAAGCCAGTAAGAAACATCCCTCCATGGCCTCTGCATCAGCTCCTGCTTCCTGACCTGCTTGAGTTCCAGTCCTGACTTTCTTTAGTGATGAACAGCAGCATGGAAGTGTAAGCTCAATAAATCCTTTCCTCCCCAACTTGCTTCTTGGTCATGCTGTTTGTGCAGGAATAGAAACCCTGAGTAAGACATCCAGTTTCTGGATATTATAAATAAAGCCACGAAGAACATGTTTAAAGAATGCCCCTTTGATAGAATAGAGTGGGGTTTTTTTTTGGGGGGGCAGGCATATAAGCCCAAGAAAAGTATAATTGAGGCTTGAGGTAGGTCAAGTCCCACATTTCTGAGTAACCTTGATATTGATTTCCAAAGTGATTGTACAAGTTTGTCCTCCCACCAGCAATGGAAGAGTGTTCCATTTGTTCCACATCCTTACTGGCATAAGCTGTCACTTCTATTATTGATCTTAACTCTCTTGACAGGTGTTAAGATAGAATCTCAAGGTAGATTTCATTTGCATTTCCTGATTATTAAGGATGTTGAATATTTCAAGTGATTCTTGGCCATTTAAGATTCCTATATTGAGAATTCAGAGTTTAAATCTGTACCCCAGTTTTAATTAGATTATTTGGGGGTTTTTTGTATTTAATTTCCTGAGATTTTTATATTTCTTGGATATTAAAACTCAATTAGATGAGGAGTTGGTGAATATCTTTTTGCATTCTGTAGCCTACCTCTTTGTCTAGATTTTGTTGTTCATTGCCTTATAGAAGATTTTCTGTTTTATGAGGTCCCATTTATTAATTGTTGGTCTTAGTGCCTGCATAATTATTGTTCTGTTCAGGAAGTTGTCTCCTGTGCCAATATGGTAAGGCTGTTTCCTCTTTCTCTTTTATCAGATTCAGTGTGTCTGCTTTTATGTTGATGTCTTGTTCTACTTTGACTTGAGTTTTGTATACAGTGATAAATATGAGTATTGGTAATCTGCTACATACAGACATCCAGTTTAACCACAACAATTTGTTGAAGATGTTTTCCTTTTTCCAGTGTGTCATTCTGGCTTCTTTATTTAAAAACAAATCAAGTTTCTATAAATGAATATATGCCTGGCTCTTCAATTCAATTCCATTGATCATTAAGTTTATTTTTATGCTAATATCATATGATTTTAAAATACTATTACTTTGTAGTACAACTTTAAAAGATGGTAATATCTCCAGCAATTCTTTTATTGTTCAGATAAAATTGTTTTTGTTTGTTTGTCAATATAAAGCAAAGAAGTGTTTTGTGTCTGTCCTTCAGAGGGTGAAACTAGTAATCCTGATGTATATGTCTTTTCAGTCAAGGGGTTTCAAGTCCTTTTAATACTTTACCATGCCAGCTTTCTTTTCCTTATAGGCACATGGTTTGAAATTTCCTAGTGTACACTGTGTCCTTATAACTGTGTCCTAGAAACTAAATGTAAGTAGCAGTGCCTGGTTCCATTGCCACACAAAACTTCAAGATTTTTTTTCTCCTCCCAACATCTGATGTAATATAGCATAAAACACAGAAAAACATTAAGCACTGGTTAGAGCTACAGTGAAGAATCTGTATCCCTGAATTAGCTCTTGGAAGGAGGCTGCCACCACAAAAACAATACATTACCATATGCAGAATATTTGCATAGAATGTCTTATTTATTTATTAATTTTCAAATGTACATCAATTTCTTCTTTGTATTTTCCATTTTTAAAGTTTGCACATAAATACAACCAATAATGTATGAACATCATCTCATGGTACTTCTCACTATAAAATAATGCTATTTACTGTACTCAGTAGCATGTAAGATTTTGTAAATTATGCCCATATTAAGTTGTTTGATTTAAAAATCTATAATTCTAATGACTGTGAACATCATTCAGAACCTTAAGGAGTAGACTGATTTGTATAAAGTAGCTGTTTGCACATCATAGTTAAAAACCACAAAGTGGCAAAATACACATCAAAATAAAAGCAAATGAACATTCTAATTACCTACTTTTACAATACAGCACTGGCAGCTTGGATATGAAAAGAGAAATATAATCTTTCACACATCTACTTCAGTCATATATGAGCTGTGTGCATCTAGACATATGTGTAAGCTGACTGAACATGAATTACTGACTCTTAAAACACTTTAAAAAAATGATGTGATTTAATATGCTGTTTAAACAAACAATATCCAGACTATGCTATTCATTTGCCTATTTTTTTTCGAGGCAGGGTTTCTCTGTGTAGCCCTGGCTGTCCTGGAACTCACTCTGTAGACCAGGCTGGCCTCAAACTCAGAAATCTGCCTGCCTCTGCCTCCCAAGTGCTGGGATTAAAGGCATGCGCCACCATGCCCGGCTAGCCTTTTTTTTTTTTTTATTATATAGGATTTTAAGTTGATCTTTTACAGGTCCTGATTCATGGGTTAAATAGATGAATGAATATGCAAAGTGAGCTGTAATCCCCATTGCTTGGTTTAGTGAAATAGTGAAAGCAAATCTCTACCTTTTTCCAGTGAGCCTCATTAGCTCAATAAAACCTAATTTTCTATAATTTTTCTTCCCTTCCTATGGGAAAGACCAAGAGATCATTGAAATTCATAGTCAGATTTCTTAATACTTTCATACCTCTCTGGACACTTACTTTGTCAGACGGAGTCTGAGTTTGAGCCCACTTTTCAAACCACAAAGGTGATACGAAAGAAGGAGAATACTTTAGGGGAAATCATAGAAATGTCATTCACTCGATCATGAAAGTTCTTCACTCATTCCCATCTCACAAAGGATTTGCATATATTCTCTATCTATCGGCAAAATATATAGGCCATTTCCAAAAATACAGGCCATAATAATTCCTCTGGGAAGGTTGTATTTCTCAGCAGAAAGGAAAGTGATTTATTGAATAAATGTCAAAATATCTATGGGAATGCTGTTTATTATTATTCACTAACATTGATTGAATGCTAGACATTAGTTATTGTTGCCTAAGAAACGTATTCCAATCTCCACTGTGATGACACTAGGGACAGGTAGACATCCATTCTAACTGCATTCCATATGTTTCAGCGAAAATTAATGGTAAAACTGTCATACATGGGATCCTTCCAACAAACAGCATGGAGCACCCTGACACTCATTCTACCATGTGAGAATCCACTGAGAAGAGTCAGACAACTGTGAAACTGACATAAGTCTTTACCAGATGCATGGTGAACCTGGTACCAGAGCTTTGATCTTGTACTGTGCCATCTTGTGAAGACTGAGAAATAAACTTCTTTTGTGCATAAGCTTTCCTGTTTATAGCATTTGGTTCTAGAACCCCCCCAAGTTACCTAAAGCAAATTAAAACTTAACTGACCAGTTTTCAAGGTTAAAAAATGCTGTCCTCCATTATAACTAGAAATTTGTCACCTCTTAGGTCCCAAAATACATCAGTAATAAAAAGTACAAATGTATGAATATTATTTTTTCATAATTTAGTGAAGCAAAAATGACATATATTCTCTACTGTAAGACTTTATTTAGAGAAAAGACTAGATATATGTGATATGCATGCTGTTGGAAATGCTATTATTTTGGGAAAGATATAAATAGCCCTGAGAATGTGGAATAATACTGAAAGCAGAAATTATCAGATAAGAGTAGAATGTCAGTGGATTTATTAGATGGCACTTGCAATCATTTTTCTCTCTTTATAAGGTGAGACAGACTGATATGGATTAGTATATTAATTTTAAATAATGTTTTAAGCACACTGATGTCAAAATTAAGAACTACACACATGAGTGACTGTTTTCTATCTGAACAAACCAATAGCCAGACAAGGAGTAAAATATTGCATCCCCAATTACCTCCTTCTGTGGCAGTATCACCTCCTAAAAGCACATTTGTGATTTGTATTATTTATCTCTAAAGATGGAGAACTAAGAGAGTGGAGCATAAAAATGAGGCATACTTAAGTGTAATGCAATAACCAACTTTGCCCATGTTATATGCTAAAGTTTAAGAAGAGTAACATGAATAAAGTATATAATCACAAGGGCAAGCTGTACATAGCAGATAACCTGTACATGGTTAAAAATAAACAAACAAAAAAACAACAAAAAAAAACATGTTTTTCCACAGAGGCATATAAACAAATAACAAAACCCATCAGTAATAAATAAGCTAAAGTAAACTCACTCCTATCTACCATACCTTGGAGGGAAAGAAAAGCAATATCCAAGAACAATTGTGTGGTTTTGAAGAAGCTGAGATCATAAGACATTTGTTTTCTTGTCATTTTCTCACAAGTACTTTGTTCCTCACATGACTACAGTCTTGGATAGTATTCCAACATGTATCACCACATTTTTATGCTATTTTTTAATTTATAGTTAATGGTATTCTGTGATGCACTGTTTTGAAACAGGTTCTATTTGCATACTATTTCATTTTGAAATTCATCCATGGCATTGGTTTAATTCCTTACAAAGTTATATAATATTCTATTCGGTGAACATATAATAGGCCTTCCTACTATATTGTCAATTTCCTATTATACAGTTAACAGTAGGATTATTTCCAACTTGGGATTAGAATTACCACAAGGGATATTCTAATATGAGACTCATTCAGGAATAATATATGAAGATTGCTGAAGAGTTCATTGTTAAGATATAATTAACACATGTTTAAATCAAGTATAAATAACTTATCTCAATATTTCAATTCATATTTCTACAAGAATTCTATAATTTACCTGGTTTTACCAATTACTGATAATATGATTTAAAATGCCATCTAGTCAATGGCAACAGATTTCATTATTTTTACTTTATATTTCTTCTACCATGCATAGCATTGAGCATCTTTTTTAATGATGCTTTGTATTTGATCTTCCAAATGATCCTTATGACATGTCCTTATATTTATATGGTTTTTTAAATTTTCATTAAGAAGCATTGTTGATTCTGTGCTGCGGTTGTAGCTTAGTCAGAGAATGATTCCGTGGTTTGGACAGACCCCTGGGTTACAGTCTCATCATTGCAAAGACAAAAAAGACAAATACCCTGTGAACTTCTATGTGGATTTTTTTTGTATCATCATTGAGTTTCTTCCAAATTATTACTTTTTATATTTCTCAGAAGTAAGACAAAAGTGTGAATGTTTCAGTCTACCTTAGAAGGGGGAAAAAACTCACAGGAAGAAGTACAGAGACAAAGATGGGAGCAGAGACTGAAAAAAATGGTCATCCAGAGACTCTGGGGATCCATCCTACATACAGTCACCAAACCAGGACACTATTGTGGATGCTGACAAGTACTTGCTGACAGGAACCTAAAATAGCTGTATCTTGGGAGGTTCTGGAGAAGAGCCTGAAAAAATGTAGCAGTGGATGTTTGAGCCAACTATTGGACTGATCATAAGGTCTGTAATGGAGGAGTTAGAGAAAGGACTGAAGGAGCTGAAACAATGTGCATCCCCATAGGAATAACAACAATATCAGCCAACCAGAACCCCCCCAGAGCTCCCAGGGAATAAACCACCAACCAAAGAGTACACATGGGCAGCCCCATCCTTTCTGCTCAGGCAGACTCATAGCTGGTCTGCTCCAATGAAGACATCAAATTCTGACCCATCCTAAAGGATCCACTGCACTCAGAGCAGTTGGATAACAGCTTTACTTCTCCACTGAAGACAAAACAATCTGAAGACCTCCCAGGGGATATATTGTAGCCAGGGCAACAAATCAGCAGTGTCTTTGCTCCTGTGAAGAGTCCCCAGTTGGAAGACTCCACAAGTGGTCTGCTACAGCCAAGGCTGCAGGCCTACCAGGAGACCTGAAGCAACCCAGGAACAAAGAGGCAGACTCCAGACAGTCACCCAGACCAACAAACACCAGAGATATCCAGATGGCAAAAGACAAGCACAAGACCATAAGCAACAGAAGACAATATATGTGGGCATCATCAGAACCCAGTTCTCCCACCACAGCAATCCCCGAATAGAACAACACACCCCCAAATCAGAAATCTGTCCTAAAATCCTATCTCATGAAGATAATAGAGTCCTTTAAGGAAGATATCAATAACTCACTGAAAGAAATAAAGGAAAACACAGGTAAGCAGGTGAAGATATTGAATAAAGCAATCTGAGACCTAAAAGTGGAAATAGAAACAAGAAAGAAAACACAAATGGAGGCAAACCTAGAAATGGAAATCCTAGGAAGGACATCAGAAAATACAGATGTAAGTATCACCAACAGAATACAGAAGATAGAAGAGAGAATCTCAGGTGCAGAAGATACCATAGAAGAGGTTGACACGACTGTCAAAGAAAATTCAAAACAGAAAAGTCTCCTAACCCAAAGCATCCTGGAAATTCAGAACCCAATGAAAAAATGACCAAATCTAAGAATAATCAGAATAGAGGAGTGTGAAGATTCCCAGCTCAAAGGGCCTGAAAATGTCTTCAACAAAATCATAGAAGAAAAGTTCCCAAACCTCAAGAAAGAGATGGCCATAAAGGTACAAGAAGCCTATAGAACACCAAATAAATGAGACCAGAAAATAAAATCCTCTCATCACATAATAATGAAAATGCTAAACAGCACAGAACAAAAAAAGAATATTAAAAGCTTCAAGGGAAAGTGGCCAAATAACATACAAAAGTAGACCTATGAAACCCAGAAGAGCCTGGTGAGAGGTCATGCAGACTCTAAGAGAACACAAATACCAGCCCATGCTACCATACCCAGCAAAATTCTCAATCAACATAGATGGAGAAACGAAAATATTCAAGGACAAAAACAAATTCCAACAGTATCTATCTACCAATCCAGCCATACAGAGGATCCTAGAAGGAAAACTCCAAGACAAGTAAGGTACCTGTACCAGAGAAAGCACAAGATATTAAACATCTCACAACAGAGCCAAAGGGAGAGAACCATAATCACATAAAGCCACCTACAAAAACAAACATATCAGGAACCAAGAGCCTGGTGAGAGGTCATGCAGACTCTAAGAGAACACAAATACCAGCCCATGCTACCATACCCAGCAAAATTCTCAATCAACATAGATGGAGAAACAAAAATATTCAAGAACAAAAACAAATTCCAACAGTATCTATCTCACTTTAATATCTTTCAATATTAATGGACTCAACTCTCCCATAAAAAGACAAGTTAACAGACTGGATACACAAAAAAGGTTAAAAATTTTGTTGCATCCAACAAACAGAAAGACAATAACAATAATAAAGACAAACACTATCTCATTGTAAAAGGTTAGAAAAAGTTCTTCCAAGCAAATGGTTCCAGGAAACAAGTAGGAGTTGACATCCTAATATCCAATAAAATAGACTATCAACCATAAGTTAGCAAGCATGATGAAGAAGGACACTTCATATCCATAAAGGAAAATCCACAAAGAGAAATTCTTAATTCTGAACATCTACATCACAAATGCAAGAGCATCCACAATCATAAAGGAAATTTTACTAAAGCTCAAAACACATATTGAACCCCACACAATTATAGTGGGAGACTTCAACACCCTACTCTCACCAATGGTCATTATTGAAGCAAAAACTAAACAGAGACACAGTGAAACTAAGAGTGGTTATGAACCAAATGGATTTAACAGATATCTACAGACATTTCACCCTAAAACAAAAGAATACACCTTCTTCTCACCACCTCATGGTACCGTCTCTAAAACTGACCATATAATTGATCACCAAAAAGCCTCAACCAATACAAGAAGATTGAAATAATCCCATGCATCCTATCAGAACCCCATGGCCTAAGGCTGGTATTCTATAACATCAAAAACCTCAAAAGCCCGCATATACATGGAAAAATGAACAACCTTTACTCAATGATAACTTGGTCAGGGAAGAAATAAAGAAAGAAATTAAAGACTTCCTGGAATTTAATAAAAATATTGACACATCATACCCAAACTTATAGGACACAATAAAAGCAGTGCTAAGAGGAATGTTCATAGCACCAAGTGCCCTGTAAAGAAACTGGAGAGTTATTACACTAACAACTTGACAGCATACCTGAAAACTCTAGAGCAAAAGGAAGCAAACTCACCCAAGAGGCTTGGGAGAGAGGAATTAGTCAAACTCAGGGCTGAAATCAACCAAAAGAAACAAAGAAAACAATAAAAAGAATCAACAAAACCAGAAGCTGGTTCTTTGAGAGAATCTCAACAAGATAGATAAACCCCTAGCCAAACTAACTAAAGGGCTTAGAGGCTGTATTCAAATTAACAAAATCAGAAATGAAAATGGAGACATAACAGAAGCAGAGGAAATTAAAAAAAAATCAGATCCTACTACAAAAGTCTATACTCAACAAAACTGGAAAATATAAACTAAATGGATGGTTTTCTAGACAGATACCATATATCAAAGTTAAACCAAGAGCAGGTAAACTATCTAAACAGGCCCATATCACACCATGAAATAGAAGAGGTCATTAAAAACCTCTCAACAACAACAACAAAAGGCCGAGGGCCAGATGGATTTAGTGCAGAATTCTACTGGACCTTCTAAGAAGACCTGATACCAAATTTCTTCAAACTATTCCACAAAATTGTAAAAGAAGGAACACTACCTAACTCATTCTATGAAGCCACAATTTCTCTGATACCTAAACCACACTAGGATCCAACCAAAAAAGAGAACTTGAGACCAATCTTCTTATGAACATTAATGCAATTATACTCTATAAAATTCTTGGAAACCAAATCCAAGAACACATCAAAACCAGTGTTCACCACGATCAAGTAGGCTTCATGCCAGGGACGCAAATTTGGTTTAATATACAAAAATCCATTAATGTAATCTCGTATACAAACAAACTCAAAGAAAAAAAATCACATAATCATCTCTTTATGTGCAGAAAAAGCATTTGACAAAATACAACACCCCTTCATGTTAAAAAGTATTGGAGCAATCAGGAATTCAAGACCCATACCTAAACATAATAAAAGCAATTTATTGCAAACCAACAGCCAATATCAAGTTAAAAATGGAGACATACTTAAAGCAATCCCACTGAAATCAGGGACAAGACAAGGATGCCCACTCTCCCCTTATATATTCAATACAGTACTTAAAGTGCTAGCTAGAGAAATAAGTCAACAAAGGAGATAAAGGTGATACAAATTGGCAAAGAAGAAATAAAGGTATCATTATTTACATATGATATGATAGTATGCATGAGACCCCAAAAATTCTACCAGAGAACTTTTCTAGTCAATAAACAACTTCACCAAATTTGTTGGATGTGAAATTAACTCGAACAAATCAGTAACCAGGCTGAGAAAAAATTAGGGAAACAACTCCCTACACAATAATCACAAATAATACAAAATATTTGGGGTTAACTAACCAAACACATGCAAGACCTATATGACAATAGCTTTAAGTCTCTCAAGAAAGAAATCAAAGAAGATCTCAGAAAATTGAGAGATCTTCATGCTCATGGATTGGCAGAATTAACATGGTAAAAATGTCCATCGTACCAAAGGCAATCTGTATATTCAATGCAATCCCCATCAAAATCCCAACACAACTCTTCAAGGACATGGAAAGAGCAATTTTCAAATTCATTTGGAAGGCAAAAACCCAGAATAGCAAAAACTTTTTTTTTTTGTTTTTTTGAGACAGGGTTTCTCTGTATAGTCCTGGCTGTCCTAGAGCTCACTCTGTAGACCAGGCTGGCCTCAAATTCAGAAATCCACCTGCTTCTGCCTCCCAAGTGCTGTGATTAAAGGCGTGTGCCACCACCGCCCGGTGCAAAAACAATTCTTAACAATAAAATAACAGCTAAGAAGACCACTATCCCTAACCTCAAGCTTTACTACAGAACAACAGTGATAAAAATGCAAGGTATTGGTACAGAGACAGACACATTGATCAATGGAATAGAACTGTAGACCCAGAAATAAAACAACACATTTACAGGCCCTTGATCTTTGACAAAGAAACCAAAAATATACAATGGAAAAAAGAAAGCATCGTCAATAAAGGGTGCTGGTCTAACTGGCTGTCTGTATGTAAAAAGATGAAAATAGATCCATATTTGTCACCTTGCACAAAGCTCAAGTCCAAGTGAATCAAGGATCTCAGCATAAAACCAGATATACTGAATCTAATAGAAGAGAAAGTGGGGAAGAGCCTTGAACTCATTGGCACAGGGGGACATTCTCTAAACAGAAATTCAATGGCTCATGCTCTAAGATCAAGAATTGATAAATGTGACCTCATGAAACTGGAAAGCATATGTAAGGCAAAGAACCTAGTCAATAAGACAAATCAATCGGAACCTATAGATTGGGAAAAAATCTTCACTAACCCCACATCCCATAGAGGGTTAATATCCAAAATTTATAAAGGACTCAAAAAGATAATCAGCATCAAAACCAATCAACTCAATCAAAACATGGGGAGTAGAAGTAACCTGAGGTTTCATAACTGGGGAACCTCGAATGGCTGAGAAGCACCTAAAGAAGTGTTAAAAGTCCTTAGTGATCAGAGAAGTGCAAATCTAAACGACCGTGAGATTCTACCATATACCAATCAGAATGGCTAAGTTCAAAGCCTCAGGTGACAACACATGTTGAAGTGGATGTGGAGAAAGAGGAACACTATGTTCATAGTGGCCTTATTTGCGATAGTCAGAAGCTGGAAACAACCTAGATGTCTCAAGACAGGAGAATGGATACAGAAAATGTGGTTCATTTACACAATGGAATACTAATCAACTATTAAGAATGAGGACATCATGAGTTTTGCTGGCAAATGGATGGAACAGAAAATACCATCCTGAGTGATGTAACTCAGACCCAAAAGGACATGCATGGTATGTACTCACTAATAAGTGGCTGTTAGCCAAAAAAAAATACAAAGTACAGAATAACCAAGATACAGTCCAGAGAACTCAAAAAGGTCAACAAGCTGAAGTGCCCAAGTGTGGATGCCTCAGTCCCATTTGGGAGAGAGAAGAAAGCAATCACAAGTGGGGAGGGAGGGAGGGAGGGATCTGAGAGGGAAATTGGATGGAGTGGGGAAGTCGGGGGGGGGGAGCCTGATCTGGTATTGAGCAACGGAAAAGCACTGAAGCCCTGAAGGCCAACAAAGAAGGGAAACAGGCAACCTCTGAGATAGGAGGTTAGGGGGACCCTCCAGAATACACCAGAGACCTGGGAGGTGAGACACTATCAGGACTCAAAGGGAGGGATCTTAGATGAAATGCCCAACAGTAGGGAGAGGAGGACTTATAAAGACCACCTCCAGCAGGAAGGCAGGGCATTAGATGAGAGAGTGGGCCCAACTCACAGTCACAACTCTGACCCATTATTGTTCCTGTCTGAAAGAATTACAGGAAATTTACTGAGACTATGGAGTGCTCACAAAAAGGGACCTAGCATGACCACATTCTGAGAGACCCAAAGCAGCTGAAAGAGTCAGATGTAGATATTTACATCCAACCAGTGGACAGAAGGAGCTGACTCCGGTTGTTGAATTAGGGAAGGCTGAAAGAGGCTAAGGAAAAGGCAATCCTGTAGGAGGATTGCAGTCTCAATTAACATGAACCCTTGAGATCTTGCCAACACTGGACCACCAAACACACAGCATACACCAGCGGATATGAGGCCCCAACACATATATAGTCGAGGACTGCTGGGTCTGTGTTCATTCAGATGATGCACCTAACCCTCAAGAGACTGGAGGCCCCAGAATATTTAGAGGTCAGGTAGGGTGGGGGTGGGTGGGAACATCCACGTAGAGACAGCGGGTAGGGAGGACTTATGGGATGTGGAACAGTCAGAGGGTAGAAGTGGGTAATAAAAAAAAATAATTAATTAATCAACTAAGAACAAAAAGAGAAAACATGGAGGGACCGATGGCTCCAGCTGCATATGTAGCGGAAGATGGCCTTGTGGGACATCAATGGGAGGAGAGGGCCTTGGTCCTGTGGAGGCCCAACCTCCCAGTGTAGGGGAATGCCAGGGAGGGGAGGCAGAAGTGGGTGGGTGGGTGGGGGAACACTCTTATAGAATCAGGGGGAGGTAGAAAAGGATAGGGGGTTTCCTGGGAGAAACTGAGAAAGAGGGTAACATTTGAAATGTAAATAAAGAAAATATCCAATTTAAAAAAAATGTCATGCATGACATTTACACCATTTGTAGACCATAATCCGTGGCCCCCAACTCCTACTATGGCTCTCACTGCCTCTCATGACCTTGTTTTCTTTGATTATCTTTGTTACATGCGTTAATATTATATTATAAACATAATTTTGTATTTATTTTTTACTTCTTTGTTTCCCATTGGCCTTCTTGCCAAATATTCTTTGAGATTGCAGAGTTTTATCATGTCTGCAATTTCTTATAAGAAAAGCATCACATAATAGTCATTGATCCTTCTTCTTCAACTTTCCCTGTCTTACGTTTACCTGATTTTATTTTTTATGTGGAACAGTTTTTGAATGTTAAATAACAATGGAGAAAGTTCATAGCTTCAATTTGCTGTTGTGCAATCTCAAAGAAGATATTTCTCAACATATCACTGAAGTTTCTGTTAATTCTTAGAGCCTTTGTAATTGATTAACAAAGTCCCTCATAACTCTAATAATATGTTTACTTAAAAGTTATAATTGGCATTACCTTATGTCAATTGTATTATGTTGTGATAGCTCTATTTTTCCCCAATACTATATAATGTAGTTAATTGTGTTGCTTGCTGTTTATACTTCACCTTTTTAATGTAGTATATGCAAATAACATGATAGAGTCAACTAGTAAGATGGTTCATAATGCAAAACAACATGTATACCACAAGCTGGATATGTAGCGGCTTGTATTATTAATGTTAATTATGTTACCCCAGAAACTGCTTGCATGAGAATGTGACTTAGCTTCTGGGAACCTGTCACAAGATGGTTCTGATTGGCAAATAAGGTTGCCATTGGCCAGTGGCTGGGCAGAGCAGACAGAGACAGAACTTTTAGGATTCCTGGACTAGGAACAGAGGGGAAGAAGGAAGGAGAAGGAAAGAGAAGACAGGAGAAGGAAGGAGCGGAAGAAGAAGGAAGGGAGAAGAGAGAAAGGGAAGTAGAGGAAAGCCACCATGACTGAGAAGATACAGGACAAGGAGGCACAGCCACCACATAGAAGCAGAGAGAGTGTGGCCCAAGAGGACTGCCTAACTGGGCCCAGGGCAGCCAAGGTAGAATACAGAATGTAGTAAGTGTTAACTCAAGATCATTAGAGGGAGGTAGATTAGGAAGTGGCCCAACCATTCAGCTATTTTAGGCATCTCAAAATATAAAGGCTGTGTGGGTGTCTTTCATTCAGGAATCCAGAACAAAGTGGTGGGTAGCTTGGAATGTGGTGCCCGGATTTATTTAATTATTTTAATACTACTCTTTAAATTAAATTAATATTTAATTATTTTAACTATTTTAATACTTCAAGATACATTGAACCTTCATGCTATGCTCTTTCAATATATGATGACTACAAAAAAATCCAAGACTGAACCACAAAAGAGAACAGGATAAGCTATAACATTCAGTCACTCTTACAGTCACTCCCATTAATCACACTCCATAGCTCCTCTTCCAAACTGGCTATTCAGATTCTCACTCTAACAATAGATGAAATCATTGGTATAATCTGACCATCTCTAGGAAGTCCTCACAGCTGGGTGAGGAGGTGCTCTTTGACATCTCATCATACTCAAAGAAGTTGAAGACAGATTAGTCATGTAAATACCGTAAATACCTGGTTTTGCTTTAAAAAAAAAATCACCATTTTTTGTCTGTTCTATTAAGAGAGATGTGTGAACACTGAGTAGATGGTGATCTCTCTTTAATTTCTATGAGGTTTTACTTTTCATAGTATGAACCTATGTGTATATGGGTACATTCAAATTCAGAATTAATTATCCCCCTATTGTATATTGAAATACATCTTTTTAGCCATAATAATTCTACATGCTTGAATCGATTGCCAATGTTAGCATATCTACACCAATTCTTATTTTATTTTTACTTTTTATATTTTCCCATATTTTTAGAATATATTTTATTTGTGTTTATTAGTTAACTACAACTGATCCTTTCTTAGTTATTCCCTATCCAAATTCTATTTTTATTCTAAATGGCACTTTTAAATCAGTTACTGGTTCTCTTGGGAGTTATTAATACTTTTTAATATATTTGTCTATTATTTCAAAAGATAGTACTCGCTCATGTTGCTTAGTTTTGCACTGATTGACTTATAATTAATTTTATTTTTGTCTTTTAGGAATCATTAGTTACATAGTCTCTTAATCATTTAATGGTAAAGGGCTTCCAAAATGTAAATGATTTTTTGTTGTTGTTGTTGTTGTTGTTGTTTGAGACAGGGTTTCTCTGTGTAGCCCTGGCTCTCCTGGAACTCACTCTGTAGACCAGGCTGGCCTCGAACTCAGAAATCTGCCTGCCTCTGCCTGCCAAATGCTGGGATTATAGGAATGTGCCACCACCGCCCGGCCCATAAATAAATTTTTACAACACAATTTAATTTAATTTTAAATGATATCTTCTATTTCTACTGCTCAGGCAGGTAAAAATTTAAAATCTCTTAACATTATTTGATCTCTTGTCTCTCTTATGGAATTATGGATCAGTATTCACTTGTATATCTAATTCAGGGAGCACACATTTTTATTGATGTGGACTAAATTTAGCTTTTTCATTGTTCTTTGCTTTTCTCTCTGGCTGTGATTCTCTTCAGGGTAATCAAGGGTAGAAATTCAACACTGGACATAAATCAAAGAAATTGTGGAGGAAAGGAAAAAATATTAAAATCCATTGATTTACTGCCACATGCCACATAAATCAGTGCTATACCACTAATAATAAAAATTATTCTTTCTTGTTGCTTTCCATAAGCGGGGTCTATTCCACATCTTTATATCTAGTATTGTAGGGAAGCTTCTGTAATTTGTTTAAATTCCAGGTATTTAATATATATGAAAATATGTAAAGTTTACCTTTTATTCAACAGCTGTTTATTGAGTCCTCAGCTATGCCATTTGAAGTAGTAAGGGTATATCTATGAAGTAAATATGAAAAGAAAAATGCCTCCTGTTTGCTGCCTTTTCTCTAATAAAAACTGAGAATAAGTGAGTGTGGTATGCTCAGCCACAGACTGGAACCTTTTATTGCCTACCTCTGCCAAGACTCAATGTAGGCATAATGTTATTGTACACTGTGAAATTCAAATGCTGATTTCTGTGTCCGCCATATCTGGTTGCAATATTAATTCTTAGTGTCCCCTGCCTCAATGTTGTGAAAGCATTGCTCTCCATTTATTCCCTGATTTGTCAATAAAGGCTGATTAGCCAATGACTGAGCAGGAGAGAGAATACAGCAGGACTTCCTTCCAGTCATGATAGGAGGCTGAAGAGAAAGGAAGTGGGAGTTAGCCATGGCAACAAAGTCCAAGAGAGACCATACATAAACAGTTGGAGCACAGAAACCATAAAATGGAAGTATCTCGGGGGTTTTGGCTGGGAGGTAGTCAGATTCATTTAGAGGATTAAAATAGAGTAATACTGTTCAGTTGATGTGCCCTTAAAACTTGATAAATAAATATAATAATACAATATCAAATATTTGGGAGTTACCCGGGCTAGGAGAGAAACTGTAAAACAATTACTAAAAAGCCACTAAAAGCTTTAGGGATCATCAGGAAGAAGGAAGAGAGAGATTGTAAACACCAAGACTGAAGAGGCCCAGAGTAAAACAATGTCTTCTTGACAAGACAGGACCTTGGAACTCGTGGATATTCAGAAGCTGTGGTTGCCAGCATACGACCTGCAAAAGAGCAAACTAGTCGACATTCTAGCATAGAAAGCAGCAGGTTTCATGAGACCATATCCCTAACAAAGAATCTATTGACAGTTCATAGATGCTAGGTGAAGAATAGTGGCTTCTGACAGTTTGTCCATGCTCAAGTGAACAGCCTCATCCCCAGAAATATATGGACAGCACAAATTTGAGTCAATTGTTTATTAAGCTCAATTTTAGAAATTATACAAAATTGAAATTTTATAAAGATGTGGAGATATATCTTGAAGAGATCAAGGAAAGGAACTGACATGAATATGATCAAAACACCTAGTATTGAATTCTCAAATAATTAATATAGTTATTAAAAGTTCATAAATAATGCCCCATTGCTGCATGTGATAATGAGTTTCCAGAGAAGAACAAATTACTCACTGTGTTTGCTCTCATATATGTTGAAGGGCTGAAAGATCCCTCAATGAAAAAGTCTAATTGGAGAAAATTTCAAAATAAAGTGTCAGGATCAGAGGAGCAATTAAAATTCAGAAAGGTTAAAATGTACAAGAATCTATAAGACTTAGAAAATGAAGGATCGGAAGCTGGAAAGAGGGTTCAGCAGTTAAGATCTCAAACTGCTGGTGCAGAGGACCTGAGTTTGGATCCCAGCAACCGTGTTCAGGGCCTCACAACGACCTGTAGCACTGGCTCCAGCGGAACCCAGATTCCATGCTCTCTTCTGGACTCTATAGGCAGCTGCACACACACACACACACACACACACACACACACACACACACACAGAGAGAGAGAGAGAGAGAGAGAGAGAGAGAGAGAGAGAGAGAGAGAGAGAGAATCCAGACATAGAAATAAGTCTTAATAAAGCAGAAGGAAGGTGCCCTTGAAATAGGCTATCTTTCTTCCCTGGTGTTAGCAAATTTTATAGTACAAATTGAGTAGAAGAGATCCTCAGAGCAGATTAAGGAGATGCATGTGACAATGTGACTATGAAGAGATGAGGTCTATAGTTAGAAATTCTCAAAATTTGAGCTAAGAATCTCATAAGACCACTAAACTGGAAGTCATAATATAAATGTTAGGTCCTTTAGGGTAAAAGAGATTATATAGACATAGATATATAGACATAGACATAGACATAGACAGACATATATATGTATATGTATATGTATATGTATATGTATATGTATATGTATATGTATATGTGTGTGTAGTGTGTGTGTGTGTGTGTGTGTGTGTGTGTGTGCGTGCGTGCATGCAGAGTGATATATATGGGTCTATTGGTATTCTACATGGCAGCATCCATTTGGACTAGCTGAATTTCATGAAGATGCTTTCATTTCTCCATTGTATGGTTTTTGACTAAAAAAAAATCAAGGGTCCATAGGTAGGTACATTTTACTTCTGGTTCATCAACTCGATTCCATTATCAAACTATGTTTTTATGTCTGTACGATGCAGATTTTATTATGATTTCTCTATAGTACAGCTTACAATCATGGATGTTTATACTCCAAGAAGCTGTTCTATAGTACAGTATTGCTATTACTTTTCATGATTATTTCCTTTCCATGTGAAGTTCAGTCTTTTTCTTTCAAAGCCTATAAATATCTGTGTTGGACTTTTAATGAAAATTGTATTGAATCCTTAGATCACTTTAAGTGGAATGGCCTCTTTTACTATGATAATCCTACTAATTCATGAGCAGAGATCTTTCCATCTTCTGCTTTCTTCCATAATTTCTTTCTTTGGATACTTCAAATTCATACAGGTCTTTCACTTACCTGATTAGAATTACACCAAGATATTTTATATTACTGTGGCTCTTGTAAAGGATATATTTTTCTCTAATTTCTTAATCAGCCCATTTATCAGTGGTGTATAGGAAGGCTACTGAGTTAATTTGTATTCAATCACTTTGCTGAGGGTATTTAAGAGCTATCAGAGTTTTCTGGTAGAATTTTGGGTCACTTATGTATACTATGATGTCATCTGTAAATCACGATAATTAGGCTTCCTCCACTCCAATTTGTATCCAAATGATCTACATTAATTGTCTTATTGCTTTAGTTAAAACTTCAAGTAATATATTGAATAGATATAGAGAAAGTTGACATCTATGTCATCTTCCTGATTTTAGCGGAATTTCTTTAGTGAAGTTTCTCTTCATTTAATTTAATGTTGGCTAATAGCTGGCTGTACATTGCCTTCACTGTATTTTGGTATGAGTCTTGTATCCCTGCTCTTGCCAAGACCTTTATATTGAAGGGATGTTGCAATTTATGAAAGGCTTTTTCAACATGTAGTGAGATGGTCATGTATTTTTTTCTTTCAATTTGTTTATATGGTGGATTGGTGGATTGACTATACCTGCATCTCAGGAATGAAGCCTGAGTGAATGATGGATGATGTTTTCAATATGTTCTCAGATTCGTTTTGCAAATATTTAATAGAATACTTTTGCATAAATGTTCATAAGGGATATTGTAGCAGGATTTTCCCTGTCCAATAAATTTAAATATTTCCCACAAGAGGAGATTGGTCTGAAATTCTCATTCTCAGTTGAATTTTTGTGTGGTTTAAGTATGAGGGTTATTGTGACCTCATAAAATGAATTTGGCAATGGTCCTTCTGTTCTTATCATTTAAATACTTTGAGAAGTATTGGTATTGGATCTTCTTTGAAATTCTGGTGGAATATTGTGCTACAACCATGTGGCCCTGGGTTTTTTGTCTTGAAATTTTCTTGTCAAATAAATTTGTCCATTTTATTTAGGTTTTCAAATTGTGTGGTATACAAGTTTTTGAAATAAGACTAAATGATTCTTCAGATTTCCTCAGTACTTATGATTATGTTCTCCTTCTCATTTCCAATTTTGTTAATTTGGATACTCTTTATCTGGTTTTTTAGATAGTTTGGCTAAGGGATTTTCAATCTTTTTTTCAAAGAACCAAGTCTTTGTTTCATTGATTCTTTTTATTATTCTCTTTGTTTCTTTTTTATTGATTCCAGTCATTAATTTGATTATTTCCATCCTTTTACTTCTCTTGGATGTGTTTGCTTCTTTTGAATGTTCAGGTGTGCTGTTAAGATGATAGTATGATACTTCAATAATTTATGTAAAAAGGCACACAGAGCATTCCACATGGTGCTGCTGTCATTGTGTCCCATAAGTTTGGAGATGTTATACATTCATTTTCATTGAATTCTATGAATACTTTAATTTCTTTCTATATTTCTTCCTTGACCCAGTGGCCATTGAGTAGAGAGCTGTTCAAGTTCCATGAGTTTGTAGGCTTTCTGTTGCTTTTGATGTTATTGACATCTAGCTTATTCCATGGTGATCTGATAAGATCCAGGGAATTATACAATTTTCTTGTATCTGTTGAGACTTGCTTTGTGACTAAGTATGTAGTCTGTTTCAGAGAAATTTCTGTGAGATGCTGAGAATATATATTCTTTTGTGTTTGGGTAAATGTTCTGTAGATATTTGTTAAGACCATTTGAGTCACAACATCTCTTAGTTCTATTATTTCTCTGTTTAGTTTCTGTCTGCATGACCTGTCCATTGGTAAGAGTTAGGTATTGTTATCTGCCATTGTTAATGTGTGAGGTTCAATGTGTGATTTATGCTTTAGAAATGTTTCTTTCCCGTTTGTCTGTGCCCTCACATTTCAGGCGTAAATATTCAGAATTGAGATGTCATCTTGGTAGATATTTTTTCCTTTCATGAATATGCAGTCCTCCATCTCTTCTAATTAATTTTGGTTAGATGTCTATTTTATCGGATATTAGAATGGCTTCTCTAGCTTGCTTCTTGGGTTTGTTTACTTGGAAAATCTTTTTTCAGCCTTTATTCAGGGTAATGTCTATATTTACTTAGAGGTGTGCTTCTTGCATGCAGTAGAATGATGGATTCTGTTTTTGCATGCATTCTGATTGTTTCTCTTCTCATTGAGTCCATTAATGTTGAGAGATATTAGAGACCAATGATTATTAATTCCTGTAATTTTACTGTTCTTGGTGGTGGTGGTAATAGTTTTGGTGGTGTGTGTTCATGCATATGTGAATGTATTCCTCCCTTCCTTTTATGGTTTTGCTAGTGGGAGATTATTTATTTCCTCTGTTTTCTTGGTTGTAGTTAATCTCCTGTATTAGTTTTACATCTAGTATTTTCTGTAGAATTTGCTATGTGACAGATATTGTTTAAATTTGCTTTTGTCATGGAATATCTTGTTTTCTCCATCTATGGTAATTGAATGTGTTGCTGTAGTCTCACATGGCATTTGTGCGCTTTTCTTATATTTCTTTTCTGCTTTATTGCTGTTGTTGTTGATGTTATTTTCTTTTGGTTTTTTGGGCAGTAAAAAATGAGAATTTTTATTTAAGAATATATGCAGAGTGAAAATATACATACATGTTTGTCTGTGTATATTTAAATTATAAAAATAATACAAAACTATGTACATTTATTATTGTTATATTACTCAATTTTATATTATAACTGTTTTACAATTTTAATGTTTACTGTTACTTCTTTACATTTTTTATTAAATTATTTTATTTATTTACATTCCAAATGTTGGTCCCTTTACCATTACCCCTGCCCAGAGTTCTTTTCTTCATCCCCTCTCCCCTTTGCTTCTGAGAACTTGCTTCCCCACCCTCTAACTCACCCCTGTCCTCCCATCTCCCTACACTCCAGCCCTCCCCCCCTCTAACTTCACTCCAGACAGCATTCCCCTTCTCTGAGACATCAATTTTCTACAATATTGGGTGGATCCTCTCCCACTGAGGCCAGACAAGGTAGTCCTCTGCTACATATGTGCTAGGGGCGATGGGCATGTATGCTTTTTGATTGGTGGCTTGGTCTCTGGGAGCTCTGAGGGATCTGGTTAGTTGATCATATTGTTTTTCTTATTGGGTTGCAATCCTCTTCAGTTCCTTCAATCCTTCTCCTAACTCTTCCATAGGGGTACCTGACCTCAGTCCAATGGTTGGCTATAAGCATCTGCATTTGTCTCAGTCAGCTGCTGGTATGACTGGACAGTCATGCTAGGCAGTATTGTCTGCAAGAAGCACATGGCATCAGTAATGGTGTCAGGGTCTGGTTCCTACACCAGAGATAGATCCCAAGTTGGGCCCGTCAATGAATGACCTTTCCTTCACTCTGCTCCATTTTAGTCCCTGCAATTCTGGGTCAAAATTTTTGAAGATAGGTAGGTGTGGGGTTCTGGATATCTAGTGGAGGTGCTTTCTTCAGGTCCCATCTCTCTACTTTTAGGCAATTTGGATAAGGTCATTTCAATTGAGTCTTGGGACCCTCTCACACCCCAGGTCTCTCGGAATTTCTAGATGTTCTCCACCTCACCCTCACTCTCCACTGCTGCACACTCCCATTCATTCTCTTGGTCCTCTGGGCTTCTCTCACGTCTCCTCCCATACCTGATCCTGTCCCTCTTTCCCCTCCCTATCCTCTCTATTACTCATGTCCCTCCCTCTGCCTCCCATGACCATTTTGTTCCCCCTTCTAAGTGGGATTGAAGTAGCCACACTTGGACCTTCCTACCTGCTAAGGTTCCTGAAGTCTGAGAGTTGTATCATGGGTATTCTGTACTTTTTTGCTAATATCCACTTAACAGGGACTAAATTTTTACTGCTATTAAGAAAAAAGTATTGTTTGTACACCAGAAACCCCTGAACCTAAGCTGATTTGAAAATTATTTTGGAAATGATTCTCTTCATGTTCTGTCAAACAATATAAGATATCAGGGATTCTTCCTCCATGTCATCAATGGAGCATCTTTCTAATTTGACAACAAACTACAACTTCAATCTTTTACTTATGATAAGCTCCTGACTTCACTCCTATTTTAATATCATTAAAACATAAATTGTTCTTCATGTTCCAATAGATTTTAATTTTACTTATTTTAGTCCTTTAAACTATTTATTATTATTGTTGTTGTTATTATTATTATTATTATTATTATTATTATTGACGTTTTTACCATCCAACCATTGTCCCCCACCCAGTTCTCACTCCCATGGTTCCTCATCCCATTCCTCCTTCCCCTTGTCTCCAAGAGGATGCCTGCTCCACCTGGTCTCTTCACTCCTTGGGGTCTCAAGTCTCTTGAGAGTTACATGCTTCTTTTCCCACTGAGGCCGTGTGTGTGTGTGTGTGTGTGTGTGTGTGTGTGTGTGTTTGTGTCAGGGACCTCATACCACCTCATGTATGCTGCCTGGTTGGTAGCTGAGTGTCTGAGAGATCTCAGGGGTTTGGGTTAGTTGATATTCCCTGTCTTCCTATGGAACTGCCTTCCTCCTCAGCTTCTTCCAACCTTTCCCTAATTCAACCATAGGGCTCCCTGACTACAGTCTAATGGTTGGTGTAAGTATATACATCTGTCTCAGGCAGCTGCTTGTTGGGCCTCTCAGAGGACAGCCATGCTAGGCTGCTGTCTGAAAGAACTCTGTAGCATCAGTAATAGTGTCAGGCCTTGGAGACTCCCCTTGAGATGAAGTTGGGCCAGTCACTGGACCATCTTTCCTTCAGTCTTCAATCAGTTTTGTGTCCCTGCAGTAATTTTAGACAGGAACAATTCTGGGTCAGAATTTTTGACTGTGGCATGGCAACCTCATCCCTCCACTTGATGTCCTGTCTTTCTACTGGAGGTGGACTCTACTGACACAGGATTTTCCCTGTACAATTTCAGTAGTGCAGCAGGAGGCCTGTGATTGGACAGGGAAAGGGAGGAGGAACAAAGAGTTACAGAGAGAGGGAGTGTCTCAGGGGAGACAGGAAGGCCAAGATGGAGGCACGGCTTGAACCAACCACAGGTAGTTATGATATCATACGTTTAGAAGAGTTGGGATAAGACTTTTATCATTATCAATTGCTTCTGAAATTATTGTATTGCTATCTTATAAATTGTGAATTTATTGATACATAAATCTGATTGGTTAATTATAAGCTTCAAGAGTTTTGATTTACTTGGTTACTGGAATGTGGGCCCGCTGATTACAGGGTTGTATGGCAGAGAGGGAATTAGTGGCTCCATAAACAAGCAAGCCAGAGCTGGGAACACAGTGATCAGGTACTGCTGGGGCTAGCTGGAGAGAGTTGCTGGTCTGGTCCCTCTGGGAAGTTGGCAGACTGAGAGAAGCAGGAGCAGAGAGTTGGTGAGTTCTTTTTTAAGATTGCCTGCTATGCTCTACAAGTTCCCTCTCCCACTCTTAGGCATTTCATCTAAAGTCCCTCTGTTTGAGTCCCCTTGTTATTTTCCTCCCTCAGTTTCTGTTTTTTTTCTCTGTCTTCTTGAATGTGTAGCCTAGTGTTCTGGTGACTACCTAGGACTTTTTCGGCTGATGCATTGTGGCCTCTGGGGTTTTGGGTGCTAACCTTAACCTTGAGGTACCTAGAATCAGTATGGTCTGGGGTCTCTGGTGCCAGAATATCCTCTCGGGAAGCACAAGTAGTTGCAGGATGGAAAATGGAGTCCAAGAAATCGGGTGCAGTTTAAGGCTGTGTATATATTAATTAAGAGAACTTGGTGGGCAAGGCTTTGAGGTGGCATCTTATCTTGTTTTCCTTGGTCCCAGCCATCTTCCAGGAATGCAGGTAGAGTTGTGGGTCAGAAAATGGACTGCTGTTAGGTGTGCTTTAGTGGGACTTGGCAGCTAAGATTTTTTTAACATCCAGGCATACCATTATGAGACCAAAAGTAGTACTTATCAAAGGATAAGTAGGCTGAGAAAGAAATTAGGGAAATGACACCCTTCACAATAGCCACAAACTATATAAAGCATCTTGGTGTGACTCTAACCAAACAAGTGAAAGATTTGTATGACAAGAACTTCAGGTCTCTGAAGAAGGCAATGGAAGAAGACCTCAGAAAATGGAAAAATCTTCCATGCTTGTGGGTTGGCAGAATTAATATAGTTAAAATGGCAATCTTGCCAAAAGCAATATACAGATTCAATGCAATCCCCATCAAAATCCCAACTCAGTTCTTCATAGAGTTAGAAAGAGCAATTCTCAAATTCATCTGGAATAACAAAAAACCAGGATAGCTAAAACTATTCTCAACAGTAAAAGAACTTTGGGGGAATCAGTATCCCTGACCTCAAGCAATACTACAGAGCAGTTGTGTTAAAAATTGCATGGTATTGGTACAGTGACAGGGAGGTGGATCAATGGAATAGAATTGAAGACCCAGAATTGAATCCACACATCTATGGCCAATTGATCTTCGACAAAGGAGCTGAAAACATCCAGTGGAAAAAAGATAGCCTTTTCAACAAATGGTGCTGGCTCAACTGGAGGTCAACATGCAGAAGAATGAGAATTGATTCCTTCTTATCTTCTTGTACTAAGCTCAACTCCAAGTGGATCAAGGAATCCACATAAAACCAGACACACTGAAACTAATAGAAAAGAAATTGGGGAAGACCCTGGAGAACATTGGATCAGGGGGAAAGTTCCTGAACAGAAGACCAATAGTTTATGCTCTAAGATCAAGAATAGACAAGTGGGACCTCATAAAATTACAAAGTTTCTGTAAGGCAAAAGACACTATCAAAAGGACAAATCGGTAACCAACAAATTGGGAAAAGATCTTCACTAACCCTACATCTGACAGAGGGCTAATATCCAATGTATACAACGAACTCAAGAAGTTAGACCCCAGAAAACTAAATAACCCTATCAAAAAATGGAGTACAGAGCTAAACAAAGACTTTTCACCCGAAGAACTTCAGATGGCTGAGAAGCACCTTAAGAAATGTTCAAGATCATTAGTCATTAGGGAAATACAAATCAAAACAACCCTGAGATTTCACCTCACACCAGTCAGAATGGCTAAGATTAAAAACTCAGAAGACATCAGGTGTTGGCGGGGATGTAGAGAAAGAGGAACACTTCTCCATTGCTGGTGGGATTGCAAGCTGGTACAACCACTCTGGAAATCAGTCTGGAGGTTCCTCAGAAAACTGGACACAATACTTCCGGAGGACCCTGCCATACACTCCTGGGCATATACCCAGAAGATTCCTCAGCATATAATAAGGATACATGCTCCACTGTGTTCATAGCAGCCTTATTTGTAATAGCCAGAAGCTGGAAAGAACCCAGATGTCCCTCAATGGAGGAATGGATACAAAAAACATGGTATATATACATAATGGAGTACTATTCAGCCATTAGAAGCAATGAAGTCACGAAATTCTTAGACAAATAGATGGAGCTGGAGAACATCATACTAAATGAGGTAGCCCAGTCTCAAAGAATACCCATGTTATGCACTCACTGATAAGTGGATATTAGCCTTGATTCTTGGAACACCAAAGACACAATCCACATACCAAATGATGTCTGAGAAGAAGGAAGGAGTAGACACTGGATCTGGAAAGGCCAATACATCAGTGTAGGAGTACCAGAACAGGGAAGTGGGAAGGGGAGGATGGGGGAATAGAGTTAGGGAAAAGGGCATATGGGACATTTGGGGGGCAGGGAATCAGGAAAAGAGAAATGAAATGTAAATAAAGAATATATCCCTTAAGATGCTTCTCAGCCATTCGAATTTCTTCAGGTGAAAATTCTTTGTTTAGCTCTGTACCTCATTTTTTGATAGGATTATTTGGTTCTTTGGGGTCTAACTTCTTGAGTTCTTTGTATATATTGGATATTAGCCCTCTGTCAGATGTGGGGTTGGTGAAGATCTTTTCCCAATTGGTTGGTTGCCGTTTTGTTCTTCTGACAGTGTCCTTTGCCTTACAGAAACTTTGTAATTTTATGAGGTCCCATTTGTCAATTCTTGATCTTAGAGCATAAAGTATTGTTGTTCTGTTCAGGAACTTTCCCCCTGTGACCATGTCTTCCAGGGTCTTCCTCAGTTTCTTTTCTATTAGTTTCAGTGTGTTTGGCTTTATGTGGAGGTCCTTGATCCACTTGGAGTTGATCAAGGTGATTAACGACACATGCTTCATTATGTTCATAGCAGCCTTATTTATAATAGCCAGAAGTTGGAAGGAGCCCAGATGTCCCTCAAAGGAGGAATGGATACAGAAAATGTGGTATATTTATACAATGGAATACTACTCAGCAATTAAAAATAATGAATTCATGCAATTTGTAGGCAAATGGTTGGAATTGGAAAATATCATCCTAAGTGAGTTAACCCAATCACAAAAGAATACACATGAAATGTAATCACTGATAAGTGGATATTAATAAGCCCATAAGCTCTGAATACTCAAGGCACAATTAGCAAATCAATAGATTCCCAAGAAGAAGGAAGGAGAGGACCCTGGTCCCGAAAATACTGGATCCAGTTTTGTAGGAGAGTACCAGAACAGAGAAATGGTGGGTGGGTGGCAGTGATTAGGGAATGGGCGGGGGGGTTGGGAGGGAAGAGGACTAATGGGACATATGGTGAGGGGGGAACTGTGAAAGGAGAAAGACTTTGGAATGTAAACAAAGAATATAGAAAATAAAAAAAAGAGATAAAATGCCAATTAATTACAGTTTAAATGTCTGTTAATAAGGAAAAATGGGAACAATCCTTTCAAATAAATTGGAAATTTAAGTGTAAAAAAAAAAGAATATATCCAATAAAAAAGACCTCTTGGAACACTGCATATAATCAGGGTCTGGGTCTCTTTTTTTGTTCCCATCTGCTATAGGAGGAAGTTTCTCTGGCAATGGCTAAGCAAGGGACTGAAATATGAATAAAGCAGAATGATACTGGGAGTAATTGGTTGTTGTTTTTTTGATTTGTTCCGTTTTAGAATAGTATTTCCTTTTCTCCTAGTTTCCTTGGTTTTCTAGTCTCAGGTTCTTGGTCACTCAAGCACTGTCAAATATGGGTTCAGTCTCATACTGTGGGCCTTAAGTCAAGTCAGATATTTGTTTGTTATTCCTACAAACTTCGTGACACCATTTCACAAGTCTCGTAAGCAGGACTCCGATCAAAGTGTTTATGATGGGGATAATATTTATAAACATCTCTCTGTTAATCAGATTTCCTGGCTAAATGAACTTATTCCTCTTCTCCTGTCTTATACCTCCTTTCCTTTCCTTCTCTCTTCTCTTTATTCCATCCCTTCTCTCCCATCTCACACCATCCCCTTCCCTCACCTCTCCTCTTTTCTCAGACAGGCTACCCTCAAACTCACAATATAGCTAGTTCCATTCTCTACCTTTCTGGAATTGATTGTAGGCCTATGCCATTGGGCCCTATCTATGTTATTAGACATAAACCCAGGGCTTCATGAATGTTGGCTGGGCAGTTCACCAAATCATAACACCTTCATCCCTCTCTAATTCATATATGAAAACTGTTAGACACTGACTCCTTATAAATGCCAGAATGCCTTTGCTGCAAATTAATTCCTTAAGTTCTGAAGATTACAAAAGGAACATTTAGTGATTATTTATTCCTATGTACTAATATCTCTAATTACCTTTTCCTGAATATTTAGAAAACATTTCATTTGCACTTATCCATTAAGATGTTTTAGTTTAAATAAGTATATGTATATATAAATCAAAAATTGTTTTCCTTTGAAAGAACAATTTTAAAATATTATTATATACATGTTTGTGCTATGTCATGGACCTGGGATACAAATTATGTTTTCCTTATCTATAGTAAAGATATAAGAATAAAGCCAAGAATGGACAAAATAAATTATTTGCAAAACAAAATAATATAGCATATTGTTATCAGTTTTTTAGTTTGTGATATGGTAGATAGCCATAGTAAGCATCATCTCAGTTTTTATCAAGGGCTTTTAATAACAGAATAGATGATACTATAGATTCACTCACACCTTTAACCATAGTTATTTACGTAACAGAGAACAATCCTTAACTTTCATTTAATGCAACAGAATGAAAGAGGAAAACAATAAAATCTAGTATTGATCATCTTATTTCTGTAAACTCCAATTCCCTTTACCAATTTAATGCACCTACTATAATGTTAGTTATCACCAAATTAGGTAGGACCATTGACCAAGTAGATTGAAGTAGGGAGCATATGTACATACATACATAGATACATATAACATACATACATACATGCATGAATACATACATGCATAGAGCATATACACATACTTATATAAGATATGGATATGCAATGGACTAGCAGTGCCTCTATCAGAAGAATTATTCAGGTATCCATTTCTACGACATGCCACTTGGTGTGCTGTCTTTCCACAGCACAGAATTGTAGAAAAATTCACTTATAAACATCATTTATCAATAAAAAAGCCAATGGTCAATGAGTCGAGGCAGAGAAATAAGAGGAGAGACACTAGCAGGAAGAAGAGAGGATTCTGGGAAATAGTAAAAAATAAAAGGAAAAATTCAAGAGATCCTAGAAACACACTAAGGAGACAACAGGTTGATGAAGGAAGAAGGGGGCCAGGACTGAAGAGAGGTAACTAAGTAGTAACCATAGACTTGTTTAAATGGTTAAATAAATTAAGAGCTATTCAGAAAATGAGCCAAAGCTTATGACCTAGACATTTAATAATAAAAATTTATTCTCAGAGTCATCATTCCAGGAGCTGGAGCAAAAAAGGAAAATCGGATTTAAAAATTATTTTAACAGATGGCATCCACAGTTGGGCATAGTATCTAAGCTTAGTAAAGTCCTGATTGAGAGGCAGTGTGGCTATATTGGCACTGAATGTCAGGCAAGAATTTAGTCAGAAATTCAAGCTTGAACAGAGTAAGAGAGGCTTAGTTTTGCTCATTTAAGTGGTTGCTTAGCAACTGAGGCCAGGTTTGGGAGTGGCCAGATGGAGTGGCCAGGTGCATCTACAAAGGTAAAAGGAAAAAAAAAAAAAAAGAAACAAACCACAGCACTTTTAAATGGAGCCTGCTGAAAAGGAAAATGGGTGCCTTTAAGAAGCCCAGGTTGAAGAGAAAGAGAACCAGCTCTGACCTGTAAAGGAGTACTTTTCAAAGCAGTTTCCTAGTCAGGTAGGAGGCTAAGAGAGAGTGCTGGAGGCTGGAGCAGAGACGGGGGCGGGGGCGGGGTGGGGGGGTGTCGTGCTGGTTCAACATTTGCTGTCTAGTCACATGCTGAGGCCTGAGAAGGCACCTGTGGATTCAAGACAAATTCCCCAAAACTGGGAAGAATGAGAACTGGTGACATGGTTATGAAAGGAAGGGAATAATTACCTATTATAATTATTATTATGCTAATATTTATTATCCTAATCTTAACAATCATAATAGATTTTTTATACCTTCTTTAAAAAGAGGGCTTTAGAGATACAGGCCTTAGAAAAATTAAAACAAGAAAAATAAAAATGTGAAAAATGGAAACAGGCCATGACAAATACAGAGGGGGGGGCACTCTCAGCCAACCATTGAATTGAGCACAGGGTCCCCAGTGGAGGAACTATAGAAAGGACCCATGAGCTGAAGGGGTTTGAAGTCCTATAGGAGGAACAACAATATGA
This sequence comes from Apodemus agrarius, assembly GCA_964023405.1. Classification (NCBI taxonomy): domain Eukaryota; kingdom Metazoa; phylum Chordata; class Mammalia; order Rodentia; family Muridae; genus Apodemus; species Apodemus agrarius. The sequence goes on from OZ030021.1 coordinate 9,589,830, forward strand.
ACCAACCAGTAACCTCAGATCTCACAGGGAGTAAACCACCAAACAAATAGTACACATGGAAGGATCCATGGCTTCAGATGCATATGCAGCAGAGGATGGCCTTGTTGGACATCAAAGGGAGGAAAGGCCCTTGATCCCAAGAAAGCTAAATGTCCCAGTATAGGGCAATGCCAGGACAGGGAAGCAGGAGTGGGTGTGTAAGTGAGCAGGGGCAGGGGGAATGGGTTAGGGGATTTGGGGGGGAGACCAGAAAGGGGACAACATCTGAAATGTAAATAAGGAATATATCTAATAAATAAATAAATAAAAGAAGGCTACTGACTCCAGATGACCAGACTTTACTTAAGCCTGAATGTTCTCAGCATGCAGAGACCAGAAAACAATTATTATAGCTTTCTTAATCTTTCTTAAGACTTAATCATTTTCCCAATTTTCTTGGTCATTGAGAAAAAGTAAAAGTAAAAATGATGCTCCAAATCAACTTGAAGCAATTTTAAGGGAATTATGTCCCATTCCCAAAAGGTAAGGTGAATGATTTTTGGGTAATTTTATGGATAATGTTTATTGTCATTTAAGACTATGGTTATGTGAATCAATATATTGTTAATCTGCTCTGAACTCCCAGACTGCTGTGTGCTCCCTTCTTGCTACCTCCCAATGTTCTGGATTCATGAATGAAAGACACACACACACACACACACACACACACAAACACACACATATACACACACAGAGAGAGAGAGAGAGAGAGAGAGAGAGAGAGAGAGAGAGAGACTTATATTTAATATGTATTAAACAGTACAGTGGCTAGGCACGTCCAAATCTCCCCATGGCTAAAACAGTCTCCCCTCCAATATTCCTGAGTTATTACTTTCTAAAATCTATATTCCATCTTTGCCACCTAAGCCCATTCAGGGAAGGGGCCACTGGGTCTCTGGATGCTTCCTCTCCTGCAACTCTTAAGTCTGATCCTCCTACTTCTCTGGCATGACAATTCTACCACCACCTTGGCATTCTTTGCTTCCTCTTGTCTCTCTGCCTAGCCATTGGCCCCTGGCAACTTTATTTACCAATTAGAACCAATTGGGGGCAGAGACTGTCTGTCTTACAGACAGACTTTAGATTTTTCATGTAATTTGGGGACCCAATTAACATAATATAAGCAGTAAATCAAATCCAAATCTTGTCTTAAATCTGGGAGGAAACATTAGAGAGGTTAAACTCGGGGATTTCTTTCTTTTTTCCTCTCTATCCTCTCTCTTCTATCCAGTATTAGAGGGGAAGAGGGAGAAGGGATGAAAACAAAAAAGGGGGGATATGGGAATAATAGGGAAAAAAGATAGATTATTGAATCGACTGTTAGACCAAAGAGTATTAACAAGCCCAACATCTTACATAGGTACAGATATTTGTATATTGATAAAAAATTAAGAGTATATTTGGTTTCAACCTACCTAATATCAACTCTGTTTAAAGTATTGTATATGGTATAAGGTATAATTTTTAAAAATGTAATGTTAAGTTCTAGTCCATTTGAAATCTGGTATTGCAAACTATTTAGGATAAGCAAGAAATGCAATTTCATAGACAAACAATTAAATTCATAGTCATGTTAGATATTAGTATAGTTTATTGCAAAAATCTTTTCAAAGTTGAAGAGATAATAGCTAAAAACAAAGAATTTGGATAAACTGTAGATGGGTAGTCTTCAAAAACCTCACAGTTCTACAGAATATGACATTTAAAGATAGTTTATTAATAAAAGATCTTTTTTGAGATGGAGGTAGATCTGGTCCTGGAAGTATCCTCATTCAACTTCAACAAAGATGATGAGCATCAAAGAACCTCCTGTAGAGTGTATTTCAAACATGGCAAGCCAACCACTGGGCAGGAAAAATATCCTTGCCTCTATTTTCAACAGAACATAGTCCAAAGCAAACAAGATGCAGGGAAGTCAAATACCAAGCTCTGCAATGACAAGATAGGAAGTACTTCATAATTTCTCCTTCACAAAATATCTGTTGTATTCTGGACCAGAAGGCTAAATATGGATGCTCTAATGGGTATAGAGATAATTTTTGGGTGGCTGACCAAGCAGCCAGCAACATCTCTCATTTCAATAGTTTTGGAAGTTGGTTTCACTGAACCTCCTGCATACTAACGCAATATTTTTTTCCTTCTTATGACTCTGACAGAGTTGAAGACTACATAGACTTACAATTAACCTTATGTTGTTTAGGATTTTGAAAAAATGGTATTAGTTCTATACAAGTTATGATAGAAAATGATTTCAGCACAGAACTCTAACTCACAAAGATAGTATAGAGTAGAGTACTTTCTCCAAAATTGCCAAGTACAAATGAACTAGAAATTGTGAATGTAATTCTTACCTGATAGTTTTCATAATTAATATTGTGTATAATTTATTGATGTAAAAGAAAGAGCCTTTTATTGGACTAAAAGAGAATAATGTAAAGAACATCTGTCTTAGTGTTTTACTTCTGTGAACAGACACCATAACCAAGCCAAGTATTATAAAAGACAACATTTAATCAGGCTGGCTCACAGATTCACAGGTTCACCTCCTTATCAAAGTAGAAGCAGGGCAGCATCTAGGCAGGCATGATACAGGCAGAGCTGAAAGTTCTACATCTTCATCTGAAGGCTGATAACAGGATACCCCCTTCTAGGCAGCTAGGATGAAAGTCTTGAAGCCCACACCCACAGTGACATATCTGCTTCAACAAGGCCACACCTCCTAACAGTGCCATTCCCTGGGCCAACCATATACATCCCATCACATTTCACTCCCTGTCTCCCATGATTTGTTCAAACACATGAGTCTATGGGTGCCATACTTAGCCATAGCATGATTAAAAAAAAAAAAAGGGTCCATTTAGTCCAACTTCCAAAGTCCCAATAGTCTATAGCAGTTTCAACAATGTTAAAAGTTCAAAGTTCAATGTCTCTTCTGATATTTATCCAATCAAACTTAACTTTGGAATCCCCAAAGCAAGTCAGGAACCAGCTGAGCAAACTCCAAACTCTGCATCTTGTATCTGATGTCAAAACTGTCTTCAGAATGCCAGCTCCTTTTTCACCTTTGTTGACTGCAACAAACTTCTTTTCCTGGGCTGGTCCCACTCCCTGTTAGCAGCATTCCTCAGCAGATAACCCACAGTTTGGGCATCTTAAACAAACATCTTGGGATCTCCAAGGAAGCTTCATTGTTAGAACTTCTTATTTCAATGTCTGGGATCTACACAGGATCTTCTGGGCTGTTCCAAAGGGCTGGCATCACTTCTCCAGCTCTGCCCTCTGTAGTGTTCTAAGCTCAGGTTTTTCCACACCATTTATGCTGCTGTTCTTAGTAATCATCCCATGGTACTGGTATCTCCAATATGCTGTAGTCTTTCACTATAACTAGGCTTCACCAGTAATTTCTCATAGGCTCTCTTCATGGTGCCAAGCCTCAATTCCTTTGCGTGACCCCTTCAGTCTTGGGCCATCAATTGCAACTGAGGCTGCATTTTTACCAATGGCTCCCCCATGGCCTCTCACGATTCCAAGCCTCAGCTGCTCTTCATGATGCCTTCATGTCTTCAAAACCAGTATCACCTGGATGACTCTTAAACATTACCAAGTACAGCTGCTGCATGAGGTACAACCTTGGTTATCTCTGGAACAAAGCTTCTTTGTGCTCTCAGAAAAACAATTCCCAGAAGAGTTCACCTCAGTGATGCTGGTCTCTTAATAACTTCATAGCTCCAGCTAACCAACATCAATTGTCCCATTAGACCTTTCAACACTTGATTCTAAAGCCAGAGCCAAATGGCTAAAACTTCTGAGTTCTTCTGCTTACTGGGGCTAGAACATGCCCCTTCCTTGTTCTAATACTTTATTAACCCTGGGATTAAAGGTGTGTACCACCACACCTGGAATTAGCCTTTTCTTTATCTAGAACTTGTTCTGTCCCAGGCTAGCCTTGAACTTAGAAATCTGTTTGGCTTTATCTCCAGGGAGTAAAAGTGTGTACTACTATGCATACATCTAAACTTATCTGGGTAGGATCTTGCCCCAAAGTCCTATTCTATTAATTGAATTTAATATCCTTGAACACAGGATTCAGTTCCATTTCACTTCCTGGTGCCCCTTTAATACTTGAACCATGTAATTTATTATTTTCCCTTCTCAGCTTGCTAAGCTTGCTCAAAATACTCTTCATGAGACTAAATCAGAGAACAAAACCTATGGTGGGTGTTTCTGAGACTTCCTTTGTCCGTGCAATTAAATTTAGTCTTCTCACCTTAGACACAGGCAGGTTCTTCGGACAAGGGGAAAAATTAGCCACATTATTACCAAAATACCACAAAATCAGTCTCTAGGCCACATATTGAAATTCTTCTCCACTGAAACATCTTCGGCCAGGTCCACACAATTAAAAGGACTCTCAATAACAAAGTCTTCCATATTTGATAACCCATTAGACCTCACTTAAAGCATTCCACTGCTTTCCAAATCCAAAGTCCCAAGATCCACATTCTTCCAAACAAAAGCATGGTCAGGCTTATCATAGCAATACCCCAGTCCCGGGTACCAACTTCTTAGTTAAGGTTTTATTGATGTGAACAGACACCATGACCAAGCCCAGTCTTTTAAAAGACAACATTTAATTAGGCTGGCTTATAGTTTTACAGGTTCTGTCCATCATCATCAAGGTTGGAGCAGGGCAGCATTTAGGCAGGCATGATGCAGGCAGAGCTGAGTTAGATAATGAGCCAAAGCTTATTGTCTAGGCATTTAATAATCATCTCAGAGTCATCATCCCAGGAGCCAGGTCTGGAAAGGAAAAAATGGATTTAAAAATTATTTTATCACAGAAGTAACACAATGAACTAAAACTATGATGTTACTGATCCCAGCACTGTGGTTACTCGAGGGAAATTTGTACTTGAAATTCCCAGCCCTCATTCATATCTGCCAACATGTGTGTGCTCTTCTTACTTCACATGATCACCAGTGCTTTAATACAAAATTACAAAAATGATGGAAAGATTTAATAGCTAATTAGAGCAGCCTACTCTGTAGTCCTTAAAATCAGGTCCTCACACTCCGATTCTTTTTCCTGCAGCGGAAGCCTTCCTTTGAAGCTGCCAGTCAGGCACCCTGAGTTCCCATGCCTGCTATGAATTGTCCTTAGCAGCCTTTGATTTGTCATTTACTATGTGTCCTCTTTGGAGGGACATCAATAGTAACCATCTGCCCTTGTAGTAGTATTACAATCTCTGTCATTTCCATAGCAACTATCTGCCCCGATCATTTGATCCTTCAGTACCTGACTCTCCATTATTCTCTGCTCTGTGATTTTAAATAGTTATAATGGCATGCATACTGTGTATGACAGCAACATTTCTACTGTAAAGACTGCTTTTTATGTACTTAATAACTGAGTACCCCGTCTAACAGATCAATGAAAATGATCTATTTTCCAGATCCACTGTTTTACTATTTGCCTAATTTGTCAGTCTTACCTGATACTATTTTATATCAAATACCAAGGTTAGATATACTTTAATAAAGCAACCTTAGGCTCTCTTTAGAGAGAATAGACAGCAAACAAGCATGGGTTGAATTCCAGCTTACAGAAAAGGCTTAATGTACATGCAGACTGCCACTCTAGGGCAAACCTATACAGATCAACCATAACAATGTTCCCCGAGGCATGAGGCTTGCATCTTCTGTTACTTTCTTAACATTGCTTTCTGTTTGATGAACACATTCAGAATCTAGAACACAAACACCCATAGAAATATAACATCCTGGCAAGTGTCTACTGGAGAACAATGAGTATGGCAGAACATAGGTTTTTAATAGCAAGACTGAAATGATTCCAGGGCCACATTGTCCAGGCTCACAGAGCAAGCCAAAGATGACCCCCAGCCTGGTGCCACACAACACAAGTGGGGCACAGCACTCCTGAGACAACTCCAGAAAATCAGATATCCAGGGCACCACTAAGATGAGCAAATAAGTGATGGAGAGACGGAAGAGAAAGACACAGAGAAGGATGTGTGCACACTGAGGAGAGGGAGAACTAGAGACTAGAGAGTAATGAAGAACAGCCTGAAGTGAGTAGCTGGCAACGCTACTAAGGCCATGGTGAGATCTTGGCCCATGCTACTTCTAAAAGCCATGTCTGGGTCTGTGGCCCTGTAGCAACATGGGTCCCTTATCACCAAATACCAGGTAGATATCCCTTGTCTGGACTACAACCCAGGGCCATGTTTATGTCTGAGGGCTGTGCAGAGCTGGCTTCACCCCTCACCTGGGCATCTAGAAGAGTTGGCCCCAAGGGTATGAAAGCAGAAATACTCAGGAAGCCCCATCCCTACCCATGCATCTCAGTCAGGAAGCACAGTAGAGCTGATTCTGTTTGTGAGAGTTAAGGATGAGTGATCCTCAAGAGGGTAAAGTTGGGATAGGAGGACCCACAACTTCTCTGGTGGCATGGGCAAGGGAGAGATGCCCTTTCCCCATCAATCCTTGCCACCTGCAACAAGCAAGAGAGCTGGCTCCAGGATCAAGAGAACAAGAGAGCTATCCCAGCCTCTAACCTGCTGCAGCATTCAGGAGAGTAGGCTCTGTACCTTTCCCTAGGCAGCACAATACAGATGGCCCTGGTGGCATGGGTGCTGGTGATCTGGCCCAAGAAGCATGAAAGTAGCAGAGCTGGTTCTTCCCCCTTTCTTTTTATCATTGGACAAGTTAGTTGTGGCAGTTCTCCAGAGATCACCCTGGTGGTGTAGGTGTGGGAGAGCTGCTGGGCTGCCCAGCTCAGCTACCAGCCAAGGCTTTGAGTTGGCCTACCCCAACATCTACTCCATCTATAAACTGCTGGAGTGCATGAAAAGGCTTGTCCTACAGATCCAAAGCTGCATGATCTCTGTGACACAGGGCAACAATAGGATATCTGAGAAAAATTCTGGTGAGGATCCAGTATAACAGTGTAGCAGAAACCGGGGGCCTCAGACTAGACAAACGACTCATTGCAATGAACATTTGCAAATGAAAAAGTATGGGGAAAAGGGTGTACTGGGGTGTGGCACACTGAGGCACACTACCACCTCAAAATGAGATTTTGTTGGTTCATTTGTGTGTTGGTTTGTTGGTTTTCTTTCCTTGAGGTTGTGTTTCAAGGGTGGAGGGTTAGGTATAAAGTGATGAGGAAATGAGTTGGATTGGGTTCATAATGTTAAACTAACAAAGAATCCATAAAAGTTTTTTTTTTTAAATGAGTATTCTCAAGTGGACAGCAAGAACTCTGGCTAGTTTTGTTAATAAGAAGGCATTATGAATTGAAGAGCTGTGGAGTGATATTGTTTGAGGCATGTGATGGTTTGTATATGTTCAGATAGGGAGTGGCACTATTAGGAAGTTGAAGGAAATCTACTTGTTGAAGTAGATTTGTCACTGCGGTTATGGGCTTTAAGGCCATCATCCTGGCTGCTTGGAGGTGAGTATTCTACTAGCAACCTTCAGATGAAGATGTAGAACTCTCAGGTCCTCCTGTCTGGATGTTGCCATGTTCTGGTCTTGATAATAGACTGAACCTCTGATCCTGTAAGCCAGCCCCAGTTAAATGTTGTTCTTTTAAGAGTTGCCTTGGTCATGGTGTCTGTTCATAGCAGTAATACCCTAACTAAGACAGAAGTTGGTACCAGGGACTGGGGTATTGCTGTGATAGACCTGACCATGCTTTTGTTTGGAAGAATATGGATTTTGGAACTTTGGACTTGGAAAGCCATGGGATGCTTTCAATGGGTCTTAATGGGCTATCCTAGAAGAAATACAGACGACTTTGTTGCTGAGAGTAATTTAAACTGTGCAGACCAATCCCAAGAGTGGTCCAGGAAGAATTTCAGTATATGCCCTAGAGCCTGTTTTTCTGATATTTTCTCAAAGAATGCTGCTTTTTGCCCTTGTCTGATGGATCTGCCCAAGGCTAAGGTAAAAATATTTATATTAATTGTGTTGACAAAGCAAGTCTCAAAAAAGCTCAGCATAGACTTTATTCTCTGATTAAGTCTCATGAAGAGCATTTTGGACAAGCATAGCAAGCTTAGAAAGGAAAAATATAAAATATATGATTCCAGTATTAAAGGGGCACCAGGAAGTGAAATGGAACCAAATCCTATGTTCTAGGAGACAGCAGATTAAGGAAATGGGATTTGGGGACAGGATCCTACCCAGCTAAATTTAGAACAAGGCATGGCAGTACACACCTTTAATCCCAGGAGATAAAGCCAAACAGATCTCTGACTTCAAGGCCAGCCAGGAACAGAGCAAGTTCTAGGTGAAAAACAAACAAACAAACAAACAAAAGAAAACCAAAAAAAAAAAACCCAAAAAACAACAAAAAAACCAACAACAACAACAACAAAAACCCTTAAATCCAGGCTTGTTGGATCCCATCTTTAACCCCAGTGTTTAGGAAGCAGGCCTATAGATGAAAAAACGGATTAAATCAGGGTCAAAGACAACCCAGGCTGTACCTGGAGTTCAAGGCCAGGTAAGACTATCTTGATTGATTGATTAGTTATCTAATTAATTAATTAATTGAATATGTGAGTAACTTTTTCATGAAACCTCATGTCTGAATAATGCTAGGTAGTAAAACTCCATAAACATGTTAGAATTGATTATTGACATGAAATAGAAGTTGAATAAATTTTTCTCTGCTTCTGTCAATCAAAACAATTATAATTGTTTTAAAACTAACAATACACTCTTAATTTATTCCTAAATTAATTTAGTCTTATAGTACCTGCCGTCTCAGCAGTAGAAAATATATTTTACCTTCCTTTTCTTCCCTCTGAACCTCTCTTATAGTCCTACCTGCACTTTTTAAAATGTGTGAACAACTTTTTCATTTAATACATACATGCATACATACATGTTATTTATTGAACTTTGGCCAAATTTTCTGCCCATAGACTTATCTTTCTAGTATGTTTTATAAGTCCCTGCCACATTCAAAGCAGTCATCATGCAATTCATTTCCTAGACTTGAAGAAAACACTCTACTTTTTGAGAGTTCTTGGATCAGATTGTGACCACAAGGCTTTATGAAATGTAATTAGAAACTTAATTACAACAGCAAAGTACCCTTGGCATTAAACAGCCTAATTTGTTTCTGAGATTTTAGGAAAAGTTCTCAGAGCATCCATTTGAGGACTTTTGCCTATCACAAAAAAGATCAAATATTTCTATATTTCATAATTTTCCAATAGACTTTGGGCACATTTATCTTTTTCCCAAAGTCTTTCATTACAATTATTACTGGCTTAGCTGATGTTGTGTTACAAATGTTTATTCTTTTAAAGCTATGATCTCACTTTAGTAAAGTTTGGTCATAATGGGTTTTCTGGATATTTACTTTTGTATTTGACCATAATCATAAAACAGCTGAGGGAGTATTTGGGATAGATAAAGATCTTGTCTTCTAGGTGTTGGTGAGTTCCCCTTTGGAGTGGCTACCGATCTTTGAAAACATTCATTATACTGTGATTTGGTCCAAGATTCTCATTCATTTGTTTATTTTTTTTAATTCAAAAGTTCTGGTCAACTAAGAACAGAAAATCAGAAGGTGAGGCTATATAGCCTAATCTGTTCTAAGTAGCAAGCTAGGAACTCCCAGTAACTCCTACATAAGCATTCTCCCCTTCTCACATTTCCAGGAGAGATCTTCCACCTACGCAGAATTGCCCATTTTCAATCTTCAGTCATCATCCTGAAGGGCAATCTGCAGTGCTGTCTTATATTATAGCTTCATTCTGTTTTATAACTTTTTTTTAAAGGAACATTAAAAAAAAATAATGTACTGGTACTAGAAAAAATATGGGTCAATATAATATGCAACTCATATTTTCTATTTTGAGGCTTATATAAGATATGTTAAACATATCCTACGTTTGATTGGACATTCATTAATATGAATTCAAATTATCCTATCAAATATTATGTACTTTAAAAAAGGTAACCATATTTTCCTGGAAGAAGCTAAAAACTAGTAGATGATGTGTAGGTATAAATAGGCATTGAAGCATAGTATGTGCATCACAATACATAGTGGTTGATAGAATAGAAGAAGCATTGGAAGGTCAAGTGTTGGGAAGTAATGGTCCAAAAGAACAAAATAACCCTATCAAAAAATGGGGTACAGAGCTAAACAAAGAATTTTCACCAGAAGAAATTCAGATGGCTTAGAATCACCTTAAGAGATATTCAACATCATTAGTCATCAGGGAAATGCAAATCAAAACAACCCTGAGATTTCACCTCACACCAGTCAGAATGGCTAAGATTAAAAACTCAAGGGACAACAGGTGCTGGTGAGGATGTGGAGAAAGAGGAACACTCCTACACTGTTGGTGGGATTGCAAGATGGTACAACCGCTCTGGAAATCAGACTGGCAGTTCCTCAGAAAATTGGGCATGAAACTTCCAGAGGACCCTGTCATACCACTCCTGGGCATATACCCAGCGGAATCCCCTGCATACAATAAAGACACATGCTCCACTATGTTCATAGCAGCCTTATTTATAATAGTCAGAAGTTGGAAGGAGCCCAGATGTCCCTCAAAGGAGGAATGGATACAGAAAAATGTGGTATATTTATACAATGGAATACTACACAGCAATTAAAAATAATGAATTCATGCAATTTGTAGGCAAATGGTTGGATCTGGAAAATATCATTCTAAATGAGTTAACCCAATCACAAAAGAATACACATGAAATGCAAACACTGATAAGTGGATATTAATGAGCCCAAAGCTCTGAATACTCAAGGCACAATTAGCAAATCAAAAGATTCCCAAGAAGAAGGAAGGAAAGGACCCTGGTCCTGAAAAGACTGGATCCAGTTTTGTAGGAGAGTATCAGAACAGAGAAATGGGGGGTGGGGGGTGATTGGGGAATGGGCGGAGGGAAGAGGACTTATGGGACATATGGTGAGGGGGGAACTGGGAAAGGGGAAAGCCTTTGGAATGTAAACAAAACATATAGAAAATAAAAGAATTTATAAAAAAGAATAACTTCTTTTGTTTGATAATCATACAACTTTTAATCCTAGCACATGAGAGGAAGAAACAGATTGGTTTCAAGGCCATCCTTGCAGTGAGAGTGAGATCTGAAATAAGGAAATGACAAAAATAAGAGTTATAGTGGAGATGGTTCCTCAGGAGGGAAAGATCTCTGACTTGAAGTGCCACCATATGCTATTTAAGTTCTGTCATTGGTCATTATCATTACAAGATTGCCACAAATCTTCAGGTAAAATTTTTGATAGCTATATATCTTCATTATAATCTTTTTGTGATAAATCCACTTGGTTCATATCATATCTGCTCCATCCTAATACCATTGTATAAGTGACAATCAAATCCATAATTCTTTTGATAATTATGTAAATTGAATTAGTTTTTAAATTGAATGTAAGTTTATTATTCATTCACATTACATCCTGCTTACAGTCCCCTCCTGATCAACCCCTCCCACAATCCTTCCCCTATCCCTTCTTCCCCTTCTCCTCTGAGCTGAGAGAGCCTTCCCTGTGCACCTCCTCATACTGACACTTCAATTCCCTGCAAAGCTAGGTGCTTCCTTTCCCACTGAGACCAGACAAGGCAGCCCAGCTACAAGAACATACCCCACATTCAGGCAACTATTTTAGGATAGCCTTGGCTCCACTTGTTTAGAATCCACATGAAGACCAGGCTGTGCATCTGCTACAAATGTGCTTGGAGGCCTAGGTCTAGCCCACATATGTTCTTTGGTTGGTCATTCAGACTCTGAGAGCCCCAAGGGTCCAGGTTAGTTGACTCTGTTGGTCTTCCTGTGGAGTTTCTATCCCCTTTGGGGCCTACAATCATCCCTCCTATTATTCCCTAAGAGTCCTCAGACCTCTATCCATTGTTTGCCTGTTGGTGTCTGCATCTGTCTGAGTCAGCTGCTGGTTGGAGCCTCTCAAAGTACAACATGCTCCTGCCTGCAAGCTTTACAGAGTCTCATTAATAGTGTCAGGAATTGGTACTTGTCCATAGGATGGGTTTCAAATTGGGCCAGTTATCGGTTGGCCATTCCCTCAGTCTCTGTTCCATCCCCTCTACCTGCAGTAAATTGAATAGTTATAAGTTTACAATGTGTGTATAGAAGAATGGTATCAAGTCAAGTTTTATTTAGTAGTGAGTTCAAGATGTACTTACTAAACGGCTAAGCTGAATACCAAGATTTTGTTTTTCTGTATGATAAGTACCCTAAAATAGACTTGCATTTCTCAGTCTTCTTTATATCATTTGCTTTAGGACTTTACTAAGATTGTACTTTCACAGGTTCATTCAAATGAAGAGGTAATAATAGACCACCATTGAAACAATGCTGGATAAATTAACAGGTGTGATCAGTTTGTATCTCCCACATACAAATAAAATAAAACCATACACGTGAGAATCACCATTTCTTTTATATTTATTTTTAAACGTTGAAGGAAGATGTGTTTAAATAGCCCAAGTGCCTGACCATACTATGGATAGAAGTTGGATGTATAATTGCTTGATTACTATTTTTCTTCCTGTGATGCTCACTGCAGTTACTCTGGAACAAAAGCATAAGAAGGCTTTTATGTGACTACTTACATTGGAGAAGTGGAAACTGAGATTCGGCTGTAATATCGTATGATGTGTCTGTGTGCATGTGGCTCTATGTGGCTATAGGAGATTATGGATACCAGTGCCCACAGAGGTCATAAGAAAACGTGATACCTTAGAGCTGAAGTCACAGCCATCTGCAAGCTGCCTGCTTCAGGTGCTATAATTTGTATACCAGTCCGTATTACTATAGCATATATTCTTAATTTCTGAGTTATCTCTCCAGCCATATGGATACTGAGATGCCCACAAAAAATCAATTTCACATTTAAATGGCTGAAAAGAATTGCTTTTGTCCTGTTGTATGACAATAACATGTAGAATCAATCTAAATGAGGATGTTTCAAGATATCTTTCTGAATAAGAAAAACCTGTACATCTTTTTCAATATACATGCACTGCACACACAAAGTTCCTGACTGTTACTTAGAAATACATTTAGGAATATTGTAAGGAATTATGCTTGTATAGCAATATGGCAGTAGCATATTTTCCTATTTTATTTATTTTGCAATTCTTGAAAATTGTAGTTGAATTGCATTTCCCCCTTTCTTTCCTCTCCTCAAACCATGCCATATACTCCTCTCTGCTCTCCTTAAATTTCATGACCTCTTTTTTTAACTGTTATTGAATGGATATGTACTTATGTGCATGTATATTTCTAAATATAACTTGTTCAGCCCATATAATGCCACCTGTATGTATATTTTCAGGGCTGACTGCTTGGCTTTGAACAGAGCAATCCCGTGTTCTTCCCTGGGGAAGACCATTTTTCTCACTCCCAGATTTCCACAGCTGCCTAGAGCTTTTTGTGTAGGGTTGACACCCAATGGGCTCCTCTGTCCAGTCATTCAAAAATACCATCCTTCTTCAGCTCAGTTTCATCAACCATGGTACTGATATTCTAAGTGATTGCATCTGATATTACTCGAAGACATAATCTCATAAAAACTTCCAGATTTTCTAGCTTTTATAATATTCCTGTCTCTTTATCCACAATGTAGCCTGAGTCTTAGGTGTGGAAGGGTATTTTTGATATGTCTATTGGGACTGGGCTCTATGGCTACAATTATCTTGACTATGGTTTTCTGTATGATTTCCTTATATTTCAAAGAGAAGTTTTCTTGATGTGGAATGACTACTATTATTATATGTGGGTACAAAATCAAATGTTTGTAAACTGCTGTTAGGTATTATGCTAGCTTAGTAAGTTAATGGTTGTAGATTTTCCTCAAATAACTGTGATTTCAGGAATAGTTAACTGGGGTTCCATTATCTTGGTCTTTCTCTTGCTGAGTGGATCTGAAGCCTAACTAAAGAGCTTTTCTTTCTTTTCTATCAAGTTATGTGTGCAACTGCTAAACTCTTAGGGTTATCACATGCCATGCTTGTAAATGTTGTGATTCATAGAGGTCCTAACTGAGTATGGCTGTTAGTTGTGCCTTTTGCCTTTGAAAGTTTCCTTGGCTCCTTCTATTACCATGAAATTTAGTCCTCAGGAAAGGGCCTTCCATGTCATTTCCTGCACAGGTAGCTCTGTGCATTTCTGGGGTGCATGCTGTTTTTAGCAAAGATTTGCCTTTCGTCTCTGGGGATTAACCAAGGCCAATAGCATTATCCTATATGTTTTGGGAGTCTTTTAGACTATATTGGCCAACAACTCAAAAGAGGGCTATTCTCATTTTGTATTAGGATTTTTGTGAGATGGTTCCTGGAATAAGCACTGCTTGCCCAGATAAGAAGAGATTATTTAAACTATATATGTGCATTTATTGATGGAGTTATATGTACTACAGGTTTGGGGGAGTAGTTAATATTATTTTTATGAGATTTTTCTAAAGTCCTTTTTTGTCATTTCTATCTACCTCCTTCTTCTGTATCTGTATTTACCTTCTTCCCCCTTCACACGTTTTCTTATCTCCCCTATCAGATCACTTATATCCTGCGATTCCCCTTAATGGTTTTCCCACCTATTTCCATATTTACCTCCTTCCATCCTCTCTGAGGAGTCCTTACATTCCTAATTGCTGGTCAGATCCCTTATACCCTGTGAATGTCCTGTCTACTGCTCCCTGACACTGCTATCTTGGCAATGTTCCCTTTACCCTTTTACTTTCTTACTTTCTGTGGTTCAGACTGTGTACTCACATATGAAGAGTTGGAGGTGGGAGTCTCCGATAAGAGAGAGCATGTGATGTTTATCTTTCTGGGCCTGATTTTCCTTATTCAGTATAAGTTTTCTATATATCTGTAAGGTGCATGATTTCATTTTTTCTTTACAGCTCCATATTGTATGTATACATATTGTATATATACCACATATTCATTACCAATTCCAGTTGAAGAACATTTAGGTTGTGTCTACTACCTTGTTCTCATGAATAGAGCAGTGATGAACATGGATAAACAAGTATCCACTGAGTAGGAGGTCACATCTTTTGGCCGATTGGGTCATATGGAGGTTTTACCTTTATCTTTTTGAGAATTCTCCATACCAATTTTCATAGCAGCAGCTGAATCAATTTGCAATCCCATTAGAAGTAAATGAGGGTACCCTTTCTGCATCCCCTGCAGAATTTGTAGTTGATTACTTTACTTTGTTATTCTAACTGGGGTAAGATAAAATCTCAGAAATGTTTTGTTTTGCATTTATCTAATATCTAGGGATGATGATCAACTTTTTTTTTTTGGTTTTTTGGAGACAGTTTCTCTGTGTAGTCCTGGCTGTCCTGGAACTCACTCTGTAGACCAGGCTGGCCTCGAACTCAGAAATCCGCCTGCCTCTGCCTCCCAAGTGCTGGGGTTACAGGCATGCGCCACCACACCCGGCTGGATGATCAACTTTTGAAATATCTCTTAGCCAATATATATATATATATATATATATATATATATATATATATATATATTCGTTTTTCGAGCAATATTTTTTTCTTTCAATAACTCTTTGCATGTTCCAAGCCCCATTGTTTGAGGTGGTCATTTGGTTTGAGGGATTTTTTTTTTACTTTGTTTTCTCAGTTCCTGTATATTCTGGATAGTAATCCTTTGTCTGATGTATAGTTGGCCAAGATTATTTTTCCCACTGGGTAGGCTTCCTGTTTACCTGGTTGATTGTTTCCATAGGTGTGCAGAAGTTTTTGGTTTCATGAAGTCTCCCTTTTCAATTGTTGGCCTTAATTCTTGGATAAATGGTGTAGGGAAAGACTTCAGAAAGTGTTTTCCTACACCAATGTCATTTATAATACTGCTTATGTTTTCTGCTAATACTTTCAATATTTCAAGTTTCAGCCTTAGTTTTTTTTATCTAATTATAATTAGTTTTTTTTTATTTTTGCAAAGTCAAGGTGATAGATACAGGTATAATTTCTTTCTGCTGCATGCAAATATCTGGTTTTCACAGCTACATTTGTTAATGTATATATACATTTACCAGCATATATTCTGGCATCTTTTCAAATATTAAGTGGCAAAAATTATGTGTGCTCATGTTTGGGTGTTTAATTTTCTTACATTGTGCTTTTGTGACAATATCATACTGCTTTTAATACTGTGGTATTTAATATATGCTAAGACCTAAAATTGTTTTTTTGTTGTTGTTGTTATTGTTGTTTTTGTTTTTGTTTTTGTTCTGGATGATTCTGCTATCTGGCGTCTTTGTGATTCCATATACATTTTAGTTCTGTTTTCTTTCCTACAAAGAATTATGTGACAATTTTAATTGGGAATGTGCTGAATGTGTAAATAGATTTTGGTAGGATGGTCTCTTTCTTTGTGTTAATTTTACTGACCCATAAGCATGTATGTATGGCTTTCAATTTTCTAGTGTCTTTCTCTATTTCTTTCTTCAAAGTTTAATGTTTTCATTGCAGAAATCCTTTACTTTTTGGTTAGGTTTATTTCTATGGATTTTACTACTTTGAGGCTGGATAGGAGAATGTTCTTGTTCATCTGTATGTTTGTCTTTGCTATATAAAAATGTTATTAATCTGTGCACATTTATTATTTATCCTGCTGTATTGCTGAATTTGTTTATCATTCCTAGAAGTTTTCTGTTATATTTTTTGGGTCCTGTAGCATCTGGTATCATAACATCTAAAAAGAGGGAAATTTTTCTTCTGTCAATGTTTATATCCCTTTAATTCGCGTCTCTTGCCTTATTGCTACAGCTTACACTTTGAATGCAATGTGAAAACTGAGTGTAGACAGTGGAAATAAATTCCTATCTTGTTCTTGATTTCAGTGGGACCTCTTCAAGCTTTTCTTTCTTTAAGATGAAGTTTACTGTGTGGTTCTTGTATATGGCTTTTATTATATTGAGGTATTCCCTACATTCTTTAGGATAATGGTTTTCAACATGTAATTGTGACCCCTTTGGTAGTTGCATATCAATTATCCTGAATATCATATATTCACATTAGCAAAATTACAATTATAAAGTAGCAATGAAAATAATCTTATGGTTGAAATAAACTACACCATGAGGAACTGTATTAAAGGGTCACAGTATTAGGAAGATTGAGAACCACTGCTTTAAAAGGATTTTTTAATTCCTTACTGCCAATATATGAGATTCATCATTGCACCTTCAGAGATATTTTGCCATGCTGGTCTGTGAGTCACAGGTATCATACCTGGCCAGGACTATCAATTACTTCCTTCCATTGGCAGCTGACATAGCACCTTATGATCATATGAAAGCTAGTCCTCAGAGAGGGAGGCTTTCAGGTCAGATCCAGCTCAAATTATACAAATCCTCTGTTAAATGTGCAGTGTCTCCAACAAATGGAACTTGCTTTCAACCTCTGAAATATAACCAAAGGCAACAACAATATTCTGTGTCTCTTGTTGTAGCCCTGGCTCTGATGGAGCAGTGTCAATCTTTTTTGCCTTTGCCTCTCTACTGGGGAGGTTGCAGACATTCATAACACATGACCACAACAGTTCTTCAAAGTAGTCATGCTTTTTGTCTGTAGCAGTTATGCCAATGTCTACCTCATTACAGATATTTACAGATATATTAGTAAGCAATAGTCTACTACCATTCTCACCAGCAGAAAGTGAACTGTGTCTTTTTTAAAAAATATTTTTATTTGATATATTCTTTATTTACATTTCAAATGATTTTCCCTTTCCTGGATTCCCCCTCCCCAAAAATCCTATAAGCCCTTTTCCCTCCCCCTGTTCCCCCATCCACCCCTTCCCACTTCCCTGTCCTGGTATTCCCCTACACTGCTGCACTGTGCCTTTCTAGGACCAAGGACCACTCCTTCCTTCTTCTTGGGCATCGTTTGATATGTGAATTGTGTGAACTGTGTCTTAAAGCCATTTTTCCTTCTGAAATTTAATAAGTAGTTGTTGCTTTGCACAAAAATTAGACATTACATCCATTCATCTAATGATGACTTTATTGCAAAGAATATCAAATTTTCCTCCCATTGATCTATTTTCATGCTTACCTACACAATTACTTTTCATTTAATGTCATATTATGTTACAAATATTTCAAGTTGTTTTAAATTGCAATTAAGCATAGCCTTTTGTAATAACAACTACATCATTCTAATAAAGGGAAAGAATATACAGCTGTGAGCAAACAAACAAGCTTCTCTCCAGCTAGCCTCAAGCTTTATTTCTAAAGAGCAGATGGGAAAGAGGAAAGTAAGAACATGAACTTGTAAAAAACAAAATTATGTTGGACAAAGTTCCATTATTTTCTTTGGGTTTGTTCTTGACCTTTGTGATTAATTTCTGTCCTTGTTTGTTACATTTTTTAAGTGCTCAGGGAATAGGTCTCTCAAATCTCAGATTTGTAATAATATCATTAAGCACAAAAAGAGAAAACACTATAAATTTTCTTGGGCAGTGGAGGTTATTGCTCAGCTTATTATTGGGTTTTATTTGGTTTTAGCTGAGGATGTAGAGATATAGCATTATTTTAGATGGCTTATGAATGAAAATGTACAAAATTTCAAATAGTAAAGTAAGTCATAAAACTATCACAGAATTAAAACTTACTTAAAATAGTCTATAAATTTAATTTGTATAGAGTAGATGTACATATTAATATTGCTGTACAATTAGATGAGCCTTTGCATATTTCTCTGTGATGTACATGATTTGGGGAAGTGGAATCTAAATATTAAATCTAGGGCTTAGAGCTTGCTCTGTATGTGCTCTGATGTTGAACTATATTGCTAGATATCTGAATGCTTTCAAGATCATTGAATTCTGTCTAACTTATATTATATGCATATATAAAACTTGTAACATTTTGTCCTCATAAATTTGTCAACTGAAAAACAAAAAAATGTCATAAATATCATAGTAAAAATATGTTCTTTTTATGATAAGAATCTGGGTCAGAGGTTTTCCCTTCCAGAATCAGGTGATACAGTCAGTCTCATTAAAACTGAATTACTGTGTTCTGGTCAGTAATACCAGAGTCTATCCCACTGTAGCACCTGTGCTAAACTCTACCCAGGAATGTATATCCTAGCAACAGGAAAAGGAAGAATGATCTGCGTGGTTTGATTTCTTTGTAACAGTTATTAATGGTGGAGTGTGATAAGGAATCTAGAGCAACATGCACCTACAGTAGGAAGCACTGTCAGGAACTGGAGAGTTCCTAGCTCACATAGCCCACAATTTTTTTTTATAGCTAATTAGTCTTAACACCCCATACGTAGTGACTGACTTCCAATGAAGGGAGAGAAATTGTTATTCTGCTCAATCCCGACTTTCTTTCATTAACCAATGTGATATATTAGACATCACTTTATTAATTTTCATGCAACAAAAAAGCACTCAACTAAGTTAGAGCAGATTGTTTCAGGAATACATTGCACCTATACCCCAGACTTCAATTCTGTGTCAGTGTTTTATTGCCATTGTAAGAAAATACTATATGCTAAATGGTTTGAAAACACAATTGTATTACATCACTGCATATGAATTCCAAAGTGTCTATTGACTAATATCAAGATATCTACAAGTTCAAGGGGAAATCTTTTTCTACTTTTGGATTTTGTTTCATTTTGTACCTTTAGACTTCTGGAAGGATGCCTGTACTCTTTGGTTTGTGACGCCTCCATTCTATTCCGCCATTTGCCTTTCTCTTCAGTCACTGCTCTGTCTCTGCTACCATCGCCTTTTCATCGCTATCTTGCAACTTTCTGTTACAAGAACTTCTGAAAGTATTTTAGACCCACACAGAGAACCAATGAAATCTCTAAATCTCATAATCTTTAACTAAAATAACACCAAATGCAGTTGCCATTGGCTATAAGATAATGGATAGATAGTCTCTAAAGATTAGGACATAAGTTTTTTTTCATTAGAAGCAATGATTATATTTACCCAATTTATGAAAGGTATAGTCACACAGAAAAACAACACACAATATGACAATATAAAAAGGAAATTCTGCAAATATTATAGTCAACGAAAAATATGGAAACATTTCTTGTGTCTTTCCATTAGAATCATAAATATTATATGTCACAAAACTCAAAAAGATCAACCTCTGTTTATTTCATGAGTTTAAATGAAAACCATAAAAAGTATAAAATCATTATAATTCATGGTTCTGATGTATACTGAATTCTTCAGCTTCATCTGAACTATAAAATAGACAATTCAACCTAGGGGCAATATCTCCTGAGTTAGCAGTTCTCCTAAAAACCTGATGCAATATTCTGCAGCAACATCTTCCTTAGGGACCTGCAATTTATGTATGTCTTTGGGAGTAGGGAGTCAACATAAAAGAAGTTTAATTGGTATGTTGTAAAATTCTTCATCTTGAGAAATAAGTATAATATCAAGTAGTCAAAATAAACATTACTTGACTTTCTGATTTTATTCTTATATGTAAGAAGATATTGTATCTTCTTGAAAAACGTCCCCTCACTGATTGTATTTTATCTTTTAGAGTATTTTGTAGGACTCCTTTCTCTGAAAACAACGTAACATCTTCAGAGTGTTCTTGTTTGTGATGGATCTTTATATGAGATTTTATTGTGTGTGTCCATTTATAAGTTTTTGCTCCTTATAGAGATTGAAGCTGCCTAACATGACTCAAGAGCTGAATCTTCAGTAATGTATAAATATGTATAAGAAAAAATGTATAAGAAAATGTATAAGAAAAATAAGAATGATTCTTATAATACCAACATCCCACTTTCCCTATATTCTACAAGCTGGGGAGACCATTAATTACAATGTTCATCATGATAAACAAACTGTCATAGAAGCCATTTGACATTTTAAAAGGGGTTTGTAACCCCATAGGAAGAACAACAATATTAACCACCCAGAGCTCCCAGGATATAAACCACTAACCAAAGAGTGCACTTGAAGGACCCATGGCTCCAGCCTTTTCTGTAGCAGAGGATGGCCTTGTCAGGCATCAGAGGGAGAAGAGGCACTTGGTCTCATGAAGGCCCCAGTGTAGGGGAACGCCAGGCCGGGAAAGCAGGAGTGGGTAGGTGGTAGGGGGTATACCCTCATAGAAGCAGGAGGAGGGGAGATGGGATAGGGGTTTTCTGGCTGGGGATTGAGAAAGAGTATATTATATGAAATGTAAGTAAATAAAATATCCAATAAAAAGTAGATAAACTAAATTTTAATTGTCAAAAAACAATTTTATATATTTATGGGTCACAATATCAAGCTATAATAAATTGTGGAACAAACAAATAGGACTAATTAATCTATATTTGTTTCATTGTTTCTTTTTTCTTTCTTTTTACTTAATTTTTTTATTTTCTGTATTTTTTTGTTTTATTTTTTAATTTTTAAATTTTCTATATTCTTTGTTTATATTACAAAGGCTTTCCCCTTTCCCAGTTCCCCCCTCACCATATGTCCTCTTCCCCCGCCCATTCCCCAACCGCCCCCCCCATTTCTCTGTTCTGGTACTCTCCTACAAAACTTACAATGGAATACTACTCAGCAATTAAAAAGAATGAATTCATGCAATTTGTAGGCAAATGGTTGGATCTGGAAAATATCATCCTAAGTGAGTTAACCCAATTACAAAAGAATACACATGAAATGCAATCACTGATAAGTGGATATTAATGAGCCCAAAAGCTCTAAATACTCAAGGCACAATTAGCAAATCATAAGATTCCCAAGAAGGAAGGAAAGGACCCTGGTCCTGAAAATACTGGATCCAGTTTTTTAGGAGAGTATCAGAACAGAGAAATGGGGGGGGCGGATTGTGGAATGGACAGAGGGAAGAGGACTTATGGGACATAGGGTGAGGGGGGAACTGGGAAAGGGGAAAGCCTTTGGAATGTAAACAAAAAAATATAGAAAGTTAAAAAAATATATCAAAAAAAGAAGACACATGAAATGCAATCACTGATAAGTGGATATTAATGAGCCCAGAAGCTCTGAATACTCAAGGCACAATTAGCAAATCAAAAGATTCCCAAGAAGAAGGAAGGAGAGGACTCTGGTCCTGAAAAGACTGTTTCATTGTTTCTCATAGTGATTATGATTCAGCCTACTTTTCAGTTGTTTGAAATACACAGTGCATTATTATGAACATGGTCTCCTCACTGTGTGATTGATAAATAGAATTTATTTAACTGCTCGTCTAAAACTGTGAACCTTTGAGAACATACCATAAACAGAGCTAAACATTTAAGAAGATGTTTGAAGGGATATCACTCTCTCCCTACCTTCACCATTTCTAGTTTTTGAAGTGTTGGGCAATTTACCTGTTTCTATGCTTATGTTATTACTCTGCAGATGTTTTCAGTGTATGCTTAAAGACTTTTATTAATAAAAGCCAATTATTTCACCTACTATTTGGCTTTTCATGTTAAAGATGTTTTAAATTTCATGTTGAAACTTGGGCATTGTAGTACTCTCTTGATCTTACCTTTGCCTCCTTAGAGTATGAAAGGGTATCTAAATTTCTATCTACATTGCCATTAAAATTATTGAGCCCATTATCTTTTGTATTGGTTTTATGTTTGTCTTTCTGTTTCTAACACATCATCTTCCATAGTATCACCACTTCTTTACAATTACTTCTGACTAAGCCTATTGCTCTAAAAGTGAAATGTATAGAAAATAAGTATAATGGTTTACATGTGACCAGTCAAATGTCCTGAAGAACGACACTTTAAATCACACCATACCAGAAGAGATATTGCCCCATGCGAATGGAACTACAATGTTTGATAATTCTTTTGAACATGTTAGCAGTATTTCAAAGTTGCTACAGATAAATGTAACTGTACAGTGATCATTTCTGTGCATTGGAATTTAACCAAACAATATATGAAACTACAAAAGAGATGGACAAATAATTGAAACGGGTTCTTACATGAAAACCTCAATGCCAGAAATGGGTCATTTCTATTGGTGGGGTTCAGGATCAGCTACACAAACCACACAGACACCAATCTCAGGCAGGCATTGCTGCTCTATTAAAGACACATTCCAAGATCGATTAATCAGAGACACAGCTAGGAGTTAGGAGCCAAGCTGTGTAAGCCCGGGCAGTTCTCAGGGCTAGTTTCTATATTCGAAAGACTACAAATCAGTTCACTGTCATCATTTAGGATATCTAAACAAAGCAGAGATGTCTGGCCTTTAAGCTGATTGACTGGATCTAGAAACAGGGAGGTTAGGGAATTTCCAGAGTCTGTGACATGGTCAGGCAAAGGAACATTATTAGGTCAGGTTAAGGTCATGAGAAACAAAAGGAAGGTTGAGACAACATGGAAGAACTATTGTCAGGATTTCACAACACCAAGTAAGTTTTCAGGATATCCAAACATTACAGGCTATAGTCAACTGCTTTTAGTTGAACACTAGAACTAGGTACCTCCCTATTTGCTGAAGACATCACCAACTTTGGTTTTAGGGTATAGAAAATAAAGTTGTAATTGAAATGGAATCTTTTTCTGTGGTTGGTGGCTTTATAGTGACAGAAAATCTTATGGAGGCTATGATGGCAAAGGTTATGTTGTCATCATCCTTTATGTTTAAAAGTTTAAGCTCCCATGCGTAAGAGAACAATAGAGCAAAATCAGACCTCCAAATGTTAAGGAGGACTGCTAAGGGTTAATTTTATTTTACTACTGTTCCTGCTTCTGTAAACAAGTTTGTTTTTCAGGAGAGGACTCTCTACTTGCCCTGGAAGAAAAGTAACTTCGCATTCCTTGTTTTTAACACATCACTAACTGAAGTGGCAGGGTCTTGCAAATTCTTAGTCCTGACCTAGTGCCAGTATCTGAACCAAGGACTTTGTTAAAATTTATTAAATGGTCAAAATGGTAAGTCTTGAACATCCTAGATCCATAAAAGAAGTCACTTTTGGAGGAGAGTCATCTGTAATCTTACTCTGCAATGAATTTTGTGTGCTTATTCCACCCTGCAAAGTCAAGATGTACACACTGGTGCAACTGTGGTATAAGTGTATCATGCCTTACCAATTGCTCTGCAATTTGACTGAAGGGAGAAAATTCCCATCTGCTACAAAAAGTCCATGGATGCCGAAGGCATAGGCCCCATAGGAAAAATTACTACTGTTGCTTTGCTACATAGGCATACTGCCAAATTGCCCTCTAAATATTTGTGTTTATATTTATGGATTAGTGCTGCCCTTAGACTTGGTCAGGGAAGCTTCTATTCTCAGTGGGTAGGGGTTAACAAAGACTCATAACTAAAGGTGCACAGAATAAGATACTGTGAGGTAATTAGTCATAAAAGAGACATTGTCATGACTACCTCCAAAGTTCAAGGTAAATTGCTAAGATATATAAATATGAATGAATAAGGTAATAAGTCACACTCACAACAAAAGTGAACAGAAGAATAAATGGTATACATTCAGAAATATTTGTAGAAAAAAAAGTAAAAAGCAATCTAGCTAGTGAGAAATTCATCAGAACAGTGGATTGGAATCCAACTATATTCATAATGACATTAAATATTAATACAATATATATTTTAATCAAAAGGCTGAATTTGTTAGAATGGACAAAAATATTGACTTTCTTAAATGCCTTTTATATGATTAGATTGCATATCTAAAGGAGTGGGGGAGAAGGTTGCAATTTTGAGAAAATATATTATCATGCTAGAAACATCAAGTAACTAGGATTAGTACGGCACTATCACATAAAATAAGCTTTAATAAAAGAAATATTCATAGAAATTGGGAGGTTTTGACACACAAGGTTAATCTAAGTGTGATGAGCAAACCTCTGTATGAGTTTAGCACCTACAAAAGAATTATAAGCATGTTCCTTCCCAAAATTCTTATTCTATGCAGCATTTCTACTCATACAAGCCTTATGTGAATAAAAGTATATTACAGAAAAGGAAAGAATGTTATTTACTAGTGTTTGACAAGTATAATTTTGCAAGTTATTAACCGAGAAGTAGAAAGATGTAGTTAGAGAACAAGACTGTGCCTTTCATCAAAAGGAATAATAACTTTATTCTCAAGAAATTTGCAAATGGTTGGGGTACTTGTTTGCTTATATAATATTTTAAGCAATCTATTAAAGTTCATGGACTTTTTGATTCATGAACGTCTGTATCATTTTCAAGTGTTAGTGAAATTCAGCTTGCTGAGTTTGTGAGGCTGAACATGCCTCCTAGATCGTTACTGTGTTGGATTTCCACAGTATACTCTGGAGTCTCTGCTGGATTTGTAAGGAACTTACTTGTGAATTTCCTGCCATTTAGAAAAAAAACAGTGTTAGAGTTAGCTATAAACCTTGCTATTTCCAGCTCTCCTTTGCAAGATAAAAGCATGCAGTTAACTGATTTTAACATTAGACATTTTCATAAAGGCTTATATTCTTAATTTTCTCATTTACCTAATTTTGGGTATTGTTATTTGAAGAAATAAGAGTCCTTTTTTTTCCTTTTGGAGTGATGCAGAGCACCACAAACTGTCAGAAATCTCGTTTAAGACCCTAGAAACTAATCTCCTGTCATTTGTTCTGTTCTCTGGGCATTGAGCTAATTTTCTCAATAATAGCAGCAATGGAAATAACAAATATAAAAGCGTCATTTCCCCATCCTTCAAAAAGCCTTTTAGCCTACTTTGAAATCCCCAAAGACCAGCTAGAAAAAATACCTATCAACCGAGAAATGTCAAAGCTAATGCCCTGGTTCAAAATTAAAGCAAGAAGAAAAAGCTTGAAATACAGCAGAAAACTCCATGGTCCCTGAGGTGTTCCTTGGTGTAAAGTCCCAGGGGGCTCATTGTGCTGAGGGCACTCACACAGTTGGCCCCCACTTCGATGTATGGCCTCTCCTTTCTTGAAATAGAGGTTATAACCCAGGAACTGAGTGGGTGAAATACAAAGATATTCAAGCCTATTTTCCTTGAAAAAATAAGCAACTATAGACATTACTATGGTAAATACAAAAGGATTTTAATGCAGCAAAAGTGTCATATGTAGAGTAGACTTTTAATGCTATAAAGCAAGCACACATAGGGAAAGACTCTGGGACTCCAGAACTGCAAACTCCAATAGTGACCATCTGGATTTTATAATCGTAAACACCCATTATCACAGTGTCAAAAAAGCATTGCAGCAGCAAAGGCTTAATCTTCTATTTTCAGCTTCCAAAAACATTGGTCACCCATTGGCCACATGGTGTAAAGGAAGAGTCAAAAGTAAGCACTTTACAATTCTATATTCTAGAACATGGTCCAGCAAGCATGCCCAGCCTTCCACAGACACAAATTTGTTTATTTAAAACAAAAGTATGCATTTATTTTAGGGAGCAAACTTTCATAACTAAACTGCATTGTTTTCTAAGCATAAAATTTTCAGGTGATTGGATTTTATATTGTCAAGTATTTGGACACACCTGCCTGGTCTGCAGCTCTTTCCTTTTTTCATGTTTTGAATAATATTGGTTGCCTGCCTAGAAGATTAGATATAGATAGATAGATTATGTATATCGAGATAGATTATGTATATATATATATATATATATATATATATATATACACATGTAGGTAGATAGTAGGTAGATGACAGATAGTTGATAGATTGACTTATAGATGATAGATAGATGATAGGTAGGTAGATAGATAGATAGATAGATAGATAGATAGATAGACAGGGAGATAGAGTGATAGGGAGAGAGAGAGAAAGAGAGAGAGAGAGAGAGAGAGAGAGAGAGAGAGAGAGAGAGAGAGAGAAGCTAGCAGCTAGCATCCATGGATAGCCAGAAGCTCTTCATAGCCACTATTCCCGGACACAGAGATAAGGCCCCTTAGGTGACAGTGCTGTTCCTGCATCTATTGCTATGGCATCTGCCACACATCCCTTTTCCCAGCCCCTTTTCTTCTTCTTTCCTCTCACCCCCCCCACCTAGAGGCTGCTTCTGTCAATAATAACTCCCACATGAGACCTACAGCTGGTGTGATTTGTCTGGGATTGCACAGCGTATTCTACAACATTAATGCCAAGTTTCTGTTTGTGGCCCTGACGTGTAGGTCCCAGTGGTTGATGGTTAGCAGGCATGGAACCCAAGCCTGCCATCATTTGGAGTGATGGAGTGGCCACTGTCGTGTGGGTTAAGGCCCACAGGGCCCAAACCTCATCCTAACTCCTCATTTTAGGACTTCTACCCTTGGGTGAACCTTCATTGTGTGGGAAACATTTTTCTCTCCATTTCTTTCCCAAATCATGCTACTGGTAAACCGTTCTCCCTATGGGGCCCTGGGCCCACAGTTCAGGGATCAGGCCCACAGGTCTCAGCCACTAGCTTCCACATGACAATTCGGGAATCTAGACTGTCTGCTCATTCCAGTATTTCATTGATCTACTACCATCGGGATGCTCTGGTAAGATTAATCTATTGTTATTAGTTTGTTCTAGGGATGCCGGTAAGAATATTTTAATAACATCTCTTACCCTATGGGTGGTATCTTGTCTTTGACTATACCTCCAGGCTTACTTCTGGAGCTCAAACCTCCAAAACTAGTGCCTGATATAAAGGTGTACAACCTTATACAACTTTACAATCAGGTCTGGCCTCAGCACCCATTAGAGAATGACTCCCAAGTGGCTGTGTAACAACACATTTGATCCTACTGTTCTAAAGGACCTTCAAACAGAGTGCCAGCAGTCCAGCAAATGGAAGGAGGTCCTCTATGTCCAAGCTCTTACCTATCTTTGCTCCAATCCCTCTCTTTACTCGTTCTGTCCCCCGACTCAACTTCTTCTAGGTATGAAACCTCAACCAGATGAAGCTTCAAGTATTCTCCATCCAGCTAATTAACCTCCACTTACCACCACTGACCTGCTTCAACAATCTCTCCTACATCCCCAGTCTCCTCAGCTTCCTCTTCTCACCAGACTCCTGCAGGACCCTCCCTCCCTGTGCCAGCTGCAGGCTGGTCCATTCGTCCTTCGCTGGCACCTACATCCAGGCCACACCTATTTGGCCAGGCCCTGGATTCCAACTTACTTTCTCTGTCTCTCCCTAAATCTAAGATTGTCCATTACACAAATGATAACCTTCTCTGTAATTCCGCTCTAGGAATTAGCCAAGCTGACACCTCAGCTCTTCTAAATTTCCTGTCCAGTCGAAGCTACAGAGACATAACTTCTAAAGTCCAACACTCCACTCTCAGGTCACCTATTTGGGACTAACAGTTGCCCAACCGACAAGGCCTTACATAGAAAGAATCTAATCCAGGCTCTAACAGTTCCCTCTACAAAGGAAGAGATTTTATCATTCCTAGGAATATCTAGCTTCATACCTTCCTTTATTCCTTCCCCTTTCCTCCTTTCCCACCCCTTTTATTAATTAGCAATAGATCCCATCCATGAACCTCTTCTCAAACCTGTTACCAAGCAAAGGCTCCAACAGGCTCTCCTTCAGGACCCAGCCTTATACCTCCCTGACCTGACTTGTCCCTTCTCCCTCTATGTACCTGAAAAGGAGGGATTTGTCCTTGAAGTCCTGGACCACCAACTGGGACCCTCTTTTGCACTTATAGTATACTTGTCAAATCTAGACCTAACCATCCGGTGTGGGCACCTTGTATATATACTTTAGAAGCCACTGAACTCTTACTTGAGAGTCCATAAACTATACTTTGGGTCACCTAGCACTGTCTTCTCTTCTTATAAATCACAACCCCTATCTTACAAACTCTACTTCTCTCCAGAGTTCTTTTCCTTCAGGTAGCACTAATAGAAAACTTCACACTTACTTTCTAATCATACCCACCTATTAATATTTCTAGTCTTCTTCCTCATCCAAATACTACTCCCTGTCTCCTTAGAAGAACTTTACCTCATCCATCACTTCTAGAGGAGAGTACATTGCGACAGGCCATCTATACCTGGCATAAAGATGGAAGCTCCTTTCTACATGAAGGGCCAGAGAGCTGGTTATGCCATAGTGTCAGACACAGAGGTGGTTGAGGCACAGGCCCTTCCTGCTCATACCACCAATCAACAGGCTGAGCTAATAGCTCTTACTCATTTATATTAACTGGCACAAAAACAATCCCTAAACATCTATACAGACTCCAAATATGTTTTCCATATCCTGTCCCATGGTGCTATCTGGAATGAGTGAGGGTTACTTACAAGCAAAGGAGGGTCCATAACTAAAGTAAAACAAATATGGTTGCTCTAAAGTCCTCCCATCTCTCTGCAGCTCTTAGAATTGTCCACTGCAGATCTTACCAGATGGATGACTATATTGTCTCCAAGGTACCAGATGAAAGATGATTGTAAAAATTGGCTAGACAAATATATGGGTTGCCCATATTGATCTTTCCAGATACATATGTTATGATCACAGACCTATCACTTCTTCTATCAACAGGGAGAGACCCTTTTCTATATATATTCAAGACCCATGGAATTCCAGGTAGAAAAGAGGGGTTGTTGCTAAGCTCTACTCTAAAACCTATCTGAGTCCCCAGTAAGTACTATTCACATCCAGAGAAAACATGTCTCAATTGTCTAACCTCTAGATATAAGAAGCATAGAAGTACTCAAACACTCCTTCTAGGTCCTTACTTCCTTGACATCCCCCTAATAAATGGTGCTAATCATTTTGCCTTCTGCTTCAGACCCTGACCTTGGCCTACAAACTCCTCTCTGACACCTAACCTGGTCGCTTTAGAAATTGCTGACTATGTCTACCCCTGGAACTAACTCACAATTGTCACTTAATAGTCTCTCAAGTGGCAAGTGCCAAGCAACTTCACCTCACCTTTCATCAGCTGCCCTGACTCTGGTGTTGCCACACCCTCATACCTTTACTCTATCACCCTTTCTCATGTGACAGACTCTTTTCAGACATCCAGGACATATTCTGTAGAAATGCTAAGCTCCTTAGACTGCAACAGAAACATAATCCTTGACATCTCATCTCTGCCACAGTGCCCTACAGTCCAGAACATGTCATTTCTCTGTATCACGCAGGTATGTCATTGCTTATGTACCAGCTGGTCAGGAATTTACACGTTGGTGTTGTTTTTTCCTGAATTAGGAGTAATCCACGGATGTTTTGGGTTACAAGCTTTTTGCTTTTTGATATTCCATGATAAAACCAAATTTACACAGTATCTTTCCACAAATCCAGCCCTACAAAGGATAATAGATGGAAAATACCAATATAAGGAGTAACTACACCCTAGCAAAAGCAAGATAGTAATCTTCTCTCAATAAATCCAAAAGAAGATAACCACACAAACATAAAAATAACATCAAAAATAGCAGGAAGCAACAATCACTATTCCTTAATATCTAACATCAATGAACTCAATTCCCCAATAAAAAGACATAGACTAAAAGACTGGATACTTAAACAGGACCCAGCATTTTGCTGCATATAGGAAACACTCCTCAGTGTCAAAGACAAACACTACCTCAGAGTAAAAGTCTGGAAAACAATTTTCCAAGCAAATGGTCCCAGGAAACAAGCTGGAGTAGCCATTCTCATATGGGATAAAATTGAGTTCCAACCAAGCCATCAAAAAAGACCTGGAAGGACACTTCATACTCATCAAAGGAAAAATCATCCAAGGAGTAATCCACAGAAAAGAGCCTCCACCAATCCCAGTTGTGGACACAATACCTACCCAACACATAAAAAGAGGGCAATTCAAATCATGCAACTCCTGGTCAGTGTGTGGATGATAGATAGGTGTTGGTACTGGAATAGCAGGGCGGAAAACCTTTCTAACCTTATAAATCAATTCTTCTCCCAGTTTGACAACAGTCTTTAAGATTGACCCAAACCATGTTGAACCTCCAACAACAGAGGGATCCAGGCAGCCGGACCCCAGGGCTGGTGGACCAGTCCTCAGCACCACTTTAGGGCTCTGCAATCCCTTTGTCCCTGCTATTTGAAGGTTCACCCTTTGAAAGTGAAATACAGCTTTGTATCTGGAACAAGGTTCAGATCCCAAACTGGGAATCTTTTGTTTTTAAAGCTTTCTCTGAAGTGAGGCTTCTCAGCTTCTACCATAAACCCAACAATAGCACTTTTAAATAAATAAGGAAGTAAACTTTTAATGAAAAGAAATATTTCTTCTAGGAGTATAATTTAGTGGGGAGGTAGACCTTATGAACAAACAGATGAGTGGGCACAGTACAACAGAAAGTGTCAGTTTTAGCACAATCACAAGGCTGACTGTAATGTTCCCTCCTTTGTATAATGCTTGACTGAAAAGTATATGTGAAGAACAAAAGGAAAGGCAGTTACTGACTGTTGTTATGCCTGAATGCAAGGAGGACTCTTCAAGGGTTACAGAACAATCCACAGTGACACTTGTGAGCCCGAAGGAAGGTGCTATTTGCATATCAGCAAGTGAGGCTGAGAGCCACACTGTCATTTCTGAGACAATAAAGGTACTGATGCAAGAATGTGTGATGATTCCTCTTCCCTCCCCTCAGGGAGAGCTGCGCACAGCTGATTTGCTGTTTTAAAGCATTTTGTTTTATTTTTAGAATGAAAATAAAGCTTATGGTATTTCACATCTAGATGCTTAGAAGTTCTTAAATGATCAATTACAGAGCTCAGATTCTGAACTTAATGGACTGTTACTCTAGATTCATCAGAGTAGGACTAATTTTCACTATATTATAATCTATGTCTTTAATTTCAGAATGATGGAAACTTCTGGAAGGTGTGATTGGACTTTTAAAACATTATCTGCTACTGAAATATGTACTGGTAAAGCAGCATCGCACTGTCTGGGAAAGCAGTCAGCTTTACCTGTCCACCATTAACCACACGTGTTGATTAAACACTAATGTGACCCAAGGCCAGTTCACTCAGGCTTTCTTTCTATTTATAGACTTCATCCTTAAAAAGCCTTTAGTTAAATGACTCTGTTCTTCTGCTAATTACATGAAGTTTTATTAATTTGAAACCTAAAACTCATAGAAGTCCTTCTAATAGTTCTACAATGGCAGTAAAGGAGAAGTTAAAAAAATATAATTGAAAGATTGAGAGATATTCTTGAGGCTAATATCCAGATTTTCTAGACCTAAAACCATACCATTCTCTCCTTCAATTTTTTTCATAATTAGTTTATAACTTGTAAAATCACAGAAAAGATTGGAGAATACTGATGATTAAAAATTGTTGTCTAATGTAATAAGGATACATGTTCTACTATGTTCATAGCAGCTTTATTTATAATAGTCAGAAGCTGGAAAAAACCCAGATGTCCCTCAATAGAGGAATGGATTAAAAAATGTGGTATATATACACAATGGAGTACTATTCAGCCATTAGAAGCAATGAATTCATGAAATTCTTAGATAAATGGATGGAGCTGGAGAACATCATACTAAGTGAGGTAACCCAGTCTCAAAAGAATACCCATAGTATGCATTCACTAATAAGTGGATATTAGCCTAGAATCCTGGAACACTAAAGACACAACCCACATACCAAATGATGTCCAAGAAGAAGGAAGGAGTGGACCCTGGATCTGGAAAGGCCAATGCATCAGTATAGGAGAATACAAGAACAGGGAAGTGGGAAGGGGTGGATGGGGGAACAAGGGGACGGAAAAGGACATGTGGAACCTTTGGGGGGGTGGGGAATCAGGAAAAGGGAAATGAAGTGTAAATAAAGAATATATCCAATAAAAAATTGCTGTCTAAAGCTGTTTCATTTTAATTATTTGATTTTTAAATAACTATGCTGTCTGCTGCTACCTGTGCAGAGGAAGTGCCACCCTGTCCTTTTCTTAAAGCCTTTGAAACTGTGTGACACCTGTACAGTAGGTCAGTTCAGTGGCCCTAATGTGTAGTCATCATCACTCTGAATTCCAGGAACTTAAAGTAAGTGACAGACACAAAATCTGTCCTCCTGTTCAGTGAGGACATAGAGCCTCCAGAGAGTTAAAGATTCCTCTTAGAAAAGTATTCGTGTTAGGCATTTGTATATACTCTCTCAAATAGAGTGAAATGTGAAAGATCAATTAACTGATTATAATTGTGTAAGTATTTTAGATAGTTAAATATCATAGGAAATTCATAATGTGTACAATCTAGTTTTACTGATCAATCCCAGTTTCTCTTTCCCTGTCCCTCTCTCCCTCTCTTTCTCCCTCCCTCCCTCCTCTTTCTTCTTCTTCTTCTTCTTCTTCTTCTTCTTCTTCTTCTTCTTCTTCTTCTTCTTCTCTCTCTCTCTCTCTCTCTCTCTCTCTCTCTCTCTCTCTCTCTCTCTCTCCCCCCTCCAATTGTGTGTGTGTGTGTGTGTGTGTGTGTGTGTGTGTGTATGTGTGTGTGTGTGTGAAGTTGACCTCAGGCTTCATTCCTCACAAACTCATTGCCTTCTTTACTGAGAAAAAGGGTCTTCCACTGGCCTGGCATTTAAATGTAAACTAGGCTAGAGAAGATGCAAACATCCCCATTTCTGGGTCCAGAACTGGTGGACAATAACTCAGCCCCGCTTCAGGGACTGGCATTTCATTGTTGTAGTTTTGTTTCTTTTGGACTTTTCTTTTTTCATGTCTGCTGTTAACTGAAGTAGGCTTGCATCCTGCGGCCCTCCCATTCCTTCCCTTTGCTGTCCGTCACAGGTAAGCTCTCCAGTGCCTTCTGCAATGCCCCTCACTTTCAAGTTGATAACCTGTTTTCCTTTGTAATTATTCTTGCATAGACATGTATGCATATTTTTTGTAATACTGGCAAGCCACACTGATTATTTCCTTGAAGCATATGATATTTGGGACAGTAATAATTGGTTGGCTTATTATAGTGTCAAACAAATGAAACTTCATTTTCAATCTCCCTGCAGGTTCTTGACTTCTCTGTTTATTCTTTTTTGTTTTTTGTTTGTTTGTCCTTGGCATATAATCATTACATGTACTAATGATGTTTAAGGTGTAACATGACACTGTGCACTAATATTATGTAATAATTAATAAATTCACTGGACACTTGCACTGTTTGCTGGAGGAGCACTTTATGTCTACAGGATAAGGAATCAGTCTAAATGTCCATCACCAAACAGATGGAAAACACAATGGGGTGCTCAGGTACTGTAGAGAAGTATGCATCCCTGAAGAGTGGGGGAAAACCTTTCATTCCTGCCAATACAATTGTCTATTGAGAGGATTATGCAAAGTAAAATAAGTAAGACAAAAAGTACAAAGACCACATGAGCTCTGATTTTACCTTTTAAAAAAAACCAAGTCTTTATGCTCTCCAATATAAGTAGTTTTCAACATGAGCATGAGAGTCATTAATAATACCTTTATTCAAGGCTTCGTGGCTCAGCATTCATTGAAGAGAAAAGGCTAAATTGGGCTGCTTAGTCTAATTCAGAAGCCTGCCCCTTGAAATGACTAACTTTAACCCATTTTCTTTCTTCATTTTTATATGAATGAGATAAGAACAGTAATTTTGTTTTGCTATAGCCAGTCAATACCCAAAATAAAAATGTGATCTGCTTTCAAAGAAATAAATGTAGACACAGGATAATGAAACAACACTATACTGTGTAGATTTATGGGGAAACTAATGTCTTTTAAAGACACCCAGCCTATGATATTTCATTATGACCTTAGAAAACTAATGCTTAAAACCTAAAATATCTATATATTAATACACACTTCTACCCACACCTCTCTGTCTTTACCTCATGTCTGGTTTTCAAACAGTTATCTTTTTCATTTTGTGTTCTTCTTCCCCAGTGACTATCAATTTTAATTATTTGATTCATCTTCTTTTAAATTTTTAATTATTTCTAAAGTAAATGTGCATATAGTTTTATATAACAACACCTCTTTTAAAATTTAGAGTATTACAATCATGCCATAGAAAATGAGCATCTACTTTTGGCCATCTTTTCTTATTTGGTGAATATATCTTTTATAATGTGGAATATTTCATGTTAACATAATTCTGGCTATGTTGTGGCTGACTAGCACATGAGGCATTAATCCCAATATACCACCTTCCCGTGAGAATTAGCAACCCTTGCAGCCTGATAAGATTATTTCCATAATCAACTCTCTAGAGACCTGTGTCCTCCATATTGTCATTTGCGTTTTAGACTATATTGACTCCCAGCCTATAATGCTAGTCAGATATCTGCATAGCTTAGGAACCAGGGTTAAAGTTAAAACAGGGGTATGAATCAAGAACATTAAAGGGTCTTGCTATTTATATCAACATAAATGGAAAATGTGTTTGTATGTTACTAAATTAAAAACTGAACAGATAAATGCAGGTCATGTTGATGTACTTAACAGAGTCCTGCCGATGGGCTGAACAACCACACTCTGAAGTCTTCTAGCTAAAGTGTGCTGTTTAATCTGTTTATAGATTATTTGATCATTCTTTCTATAGACGATCATAGAAGCTTTGCTGTGTGTTGATTTTTAAAGAGGTGTGGCTGGTGTGATGACTGCATCTTGACTTATTGGTAAGTACTGCTCATAGAGATCAGGGTACTGGAGAGATATCATATAGGTTACATATAGCTCTCCCCACCAACCTGAGTTCAGTACCACACTCAGGCAAGATGACTAGCAGACACAAGTAATTTCAGCTTCAGGGGATCTGACTCCATCTTCTAGCCTCTGTATGTACATACTAACATATACAATTAATAATAATAATAATAATAATAATAATAATAATAAAGTAAAAATATCAAGGTACCAGATGAGTTATTATGCACTGGAGAGCAGAAATCTAAGTGGTATAAGGTAGGTAGATATATTGTTGTGGATAAATATGCTTTCATAGACACAATGTATCTGAAAAGAATATTTGTAGAAACTCTCTATGTCCTGATTTCAGAAATACTTTTATGTGTGTAGATGTAGAATATCTGAAATGCATTGTAATGACTGATTTCTGAGGGTCACTAGATTGTGGCAGAGGCTGCTAATTACAGGAGTATTCTCAGTTCAGTAGTCATTCAAATTCATAAGATGAACATGTATTTACTCTACTGGATACCAGAATGTTCTGAACTAGATAAATCTTTGGTGGTTAGTTATTGATCAGAGTGTCTGTAGCAATAAACTTTATGGCTACCCAGAAAGTCCCCATATGATTTGTGGATCTAGAGATATTTTATGTGTGTCACGAGAGATCAGATTTAAGTCATCACAATATCTGTAATCAGATAGCCAATTGCAAACAGATCAGAAAACCCACATGTGGGAAATAGAAATGACAATATCATAAAAATATATAGGAAATTCCTTCTTAGGCTTTCCTTGGTGCTGTCTTCCAGTGTGACTGTTTGTAAGATAATAGAGACTCTCTGTTGTTTAATGGCGATACTGCCCCCTTATAAATATCCATCCTCAAGGTCACAGGGAGAAGTGTGGTCTGACCACATAGATGCCTGCTATAAATGGACAGAATCAAAATTACTGGAATTATATCCATATCAGTTCCCTGTCCACAGGAGGGAAGGCCCTTAGGACAGAGTATCTCTTTAGGGATCTTGAATGTTTCTTTATTTCCACAATGATAAAAACAAGTAGCATATGCTTGAGAGAACTACAGAATGTAAAATTATCCTCAGTACCTTGAGAAATGGCAATTTCTTTCCTGCTACCCTCTGCCCCCTACTTAATTTGCCTATTATGAAGGTGGCATATATACCTTGGAGAATGAGGTTTTGATGTTAGGAGCATAAATAAAATGTATTTGCAATAAAAGTCCCTACAGTCTGGGTGGCTTTCAACAATCCGAAAAGTACTTCACATGGTTCTGAAAAATAGATAACCAAGATGAGGATGAGGATGCTGACTGCTAACGTGGCAGAGGCCTGATGAGGGCTGTCTTCTGGTTTTCAGATGGGCACCATTTTCTAAAATCCTCACATGGCAACAAGAGGGCTCATAAGTCTCTCTTAAAGGTACTAATCTCATTGATAATGGCTTACACAAATGCCCTAAATTAACTTCCAGAAGCCCAATCTCCAAGTGTAATTACATTGGGATTAGAATTTGTATGTTTGACAGGATTTGGGGGTAGGAATAATAGAAGCATTCAGCATGTAAGATGTATTATTTCTTACTCTTTCCTAAGTAAAAGCAGAAAATGCATCTGTATCTGTTACAATTTTCTACCACCCTAAAGGAAAGGCATCAGAAGCAGTTGTCAGTCAACGGAGACAACCCTAAGTTTCTATGCCCTTGTTTACCTCTCCCTTTCGTAATCCTTTTCCTTTGTCTTTGTCATTATTTCATCCTATAGAATTGATCATCTGTGACTCAAGTGGACAGTGCCACCAGAAACAGCTGGTAAGGCTGAGTGAGTCTAAAGCCCATGAAACAAAATTGAGTAAAGGGTCAACTCCTGCCAAACTCTACTGGCCCTGGAACACATAATCACAACACCACGCTGAGAGGACCATGACTATTAGTTAAGTAGCATTAAAATCTGAAGGTCTCCATGCTGACGAGGTATCTAGATAGGCCCTGAGTGTTAAGACAATGAGCTTCCCTTCCTGGGCATTCCTTCCCACAAAAGGTATTTAATCCTTAGTTCACCCTGAGCAAGGTGCATGCATTGACCTCAAATAAAGGAGCTTGGGCAAGCATACATAGCCCCTCTCTTTGAGGATCATTGTGGGAGAAGACTTCTTTCTCCTACTCCCTCAATCCTCTTGGCACTCACTCAGAACCAAACCGGGTTCTGCCCCTTATCCCAGGCTCTGTCTTCTGCTGTTTGCCTTGTCAGTGGATGCTCTGAGAGGAAGCATGGACTGGGGACCTGCATTCCCAACTCCCATCAGTATGCCATCTGTACCTGGGTACACAGGAGACTGGGAACCCCAATTGTCCCATACCCTGCTATTTTCTAGGCCTGATAACTACTAGAATCCATAACACCATACTACTAGAATCCAGCAACCAAGTCATGTTTGAAAAATGCTGCTACAACTGTTTGCCACAAACATTAATATAAAATTCAGGAAAAAATGGGTCTAGCATATTTGTAAAATTTCAATGTTCGTAGCATTTAAGGTATGTAAATGCTTAGCATTTAAGGTATGTAAATCTATAGAATGAAGTGCATTCGCACATGTCTAATGATACAAAGTGCTCTTGAGGGTTTGGGAGAAAACAGGACTCTAATTAATTTACTAGCTTTGAACAACCAAAATAACAGACAGCTTTTATTTTATTTTATTAATTAATTAATAAATAATAAATTAAATAATTAAATAATTTAAATAATTAAATAATAAAATAATGGTACCATATTGGTTTAATAATTTTTAAAAAATGTTATTCTAATGCATGGCATTAATTAATGCAGAGAGAAGTTGGGTTAGGGTTATATGGACCACTCCATGATGCTTTCTCAGTTTTTTTCTGTGGATATGAGTCTTCAACACATGTTAATGTACTGGAAAAGCACATCATCATTCGTGATCCATCCATTCAACAGTGAAGGAAAGTGAGCCATTGCCATGGCTTCTGTGTCACCTCACTGCTCACTGTCTCCAGAAGAAATGAAGAATCGTCTATGACCTTACTTAGCAGTCCTCATGGGTGGGAAGAGTTAGGGCATTTTGGTTTTGTTGCTGCTGTTGTTTGGTTTTGTTGTTTGTTTGTTTGTTTGTTTGTTTGTTTTTAGTCTGATTTTCTTTTTTTATTGAATATCATCTTCATTTACATTGCCAAAAAATAAAACCTTGCCCGATTTCCCCCCTCCCCAAAGACCCCCAACCCTTCCTCCCTCCCCCTGCCTCCACATATATGCCCCTCCACCCAGCACACTCCCACCTCCCCCCCACCTCAGTTTCCCTTTGTTGGGGCCTCTGTTGAGCCTTTACCTGAACAAGGACTATTCCTCCCACTGATGCCCAACAAGGCCTTCCTCTGCCACATTTTTGGCTGGAACCATGTGTGCCCCTTGGTTGATGGTTCAGTCCCTGGGAGTCTTGGGGCATCTGGGTGGTCGACATCATTGCTCTTCCCATGGGGCTGTAAACCCCTTCAGCACAGACAGCTTTTAAAGTATTCAATTTACTTTCATAAGCTTTGCACCTGGCTCTCATGAAGAAAAAGTTCCAAAGTTATTTAGAATCTGTAAAGGACTGGAATACATCATATAATCAGTGGAAACCCTTCACAAGAGCAGTGGTCAATAAACTACATCCTAAAGGTGAATTTCCTGATCTTGTAGTCTTAAAAGAACACAGGAATGCATGCTCACGTACACAGTGTCTTGATGTTTTCTCTGTGCAATGGCCAAAGGGAAGCAGTGTGCTTGCAACATCACAGTGCTTGCAGCTGAAATGCTGCTAAAGCACACAAATGGATCACATTCCAAGAAATGGATTTGCCAATGACCACTCTGCTTTAAGTAACAGGTCACAGCCTATTTCTTCTTAGTGGAAATCAGATGATTGGATAACAGATAAGTAAGGAGCCTAAATTGGATTTTTCCCAGTTTGATATCTAACCAGTTTGAGCTGGTGTTATGATGAACCTCAAAAATACAGATGTAACTTTAGAGAGAATCTCATAAGTGTAGGATACCTGTCATAATGGTATATCTTATGCTCTGACTAACCTCCCAGTGCTGTGGGTAAACTGAATAGTTATTAGGCATCTAACATTTGCAGTCACTAATTATCAACACTTTTAATACTTTTCAAAATGAGTGATAGAATTTACAGAAACTATACTTTATAAGTTTAATAAACAATATATTTGTACTATATTTGTCTCCATCCCTACAAACCTGATAGCACTTGCTTCATACTTTAACAAAAAAAAAGTACATTTTTTTCAATTTTTTTCATTGAAAGTGAAGAAATGCTTAGCTTATGTGAGGTTATACTGATGCTGTTGTATTTTTCTTGTGGTAGTATTTTAGTGCTATTCTGCTTATAGATAAATAAATTACTTTGAATAGTTTAATAGATACAGGCAAAGACTCAAGAGTCACGGTCAGGGTGAAAGAATTAATTCTTAGCATAGCAGACAGCACAAATGTGATTGTTGTACTACATCTTTTCCCCCAACTGAAGTCCCTGATCAACTCAGCAGATGTTGTATTAGTGGGTTTACATTGTACTTATCACATGTTTTGAAAGTTTGTGTTTCTTAATGTTTCTGAGTCAAATATTTCATAATTATTGTCATATATTGGGACATGGACAGTTTAGAGAAGTAATAAAGAATAAATGGGTGGTCAAGAAGGCAATCCGGAACACATCCTTCTAGAGGGTGCTGGAGAATCTCAGTACTCTCCCTTGCTCCTATTTCATTCTCCCCAATGCATGCTCCGAGAAAGCTTATATGATCAGATGAAGAGTGACAGCTGCCTGTAAGATAAAAGAAGAGGGCTCAGAATGAGTCCTCCCCTGCTAGAAGTTTATTTCTACACTTCTATACCCCAGAGCCATAATTAAATACCTCTCTGTAGTTCTGAAGAGATATGAACAGAAATAAGCTGTTTGCCACTCTCAGAATGATGCGAAAAAAATGCAAAGACCTTGAAGAACTCCATCCCAACTACAGCGATATAAGAAAGCTCACAGGAAATATGGACTGCGTTTTCATTCTCATCTGCTCCAGCTTTTCATGCCACTACATGAGGAACTTTAGATGCCAAATACAGGAATTAGAATAGACTACTGAGAATTCTGTTGTCCATAAAATTTGGATTGTAAAGCAGATGTTTGAAGCCTGTTATAGTACACTCATGTGCCTTTTAGTTCTCTGCATTCTCTGATGAAGATAATGTAACAGCATGAATGAGCAAAATAATGGGCTCCTTAGTTACTAAAATAAAATAAAAGGGTGGGTATAAACAAAAATATTCCAGGTAAAAATCCCAAGTATATGGTCTGCAGAAAAATGGCAGATAGAAAGTGGAATCTGGGAGCTAGATGAATTCATTCACAATAAGCTTAGAATTGGGGCTGGATGTGATAGTACTGGGGTGTCTCTTTCTGAACTCTGGCTGCCTGGCTCAACTCAGCTGTTCTGGCTAAAGCTCTGCTCCAATATGATAGATTCAATCTGGCTTCTTTGAACTGTTCTGGTTGGCCTCAAACTACACTGGCAGTTTGTTCTAATCCCCTGGATCCTTATGACTGTCTTGCTTCAACTGCCTCTGCTGATCTGCACTGAACTGCATGAACTTTTGGATGAACTCAACTCCACTGCACTCACTGCACTGCCTCCCAACTGACTCTCTCCCTGAGCTGCCTTTAGGTAGCTTCTCTTCCCTGTGCAGTTCTCGAGAGTTGGTTGTATCCTATCTCTAACTCATTCTGTCTAATCATTTTCTGATTCATCACTTTGTCTGCTGCTCACTTAAGCATCACTTTCTAAGATGGCCGCTCCTTTCTACAAACCAATTTTACCTTAAGGTTGTGTATTATGCGTATGTCTGCATTTCAACGAGATGGATTAAAGTTGTGTAGCTTGTCTGCATTCCAGCTGGATCACACAGACCTAAGTCTTTGGATGTGATCCGTAGCCAGAGCAGCCATGCAACTGGATTAAAATTATTCCACATCTATCTTAAGGATTTACTAATATTAACTATTAGTATTGAAACGTGTGTGTTTATATGTGTTTTCTCTCCCTCTTCTTTTCTTTTCTCTTCTCTTTCGTCTTTCTACCTCCTACTTCTCTTTTCCTTAGGAAAAAAATTTCATTAAAAAATCATTTATAAGAACATATTAAGTGTTTGTACACACATGCATACACAACTCCACACCCTGTTGTTCTCTATCAAAAAGTGTTAATATATGTGTCACTATATTTAATAATCTATCTCTGTATGTATTATATATATATATATATATATGTGTGTGTGTGTGTGTGTGTGTGTGTGTGTGTGTGCTTTCTATCCTGTAAGAGTTTACTACTATATTTCCAACAACCCGATTACTTCTGTACCTAAAGTGAGGACAAATGTATTTGAGTGACAAGGCTATTTTAGGGTAGTTTCCTGGTTTGGGGTAGAATCATTAAATGCATTTCTGAGTAATTCATGTTATTAAAAGTCCATCTGTTTTGCTAGAATGGTCACTAGCATCATGTACAAAAGCATGCTAACCAAAGCTCTCTGGATATTAAAAACCAAAACATCTGCTACAGGAAGTTAAAGATCCTTGGTGGAAGGGCTTAGAAGGAGGCAGTCCAGTGTACTGCCTAAAATTTGCTTATACTTGAAGGTTTACACTTACTCATTAACACTTTCTGAGTTGCTAGAGACTGTGGGTGTCACAGCATACATGCTCTGTTCTTCCAGAATCTACTCCCCTCATCTCATAGAATTTAGCTTTCTGCATCCAGGCATCTAATTTAGTGGTCACTTGCCTGTCTGCTTCAGAGCAGTCAAAGTTTTGTTGACTTTTTCTTATCCGTCACTCATCTTGCCTTCACTTTATTGAGTTGGATTTCTAAAGCTTTAATTACATGTTTAATAAGGTCTAAGTAATCCCAGTGGTGTACATACTTGACTCTGGCTTCTGGAAGGATGATGACTGATGAAACAAAAAATGATTTCATGGAAAAAAGGGGTATATAGAAATGTTAGTACCTCAGGACTTTCTAGATAGAATAGCGCTGATGTGAAGAGC
Organism: Apodemus agrarius; assembly: GCA_964023405.1. NCBI lineage: Eukaryota > Metazoa > Chordata > Mammalia > Rodentia > Muridae > Apodemus > Apodemus agrarius. The sequence continues at coordinate 9,632,612 of OZ030021.1, forward strand.
TAAGAGCATTAGACTCCAGAGAGCAAAAGAACCTTATCAAAAAATGGGCACAGAGCTAAACAAAGAATTTTCAACTGAGGAATATCGAATGGCTGAGAAGCACCTAAAGAAATATTCAACATCCTTAGTCATCAGGGAAATGCAAGTCAAAACAGCCCTGAGATTTCACCTCACACCAGTCAGAATTGCTAAAATCAAAAACTCAAGAGACAGCAGGTGCTGGAGAGGATGTGGAGAAAGAGAAACATTCCTCCACTGCTGGTGGGATTGCAAGCTGGTCAGACCACTCTGGAAATCAGTCTGGCAGTTCCTCAGAAAACTGGGCATGATACTACCAGTTGACCCTGTTATACCACTCCAGGGCATATATCCAGAGGATTCCCTAACATGTAATAAGGACCCATGCTCCACTCTGTTCATAGCAGTCCTATTTATAATAGCCAAAAGCTGGAAAGAACTCAGATGTCCCTCAACAGAGGAATGGATACAGAAAATGTGGTATCTTTACACTATGGAATACTATTCAGCTATTAAAAACAATGAATTCATGAAATTATTAGGCAAATGGGTGAAACTGGAAAATATCATCCTAAGTGAGATAACCTAATCACAAAATAATACACATGGTATTCACTCACTGATAAGTGGATATTAGCCCAGAAGCTTGGAATATCCAAGATACAATTCACATATCAAATGGTGCCCAAGAAGAAGAAAGAACAAAGTATGGATACTCTAGTTCTTCTTAGAAGGGAGAACAAAATACCCACAGAAGGAGATACAGAGACAAAGTATGGAGCAGAGGCTGAGGGAAAGACCATCCAGAGAGATTAACCCCCTAGTGATCCATCTTATATAGTTACAAAACCCAGACATTATTATCGATGCCCACAATTACTTGCTGACTAGAGCCAGATATAGCTGTCACCTGGGAGGCTCTGCTAGTGCATGACAAATGCAGAGGTGGATACTCTCAGGCAGCCATTAAACTGAGCACAGGGTCTCCAATGGGGGAGCTAGAGAAAGGACCCAAGGAGCTGAAGGGGTTTGCAGTGCCATAGGAGGAACAACAATATGAGCCACCCAGTACTCCCAGAGCTCCCAGAGACAAAACCATCAACCAGATTGTACACATGGTGTTACCCATAGCTCCAGATGCACAGGCAACAGAGGATGGCCTTGTTGGACATCAAAGGGAGGAGAGGCCCCTGGTCCTGAAAAGGCTTGATGTAACAGTTTAGGGGAATACCAAGACAGGGAAGCAGGAGGGGGTTGATTGGGAAACAGGGAGAGGGGAGATGTCTTATTGGACTTTTGGGTCAGGGTTAGGAAAGGGGAAATAATTTGAAATGTAAATAAAAAATATATCTAAATTAAAAATATATCTAAATTTAATAATCAAAATTTTAAAAAAAATTAATCACCAAGAACACAAAAAAAGAAAAGAAAAGAAAAGAAAAGAAAAGAAAAGAAAAGAAAAGAAAAGAAAGGAAAGGAAAGGAAAGGAAAGGAAAGGAAAGGAAAGGAAAGGAAAGAAAAAAATATCCAATGTAACATCAAAACTCTTAAGACCCAGAGGAAGGCATCATTCTTTGACAAGACATCAAATAAAGACTAATATTACAGTATATGAGGAAGGATTTCAACACCTATGAGCCTATGCTTACTGTTAAATTCTTGTATTAGAATACCTTAGTTAAAGATAAACTAGATTTTTTCCAAAGCACCACAAGCTTGTCTAATAGAATAATTGGGAAAGAGCGATTAAGATGAATGGGGGAAACCGTGATCTAAATTGGAAATCATTTGTTTATATAGTACTTTGAATGAGAAGAAGAGATATTATATTTCAAGCATTCATTATAAAGGTATTGTTATTATGTTATTATGTAGCCAACCATCAATGAATACATTATTTGTCACAAGAAAGTTATATTGTATTGACAATATAGAATTTGTATTAGATAATTCATATCGAATTGTCTCTAACATCAAAATGACACACTTTTTCCAGTAGGGCTTAGTGCTGTGTATTTTCTACTGGATTTCCAACAATAAATAACATATACAGTTATTCTGCCTGTCTATCAACAAATAAAGAACATACAGAACCACAGTTCTTACAGGTTTTAGAATGGCTATATAATGTAAGTGAATCAGAAATGGTGAGCTACAAGGGATAATAGGAAACAGGGGTTGTGGGCCTATTTAGAAATAGTTCTTTGGGGTTGTTTCAGTAGTCCAGTCCATTAACAAAACATCAAACATGAATCAGCAGCAGCTGCTTAATTCAGAAGAAATCACAAGGCTACGTCTATCAGCACCAGTCCACTGAAGAAGCAAGAAGTCAGAACACCACAAGTTCTTTGATGTGTTTCTCTCTACAAAGTCTCCATAAGTGAAGATCAGAAAAGAAAGCAAGGCAAACTAATGGAACAGTGTCATTGGAAAAGCCCAACACGACCAGCAAAGAGTTGTAAGACAAGCCAACACCACAGCATCTTAAGCTGCCTGCAGTGTTATACTCCCACTCCAAACATCACCTGCCACTCAAAGATTTGCTCCAGCAAAGCATCACATGCCCTTTCACCAGGCAAGTTCAAGGAAAACACCACGTGTCTGTTCTCAGCAGAACATCCTCTCACATGTCTGCTTCAGCAAAACATCCTCTCATAAGATATTTTCCAGACAAACATCACATGACACAACAGTCTCTAATTATACCAAAAATTTCTATTTCACAAAAAAATGTTTGTCCTTCCACTGTTGAACAAAATTTTACAATATATAAACAATTAGGATACTATCTGTGGTCAAATTTATCTCAAAAGAATTCACTGCTACTTATACAGAGGGCTACTTACAGACTACTGAAGCCTAAATCTCAGCCATTAATATTTTCTTTTTTCTTTCTTTTTTATTGTTTTATTTACACTTCAAATGTTGTCCCCTTACCACATTCCCCTTCCATGAGCACCCCATCCTCTTATTCCTCTTCCTCTCTAAGAGGTTGCTCCCCAACCCAAACCACTCCCACATCACTACTCTCCCCCTTCTCTGGAACATCAAGCCTTCACAGGACCAAGTGCATACCCTCCCACTGAGGCCAGACAAGGCAGTACTCTGCTACATATGTAGAGGGGGCTATAGATCAGTGAATGTATGTTCTTTGGTTGGTGATTTAGTCCCTGGGAGTTCTGATGGTCTAGTTAGTTGCTACTGTTGTTCTTGTATGGTGATACAATCTCCTTTAGCTCATTCACTCCTTCCTATAACTCTTCTATAGGGGTCCCTGGACTCAGTCCAATGGTTGGCTGTAAGCATCTGCATCTGTCTCAACTAGGAGCTGGTAGAACCTCTCAAAGGACAGCCATGTCAGGTTCCTGTCTGCAAGCATATCTTGTCATTGGCAGTGTTGGGGTTTGATGTCTGTGCATGGGATTGATCCCAAGTTGGGGGCAGTCTCTAAAAGGCCTTTCTTTCAGTCTTTGCTCCATTTTTTGTTTAGACAAGAACAATTCTGGGTCAAAAATTTTGAGTTGGGTAGGTGGCCATATCCCTCAACTCTGGACCATGTCTATCTACTGGAGGTAGTTCTTCAGGTCCCATTTTCTCCACTATTGGGCATTTCAGCTAATGGCATCCCCACTGGGTCCTAGGAGCCTCTCACATTCCTGATATCTGGGACTTTCTAGTGCTTCCCCCCTACATACCCCATGCTTCAGTGCTGTATATTTGTATTCATTCTCCTGGTCCTCTGGCTTCTTTCTTATCTCCTCCCATACCTGATCATGCTGCCCTTTTCCCTCCTCCCCTCTCCCACCCAAGCCCCTTCCTCTCTCTGCCTCCCATGATCATTTTGTTCCCCATTCCAAGTGGGATTGAAGGAGCCACACTTGTGTCTTTCTTATGGTTACACTCCATATAGTCTGTGAGTTGTATCATGGGCATTCTGAACTCTTTGGCTAACATCCACTTATCAGTTAGTACATACCATGCATGTCATTTTGGGACTGTGTTAGCTCACTCAAGAAGATTATTTTCTAGTTCCATCCACTTGTCTTCAAAATTTATGGTGCCTTTGTTTTTAATAGCTGACTAGTATTTCATTGTATAAATGAAGCATATTTTCTGTATTCATTCTTCGGTTGATGTACATCTCTGTTATTTCAAGCTTCTGGCTATTATAAATAAGGTTACTATAAACAGTATTTTCCTGCTTGGAAATACTATAAAGTTGATTAAATTAACTTTGTGATTGTAAAGTATCCATCTTGACATACCCTATCCATACTTTGATGAGTTTAAATCCTCTGATGGCTCTATTCTTTTGTGGTACCTGGTAACCACTAACAATCAGTGCTGATTATGATCCAGACTTTTGTCCTGTTGTTTAGTTTTATAAAATTATATTGGTAGTAAAGGATATAAATATTGATCTATTACTAACTGTTGATGAAAATATATTTCATGGAATGATCAATTTCCCCACATGCAATACTAACTCTAATTTGAGGCATATTTAAAAATCATTCCCTACTGTTTACTAACTTCTCTAATGACCACTGAGTCATGTATTATTTCAAACCTTTCCTATTACCTCTTTCTCACTGTCCCTCTCCTTTTCCCACCCTCCTCTTGCATACATGCGCTTCTAAGCCCCTCATGTCTGCTGAGTAAACAGTTATACAATGAATTTATAAATTCCCCCTAGGTTTGTTCAGAGATAGAAAATCCCTAGTGTTTATTTTTTGAGTATACCTTCCATTCCTTTTAAACATACAGGCACTCTTAAAATCTTTCTGTGCACCCACCAACCTTAGTAATTGTTAGCATTTGTCTAGGCTCCGCCCCACAGTAACCTGGCAACAGCCAGGTGTGCCTGACTCACTGTAAAATGGGGCTGCCTGACCCCTATTCCCTCTCTCTCTCTCTCTCTCTCTCTCTCTCTCTCACTCACTCACTCTCTCTCTCTTGCCTTTTTGCTCTTGGTATGTCTTCTTATTCTGTGCTCCCTCTCTCCTCTTTCCCCTCCTCCCTCTCTCTCCATAGAGCTCATGGCCAGCTCTACTTCTCTACTCCTCTCTCTGTCTCTCTGCCTTTCTCTGTCTCAACTCCTCTCGCCACGCCCTGAATACATATACTATATCATCATGTGGATAGTCTCTCAGGGGAAAGGGATGCCTGAGCGTGGTTACATGGTTTCCCCACTCCTGAGTGCACATCCACCAAACATTCCTTCTCTCTCTCTTTATAAAACACAACAGTGATAAATTAAAATAACTTCTGTAATATTTCAGTTTCATTATCTTTAAACTGATTTAATTTAAATAATGATCTTTTGCAGATTATTTCAAGGTCTCACTACCACTTCTTATGTTGCATTTTGGCCACACATCCAAGTGTCACACTCAACTAACCATGTGTGTCTGATGATAATACTACTAAAATTAGTAATATAAATAAAAATAGCCATATAGTGGTTACTTAATATATGTCAGGCATGCTACTAAAAATGTTGTGCACATTATTTCATCAGCCATCGCTACTCTAAGATGGACTATGGACTCTGAGGAAAACTCATAATACTCACCAGTTTCTTCCTGTTTCCACATCCTATAAATATCATAGAACATGCTCTATGATTTTACCATATTAAATGTGTGATTAGGGAATAATATGAAACCCATTTACATATCAAGAAACAGAAACTTGACTATATTATATAATGATGAAATCCAGCACTAAGTAACTGAATTCAAGGCAGAATATTTTTTATTCCCTATTTTGCTCTTGAACAATACACACATTTTCTTTCATCTCAACATCTTTGTTGACAATTCAGTAAATCTTTGACTTATATCTATTTTTCAGATATGGCCTCATAATTGTAATGACTCTGTATTGAAATCTTAAGTCTTTTAATAACTCCGTACTTTGTTCAAAAAATAAAAATTAAAAAAAAACCATATGTCTCACTCAGCAAAAATGCACACATTTAACGATATTATTAGGAAGACATTTTTAAAGAAAAACAATATATCTGAAAAGAATTCTATGAATTTGTCCTGTGTAAAAACACAGCAAGAAAACAGAGTAATGTCAAATATACTGATTTTCCTGACATCGAACAGACACTCTCTTAGTTAATTATTAATTAGTTAAGTTTAATGCTTTACATACATCAAAGTTGAGAGATATACAAAGTATGATTGTAAATGGGCAGGACAGGAGACATATTATGTCATGTCTCATCATTATAGGACTAAATGAGAGAATGTGCAAACTATAGGTTTAATAAATTGACAATTAACAAATTGTCAATGCACATATAAAAAGTTGAGGAAGTTCAAGCATTTTGGCTTGGAGGACATGCTGTTCAGTGGACACCTGAGGAGATTCTGTCAGTCTCCTGATAACCTCTGTGGATTGAATTAACCAGCTAACAGGATTCCTCCCTCCCCCCTATGGGACAGAGAAAGAGAGACAGAAGAGAGAGACAGAGACATAAAGATGGATTGCCCTGCTTGTTTTTCTACTTCCACAGTAACTAGGAAAAAAGTCACATGCCATTGTGATTAAGAACAGAGTAGCACGCATGTTCCTTTTTCATTCATACAGATAAGACTCATCATCCTATAAAACTGTTAACAAAGCATGTCTGTTTTGTGGAACACAAGGCTTGGGTATAAGCTAAAGTAAATATAAACTTAATCTTCTTATCTCCACAGTACATATGAGATCTGAGGCCTGCCAATATTCCACTATGGCCTTTTGAATACTTATCAGTCAGCATTGGCAGTTTTGACAGGATAACTACTTACTGAATAGCAAAATTAGAAGCTCTAAGCCATCATTTTTTTAGACATTTATTACTTTGAAATGATTATTATTTAAGATAATTCCTCTTTATAACTTCCCTCAGACTCTCCACCATCTTATTATGAAGTGTTTTGATGTAAATTTTATCTGTGTGCAGTAAATGCAATATTGATGATTTTAATAAGCAGATCTTCGCATTCAAAGAGTTTTTCGTGATTTTTAATATATCATAGTTTGAGATAGGCTACAGTCTGTTTATCCTGGTGTCATATTAATACTGTAATATGGCAAATGGAAACTCCTATAAAATTTGATGATTACTTTTATCTAAAATATATTTCATAAATTATTCCTCCAAGATTTATTTTAAGTTGTATTATAAGAAAATTTCAAATTAAACCAAGATATTTCAGTAGTCAGAGAGTACATACTTTCATTTCTTTGTGGGGGTTTTGGTCATAATTATAAAAAGACTTTTGAAAATTTTATTCAATATGAGAATATAGAAAAAGAATTGAAGACAGGCATACATACAAACAATGGAACTATTGCTAGATCATTATGTATGCATTGATTTGATTCATCCTTATTATTTATGAGTTGATATTCTTAAGCAAGAGATGAGAATAAACTCATCAGCTAGGAAATAGTGCATTTGCATGATACCATATCCTATAACTCATTAGAGTTTGCCTAATCAACTCATCTGAATAAGAGATGATGATGATGATGATGATGGTGATGATGATGATGATGATGATGAAAATGTTAAGGTGTAAGTGAGCAATAACTACTTTTCACAGTAGAAGATGTGACTATAAAAGTAAAGACCAATTAGAGAGGATGGAACTGTTTATCTCACATGATCCATTCATCTCCACAGCTGCATTATGGGGATGGAAGCCGGAGATGCATTTGTATTGTTTGTTTCCTATTTTGTGATGTAAAGCTCCATGCTGAGTTGCTCATAAGCCAGCTCTGGGATAGAACACATTCAAGGACAGAGTATGAAATCCTGAGGCTTCCTTAATTTAACTCTGGCCTGATTTCATTTGTAAATCTCTATCAACTTCGAGCACACTAGTAACTTTGATAAAAGAAAATAGATGATAATAATATAGTGAAAACATGAGAGATAGCAACAGTTCTTACAAAATTAATACAAATTATTAAATACCTAACATACATCTCTGTGAAAACCTGTATATGAATTTTGTAAAGATGTTTATTTAAATCAATATTGATGCCCTGTTTTATAATCAAGAATCCATCATACGGCAAAGTATGCAATGGAGAGCTTGGCAACATCTACATCAAAACAGTTCCTCATTTCTTTCTTTCTTTCTTTTTTTATTTTCTATATTTTTTGTTTACATTCCAAATGATTTCCCCTTTCCCGATTCCCCTCTTCCCATAAGTCCCATAAGCCCTCGTCACTCCGACCGTTCTCCTATAAACCCCCTCCTTCTTTTCTGTCCTGGCACTCCCCTACATTGTTGCATCAAACCTTTCCAGGACCAGGGACCTCTCCTTCCTTCTTCTTGGGAATCATTTGATATGTGAATTGTGTCTTGGATATTCTGAGCTTCTGGGCTCTTATCAGTGACTGTATTCCATGTGTGTTCTTTTGTGATAGGGTTACCTCACATAGGATGATATTTTCCAGTTCTAACCATTTGCCTAAGAACTTCATGAATTCATTGTTTTTAATTGCTGAGTAGTATTCCATTGTGTAAATATACCACATTTTCTGTATCCATTCCTCCATTGAGGGACATCTGGGTTCTTTCCAGCTTCTAGCTATTACAAATATGGCTACTATGGACATAGTGGAGCAAGTGTCCTTACTGCATGCTGGGGAATCCTCTGCCCAGGAGTGGTATAGCAGGGTCCTCCGGAAGTGTCATGCCCAGTTTTCTGAGGAACCGCCAGACTGATTTCCAGAGTGGTTGTACCAACTTGCATTCCCAGCAGCAGTGGAGGAGTGTTCCTTAGAATCTCAGATGCCGAAGATACCATAGAAACCATTGACTCAACAATGAAAGAAAATGCAAAAAGCAAAAAGCTTGTAACTCAGTTCCTCATTTCTAAGAACATGACTTGGTACGTTTTACAATCAAATGTTTAGCCAAGAAGTCAGTATTGTGGAAACACTTAACTCTTTAAAGCATAGTTAATTTTACACAATTATTCAATCTTAATCCTTCACAATATACATATGCACACACACACACACATACACACACACACACACACACACACACACACACACATGGGAGGGGGCAGTAAGAACAGTGAAGTCAGCAGTTCAATAATTAGATATAAAGGAACAGTTGTTCAATGATAAAGGAGAACAGTTTATGTGGGCCGTCATTCTAATTAGACATTGATCTAGGCAGTAAATGCGGTGAGTCCTTCAGCAAAGTCATTTAGGAGTCTACTCCAACAACTCTTGACTATAGTCTACTGTTAACACCAGAAACAAGGCATGAGCTTCATCTAAGTGCAGATACTTAGGGCCAACCAGACAAGATGGAAAACATGACTCAAAAAAAAAAAATCTTAGAGAATACCTCTGAATTTTTGCCAAAGGTAGGCAAAAGTTGTTCACTGAATCACAACAGGAGACTTCCTCAACTTCCAGAACAGAACAATACAAGGAAATAGATCATAAAGGCCTCCCATGGAGTAAATGGTAATTTTACTTCACTCACAAATATGCAGCCCCTGTGTAAAAGGCAGTTGTGACTTACACAAATTCTCATGTCAAATGTAAAGAATTAAGGTTGAGTCTCATTAAAGCCTGTACAGGCCCTCTGTGACCTGAGGCAAGACAAAGCACAATCTGACTGGCTGTCCTGCCCAGGAACAAATGGCAAGCAGCTCCCCAGCTCTAATCACGCTAATTTATCATAGAGCGAACATCTCCGAATGGTGCAAATACTTCCAGCAGAAAAATAGTAATCATTAGAAAGCACGTGAAATTCTGCTATTCAGCCCAAAGAGAATTCAGTATCCATTTCAAGTCACATATAAGTTCTAATACTAGCTTAATCTTCCTCATATGTTAATAATTATGTCTATAGCCATCACTTATTTTTACAGAGAAAAGGAAAGAAACTAAAAATTAAATTCCTAAGATGTCTGAACATTATTTATTTTCATATATGAGTATGCATTGGTAGAATTCAAGCAGAAAGATTTTGAGTCATGAAAAATATTTACCCTTGTTATTGGCTCTAAAAGTATGTACTTATAAAGTCATAATTCACGACATATGTGTATATGCCACCTACACACACACACACACACACACACACACACACACACAGACACGCACTTGTTTGAAGAATAGTAATAAAATAGGTATTCATATACCTATTTAAATACACACTTTAGGCTGGGCGATGGTGGTGCACACCTTTAATCCCAGCACTTGGGAGGCAGAGGCAGACAGATTTCTGAGTTCAAGGCCAGCCTCGTCTACAGAGTGAGTTCCTGGACAGCCAGGGCTACACAGAGAAACCCTGTCTCAAAAAAAAAAAAGCCAAAAAAACCCAAAAAACAAAACAAAAAAACCCACAAATACACACTTAAATATAAGAACCTTATCCAGATTATTGTGATTTGAACATGCTTGCCCCAGAGAATAGCATTATTTGGAGATGTGACTTTGTTGAAGATGATGTGGCCTTGTTGGAGGAAGCCTTCACTGTGGGTGTGGGCTTTAAGACCCTCATCTTAGCTGCCTGTAAGCCAGTCTTCCAGTGTCCTTCACATGAAGATGTAGAACTCTCAGGACCCCTTCTCCATGGCTGCCTGGATGCTGTCATACTCCCACCTTTTTGAAAATGGACTGAATGTCTGAACCTGTAAGCTAGCACCAATTAAACACTGTTCTTAAAAGAGTTTCCTTCATCCTGGAGTCTTTTCACAGCAGTAAAACCATTACTAAGACACATATCTATGGCAAACTCATTCTGAATCATGATTTGATGCCTGATTAACAAAATCTGGTCCTTTGCATTTCATATGTTTAAGAAAAAAATCTTGTACCTTAGTAAACTATCTCCAGTTATAAACAAATTGGTAGCAATAGTGCTAAACTTTCACTGTTCTGTGGGTGATACAAAAGTCTTTGTGTTTGCAGATAAGCACTAGGGAAACCAGGAATGTTACACACATGGTGTTGTCCCTACACACGGGGTAGTCCCCACAAAGAGAATATATAGCCTGTTTTCTACACAGAAGGCTGGGAGCAGATATCGTTAATAGCCTCATGACTTTACAGTACCACACAGGAATCTCTTCAAGACTCTTATCATCAGCTGCTCAATCTATAGACCCCATCTTTATGGACGATGTAGTCAGTTTATAGGACCCATTTTACAGAAGACGTTGCATGTACTTTGCAAAGTGTTTTGATACAGTCATGTCTTAAGCTTAATTTGTGCACATGGGATTGAATTTTATCACTGGGAAATTTTTTTTTACCAAATTTTGCTGTGAAAATCATTCTAAAATAACCTACTTACAGCCAGACTCCAAAGTAGGAACCAACACCAGATACTGAGTCCTGTGTTTTTTTTTTTTTTTTTTTTTTTCTCCCACAGATTTCACTCTGCTGTCCCTAGAGTTTGCAGATACCGCTGAACTGATCCAATGAGGCATGCGTTCACTGTAAGGTTTTAGGAGGTGAATGTAGCTATGTGGGATGGAACATAAGTTATTCCAGTACTCTGGAAGCTGTCAGAGAGTTGTAGTTGATTCAAGCATAGAACTAAGGGGAAGAAGGAAGGAAGGGTGGGAAGGAGGGAGGGAGGGAGAGAGAGAGAGAGAGAGAGAGAGAGAGAGAGAGAGAGAGAGAGAGAGGAATATGGAGGAGGAAGAAGGGCAGGGGAAGGAGAAGCCAGAGGAGGGAGATAAGAAGGGGTGTGGAAGGTAAAAAGAAGAGAGGAGAGGATTAATGGGATCTTTAACAAGCACTGTCTTGTAGACTCTGTCTCTGTGGGTAGGTAGATCCATTCTTGCATTGATAGGCAGCTTATTTGCAGTTGAAGGGGTTATAAACCTGCTTTGGTTTGTCTCTTACATACTTATGTCATATTTATAGTCTACAGAGTCCTCATCAAGGTGAGCTCTGCTTGACAGGACAAGCAGCATCGTGCAGGCATGTCATTCCTAACACATTTACACACCTGGTGACACAGCGACAGGTACAAACATTATTCACTGTGAAAAGGGACTCTGTTCATCATGAGCCTCTTTGTAGGAGTCAGCACCCTTATTGTTTTTTGTTATCTCTTCAACTTGACTGACTTTCATTAAAGAACCTAAAATGTTTATTTCTGCTCCTAGCTGATGCTAGTTAGCTTCGAACCACACAACACCGTTCCACTATATGATTTATGAAAGCTACCCTGAAAACTTTTTCTGAAGCTAAACATTTATGAATAACAAGAAAGTGGGAAAGGGGAAATTTTCAGATACAATACAAGACACACAGCTAAACCTGTAGTTTATTTTAAGCAGATTTAAGCACAATATAATTTGGTGAAAAATTGCCCAGTGATTAAAAGCTCAATACCATGTGCACAATTAAAGCTTAAGGCATGATTACATCCAAACTCTTTATTGAGCATAGCTGAAGCTGACATTAAGATAAACAACAAACAAACTTGTAGGGTATGTTTCAAGTATTTCAAGAAATATGTCACAGTGGGGACAGTTTACTATCACTGAATTTAAAATTAAATGCATATCTTTCTATTTTTGTTAATAAATCAGAGAGCTACAAAAATACATAAGTTGTCAAACGCTCTCACTTCCACCAAAGTTTTCCAAAAAGAACAAAAGATTAACTTTCATTAGAATAACAGGCTTAGATTTTACTCACTATAAAGTGATTCCTTATTGTGCATAAAGACCTGTGTTTAATCCTCAATATCAGTCAATAATAAGCAGGTAAATAAATAAACAAAATAACACATTTAAATATTATGATAGTGGATTTCACTACCTTTTTCTTTCTCCCCAACTTCTACATGAATTGATTAATTCTTATTTTGGGAAAGTGATTGTAGAAAGCAGTAACACTGTGAAGATCATAGTGACAATAATGCTGGGAACTGCAATCATGGTAAAGCAGTCTCAGTCTGTAAAGCTCTTTTATCGGTGCCATTTTACTTGATTTTATTGATACTTTTTGCTTATATATAATGAAAGACTAAAAAATGTAAAAAATATATATGGTGGTATTTTTTACATTTTTTAGTCTTCCATTATATATATATGTGTGTGTGTGTGTGTGTGTGTGTGTATGTGTGTGTGTGTGTGTATGCACATATATGGGTATGTGTGTACATACACACATACATATGTGTATGTCAATACATACATACATACATACATACATACGTAGATACATACATACATACTGGCACTTTTCTCATTTATTTATTTTTACAATATCTCTTAGAAAAATATATCACAGCTATATAATTGTTTCTCTGTTTAGATATGTTCTTATAATGTGAACAGCTTTTCATAAGAGTTGGACCAGCAAAATGATGTTGAGGCATAATCCAGATTAATTCAGAGCATAGTGCCTTCTACTAATAACTGCAGGTTTACTGGGGTTATTAGTTATTGCATTTTTTAGATGAGTTGCTTTATTGATTTTGTTCATTGAATAAAATGATTTTAATTAAATGAATTCACCCTGACAAATATGAGTAAAAATTAAGCAGACCATATGAGGATAATTCTGTATTAATGAACTGAAGTAGAAAATTGAGCAGATGTTATAGTGTGAAACTATTTTTTACTTCTTGGTTTCTGTAACTTCTCTACAATGTAGGTCAGAGCATACAGACCTTGTATAGTCAAATACTCTATCATATTATACTCTTCTTTTATAAAATCGTTTTCAGCATTTAGTCTTAATCATAGTTATAGAATTCAATAATTTTCACAAGTAATTTAGAATATCTGAAACACATGTTAGTGAATAGTGTACTATACTGGGAATGCAATTTTAAAAATCAGTCAGGCAGTTCAAAGAGTTTTTGTACTGCTCTTCCAGAGAACCAGAGTTGAATTTGCAGCACAAATGTCAGGTGGCTCACAATTGCCTTTAACACCAGCTCCGGTACATTCCATAGCCATTTTCTGGCCTCCATGGGTTCCTGAATTCTTGTGAACATACACACTCAAACAAATACACATAGTTGATTAGGCAAGAAATCATGTCCACTTCCTTCCTTTAGCACTGGGACCCTATCTAACTTGAACCTGTATAGGTCCTACATATGCTACTGTAGTCTCTGTGCATCCGTGTGTACACAGGTTCCTGTTGTACCTGGAAGACAAGGTTTCCTTGGTATCCTCCATCCTTCTTACTCTGACAAGAAGTTGCATCTTCCACATGCACCTTCCACATGGCCCCCTGAGCCTTGAGGGGAGGAGTTAGAGGAACACATCTCTCTTAAGACTGGGTGCTCCAAAGGATCTCACTCTGTGTACATTGTCCAATTGTGGGTCTCTGTTTGTTCCCATCTACTACAAGAGGGAGTCTTTCTGATGATATCTGAGTGAGGTACTTATTTACAAATTGCATGTATCTTTGAGGCCAGCTTTTATTTTTGCATTTAATATGGCTTTTAAAAGGTTTCTCACTCTGTAGCGAAAGCTAACATTGAATCCACAGAGATCAGCCTGTATCTGCCTCTCAAGTGCTGGGATTATTTATGTAATCTATCATACCCATCAAAGATAGTTTTTCCTTTGTTTTATTTTTAGCTTTGTGGAACTTAAACAGATATAAAATAGTCTCCACATATCTATAAGTAAATTTGATAGCATCTGTAGTGTTTAAACACCTATGGAAGAAATGATCACTGTAATCATCAATGCACAAACAAATCCATCACTCCTGAAATATTCTTTTTGTCCTTTTTAAAGTCCATCATTCTCACACTGGTCTGGTGCTTCTGTTTCTAGCACATAAGTAAAATCTGCTTATGTTCCTAAATGTTATTTTGCATTTATTAGAATTTTAAATAAATGGCTATATACAATCTGCCATTTTCTTACATTGCCTCTGTTACCATCAGAATTTTGAGCTGCATCAGCATGTCTGCTTTTATTACATGTTCTTTTCATTAATAACAAAGAAGCATTCCTCCAGAAAGGGTCTATTGAAGATGTTTCTCCAGAACTGCTGCAGAATGCCTATGTTGTTTTTACTTTGGGACCAGGATGACTTAATATTTTATGAGCATTCCTGGATACATCTTTGGTGGATATTGCTTCTAAATCTCTTATTTGAATACATAGGAGTAGAATGCATCGTCATAGATTAGATGTTTGCAACTTTTTGAAATAATGGCTAAGCTTCTGTTCAAGATGCCCTGTTTTGCAATGAATCTTCACCAATAGTTAAATAGTCTCTTTTAAGACATTCATTTAGATAAATAGCCAAGTTATAGAATTATCAACCACAAATATTTGTGGTTAAATCGAAGTTCCCATAGAAGGCAGGAAACAAGTAAAGAGGCACTGAATTGTGAATTTCAAAGGATGAGAGGAAGAACATAGTTGCTTTGATAAAGAATGGGGGAAATAAAGGAGTGGGAGGACAGGGCAGTGGAGGGAGTATACATGGAGATTCCTAACATTAAGAACCTTTGAGAATCAAAAAGTTAGACCGCAAAGAACCAAATAACCCTATCAAAAAATGGGGCACAGAGCTAAAAAAAGAATTTTCACCAGAAGAAATTCGGATGGCCGAGAAACACCTTAAGAGATGTTCAACATCATTAGTCATCAGGGAAATGCAAATCAAAACAACCCTGAGATTCCACCTCACACCAGGCAGAATGGCTAAGATTAAAAACTCTAGAGACAACAAGTGCTGGCGAGGAGGTGGAGAAAGAGGAACACTCCTCCACTGTTGGTGGGATTGCAAAATGGTAAAACCGCTCTGGAAATCAGTTTGGCGGTTCCTCAGAAAATTGGGCATGGCACTTCCAGAGGACCCTGGCATACCACTCCTGGGCATATACCCAGAGGATTCCCCTACATGCAATAAAGACACATGCTCCACTATGTTTATAGCAGCCTTGTTTATAATAGCCAGAAATTGGAAGGAGCCCAAATATCCCTCAAAGGAGGAATGGATACAAAAAATGTGGTATATTTATACAATGGAATACTACTCAGCAATTAAAAATAATGAATTCATGCAATTTGTAGGTAAATGGTTAGACCTGGAAAATATCATCCTGAGTGAGCTAACCCAATCACAAAAGAATGCACATGAAATGCAATCACTGATAAGTGGATATTAATGAGCCCAGAAGCACTAAATACTCAAGACACAAATAGCAAGTCAAATGATTCCCAAGAAGAAGAAAGGAGAGGACCCTGGGCATGTAAAGATTGCATCCAGTTTAGTAAAGAAACCGAGGGGGTAGGGGGAATGATTGTGGAATAGTTGGGGGGGAGAGGAACTATGGGAACTATGGTGGGTGGGAACTGGGAAAGGGGAAAGCCTTTGGAATGTAAACATAGAATATAGAAAATAAAAATAACTAAAAAAAAAAAAAAAGAACCTTTGAGAACCTACATGGAAATCTACTACTATAGAAGTTTCCTAATGTGTACATATACCTTTATAAAGGGAGTTTAAATTGGGTTATCCTATAACACCTGTACAGTGACTTTTATGGACACCATTGATTATCCAATCATTACTCCAGTGCTAGATAGGGGTTCTTTGACAGTTCTTGGTTAGTAAAATCCATAGTCCTTCAGAAACATTGCCGATTATTGACACTGCTGTTGTTTATGTTCTAAAACTGATACTAATACCCTACTGCTGAAGAAACCATATTTGTGAGTTATAGGAAATATATATATATATATATATATATATATATATATATGTGTGTGTGTGTGTGTGTGTGTGTGTGTGTGTGTATACACACACACACACACACACACACACACACACACACACACATATATATCAAGCTTGGTTTTGTGTAGCAGCTTAATTGCTACAGAATAGCTTTCATAATGTTTTACTGTGCTACCAGAGGAGACATTATTCATCAGCCCTACCAGTTGCAACTCTATATGCTACAACAGTAGCTGGCCTGACAACATATGCTCACTAGTGCAATTGGTACATGAATGTCACGGCATTAACCAAGCAAACCTTCTTATTGAATTTAAACTCCAATCCACAAGACAGACCTTTCTGGCCCTTCCTACCCGATGACTCCTAGGCATTATGAATATGAATAACTTGTTTAGACTAGAACCCTCAACAGTTGCAACAGATTCCAGGAGCGGAGGCACATAGCATCTAATCACTTACTCATTAGTGAGCACATAAGGCTCTAATGGACAATACTCAGCCCAGAGACACATGAGAAAGCCTTAGATAAACATTGTGGGACACAAATTAAACAAAAGTAGTGAGGAAAAAAAAGGAACAAATCATTCCTCATATGACCTTGATCCTGTATTACTAGTGACTAGAGTCACTCTATGTCATGAAAAGTGAATTGTGAGATTTAGGGTTTTAATAGAATTGCCTCTAACATTACATCTTAACTAAAGAGAAATATAGTTCTTCCATCCATTCAAATATTTAATTAATTTATTTACATTAAACAATACCCACCTTCAGAGAGACCTACCCCCATCCCCCATCCCCCATCCCTCCTCCCCTTCTGCTCTGTGAGGGTGGGGTCCCCTAGCATCCCTCCCACTCTTGCCTGTCACATCCCTAGCAGTATAGGTGTATCCTCTCTCACTGCGGCCAGACAAGGCAGCCCTGTTGGAGAACTGACACTACAATCAGGCTACAGCTTTATAGAGAGCCTTTGTTCCAGTTATTGGGGGACCCACATGGAGACTGAGCTGCATGTCTACTACAGATGTGCTAAGGCCTCATTCAAGGCCATATGTGGTCTTTGGTTGATGGCTCAGTCTCTGAGAGTCCCCAGAGATTAGGTAAATTGACTCTGTTGGTCCCTCTATGGGGTTCACAATCCCACAATTCCTTGAATCCTTTCTCCAATTGTTCTATAAAAGTTCCTGACCTTCAAACAATGTTTGGCAGTGGGTATCCGTGTCCATTTCAGTCAGCTGCTAGGTAGAGCCTCTCAGAGAAGAGCCATGCTAAGCGCCTGTCTGCAGGCATAACAGAGTATCTTTAGTAGCATCAGGGATTGGTATTTGCCCGTGGGATGGGTTTCCTTTTGGGCCAGTTGTTGGTTAGCCATCCCTTCAGTCTCTGTTCTTTGTCAGTGGATTTCTTTAAGACAGGACAGATTTGGGGTCAGTTGGTATTCTTATACCTCCATTGGCATTCTACCTGGCTACAGGATGTAGTCTCTCTAGGTTCTATATCTCCACTGTTAGGCATCTTGGCTAAGGTCACCTGCATTGATTCCTCAGAGCCTCCTCCATCTCAAATCTCTGGAACATCCTAAAGATTCCCCCCACTCCCTACCCCCCAGAAGCTGCAGATTTCCATTCATTCTCCAGGCTCTCTGGGTCTCTTTCCTGTCTCTCTGCTCACCTGATCCTGCACCGCCCCCCCCACACTTCCCTTTCCATCCTCTCTCCCACAAACTCTCCCCTCTACCTTTTATGATTATTTTGTACCCCCTTCTAAGGGTGATACCACTTGAGCCTTCCTTCTAAAGAGATATTAAGATAATGTATTTTTCTCTCTCTCTCTTACAATGCATCCTGACTGCTGCTTCCCTTTCAACCACTCCTCCTACTGATTCCCATCTCAGCTAGATCAATTTTTCTACTGTTTTTCTTTAGAAAAGAGCAGGCTTCCCAGATATATCACTTGAACACAGTATAGTAAAATTCGATAAGACTCAAACCCTCATATCAAGGATTTTTGTTCTTTTTTTAAATGACATTATGAAATTTATGGGAAAATGAATGGAACTAGAAAAAATCATCCTGAGTGCACTAATCCAGACCCAAGAAAAATATGGTATGTACCCACTTATAAGTGCATATTATCTCTAAAATAAATGATAATTGTGCTATGATATACAGACCCAGAAAGGCTAAGTAATAAGGAAAGCTCGGGAGGAGGGATTCATGTATCCCTAGAACAGGGAAACATAATAGATTTGCAGGTAGGCTGGGGGCAAGTGGGATGGGAACAGAGGGATAAGGTGGGAGTAGAGAAAGGGAGGGAGAGAGTTCTGAGAGATGACTAGAATTCAGGGGCATTTTGGGGCTGTTGAAACCTAGGAGAGTGGAAAGTCCCTAGAATTTACAAGAATGACCTTAGCATAGACTCACAGTAATGGAGGATATCAAACCTGAACTGGGCATAATCTGTTACCACGCAAGGTTTCCAGTGGTGGGTCTGGGACACCAACCTGGGCACAAAACTTTCAACCTACAATGTATCCTTCCTGCAAATGTGGTCAGGCAATAGTGGCTCAGAAATTGTGAGAGTGGCCAACCAATGACAGAACTACTGACTGGTTCAAGTGAACACCTATGTCACAAGAAGGAAACCATGACCAACACTGCCTGGATTACAGATAGCCCAGAGACCTAGCCAAGTGACAACAGATGCTGGCCAGGAAGTGGAGAAAGAGGAACACTCCTGCATCGACGGTGCAATTGCAAGCTGGTAAAACTACTCTGGAAATCAGTTTGGCTGTTCCTCAGAAAATTGGACATAGTACTACCAGAGGACCCAGCTATACTACTCCTGTGCATATACCCAAAAGATGTTCCAACATGTAATAAGGACACATGTTCCATTATGTTCATAGCAGCCTTATTTATAATAGCCAGAAGATGGAAGGAACCCAGATGTCCCTCAGCAGAGGAATGGATACAGAAACTATGGTATATATACACAATGGAGTACTATTCAGCTATTAAAAGCAATGAATTCATAAAATTCTTAGACAAGTGGATGGAACTAGAAAATATCCCAAGTGAGGTAAACTAATCACAAAAGAATACACACAATATGCACAATATACACATGAAAAGTGGATATTAGCCCAAGATCTAATTCATAGATCACATAAAGCTCAAGAAAAAGGAAGGCCAAAGTGGATACTTCAGTCCGTTTTAGAAGGGGGAACAAAGTACCCATGGGAGGAAATACGGAGACAAAGTGTGGATCAGAGACTAAAGGAAAGAGCATCTAGAGAGTGTCCCACCTGTGGATCCATCCTATATACAGTTAGCAAACTCAAACACTATTGTGGATGCCAACATGTGCTTGCTGACAGGAGCCTAATATAGCTGTCTCCTGATGGGCTCTTCCAGTGCCTGACAAATACAGAGGGGGATGTTCTCAGCCAACCATTAGACTGAGCACAAGATCCCCAATGGAAGAGCTAGAGAAAGGACCCAAGAAGCTGAAGGGATTTGCAGCCCCATAGGAGGAACACCAATATGAACCAACCAGTACTCCTAGAGCTCCCAGGGACTTAATCACCAACCAAAGGTTCCACATGGAGGAAACCATGGCTCTAACTGTATGTGTAGCATGGGATGGCCTTGCCAGACATCAATGACAGGAGAGGCTCTAGGACCTGTGGCTTGTGGCCCTATTGTAGGGAAATGCCAGGACAGTGACGTGGGGGAGGGGGTTGTGAGCAAGGGGAGGTGGATGGGATAGGGCGTTTTGGAGGGGAAATGAGAAATGGAGATAATATTTGAAATGTAAATAAAGAAAATATCTTTAAAATTTATTAAAATATTTTTCAATAGGTATTTATCTTCCATTTAACATTGCTTGCTTGTGGTAAGCCATGATACCATTTAGAACCTGAAAAATCAGTACTTACAGTAAATAGATATCTAACAGAGGATTCATTGCAATAATGCTCCCATGCTGTTTAGAGAGACAAGTGAGAAAATTAAAATAACTCTATAATTCAGAGTTGAAATAAATAAAGAGAATAAAGTCATTATTTTCAAACGTTATTAATACAGCAAAGGATTAATTGTTGAGTCAATTCTTGCCTCCAAATCAATTCATACATACTGGTTTCAGTTATCGAGGGGAATGTCCATGCTTTCTTTGGCTGGCATCCATACATGTTCTCAGGGCATAGGGGGATTAATACGAGCATCTAGATAATTCAGAAAAGAATTACAGGCCATGTTAACAATTTTATCTAGATTTGCATATGGCATTCATCAAGCAAAGTGCCCACTATGGACTAAAGTAGAAACAGAGAGAAATTACCTCATTTATCTCATAATGAACACTGTTTCTATTGTTCTTTATGTTCATGGAGAAATGGATGTGTTTAAAGCCAGCAGAGGGAATGTTCTTTATTAAGCTGGTATTGGAGAAAGAATGGAAATTCAATACTTGCAAGCAGTCAGCTACAATAATCTTCCTCAACATCTTGAAACCTATTAAAATGCAAACCCAATGTGTTCCTTATTAAAAAATAACTTGACGCACCTACTGAGAGTAAGGGTAGAAACCTTCCAGTTATTACTGATGCCACAGGAATCACAAGACTACCCGATACTCCTCAGGTAGAAGTAATCATCTAGGGTTAAATTGAAGCATGGATCCTGAAATTTATACTGCATCTCAACAGTCTAGTTCTCCAAGGGTAATAACATAGAGCTTCCAGAGACTGTGGAATATATAAAAGCAATTATCCAGTGACAGATCTTTAGGTCTTCTCATCCATGGGCTCAGCTCTCTGCTCTCTGCTTTCCAACTCTGAGCTGAATGAATCTACTTTATTGTAGGTTTTTGTTTTTCATACCAGTTGGTCCCAAAGTCACATCTTCCTAGATGCCCTACACATTAGTTTCTATACCAAAAGACAGTTCCAAAAGTACCCAATTGGATACAATGCTGAAATGGAGAAAAGTATACAACTTGTAACTACACACTGAACTTTAAATCTACTAATCTGTTAATGAAAATATGAATGTGATTGCCCATATGATAAACAATAAAATAAGCAACTTTTAGGCAGTGTTAACTACCCAAATGTAATTCATGTACAAGATGGAAGATGGCAGATGTATTTATCAATTATTGGTGAGTTATACTTTTCAAATTAAGTTGCTTTGTCATAGGATAACAGGCAAAAGTTAGTATTATCTTTTATCTAAAGTGAATTGTCTCATTATTCTGAACTGGTGGTTTCAAGACCTGAACATACTTTATAGCAATGGGAGAGATGGAGCCCAAAACAGCCATTCCTTGTAACAACCAAGCAAGACTTCCAATGGAGGGATTAGGAAAACAACTCAACCACAGAACCTTTGACACACAAATTGTTCTGTCTGTAATGTGTTCAGGGGTAAAAATTGAGCAAAAATTGAGAAAATAGCCAACCAATGACTGGCCCAGCTTGAGACCCATGCCTTGTAAAATATGCTACCCCCGACACTGTTAATGAAATTCTGATATACTTGCAAACAGGAGCCTAACATAAATGTCAGCAGAGATGCCTCACATAGCAACTGATAGAAACAGATACTGAAACCCACAGCCAAACATTAGACAGAGCTTAGAGAATCCTGCAGAAGATGGGGAGCCAGATGGGTCAAGGATATCACAAACAAACTAACACAAAGTCAACTAACATGGGTCCATAGAAGCTCACAGAGATTTAACTGCCAACTGGAAAGCATGTATGGATAGAAACTTATCTCACAACACACATGTAATATTCTTGAAGTTTGTTCTTCATGTGGGATGCCTAAAGTGGCAAGGGCTATCTCTGACTCTATGTTCTGCCTCTAGATTGCTTTCTCTTAATAGAGATGGAGCAGGACTATCTCATCTAGCCTCAATTGGAGATGTGCCTACACTTACTGAAACTTGATATGCCAAGGCTGGTTGATATTCATGGAAGACCTCCCCTTCTATGAAGTGAAAGCACTTGGGGAAGTGAGAGAGAAGGACTCAGAGAGGAGGGAGGGGAAGCTGAGATGGAGATATAAAAAAGTAATAATGATAATGATAATAATAATAATGAATTCATTTCCTTTGACCTAAAGCCACAATGTCTTCTCTCCTCTCTGGTTGAATAATCAGATAGCTTGAGTTGTTTACAGTTGCTCTTTATTTTCTCACATTTTGGTCGTTCTTGAAATTGTCATATCTTTAATTTTTGCCTACTCAACAAAATCTGAACATGGGCATAGATCAGGAAATCAAGAGCCTTTTGCACAAAAATGAGGACACAAATATAGGTTGTCAGCACATGTGTAAAGCTGGGTGTGGTAGAATGCAACATTAAGCCCAGTACATGGAGCTGAGGGAAAAGTCATATTCAGGGCCTTGCTGACCTTTCAAACTAACCAAAACATTGAGCCCCACATTCAATGAAAAACCCTGTCTCAAAAATAAAAAGGATGACAATAATAATAATATAGAGATTGATAGAGGATAATACCTGCTCTCCATAAGCATATACCACGCACACACATACTTTGGATATATTAAGATGCATAATAGTCATTGCATTGACTTTCCCATATGCATTTAAGCTGTATATACTTTTTAAAAATTATGTATCTTGTTTTAATCAATATTGGGCAAGGTTGATTGAAAAATTAGCCAATAACTTCAAGTACAAAGTTATATGTTATTCATTGGATTTCCAATTATATAGGCAATAAATTGTCTATATTCTCCAAATAGGAATATTAAAATCACTTGATCAGTTTTGAACAAGTTTATATTTCACATGTTCATGTAATTATCATAATTGTTCAATAAGACAATTGAGAGAGCATCTTTACATGAGAAATAAATATGAAAGCTAAATGCCAAACAGAAAACAGTGTCAATGACATCAATGAAAGGTAAAATTTGACAAATATTAAAAATCTAAAACTACAAATATTGAGAAATATATTTAGCTGTAAAATCCCCTATTGAAGAGTGTTTGCCAAATTTCACATTTTTCTAGTAAGTAACTATAACCTATGGCATCCCCAAAAGCAAAATCCAACAAGATAGATATCCAGATGAACAGAAATATAAATAGATATACCAGTAATAAATTCCTCATGATTAATAATACTGTTTGAGCCTTTACTTTTAAAGTGACAATTCAGTTCTGATTTCTTTCATAAAAATGATCTCTCTATGTGAAAAATATAGCATTTTGGGAAAATAAAGTGAAACTATGCAAACAAACTGATCTTTGAAATACGAAAACACTTCTGATTATGCTGTTGGTAAAATTGACATTTAAAGTGTTGATTTGAAAACCATTCCTATTTTTAGCCATCCCAGATATGAAACATTCTGTTGTAGCTATTACATAGTTTATTTGTAAGTGAATGAGAACATGCTTTCTGATATACCCCATTTACATTCTGATTATTGAAAACATAGGTTTCCGGGGTAGCTTTTCATGTTGATTTTCCCTCAAATGACTCACGCTGAATGTGTTTCAATGTTAAACACTAGCAATCACATCACTATATGGATCATAATTCAGTAGGTTGCAGGGGAAAAATAAATCAGGGCAATGAACAAAGCATAACTATTACCTCAAAAATAAAGGTATCATTTTGACATAAAGGATGTCTACTGCTGTTTTTACATCACAGCCTGTTACATGCATCAAGCTGAAATGGGATGTTTAGGAAGAGAACTTCTATTTTATTGGAAATTATGTTATCTCAAGAACTGTAAAGGATATGATAGAGAAATAAAGGAAAGTTCATTCTTGTGTGAAATGTGGACATGGGCACAGTGATGAGCCGTGCATACACCGAGACATTCAGTTATAGTGAACTGTCCTTAAAAGTTGATTCTCTTAGAAAAAAAAAATAGTGATAACATACTATAACCATTTTACATTCAAGTTTACACAGCTGAGATCCCATAAAGTATTTCTTGAAAATTCAACATGAATAGAATTGAGTTCCACAACCATGGAGATGAGAATTTCTCCCTTCAGGGGTGCACACACACACTTTGGTAGACATGTCATTATTTACTGTGCAGAGCACAGTAGTCAGGTTTAATGTGAACGCAGCTTTCTTGAATTATTTCTGTTAGGGTAGAGTTAAAAATAAAATTAGTAAACACAGAACAACTTCTCCCAAAAGAAGAGATAAAATACTACCACTCAAACGCAAGCTAAAGGAAAAAGAGTAAGAACATAGGTAAAAACAAAGCAGCAGGAATCGAAATTTTATTGAAAGAAATAACTAATTCTACCATATAGAACAATCCAATCACTAGATAAAAGATAAGCATTACAACATTAACATTTTAAAACTAAAGATGTGTGTTATTTAGAAATTTAAATGTTAAATCAGTAGACATAGAAAAATGCATTAGGAAATCTCTGTGAAGCCTCAACCATACACAAAGAAGTATAGGCAACTCAGGAAACCATACAGCAGAAAAAGTCTCCCACAGGGAATGCCACAACAATTAGTTAGCTAAATATCAAATGACTAGCCCTAAATTATACATACAAGTAACAGAATGCGCAATCCATATTTATGTATTTGGAAATATATATATACATTATGTTTATGCATACATTAACTAATCTTAAAAGAGGTCATGTTTTAAAAGAGAGGTATATATGGAAAGATTTTGAGCTACTAAAGGGAAGGAAGAGATGTTGCAATTGTAATATCTCAAATTTACAAAGAAGACATTTTCAAAATAAAATTTTAGAAAATTAGATGAAAACAAAATTTACATAAAATTATGCCGATTATAATATATATTGGGCCTAGGAAGGGGAAGGGTATAGTAATTTATAGTGGGAAAACTATAGTTTTAACAGAGCACTATAAAAATTGAAAACTTACGAGTACATGATGTTATCCTCAAATATTTAAGAAAAAAATGCACATGAAGACAGACAAATGAAGCATGATTAAAAAATTCCTTAAACTAGTCTCTTCTTATTGACTGATAATCCAAAAAGACAAAATGAGGTTCTAAAAGGATTGGGCATCTGGTTTTCAAAGAAGATTTATAGCTGGGTGCATGGTTGTTTGTTAAAAGCACTGGGTGCTCTTCTAGAGGACTCAGATCTGGTTCTGAGCATAACCATTTGTGACTTCAGTTCCAGTGATTCAGATACCCTCTGGCCTTCACAAATTCCAGGGACACATGTGGTGCGAATACAGGCATTTTCGCATACATGGAAATACACATAAAAAGGTAAAGCAAATTTATACACACAATATACATATATGTATATCTATATGTATATCTATATATATCTACATGTATATCTATATCTATATATCTACATCTATATATACACAAAATCTAGCAGTTCTATAATCCATGTTTTCAAGAGTAATAAATGTTTTGAAAAGTGAAAGTCTGTAGATCTTAAAGTTCTCTGAAATTAAAAGAAAAAAATACACCACACAACCCATATTCTGTGACTCCACTGTATGTTATCAGTAATAATTAAGAGATATCTGAAATTGTACACTACATAGACTGGCTGGTTACTTTCTGGCTTGTCACTGAGATCAAAGCCTCACGCTCAACTGAAGATTAAGGGACAAGACCATTTTATAATGTATGCCTAGTGTGCTTTCACTAACTCATGCTGTTAGTCTATATTTAATATTTAGCTGATCTCTCTAAAATGTCCATACCTGCACAAAGTTAAAAAAATTACCTTAAACCAACTTTGCATTGTGCAAAGTTTTATCTTCTATATCTTCTACATATTTTTTGTTGTTTGTCGATGTTTTTTTTTTTTTTTCCAGAAATAGTTTCCCTGTGTAGTGTTGGCTGTCCTGGAATGCATTCTGTAGACCAGGCGGTCCTGTAATTCACAGAGACACTTCTGCCTCTGCTTCTGCCTCTGCCTCTACCTCTACCTCTGCCTCTGCCTCTGCATCTGCCTCTGCCTCTGCCTCTGCCTCTGCCTCTGTCTCTGCCTCTGCCTCTGCTACCTACCTCATTCCCTAATATCCAATCAGTTTAAAGGAAAAACCATTCTGCCAATCACATTGTGCCTAATGGCAGCTGCGCTGAGGACTGTATAAAGGCCTGCTACACGGGCTGCTTATGGTCATTCTCTCCCCATGTGCAGGGTGACCCCAGCATGCTGGATTAAATAAAATTCCTCTTGCTTTGTGCATCAAAATAAAAAATTAGAGACCCTTTACCTACATGAAGATTAAATTATATACATATATGATACTTTAATTGTATTATAATTATATATTATTTTAATTATATATAATAAATAATGTAATTGTATATGATTTAATTATACATAATATATTTAAAATATATTATATGATATATAAAAATATATTGTCTAATAGTTATATGTAATATATATTACTTAATAATACATATAATTATATAATTATAGAAATATGATAATGTATAATATATTATTATAATATAAATATAAACCATATATAATTAAATCATATTTTATGGCTGTCAGCTGTGTAATATCTGTTCATTTTAAAAAACTGCTGTAAACATGTTTCATCTGGTTCAACTGATAAGCACAACATAAAAATATATTTGAGTAATGAAATCCCAGCTACTTCAATGAAGGTTCCCTGATAGAATTTTTGGGGTCACATATATATATTATCATACCATCTGCAAATAACTGTGCTTTGACTGCCTTCTCTTCAATTTATATACCCTTGATCTCCTTCAGTTTTCTTATTTTTGTAGCTAGAACTTCAACTACTATATTTTTAAAAAATGGGGAGAGAGTGGACATCCATGTTCTGTTCTTCATTTTAGTGAAATTGCTTTGACTTTCTCTCCATTTGAGTTTTATGTTGGCCACGGTCTTTCTCTATATCACCTTTATTATGTTTAAATATGTTCTTATATTCCTGATCTTTCCAAGACTTTTATTATAAAGATGTGTTGGATTTTGTCAAATATTTCTTCAGGGTGTAGTGCTATGATAATGTGTTTTTTTCCTTTCTGTTTGCTCAAATGGTGGGTTACATTAACAGATTTTCTCATGTCGAACCATCCCTGAATCTCTAGAAGTAAGCCTATTTGATGTTAGTGGATGATTTATTTATGAGCACATTAATTCAGTTACCAAGTATTTTAGTAAGTATTTTTGTATTTAATCTGCTGAGATCTGATCCTTTGCTATATGCCATAATGCTAAAGACTGACTTGCAAGGTTTGGTTGCCCCAGGGATGAGAAAATACTCATGAACACTAAGTGGTGCTATGAAACCTTTCACCTTAATTTAAGACTTTGTTAAATACAGGTGCCCACATCCAATAACTGGGCAGAAGAGAGGTGAGTGGAGTTTTGATTACCAGACTTGTGTTCTGAGACAGAACCATGAGGAGAAGAGAGAGAATGTGCAGAGTAAAGACCCTGTGGGGCAGGTGAATCAGGAAAACATGGCCATGAGGCCTGGCTGGTTAGAAGAGCAGCCAAAATGGAAAACAGCAAGGCAAAACTCAGGGTTATTAATTGGCATGTATACATGATAACATATAGAGAAGATTCTGTGCAGCTCTAGTGCTGTTTAAGGCTTCTTATAAATATAAAAGTTGTGTGTCTTTTATCTGGGAAATGAATGATCAAAGATAGAGGAGAAACCACTGACTGGGATTAAATGTTTATTATAACACTAATCTAGGCTTGTGAGAGAAATTGGACTCTAATTGGTTTTCTTTGTTGCATATGTGTATGGTTCAGAATCAGGATAACTGGGTCCTCATAGAATGGATGTGACCATGTTTCTTCTGTCTTTATGTTGTGGAATAATTTAAGGAGTATTAGTGTCACCTTGTTTTTGCAAGTCTCATAGATTCTTCACTGCCTGTCCCTGGGATGTTGTTGTTGTTGTTGTTGTTGTTGTTGCTGCTGCTGCTGCTGCTGTTTGAGAGACTTTTAATGACAGCATTTATTTCCTTGTAGGTTATAGATCTATTTTAAGATGCCTATCTGATCTAGAATTAACTTTCATAAGTGGTACCTACCAGGTGTATTGTTCATTTCTATTAGATTTTCCAATTTTGAGGAGTATAAGACTTTGAAGTATGGCCTAAAGATTCCTTGGATATCCTCATTATTTGATGTTATATCCCTCTTTTCACTTCCGATTTTATTGATTAGGATATTCTTTCTTTTCCTTTTAGTTAGTTTAGCTATGGGTATGACTATCTTGTTGATTATCTCAAAAACCTACCTCTTTCTTTCATTGATTCTTTGTATTTTTCTTCTTGTTTCAATTTTGTAGATTTCTGTTCAGTTTGATTATTACCTTCTATCTACTTCTCACTGGTGTGTTTGCTTATTTTTGTTCTAGGTATTTCAGGTATGCTGTTACATTCCTAGTTCTCTTTGAAGTTTTTATGAAAGTACTTAGTGAAATGACGTTTCCTTAGTGATATGACGTTTCCTCTTGGCACAGCTTTCATTGTGTCCCATAAGTTTGGGCATGTTGTGCATTCATTTTCATTGAATTCTAGGAAGTCTTTAATTTTCTTCTTTATTTATGCCTTGTCCTAGTGTTCATTCAGTAGAGAATTGCTCAGTTTCCTTGAGTTTGTAGGCTTTCTGTTGCTTCTTTTGTTGTTGAAATCCCAGTTTAATACATGGTTGTTTGATAAGATATAGGGAGCTATTTCAATTTGCTTCTATCTGTCAAGACTTGTTCAGTAACCAAGAATGTGGTCAATTTTGGAGAATGTTCCATGAGGCATTGAGAAAAAGGTATGCTCTCTGTGTTTGGTTGAAAGTTTTATGCATGTCTGGTAGGTCCATTTGGATCATAAATTCCATAAATTCCATTATTTATCTGTTTAGGTTTTGTCTGAATGACCTATTCATTGGTGAGACTTGTGTATTAATTTGTCCCAATATGTATATGTGAGTGTTAATGTGTGATTTACGCTTTAGTAATATTTCTTTTACAAATATGGGGGCCCTTGAATTTGGGCTGTTATGTTGAATATTGAAACATCATCTTTGTAGATTTTTCCTTTGATAAGTCTGAAGTATCTTTCCACATATCTTTTGATTAATTTTTATTTGAAGTACATTTTGGTAAATATTTAAATACCTACATCATCTTTCTTCTTGGGTCCATTCCTGTGGAAAAATTTTCCAATCTCTTCATCTGAGATAATGTCTATCTTTGATGTTGAGGTATGTTACTTGTATGTAACAGAAGTATGAATCCTGTTAGTCTGTGTCTTTTAATTACAGAATTGAGTCCATTGATGTTGAGAAATATCAATGTCCAATTATTGTCAATTCTTTTTATTTTGTTGTAATTGGTGGTTGTATAATTGTTGTGGTGGTTTTGTGTAGGAGTGTGTGTGTTGTATGAGTATGTGTGTGTGGTGTGTGTGGTGTGTGTATGTTTGTGTGTTTCCCTTCTTTAGGTTTTCCTAGTGTGAGATTATTTATTGTCTTTGTTTATGAGGGTGTAGTTTAACCTTCTTGGGCTGAATTTTTTCTTCTAGTATCTTCAATAGTGCTTGATTTGTGGATGTATATTGCTTAAATTTGACTGGAGATATCTTACTTTCTACATCTATGGTGATTGAAAATTTTTGGGCAACAAAGTGGTCTGGGTTGGACTCTGTGGTCTCCTAGAGTCTTCAGCAATATCTGTCTAGGCACTTTTGAATTTATAGTCTCTATTGAGAACTTGGGTGTAAGTCTAATAGGTTTGTCATTATATGTTACTTAGCCTTTTTCATTTGCAGTCTTTAACATTTTTTGTTGTTATTCTGTGTGCTTAGTGTTTTGATTATTGGGTGGAGTAGGTTATTTGTTTTCTAATCCAATCTGTTTGGCGTTAGGAGAGTTTGTTGTTCCTTAAAGGCATGTCTTTTTTTAGGTTAGGAAAATTTTCTTCTATGATTTTATCAAAAATATTTTCAAGAACTTTGATCTGGGAATCTTCTCCTTCTTCTATACCTGTTATTCTTAGGTTTGTTGTTTTTCCCAGATGTTCTGTGTCAGGATTTTTTAGAGTTAACATTTTCTTTCAACAATTTATATATTTTTATCTATTGTGTCTTCAATACCTGAGCATCTCTCTTCCATCTCTTATGTTTTAGTGGTAAAGCTTTTATCTGTAGATCTTGTGTGCTTATGTAGATTTTCTATCTCTGGAATTCCCTATGTTTGTGGGGTTTTTTTTTTCTTGCTTCTACATCTATTTTCTGGTCTTGAATAGTTTTATTCATTTCCTTCAACTCTTAGTTTGTCTTTTCTTAGCTTTCTTCATGTTCTTTAAGGGATTCATTGATTTCCTCTAATGTTTCAATGTTTTTTATTGTTTTTTTTCCTAAATTTCTTTAAAGGATTTATTCATTTTCTCTTAAAGAACCTCTAATATTATTATAATTTATTTTTAAGGTATGTTTCTTGTGATTCAGTTGTGTTGGAATATTCAGAGCTTACTGTAGTGGGATATCTAGGCCCTGCTGGTGACTTATGGCCCTGAATGTTGACTGTGCTCTTACACTGTTGGTTAGGCATCTGGGTGTGGAGTAATTAAAGGTCTAGGTGCCAATATCTGGCTTTGGCTTTATTGGCTTGGCGTTTCCTTGATTTTGTTTGTTTGTTTTGTTTTGTTTTTCTTTCCCTCTCCATCTCCCTCTCCCTCTCTCTTTCTCTACAGTTACCTGTGGTTGAGAGGAGGTTCTCCACCAGAGTCACAGAATAGATTTCTTTTTTTTAATGATAAAATTGAAGATTTATGTGGAAAATATTTCTGATAAGATAGAAGAGATATATAGAAAAACACCTTAAAATTGACAATTTTCATGGGAAATTAAAGAGTAAAGTCGTAGACATAAAAATTTGCAAAATTAATTGAAAATGGAATAGATACATTTTATGATAGAATTGAAGATTTACGTGGAAAACATTTTTTTTAATTTCTATTTTCTATATTCTATGTTTACATTCCAAAGGCTTTCCCCTTTCCCAGTTCCCCCCCCCACCATACGTCCCATAATTCCTCTCCCCCCAACTATTCCCCAATCATTCCCCCTCTCCCATTTCTGATGGCCTAGAAGGCTATGACCCATGGTCAAGCAGATAGCTTCTGCCCACTATAGGTGCTGGGGTACTGATGATGTGCTTGTCCTCTGATGTGGTCATGGTTCCTCTGTGTTTCAGAATGCTGACCTGGGCTCTGGTGGAATGGGAAGATTTTGTTGGGGCTTTGGGCCAGGATGTGATGATAAAAAGGACAGTTGGGGTTATGCTAAGTCAGCATGTGCAGGACTGAGGGTGGTATTATCTAGTATTTAGGGTGCTGGCATGGTCTTTGGGAAGCAGGAGTCTTTGCCCAAAAGTGTGGATTAGGATATCACGAGGAGAAGAGGAGGGGAGTTTGAAGTTATTCTGGGATTACCCAGGTATGTCAAAAGGGAATGGCTTACATGGTTTTCAGATAGCTGGCTTGGAGTCTGCTGGGGTAATAAAAGGGGGAAGATTAGCAATTGTATTTATGCTGGATGGGTGAAGGCAGAGTGGGCTGGCAGTATTACCTGGAGTTCCAGATACTGGCCTTTACTCTTGATTTTCTTTATTGCTTTATTACTTTACTACTTCACATAAATTGATATAACTAAAAATCTGTGGGGAATTTTTTTTTACATTTATTATTGTTCTATTGTGACTTTTATCATTGCAACTAATCTTTTGAAATTCATCTATGTTAGCTTAAGGAATTTTTGATTAGTCTTCTCATTTAATTTTGTCTGAATTTTCCTGAGTAAATCCTCATATTCCCGTGATTGCACGCTAGCTGTATTTTCAACACCGTCAGCTGAAAACACTACTGCTGTGTCTGTTAGTATTGTCATTCTTCAGATTACAGGTTGTATAATCTTTTGCTTCTTTAAAGATTCCTCCTTGCTCAGCATGTGAAAGGCAGCCAAACCCCACAATGTCATGGTTAGTCCAGAGGACACTTCTTCTTAATAAAATGCCAGCACAGAACTTGTACATTTGGGAATACCAGAGTGTAGGAGGAACAGAGCAACTGCCTCTACATAAATACCAGGCAACATGGTTGCAACAGCATCTCCTGCGGAAGGACCTAACTGAGGACTCACTGAGAGACCAAGGATTGCTGATGCAGACAATGACAGCCATTTGGAGCACCTGTTTAGAAGAGATGCTTTCTTGGGACCAATGGGGCATAGGAACTTGAAGCAGTGTGTAGATGAGATTGCTGTGGCATTTCTCACTTGCTCCTGGAGTCTGTGTCTTTGATTCTGTTCCATCTTACTTCTAACAGGGCACAAGCAGCATCTGCACCCACCATGGTGTTTTAGACTACTTCATCATCCTCATTTTATGACTACTTACAAACATCCTTTCCTGGGAGCTTATTGTTTTGCCTATTGCTACAAAGACTATCCTCATAGTTCAATCTGATCTGCTCCTCTCAGAGCTACTGGCATACCTCTTCAGTTAGTTCTTCAGTGAGTTTGCCCTTTATTGTTCTATGTCATAGAACCCGCAAAGATAAACACTCAGACCTCATTTCAGTCTTTGTGGTTTTGTCTGTTCTGGTGACCATCATACTTTTATTTTGGGTTTTGGGTCATGGGTGAACATGTGTGCGGTGGCCATCTTTCCTTTTTTCTGTGTCTACTTGCCCTAACAACTGGCATACTTTCCTTTTTTGGTCTC
The DNA here is from genome assembly GCA_964023405.1 of Apodemus agrarius. Lineage (NCBI taxonomy): Eukaryota > Metazoa > Chordata > Mammalia > Rodentia > Muridae > Apodemus > Apodemus agrarius. The sequence goes on from OZ030021.1 coordinate 9,666,121, forward strand.
AGTTCAAGAGTGAGCTTGTCTTTGCTATCTTCTTTGTCTTTGTCTGCTGTCTCAATGAGCTACTCACTTTCACTTTCAACTTTGATTCATCCTAGTACCTGACATGGGAGTTAGGTTCACAGACAATGATACCAAAGCTTGACTCCCAAATGCCTTTTTTATCCCACTGCCTTGTCTGTCCTATCTGTCATACTGTCCATTGTCTGTTTCCTTTACTCTTGTCGTTATGGGTTCCCTCTCCTTTACCATCAAAAAAAAAAACAAAAACAAAAACAAAAACAAAAAAACAAAAAACAAAAAACAACAACAACAAAAAAAACAGATTAAGGCACTCAAAACCTTTACATGTGGTCTCAATGTTAAAGCTCACATCCTAGACTGATTTTGGGAGGAATTGTCATACTAATAGTTATTTTATTTAAGCATATCTCCAGACAATGCTCCATAAATAAGATTTACCCTCCAGATACTAATGGCTCTCAAACATCCAGAATATACTCCCTAAAAAAAAAATGCTCAAAACCTAGATGACAGAGATACATGAGACTACCACACAATCTATTCCCCATCTCCTTCTATGTGACATGCCTTCAAAATGATATCTTTTTGAGAACTGATGTCAATGACAGATAGGATTCTAAAAGACATGACAAGCTAAGACAAGCACAGTCCAATGTACTAAAAATACTCCAAAGTAGAGTCAACAATGCTGAGAAAATGGCACTGTGACTCCCACCAGACTGTCACAATCTTAAAAAAAAAAAGATAATAATATTTTTAAAAAGGCATGGCTGCCTCCACATAAACACCAGGGGCCACACAGACACAAAGACATCTACAAGAAGGCCTAATTAAAGATTGCCCAACAGACCAAAAAATTACTGATAGAGACAAGGGCAGCCACTGAAAAATGGCTATTTAAAAAAAATACTTTCTTGGGACCAATGTGGCACAGATAAAAGATATTTTTAAAAATTACAATGCCATTCAGACAAACTTACTGTGATGTATCTCACCTACTCCCAATGTTTGTGCCATTAATTTTGCACCACCTCAACTCCAATCCCCAAAGACAAGTAGGATCAGATAGCTGATGTTCCAGGACACATACAATACCAGGGTCATTCACAAAGAAAAATTTTCACTAAATCTAGAATCTTTATTTCTGATAGAAAAATATTTTTATATTATTTAAAGAAAAATAATGTGAAACAAACATAACATAATATATATATTCTAAGCAATATATATATGTATATATATATATATATATATATATATATATATTTCAATTGAGGTTAGATGAATAGTTAGTCTAGGAAACAAAGAGACAGAACAACAAAGGTCATGGAATATGAAATTATGGATTTGATTAGCAATTTTTCTTTTAAAGGAATGTTTCTTGAATAGAGGTCAGCATTTTGAACAAATATTGTGGTCAGGTAAATTTCTGAAATAAGCCAGTTAAGCATGGCTTTAAATACAAACAAAAGCAGGTAACAAATCTTGTCAATACTTTTTTATGGGAATAGATAAGAATTATAGGTTTGTACCATAGTATCTGGCCTTAACATCTCTGTGAGAGTTGATAATATAATCTATTTGTGACACATACAAGGCAAACTCAGAGCTACACAATCATAAGGAGAGGGCAAACACTTGCCTAACTGAACAAGGAAATCACTTCAAAACAGCTCAGAATAGATACTTCCTGAGTCTACATGCACCCCATGCTTTGAGCAGCCGTATAAAACACTGCTTATTATGACCATTCTTTAAACTGCACAAATTCAGAGAAGATGCTCCAGAGAATACTTTCCATGCGATTTCTCCTTCATCAAGGAGCTGACAGAGTCTGCTTTGTAGCCCTCTCTAGGAAGATTGGAACACCTCCTCAGGCCCTGACAAAAGAGCAAAGAATATACTCCACAGAAAGTCAATCTTGGCAAAACAATAAGTTTTTTTAGGGGGGGGTGACTTAAAAAAATGGGTGACTTAAAGAAAACTGCACCACTGGAAAGTCCACGATGGCATGGATAATAATTACAAAAAAAATGTGATGCCAGGGCTTTTACACATCTCTCACCTAGTTCGCTTGGCAGATTAGTCTAAAAGTGTCCTCTCTCCTTAGTCAACCTTACTTTTTATATATCTCTATGGAGAAAGGAGCTTGAGAATTTTGCAGACTTCCAGGGATTTCCAGAAGTGTTCACTTCCTGAGGTTTTAAGGGTCTCCCACTAGAATAGACTATTTTAAGTAAAACTTCCTGAGGCTTAAGGAACCTTCCTCTAGGGTAGAAATATTTCAATTCTAAAACTATTGCTATTAAACATCAAAGTTCCACCTAAGGTTTTAAAGACCACTGAACTGTCTAAATAATATATGTATTTATTAAATTTCCATTAATACATTTCCATTAAAAATTTTTATCTTGGACCTTCTTGAATGTTGTGGTAACTGGTTTCCCATTGAAATGTATTGCTAATCCCAAATAAAACCATAATTCATAGAGTACTCTGAATGTTAGTTGCTTTGATATTTTAAATAAAATATTAGAAAATTGTTCAGAAAAAAATGTATTTCCATAGAATATTTTACAGGAAGCAGTATTTAAGATTAGTAAAAACTTTCACAAAGAACCACCTCTTTGTTTTGTTGATTTTTTTGTCTTGTTCTCTTTGTTTCTAACTTATTGATTTCAGCCTTGATTTTGAGTATTTACTGTCATCTACCTATCCCTCTTGGGTGTGTTTACTTCTTTCTGCTCTAAAGTTTTCAGGTAAGCTGTTAAGTTATATGGGATCTCTCCAATTTCTTTATGGGTGAACTTAGTACTGTGAATTTTCCTCTTAACACTGCATTCTTTGTATCCCAGAAGTTTTGGTATGATGTGTCCTCATTTTCATTGATTTCTATGAAACCTTTGATTTCTTTCTTTATTTCTTCCATGATCAAGTTATCATTGAGCAAAGTGTTGTTCAGTTGCCATGAGTATGTGGGCTTTCTGTTGTTTTTGTCGTTATCAAAGTCTACCCTTAGTCTGTGATGATCTGATAGAATGTTTGGGATTATTCCAATTTTCTTGTATCTGTTGAGGCATGTTTCAAAGTCCCTACTCATCAAAGAAATTCAAATCAAAATGATCCTGATATTTCACCAAACATCAATCAGAATGGCTGAGATTAAAAACTCAAGTGATAACACATGCGGGAGAGAATGTGGAAAAAGAGGAACATTCCTACTCTGCTGGTGGGATTGCAAACAGGTACAACCACTTTGGAAATCAACCTGTTATTTCTTTAGAAAATTGGAAATAGTTCTACCTGAAGACCCAGCTATACTACTCTTGGGTATATATCCAAAAGATGCCCTACCATACCACAAGGGCATAGGTTGTACCATATTCACAGTAGCTTTATTTGTAAAGTCCAGAAACTAGAAAAAACCCAGATGTCCCTCAACTGAAAATGTGGTTCATTTACACAGTAGAATACTATTCAACTATTAAAAATGCAAATATCATGAGTTTTGCAGACAAATGGATGGAACTATAAAATATCATCCTGAGTGAGGTAACTCAGACTCCAAAGGACATCCATAGTATGTACTCACTAATAAGTGGAAATTAGCCATAAGGTATGGAATACATAGGATACAACCTACAGACCATAGGAAGGGTAACAAGCAGAAATGCCCAAGTGAGGAAGTTTCAAGCCCATTTAGAAAGGGAAAGGAAATAATCACTGGAGGTGGACGGATGGAGGGGTCTTGGTGGTAGATGGAAAGGGGTGGGGAAAATGGTAGTGGGATCAGATATGAAGGAAAGATGGGACAGAAGAGAAGCCAGAGGGCCAAGAGAATAAGTGGAAATAAGCACTCAGGGAGTAGAAGGTGGTAGGGATCCTCTAGAGAGTACTAGAGACCCAGGAGAGTACTAGATACTCTCAGAACTCAATTAGAAGTGACCTTAGCCAAAATGCCAAACATTGGAGAAAGGGAATTAGAAAAGTCCACCTCCAATAGATAGGGTCTCAAGCAGAGAGACAGGGCTACTAACCCACAGTCAAAATTCCTGACCCAGAATTGTTCCTGTCTAAAACAACTGCATGGACAAAAATGTAGAACAGAGTGAAGGAAAGGGGGTCTAATGACTGGCCCGTCTTGGTATACATCTCATGGGGGCATCAGCAAGCCCTGACACTACAGTGGATGATGCTATGAAGCCTGGCATAGCTATCTTCAGAGTGCAGTAGCTGACTGGGACACAAGCATATACAGTTACACCCAATCATTGAACTGAAGTCAAAGAGCCCTATGGTTGACTTTGGGGAAGGATTTAAGAAGCTGAAAGGGAGAGTAACGCCATAGGATGACCAACAGTCTCAACTAACTCAGACTCCACAGAGTGTCCAGAGACTGAGCCACCAACCAGGAGCATACACAGTCTGCTCTGAGGCACCTGGTACATATGTAGCAGAGGTCTACCTGGTCTGGCCTCAAAGGGAGAAGATGTGCTTAATCCTCTCCTAGAGAACCTTGAGTCCCCAAGGATGGGATGTCTGGTCGGGAAGAAAGCACGCTCTCAGAGGGGAGGAGGAGGAGGAATGGGAGTAGGAACAGTGGAAGGTTGGCCTGAAGGTAGGCAATGACTGGTATGTAGATAAATAAAATACACATTACCAGCCATTCCACCATCAGCAGACTGCTAAACCTGGTATTAGTCAGTGAACAGCATACCAGATCTCTGCTTTTATTATTGTTGCTTAAAAAAGAAACTTTTATTATAAGAAAGCAAAACAAAAATGGATTCTGGTATTTTTATAGAAATGGCTTCATGAAAGGACCAGATGATGCCAATATCAACAGACATGTTAACATGGAAAGGATTATTATCTCAGGGTCTAACCTTGAGACAAGCAACTATTGACTTGTGGGAGAAGGAGCTTTAGCTTCTCTGAGGAAGAAGCCTATTGATGGTTGTCCAATTAACATCATTGAACTCATTTATACAACAGCATTTCAACATCAGCCTTGAAATCATTCATACATGAGGAAATAAGACTCAGCGGATTAATGTACTAATGCATATACATGTGTGCATGTGCATGTGCTTGTGTGTGTGTGCGTGTGAGTGTGTGTGTGTGTGTGTGTGTGTGTGTGTGTAATAAACAAAATCATAAATAAGGAAGCTGTCAATTTGAGGTGGTCATGGAAGATGTTCAATCAAGGATAACTAGAAGGGACTGGGGAATGAAAGGATAGAAAAGTGATGTTATCCTTTTTCAATAAAAATTTTAAATTTTTGAAAAGAAAAGTGGATTCTGTGGATTAGGATTTGCATGAATTCATAAGTAATATATTAAAAGTATTTATTTTCTATTATGTTGTTATTGTTATTTAAGAGTCTTATGTATCTCAGGCTGCCAAATCAAAATATATACCTTGAATTTTTTATTCTTTTCTTTTTTTAATTTGTGATATAAGCAGATCATTTTACTCTTTTAGTGTATAACCTTTTAGTTGACTTTACAATGTTGCCAAATGTTACCTAAAATAAATAGAACTGTAACATCTCTATCAATGAAAAATATACAGTTTGATGCATGGCTGCAAATCATATTAATCACTTTAATTTTTCTAGAGTAGTAAGCATGAAGGCACACTCATTATTTATTGAACTTACCTTTGTTGATCACTTGGGAATGTGAACATCTTTTCGTGGGACTTTCTTGGATGGACACATTGATCTTTGTCTTTTCATGGACTTTTATCTTCCTGTTGTTAGTTCTTGTATTTGTTCCATTACCTCTACTCATAACACAGGACTATATTTATATGTTAGGAGTTTTGGAGATAAGACCTCACCTACCCCAGGCTGGCCCCAAACTCATTTAGCTGGAAAAAGAACCTTTACTTTCTGATTTCCCTGCTTCCCTCCTGAATGATGAAATTATAGCATGTGCCACAATTTCTGGCTTATGTAACATTTCCAGAATTGGATCTCGGGGCACAGTGTGTACAAAGCAAGCTCTCTGCCAAGAGAACTATGTCCCCTGCCTTGGCTTTACTTTTATATAAATGTAATTATCTGGGTGTTGTTTGTTCAGTTTAAAGTTATTGCATAACTAATGTTTGGGGGATTTATCAATATTTACTGCCTTCTAATGGCCATTTGAAAGGGCACGTAGTATCTATTAAACATATTTTATGTTTTTGGTTGGAAGACTTATTGTTTCTGTAATTTCTATAATTGCATATGTTGTGATCATGAGCTCCCTGGGCTCATATCCATGGTAGTATAGAAAAAAATTCCAAGTTTATAACTAGAATTGGAAACATTAGGCGTGATAGGTTGTACTCAGTCTATTATTCCCAAGTAGACTAGTCAGTAGACACTCCCACTAACTGTACCTCAGGTTCCCTTGCTCTACAATTTTGACAAACACTCATGATAAGAGTTTTAAAACTGTGCAAATCTGAGGGACAGATAGCAGTAAGCTGTGGTGTCAGTTTAAGTCCTGGGGCCATGTCATTCTTTGCTTCATGGACACTTGGGTTTCATGGTCTCTAATATATTCATTTTGCCAGGATTTGTTGAGTGATTAGGGTCATTTGTGATGAATTTTAGGAGTTCTTTACAATAAACGTTCATTCTTTCTTTTTTTCTTTAACAAATAAAATTTATTTTAAAATATACAACTCAGTATTGACATTTTTATGTTATCAAAATAATTTATAATAGCTAAATGCCTCTTAAATATACATGACATCTTCTAAAACTAAAAGTAATATGCATGCATCCAGTTTTTAAAATCTATTTGTAACATTAAATATGATATAAGTAGAAAAAAATTATAAAATCCTCTATGAAAGGAAATTGTGACAAGTTCCCAATTAGACAGAAACCAAAGGAAAATACTCAGCATTAACTGTGGCTTCATAGAATGAACTGGATAGTGTTCCTTTTGTTTCTATTTTGTGAAATAGTTTGAAGAGTGTTGGTATTAGGGCTTCCTCGAAAACCTAATGGAATGCTGCACTAAACCCATCTAGTCTTGGACTTTTTTTGGTTAGGAGACTTTTAACAAATGCTTATATTTCTTTAGGGATTATGGGACTATTTAGATGGTTTATTTGATCCTGGTTTAACTATGGTATTTGTCTAGAAAATTGTCCATTTTATCCAAATTTTCAAATTGTGTTGAGTAGAGACTTTTGAAGTAGGATCTGATGAATTTTTAAAATTTTCTCAGTGTCTGTTATTATATCTCCCTCTTCATTTCTGATTTTGTTAATTTAGATACTGTGGTTAGTCTGGTGAAGAGTTTATCTTGTTGATTTTCTCAAAGAACCAGCTGCAGGTTTTGTTGATTCCTTGTATAGTTCTTTTTGTTCCTACTTGGTCGATTTCAGTCCTAAGTTTGACTATCTCCTGCCATCTACTCCTCTAGTGTGTACTTGCTTTTTTGTTGTTCTAGAGCTTTCAGGTGTGCTGTTAAGCTGCTAGTGTATTCTCTCACCGCTTTCTTTTTGGAGGCACTCAGAGCTATAATTTTTCCTCTTAGCACTACTTGCAGTGTGCTCTATACGTTTGGGTATGTTGTACCTTCATTTTCATTAATTTCTAAAGTCTTTAATTTCTTTATTTCTTCCTTGACCAAGTTATCATTGAGTGGGATATTGTTCAGCTTCCATGTGTATGTGGGCTTTCTGTTATTCCTTTGCTATAGAATGCCAGCCTTAGATCATGACGATCTGATAGGATGCATGGGATTTTTTTTCAATCTTCTTGTATCTGTGGAGGCCTATTTTGTGAGTTATTATATGATTAATTTTGGAGAAGGTACAATGAGGTGCTGAGAAGAAGGTATAGTCTTTTGTTTGAGGATGAAATGTTCTATAGACATCTGATAAATCCATTTGGTCCATAACTTCTGTTAGTTTAAAGGTGTCTCTGTTTAGTTTGTGTTTCCATGATCAATCCTTTGAGAAGAGTGGGGTGTAGAAGGTCCCCACTATTAGTGTGTGAGATGCATTGTGTGCTTTGAGCATTAGTAAAGTTTCTTTTAAGGATGTGGGTGCCCATGCATTTGGAACATAGATGTTCAGAACTGAGAGTTCTTTTTGGTAGATTTTTCATTTGATGAGTGTGAAATGTCATTCTTTATCCTTTTTGATAACTTTTGATTGAAAGTTGATTTTATTCGATATCAGAATGGCTACACCAGCTTGTTTCTTGGGACCATTTGCTTGAAAAATTATTTTCTAGCCCTTTATTCTGAGGTAGTGCCTGTCATTGACACTGAGGTACATTTACTGTATTCAACACAATGTTGGGTACTTTTTACGTATCCAGTCTGTTAGTCTATTTCTTTATCTTGGGCAACTGAGTCCATTTATGTTAAGAGATATTAAGAAGTAGTGACTGTGGCTTCCTTTATTTTTGCTGTTACTTTTACATTTGTGTAGCTATCTCCTTTTGGGTTTGTTGAGATTACTTTCTTGGTTTTTCTAGGGTATAGTTTCCCATTTATTCCCATTTTCCATTTATTATCCTTTTAGGGCTAGATTTGTGGAAAGATATTGTGTAAATTTGCTTTCCTCATAGAATATCTTGGTTTCTCCATCTATGGTAACTTAGAGTTTTGCAGGGTATAGTACCCTGGGATGGCATTGGTGTTCTCTTACAGTCTGTATAACATCAACTCAGGATATTCTGCTTTCATAGTCTCTGGTTAGAAGTCTGCTGTAATTCTGATAAGTCTGCCTTTACATTTTTCTTGATCTTTTTTCCTTACAGCTTTTAATATTCTCTTTGTTTTGTGCATTTGGTGTTTTGACTATTATGTGCATGGAGGAATTTCTTTTCTGGTCCAATCTATTTGGAGTTTTGTAGGTTTCTTCTATGTTTATGTGCATCTCTTTCTTCAGATTAGGGAGGTTTTCTTCTATAATTTTGTTGAGGATATTTGCTAACCCTTTAAGTTAGTAATCTTCATTCTCTTCTATACATATTATCCTTGGGTTTAGTTTTATTGTATCCTGGATTTCCTGGATGTTTTGGGTTAGAAGCTTTTTGCATTTTGCATTTTCTTTGACTATGAACTGTCCTGTCATAACTTCTTTGACTTTGAATATTGTCAATATTTTCTATGGTATCTTCTGCCCCTGAGAATCTCTCTTCTATCTCTTGTATTCTCTTGGTGATGCTTGCATCTATTTCTCCTTATCTCTTTCCTAGGTTTTCTTTCTCCAGAGTTGTCTCCCTTTGTGATTTCTTTATTGTTTCTATTTCCATGTTTAGATCCTGGACTGTTTTGTACAATTCCTTCACATGTTTGGTTGTATTTTCCAATAGTTCTTTAAGGGAATTTTGTGCTTCCTCTTTAAGGGCTTCTAGGTGTTTACCTGTGTTCTCCTGTATTTCTTTAAGGGAGTTATTTATGTCCTTCTTAAAGTCCTCTATCATTATCATAAGAAGTGGGTTTTAAATCAGACTTGCTTTTCCAGTGTGTTGGCGTATCTGGGCCTCACTGTGGTGGGAGAGTTGGATTCTAATGATGTTAAGTAGCCTTGGTTTCTGTTGCTTATATTCTTGCCCTTACCTCTTGCCATCAGCTTATCCCTGGTGTTAGCTGGTCTTGCTGTCTCTGACTGTGTCTTGTCCTTCCTGCAAGTATATGTGTCAGTACTTTTAGGAGACCAGTTCTCTCTGGGGGTAATTTGAGTATGGAGAGTTGTGGCACAGAGTCAGCTCCAGAGTTAAGATAGAAACTGGAAGGATCCTGTCCATGGCTGCTCCTTGGTTCCTGTGTCTTGATGGCTCTGAGCATGGAATTTGGGCAGAAGTGGTAGTTTTACCCGTGCTCACAGGCCTGGCAGAACTCCTGGGAGACCAGCTCTCTCCCAGTGGTGATTGGGAATGGAGTGCTGAGGCTCAGAATCAGCTCCACATGCAGAAAGAAACAGGAAGGATCCTGTCCCAGGCTGCTCCTTGGTTCTTGTGTCCTAAGGGTTCTGGGCGGGACCCTCTAAACAGAAGTAGTGGTCTTACCTGTGCTCACAGGCTTGTCAGCACTCAGAAATGAACTGTCCTGTCATAAATTCCTCTTAATGACTGATATCTGAGGGTACATGCAAGGCTAATTATGTGTATGTGCCATCAGGATATGCCTGCCCTCTATCCCTCTACCTTTTCAAGTGATGAGATTACAGGTATGAAAGACAACCTCCGGTTTGCTTACTGATAGATAGATATGATATCTGATATGCAACCTCCGGTTTGCTTACTGATAGATAGATATGATATCTGATATACACACACACACACACACACATATATGTGTGTGTGTGTGTGTGTGTGTATAGCACACAAACACACACATATATACATATACATACATGTGTGTGTTTGTGTGCTATATACATGCTATATATGCGTGCTAGCTATCAAGTATCAATGTTTTGTTAAAACATATGTCCACTTTATCACATAGATGCAACTGTTAAAATGAATCAGTAAAATATTATAGATGAGGAAATATTTAATGCGTGGTGTTCCTATGAGTCCATTTTTATCTTTTGTTATGCATTTACCATTGATGTGAGTAAATTTAATTCTCAAAAATATAGCTGAGAAAATTGTGCCTTAATTGTGGTAAGAATCTATAGTTCAGAGAACTGAGAAGAAAATAGACTTTTTAGTTTTATATTATAGAAAATTTATTTAATAAATTTTGTCTCATTATTTTAAGGATAAGTTGGAATCTTGTATGTTTGTTAACAATACCCCTAACTTAACTATGTATAGCCTATTCCATCTATCTGGAATGAATGAGATCCAATTGAAGCCTATTAACAGCATATAAATTATGCAATCAATTGGGTTCTTTTGAAAATAGAGTATAAATTAAACTTTTGAATACAGATCTAACAAAATACTAACTATTATGTAGTTCCAAGTATTCTGTGAAATATGATTGAGAAATATTTTATCATGTGCAAAAATATGCCATAGTATTATATCCTGTAAAAAGGTTTGCTTCAGAAGCTTATAATAATACAAATATGCAGAATAAAAGCAGCATTTCTAGGCTGAGATAATGTGAGTATAGTGTAACTCTTATGGTTTGGGATATTTCTCGGATGTAAGTCATAAGTAAAAACTTGTGGAGAAAGGACTGTACATTCTATTTGTTTATTTGTTTGTTTGTTTTAAGGATTTATTTATTTATTACATATAACTACACTGTAGCTGTCTTCAGACACTCCAGAAGAGGGAGTCAGATCTCATTATGGATGGTTGTGAGCCACCAAGTAGTTGCTGGGATTTGAACTCAGGACCTCTGGAAGAGCAGTCAGTGCTCTTAACAACTGAGCCAGCTCTCCAGCAATTTATTTATTTTAAACTTCAGATTTTATTCTCCTCCCAGTCCACCATCAAACTGTTCCATATCCCATACATTCTCCCCTCCCCACTGTCTCCATGAAGTTGTCTCCATCTCCCATCCCAACCCCACCAGACTTCTAAACTCCCTGGGGCCTCCAGTCTCTTGAGGGTTAGGTGCATCTCCTCTAACTAAACCCAGACCTAGCAGTCCTCAACTGTAAATGTGTTGGGGGCCTCATATCAGCTGGTAAATGCTGCCTGATTGGTGGTCCAGTGTTTGAGAGATCTCAGGGTACAGATTCATTAAGACTGCTGGTCCTCCTACATGGTCACTGTCCTCGTCAGCTTCATCCAGACTTCCCTAATTCAACCACAGGGGTCAGCAGCTTCTGTCCATTGATTGAGTAAAAATATCAGCATCTGACTCAACTACTTGTTGAGTCTTTCAAAGGGTAGTCTTGATAGGTCCCTTCTTGTGAGTTCTCCATAGACTCTGTAATAGTGTCAGGTCTTGGGGCCTCCCCTTGAGCTGGATACCACTTTGGGCCTCTCACTGGACCTTCCTTTCCTCAGGGTCCTCTCCATTTTAATCCCTGCAGTTCTTTCAGATGGAATTTTGAAAGTAGAATGGCAACCCCATCTCTCACAAGATGCCCTGTCTTTCTGGTGGAGGTGGGCTCTACAAGTTCTATCTGCCCAATTTAGGGCATTGCATCCAAGGTCACTGTCATTGAGTCTCTTATCTCCCAGGTCTCTGGTACATTCTGGAGGGTCTCCCCTATCTCCCAAGATTTCATGTTTCAATTCTTCCTGCTGGCCCTCAGAGATTTCAGTTCTTTTTCCCCACCTAATACCCAATCATGTCCCCCTCTCCCTCTCCTCCAATCCCTTTTACCTCTCAGGGCCCTCCCTCCCCATTTTTGGTTGCTTTCTTCTCCCTCCCAAGTGGGACTGAGGCATCCTCACTTGGGCCTTTCAGCTTATTGACCTTTCTGAGTTCTGTGGACTGTATCTTGGGTATTCAGCTTTTTACTTTTTTGGCTAATATCCACTTATTAGTGAGTATATACCATGCATAAACTTTTGAGTCTGAGTTAGCTCACTCAGGATGTTATTTTCTAGTTCTGCCTATTTGTCTGCAAAACTCGGGATGTCCTCATTCGTAATAACTGCGTACTACTTCATTGTGTAAATGAACCACATTTTCTGTATCCATTCATCTGTTCTGAGACATTTGGGCTGTTTCCAGCTTTTGGCGATCATAAACAAGGCTTCTATAAACATGGTGGAACATGTTCCCCTGTCACATGGTGGGGCATCTTTTAGGTATATCCCCAAGAGTGGTATTGCTGGGTCTTCATGTAGATCTATTTCCAATTTTCTGAGGAACCTCCAGATTGATGTCCAGATTGATGTACCATAGTAAAAATGGCCATTCTACCAAAGGCAATCTACAGATTCACTGCAATCCCTATCAAAATCCCAATACAATTCTTCAAAGACATGGAAAGAGCAATTCTCAAATTCATCTGGAAAGGCAAAACAAAAACAAAAACAGAATACAGAAAATAGTAATTTACAATAAAAGAATAGCTGGGGGAATCACTATCTATGACCTCAAGCTTTACTACAGAGCAATAGTGATTTAAAAAAACTGCATGGTATTGGTACAGAGATAAACACGTTGATCCATGGAATAGAGAATAGAATTGAAAACCCTGAAATAAAACCACACTTACGGGTACTTGATCTTTGACAAAGAAGCAATATATATATATATATATATATATATATATATATATATATATACACACACACACACACAATGGAAAGCATCTTTAATAAATGGTGCTGGTCTAACTGGCTGTCTGTATGTAGAAAAATGAAAATAGACCCATATCTGTCATCTTGCACAAACCTCAATCCAAGTGGATCAAGGACCTCAACATAAAACCTGATATATTGAATCTAATAGAAGAGAAAGTGGGAAAGAGCCTTGAACTCATTGGCACAGAGGGAAAATTTTGTAAACAGAACTCAAATGGCTCATGTTCTAAGATCAACAATGGATAAATTGGACCTCATGAAACTGGAAAGCTGTGAGGCAAAAGACATAGCCAATAAGACAAATTGGCAACCTATAGATTGAGAAAAAATCTTCACTAACCCCACATGTGATAGAGGACAAATATCCAAAATATATAAAGAACCTAAGAAGCTAACCACAAAAAACCCAAACAACCCAATTAAAAAATGGGGTATAGAACTAAACTGATAATTCACAGCAGAGGAATCTCATATGGTTGCAAAACACCTAAAGAAATGTTCAAAGTTCTTAGGGATCAGAGAAATGCAAATCAAAAGGACCCTGTGATTCCACCTTATACCAATTAGACTGGCTAAGATCAGGTCACAGCACATGTTGGCGAGGATGTGGAGAAAGAGGGTTGCTCCTCCATTGCTGGTGGGATGGCAAGACTTACTTTCTATAGTATCACTTTTGGTTTTAATTAGAGAAAAGTAAAAGAGAAAAGATTTGGGATCCTAGAAGCCATCTTCACATTCTTTTTCATTGTTGATGGTGTTTTTGTTTGTTTCTTTGGTTTTAGTTTTTGTTTTGGTTTGGCTTCATGGGCGGGGATCTGGGTTGCTAGTTTCTAAAGCAAAGCCACATTCTTCCTTTTTAAATTTTGCAGTAATATTTTCTTTACTTTGACTCATTTTGATATTTTTTTCAACTTTGCTGTGAATGTTGTTACCCAGGTAATAGTAGCTGCTTCAGGCAGTTAATTTCAGCTTATCAGTCCTCGTATGGTATTTCTCAATGCGGATGCACCATCTGTGAGTGAAAGTAGAAGCTGACTGTGGGTTTAAACAACTATAAATAAAAGACATCCCCCATTGTGGTAGCTCAGTACAATTAAGAGCTACCTGGTAAGCAAAAGAGGATATTGCAAGGATATCTTAAAGATGTTTTTAAGGGCAGAATCTCTTCAGGAACTTTTTAGATGTATATTTATTTATTTAATAATAAATAATTTATATGTAAGTATTACACAGTCCATCATTCAGCCAGGATTTGAGAATTAGAACAATGTCATATTTGTTTTCTTTTGTGATAATAAATATAAAAGACGTCTTCTCTGGTCCTGTAATTCTAGAACACTTTTGCTTTGAAAAAGAAAGATTTTCCATACTTTTTTAACAACAGGATTAAAAGAAAACCTTGTATGATATTAGTAAAAATAACAGAATTGGTGGTGATTACAGTTTCTAAAGCTATAGAAGTTTCCAAGGGTGGGACAAATGCATTCTAAGGTCTGTTTTCATAATAATGGTAAGAAAATGAACTAAAGGTAATTTTGCTAATAAGCAATTAAGAATATTCAAAACATGAGAAAGAAGGGAGAATAGCTCCGCCAGCTTCCCAGGTATTCAGATCCAGCCTGCGGAACCAGGTACCTGAGATATCCCGAGTTTAAGACCTTCGGGGACTCAGGCCTTGAGCGGGAGCTGTGCACAGAGCAGCAGTTTGGGGGACACCAGCCAAACCTGGGCTCTGTGCCCTGAGGGCAGAACCCGCATTCCCTGCAGCCTCCGCCATCTTCCCACCTGTTTCCATCCAGGTGGTGGAACCAGCCTCTGCCAGCTTCCCAGCTGTTCAGATCCAGCCTGCGGAACCAGCCCCAGCCATCTTCCCAGCTGTGGAACCAGCCTAAGCCATCTTCACAACTGTTCCAATCCAGCCTGCAGAATCAGCCTCCGCCAGGGCAGTGGTTCAGGTGTCCCAGTCATGGGGAAATAGCCTTAAGAGCCCACAGGAGGTTCAAGCACCAGCTAGTAACTACAGGACCAACTAACACCAGAGATAACCAGATGGCAAAAGGCAAACATAAGATCATTATTAACAGAAATCAAATCAATATGGCAGAATCTGAACCCAGTTCCCCAACAGCAATAAATCTTGGATACCCCAACACACCAGAAAAACAAGACTCAGATCTAAAATCACTGGTCAGGATGCTGATAGAGGAACTCTTAGATAAATCTCTTAAAGTAATACATGAGAAAATAGATCAAAAGCTAGAAGTCCTTATAAGGCAAACACAAATAAGTCTCAGATACCCCAACACACCAGAAAAACAAGACTCAGATCTAAAATCACTGGTCAGGATGCTCATAGAGGATCACTTAGATAAATCTCTTAAAGAAATACAGGAGAAAATGGATAAAAAGTTAGAAGCCCTTACAAGGCAAACACAAAAATCACTTAAAGAAATTCAGGAGAATATGGATCAATAAATGAATGCCAATAAGGGGGAAACACAAAAATCACTTAAAGAAACACAAGAGAACATGGGTCAACAAGTAGAAGTCATAAAAGAGGAAACAGAAAAATCCCTTAAAGAATTACAGGAAAACACAAACAAGCAATTGAAAGATCTGAGCAAAACCATCCAGAATCTAAAAACAGAAGTAGAAACAACTAAGAAATCGCAAAGGGAGACAAAGTTGGAGATAGAAAACCTTGGGAAGAAATCAGGAGTCATAGATGCAAATATCAACAATAGAATACAAGAGATAGAAGACAGAATCTCAGATGCTGAAGATACCATAGGAACCATGGATTCAACAATTAAAGAAAAGGCAAAATCCAAAAAGCTGGTAATCCAAAACATTCAGGAAATCCAGGACACAATGAGAAGACCAAACCTAAGGATTATAGGTATAGATGAGAATGAAGATTAAAAACTTAAAGGGCCAGCAAGTATCTTCTACAAAATTATGGAAGAAAACTTCCGCAACCTAAAGAGAGAGATGCCCATGAATATACAAGAAGCCTACAGAACCCCAAACAGACTGGACCAGAACAGAAATACTTCCTGTCACATAATAATAAAAACCCAAATTATTAAACAAAGAAAGAATATTAAAGGCAGTAAGAGAAAAAGGACAAGTAACATATAAAGGAAGACCTATCAGAATTATACCAGACTTCTAACATGAGACCATGAAAGCTAGAAGATCTTGGGTGGACCATATGCAGACTCTAAGAGAACACAAACTTCAGCCAAAACTACTATACCAAGCAAAACTCTCAATTGGCATAGATGGGGAAAACAAGGTATTCCATGACAAAACCAAATTTGCACGATATCAATCTACAAACCCAGCCTTACAAAGGATAATAGGGGAAAAATACCAACACAAGGAGGGAAACTACACCCCAGAAGAAACAAGATAGAAACCCCCTCTCATCAAACCCAAAAGAAGGGAACCACTCAAAATAAAAAAATAACGCCCAAAATGTCAGGAATAATAAAAACCCAAATTACTAAACAAAGAAAGAATATTAAAGGCAGTAAGAGAAAAAGGACAAGTAACATATAAAGGAAGACCTATCAGAATTACACCAGACTTCTAACCTGAGACCATGAAAGCTAGAAGATCTTGGGTGGACCATATGCAGACTCTAAGAGAACACAAACTTCAGCCAAAACTACTATACCAAGCAAAAAAATTATATAAGAGATATAATTCCTTAATATCTCTTAACATCAATGGACTCAATTCCCCAATAAAAAGACACAGACTAACAGACTGGATACGGAAACAGGATCTTACATTTTGCTGCATACAGGAAACACATCTCAGTGTCAAAGACAAACACTACCTTAGAGTAAAAGGCTGGAAGACAATTTTACAAGCAAATGGTCTCAGGAAACAAGCCAGAGTAACCATTCTAATATCAGATAAAATTGACTTCCAACCTAAAGTCATCAAAAGAGACACAGAAGGCCACTTCTTGCCTGTCAAAGGGAAAATCCACCAAGAAGATTCTCAATACTGAACATCTATGCTCCAAATGTAAGGGCACCCTCATTCATAAAAGAAACTTTACTAAAGCTTAAAGCACACATTGCACCTAACACAATAATTGTAGGAGACTTCAACACTCCACTCTCCTCAATGGACTGATCAGGAAAGCAGAAACTAAACAGGGACACATTGAAACTAATTGAAGCTTTGGACCAATTGGATTTAACATATATATATATATATATATATATATATATATATATATATATATATATAAAACATTTCATCCTGAAACAAAAGAATATACCTTTTTCTCAGCACCACAAGGTACCTTCTCCAAAATTGATCATATATTTGGTCACAAGACAGACCTCAACAAATACAAGAAGACCGAACTTATCCCATACCTCCTATCAGATCACTATGGAGTAAAAGTAGTCTTAAATAGCAAGAAGAACAACAGAAAGCCCACATACACATGGAAACTGAACAATACTCTACTCAATGACACCTTGGTCAAGGAAGAAATAAAGAAAGAACTCAAAGACTTTTTAGACTTCAAAGAAAATGAAGGTATGACCTACCCAAATCTATGGGACAAAATGAAAGCAGTGCTAAGAGGAAAACTCATAGCCCTGAGTGACTCCAAAAAGAAACTGGAGAGCGCATGCACTAGCAACTTAACAGCACACCTGAAGGCCCTGGAACAAAATGAAGCTAATTCACCCAGGAGGAGTAGAAGACAGGAAATCATCAAATTAAGGGCTGAAATCAATCAAGTAGAAACAAAGAGAACCATACAAAGAATCAACAAAACCAAGAGCTGGTTCATCCAGAAAACCAGCAAGATAGATAAACCATTAGCTAGACTAAGTAAAGGGCAGAGAGACAGTATCCAAATTAACAAAATTAGAAAGGAAAAGGGGGATATAACAACAGAAAGTGAGGAAATTCAACACATCATCAGATCCTACTACAAAAGCCTATACTTAACACAACTGGAGAATCTGGAGAAAATGGACAATTTCCTAGACAGATACCAAATACCAAAATTAAACCAGGATCAATTAGATCAGCTAAACAGTCCCATAACCCCTAGAGAAATAGAAGGGGTTATAGAAAGTCTCCCAATCAAAAAAAAGTATGGGACCAGATGGTTTTAGTGCAGAATTCTATCAGACCTTCAAAGAAGACCTAGCACCAATACTCTTCATACTATTCCACAAAATAGAAACAGAAGGAACACTGCCCAACTCGTTCTATGAAGCCACAATAACACTGATACCAAAAGCACACAAAGATCCTACAAAGAAAGAGAACTACAGGTCAATTTCCCTTATGAATATTGATGCAAAAATACTAAATAAAATTCTTGCCAACCGAATCCAAGAGCACATCAAAACGGTCATTCACCATGATCAAGTAGGCTTCATCCCAGGGATGCAGGGATGGTTCAATATACGAAAATCCATCAATGTAATTCACTACATAAACAAACTAAAAGAAAAAAACACATGATCATCTCATTAGATGCTGAAAAAGCATTTGACAAAATTCAGCATCCTTTCATGCTAAAAGTCCTGGAAAGAACAGGAATTCAAGGCCCATACCTAAATATAGTAAAAGCAATATGCAGCAGACCAGTAGCCAACATCAAAATAAATGGAGAGAAACTTGAAGCAATCCCACTAAAATCAGGGACTAGACAAGGCTGCCCTCTCTCTCCATATCTTTTCAATATAGTACTTGAAGATCTAGCAAGAGCAATTAGAACCCTGAGATTCCACCTCACACCAGTCAGAATGGCTAAGATTAAAAACTCAAGGGACAACAGGTGCTGGCGAGGATGTGGAGAAAAAGGAACACTCCTACACTGTTGGTGGGATTGCAAGATGGTACAACTGCTCTGGAAATCAGTCTGGCAGTTCCTCAGAAAATTGGGCATGACACTTCCATAGGACCCTGTCATACCACTCCTGGGCATATACCCAGTGGAATCCCCTGCATACAATAAAGACACATGCTCCACTATGTTCATAGCAGCCTTATTTATAATAGCCTGAAGTTGGAAGGAGCCCAGATGTCCCTCAAAGGAGGAATGGATACAGAAAATGTGGTATATATATATACAATGGAATACTACTCAGCAATTAAAAATAATGAATTCATGCAATTTGTAGGCAAATGGTTGGATCTGGAAAATATCATCCTAAGTGAGTTAACCCAATCACAAAAGAATATACATGAAATGCAATCACTGATAAGTGGATATTAATGAGCCCAAAAGCTCTGAATACTCAAGGCACAATTAGCAAATCAGAAGATTCCCAAAAAGAAGGAAGGGAAGGACCCTGGGCCTGAAAAGACTGGATCCAGATTTGTAGGAGAGTATCAGAACAGAGAAATGGGGGGGGGTGATTGGGGAATGGGTGGAGTGAAGAGGACTTATGGGACATATGGTGAGGGGGACTGGGAAAGGGGAAAGCCTTTGGAATGTAAACAAAGAATATAGAAAATAAAGAAAAAATTAAAAACATAAAAAATAATAAAAAAGAAGGGAGAATAGCAGATCAAAGAAAAATATGTGTACATGTGCACATAAGGGCTCACCTTACTATAACATGCAATCTAGATTACTTACAGTATATTGAGAAGATAACATGAACTGCTTGACAAGTACATATTTCTTGACAAACTAATCTGGCATTATCTTGAAAAATTCACAGAAAGAAATAACACTCAGCAATCTAAATATGAGTTTTTGTAAGCAATAAGATAATACCAAAATTCAGAGAAATTTAGATGTGTTCATTCCTTAATTCACTTAAGTAGTCAAAATAATACATACTTAGACATACTCTGTCAAGATCGTTTATTGATGACTATAATCACTAATAAATCCATCTTGTTCTTTGTTTACCTTATGTTTTATTCTGCTACCTTCCCTCTCATATTTCTATTTTGAGCATATGGAATGTCTGTTTTGTTTGGAGAGGTCATTTAAACCTGCAGGCAATACTTTAGTTCAATTACTTTTGCTTTCTGTTGTGGAAATTGCTTTTTTTTCAGTAACAATGATTTTTCTCAGATGTAAAATACCGCAGATGCTGCAATGATGAACGCCATTTAAATACCTGAATAAACAAACTTTTCCGAAGGCAATCAATTTTTCTTTTTGAAGCTGCTGCAAACGTTTCTGTTTTCCCTTGTCAAGAACTTCATCATGTTTCTGATTAACGTGTCTACTTCTAAGCTAAATAAACACTATTTAGTAATTTTGGTGAGAGGAGACAATAGATAATTTGGCTTCATTACTCAAGGATAACAGGTGTCAGAGATCAGCACTGTGGCCTATGCACTTTTGAGTTTGCATCATATTCATCACTGCCAGTGAACTGTGGATCAATGACTGACATATAGCAAACCTACAACATTGATTTTTTAGTAGGCTGTCTCTTTGGTGTATGAATGTTCTTAAACATTTGAAGCCTTCTCCCTCAAGTCTAGAATCCTTGTATTAATCTTGTTTCGAATTCCTGTCAACTTGCTACTTCACATCTTGCCCTGGATGTGTATCCTTGGATGCCATTGATTCGACACAACCCAAGCAGAGATCCACATTACCTTACCTTGCCCTCCTTCTTTACCCATGAGTTTTAGGAGTTCTGCTTCTTAAAGCAAACCATAGAGTTTGTAGTTTAGTTCTGCAGTCAGGGCTATACCCAGATTTGACATTCTTGGTTACAATCTATCTGTCTCAGTTTCCATTAGATTAATTTACAGACCACTACAGAAAACTTGGTCCATGGAGAATACTCAACCTTGACCATTTAAATCCAGCTGCCCCACCTTGACCAATCCCTTAGAAGTCATCTAGGAAACTCTTGTCTAACATTGCCCTTATAGAGCCTTTATAGTGGCCAGTCAAAGATATCACTTTGTGCCAACACTCATGGTAAAAGTACCTGTATTTTTAGAGAAAAAAAATTCTCCTAATCACTTATTTTACTACACTACATTTCCATTTTTATTGTTTGTTTCTTGAGACAGGGTTTCTCTGTGTAGTCCTGGCTGTCCTGAAACTCACTCTGTAGACCAGGCTCACCTCAAACTCAGAAATCTGCCTGCCTCTGCCTCCCAAATGCTGGGATTACAGGCATGCGCCACCACGCCCAGCTTATAGTTCCATTTTTATATCTACTATACACTAAAACCATCGTATGTAAATCTATATTTTTCTAGCTTTATTTCTTTGTATTTCATTGGCTGGCTTTGTTCATGCTCATCCATAATACTTTACACTGTTGTTTGTCTCTTGCCCCTTTATCAAACTTCTAATTTATCTGGATTCATGGATTGTATATGCAATTTCTTCAATTTACGTTGAGTTCTATTCTTACAATAATATCTATCTCAATTATACTTTTTTCACCAATCAAACACCAAGGACATCTCTCAATATGCTGATCCCACCCCACACTCTTATTGTGTTTAAATCTTATCATTTCTCACTTATATATGACAATAGACGCAGCTAGTTCATTTTAAGGGACTTATGCTTCATTTTATTTTTCATCTATCATATTTATTTTTCATACTAGTGTCCAATTGTTAGAATTTAAATGCAAACATGACATTCTGAATCAAGTCCTAAGTCTATAACATAACTTCTCCAGACCCTCAATGATGTCATTACTGTTATGTTTTGCTGACACCAGTATCTGACTTTTTTCTCTTTTCCTAACAACACTCAATAGCATAGGACTTCATGACTGTGTCCCATACCTCAAGGCTTTGAAATCACCTTTCCCCTGCCTAATTCTGTGTCTAATTACTCTCATGGATACTTTGCTCCCCAAGTTGAAGACAATTCAGCCATTAGCTCCTCCAAGAAGGACATTCCAGGTACCCCATGATCTCCCTCTGTCTTAGTCAGGGTTTCTATTCCTGCACAAACATCATGACCAAGAAGCAAGTTGTGGAGGAAAGGGTTAATTGAGCTTCCACTTCCACACTGCCATTCATCACCAAAGGAAGTCAGGACTGGAACTCAAGCAGGTCAGGAAGCAGGAGCTGATGCAGCGGCCATGGAGGGATGTTACTTACTGGCTTGCTTCCCCTGGCTTGCTCAAATTGTTTTCTTATAGAACCCAAGACCACCAGCTCCAAAGGGGCTAGGCCCTTTCCCCCTTGATCACTAATTGAGAAAATGCCCACAGCTGGATCTCATGAAGGCACTTCCCCAACTTAAGCTCCTTTCTCTGTGATAACTCCAGCCTCTGTCAAGTTGATACACAAAAACTGCCAGTACAATTGACTCCTTGTCAACTTTATACACAAACACATCACTATTAAGTCTCAACCCTTACTTTCTTATTCATCCCCAAGATCTAGATAACTTTAAAAGTCCCACAGTCTTTACGTACTAAAAGTTCAATCCCTTTAAAATGTCCAATATCTTTTAAAATTCAAAGTCTTTTAAAATTCAATGTCCCTTAACTGTGGACTCCACTAAAATACTTTCTTCCTTCAAGATGGAAAAATATCAGGGCACAGTCACAATCAAAAGCAAAACTCAAATTCCAATGGTTCAATGTCTGGGATTCAACTCACGATCTTCTGGGCTCCTCCAAAGGCTTGGTTCACTTCTCCAGCTCTGCCCTTTGTAGCGCACAAAGGAGTCTTCTAGGCTCCAGCTGCCTGTACTCCACTGCTGCTGCTGTTCTTGGTGGTCATTGCATGGTACTGGCATCTCCAAAATACTGCTACCTTCTGCTGTAACTAGGCTTCACCAATAGACTCTCATAGGCTCTCTTCATGGTGCCAAGCCTCAGCTCCTTTGCATGACCCCTTCAGTCCTGGGCCATCAATTACAACTGAGCCTGCACCTTCACCAATGTCCTTCCACAGCTTCTCACAGTGCTGAGCCTCAGCTGCTCTTCATGACCCCTTGATGCCTTCAAAATCAGTACCACCTGGGTGACTCTTACACAATACCAAGTCCTACAGCATGAGGTACAACCTTGGCTGTCTCTGGAACACAGCCTCTGTGCTCTCAGAAAACACTTCTCAGAAGATTTCACCTCAGTGATGCTGGTTTCTTCTTAATCACTGCTAATTTTGCGCCAGCTAACCAGCATCAGTAGTCCCAGTAACACAAAGGTTCGCTTTAATGGTTCTGGTATCTTGTTAATCACAGTTGATTCT
The DNA here is from genome assembly GCA_964023405.1 of Apodemus agrarius. Taxonomy (NCBI): domain Eukaryota; kingdom Metazoa; phylum Chordata; class Mammalia; order Rodentia; family Muridae; genus Apodemus; species Apodemus agrarius. Next base: position 9,689,538 of record OZ030021.1, read on the forward strand.
TCAGCCCCTACTAACCAAAACCACAGAATCTTCATAATCAAAACATGGCCCTGATAAGATTCTTTAATCTTCCCTCTGAAATTTCACAAGCCAGGCCTCTATCTTCTGCACTGGACTGCTTGCTCTTCAAGAGGTTCTGAGTTCAAGTCCCAGCAACCACATAGTGGTTCTAATGGGATCTAATGCCCTCCTCTGGTGTATCTAAAGACAGGTACAGTGTACTCATATACATAAAATAAATAAATCTTTAAAAAAAGAAAAGAAAAAAATCTCAGTTTGATTATGTATTAGATTCACCAAAATATAACTGATAAATCATCTCTCATAATTGTGGTACAAGATGGACAGAGGTACAGAGGACAGATGCCTCCACACAGCCTAAGAGAGTCAGGTTTGCTTTCACATGACACTTGCAGTATCACATTCACTTCTTCAGAACCTTTGAAAAGAAGGTCCTGCTCTTATCTTTTAACATTTGTATTTAGAATTTTCTTCTCTTTGTAGTGCTGATATGAGTTAGAGTCATTGTGTTAGAAACAAATCTAATCTTCTATGCTGAAAAGCCTTCTACACTGGCTGCCATTTTACCTGTTAGAAGTCCAGTCTACTTCAATTTAATCTACCATTAAGACACGAGCCCCTCCAGATTGATTGATACCATTAAAAAAATAGATCTGCAGTACCCCAACATAATAGTGTCAGGTTAAGAGAAAATCAATTTGGAGGTCATGCTTCATGATGATTTCATCTGTCTTGAACAAATTTGTCCCATCAGCCAAATGGCAACATAAATTGAATGCTATGGTCACAAATATAAGCAATGAAGATCAAATCTCATCAGTTTCTGTTACTGTGTGCTTAATGCATAGCAGGCTGAGTTTTCCTTGCAGACTTAATAGGCTAAGAAAGAGAAGGGGGAGAATGGATCTCATCCATAGCAAGCAGGAAATGATGTCTTCTTCATTCCTCCTTGTGCTATAGTTTATAAGTAAATTATCTTTTAAGTATCCTATCCATATTGTTATTTTATAATTTTTCCTATTTATGATTTTTCTTGTGCTAAAAAGAATGTGAGATCCACTTTTTTCTTTTCTTTTCTTTTCTTTCCTTCTTTTTTTTTTTACTTGGCTTTCTCTCTCCTTGGCAATTTCATCCACTCTGTTGGTGTTGCTGTCATACATTGGTGACATTACAGCTAGCTACTTCAGTCTTCTAACATGGACACAAGAATCCCACTGGGGGTTTTGACCTTTGGGGTTGAGTTAATGCCAGATTATTTGGATCTCTTTTATATAAGTCAAATATTTTTAAACTACCCATCATATGTCAATCATATGAACTGACCTAATAAACTTCACTTGATATAGATTTGTTCTGTCAGGTCTATTCTTCTAGAGAACACTTACTAACACATCATAGTAATTAGAGCATTGTAATTCTTCGTCTTCTTTGGACTGTGGAGAGTATTATTTCTGGTCTGGGAAGACTATATTCCTGTTGTTCTCTTGATGGACAGAATTTTTTCTATGTCTAGATATTACAACTAAAGCTTCAGTGAACACAGAAGTATAGTCATCTGAGTTTTAAATTACTCTTAGTTACAGGTGAGAATAAAAGTTCTTGGAAAAGATGATATGAAGCCACCAATGAAATAGAAAACTCAGAAACAGAATTTCCAAAATGAAAACCTTTCACAAAGATGGAAATTGCTCAATGCTCTAAAAAATATGAAGCATTTCATGATAGAATATGGAATGTCTAATGAATGAATTTAGAAACATGGGTGCATCAAGATGTCTTGATAAGAATTCTCAACTGAGGAATAACAGATAGCTGAGAAACACCTAAAGAAATGTTCAACATCCTTAATTATCAGGGAAATGCAAATCAAAACAACCCCGAGATTCTATCTTACACCAGTCAAAATGGCCAAGATCAAAAACTCAGGGGACAGCAAATGCTGGAGAGGATGTAGAGAAAGAACACTCCTCCATTGCTGGTGGGCTTGTAAGTTGGTACAATCACTCTGGAAATCAGTTTGGTGGTTCCTCAGAAAATTGGACATAGCACTCCCTAAGGACCCAGCTATACTACTCTTGGGCATAGACCCAAAAGATGCTTCAACATGTGATAAGGACACATGATCCACTATGTTCATAGCAGCCTTGTTTATAATAGCCAGAATCTGGAAACAACCCAGATGTCCCTCAACAGAGGAATAGATAGAGAAAATGTGATACATTTACACAATAGAGTACTACTCAGCTATTAAAAACAATGAATTAATGAAATTCTTAGGCAAATGGATGGAACTAGAAAATATCTATCATCCTGAGTGAGGTAGCCCAATCACAAAAGAACACATATAGTATGCACTCGCTGATAAGTGGATATTAGTCCAAAAGCTTAGAATACCCAAGATACAACTCACAGACCACATGAAGCTCGAGAAGAAGGAAGACCAAAATATGGATACTTTGATCCTTATTGGAAAGTGGATCAAAATACTCATGGCTCACAGCCAACCAATATAATGAGAAAAGAGTCCCCAATGGAGCAGCTAGAGAAGGGACCCAAGGATCTGAAGAGGTTTGCAGCCCTGCAGGAGGAACAATAATATGTACCAACCAGTAACCCCAGAGCTCTCAGAGACAACCCACCAACCAAAGAGGGACCCATGGCTACAGTTACATATGTAGCAGAGGATGACTATTTCAGACATCAATGAGAGGAGAGGCCACTGGTCCTGTAAAGTCTTAATTTTCCAGAATAGGGGAATGCAAGTCAGGAAATGGGGGGAGGGGTGAAGAGGGGGAGGGGAGATGGGATAGGGGGTTTTCGGAGGGTAACGCAGAAAGGGGATACCATTTGAAATGAAAATAAAGCAAATATCTAATAAAAAAAGAGGAAAAAAAGAATAATCTCTATTTTACCAAGGAGCATAACCACTAATTGAAATGAACACAAGAAAAACAGTAGTTCCCAATAACAATGCTTTCATAGAATTTTGCTGAAAAAGAGTACAGTAGCAGGTAGGTTTATAGCCATGAGATTTCAATTTTTTTGTTTGTTGCATGGGGATATATATATATATATATATATATATATATATATATCAGTATGTAGTCATGTAAGTCAGATTGACTTAATAGAAAGGCACATGCTCAACAAATAAATGGTGGCATCATCGTAGAAAGCAAGAACAGCAGAAAGAGGAAGAATGGCACCTGTAGGAAAGTAGGAAAGGAAACATCAGTAGAGGAGAAGTAACACTACCCATCATGATGGAGAAAACAGTCTACATAGGTACAAACACAGGTATATTGGTAGTTTTTTCATGAGAGAAGGCAGAAAAATAGGAAGAAAAGTAATCAGGCTAAAATTTAGCAGAGTAAAGAGTTACAAACTTGATATCTCAGTAAAAGGGACATAAGGTAAGATGTTGGGCAGAGGTGAGAGAGGGTTTTTCTAGAGACCAGACACCTCAGATTTATGGGGAGACATCCAACCCATATTACTGTACTAGATATCACAGTATAATTCCCCTACTCAACACACAAAATATGAACAGGGGAAAGAGGAGTACAAGAATATAACAAGGCAATAAAAAGACTCAGTTTTTCAAACATTTTATATTTCTTTAGTTGCCATAGCCACAATTTTACCCTTTGACACCAATTAGCTAGTTTGGCAAAGGCTACAGCAGACAGAATGGTGTTCTTGGAGTCTTCTAGGCTCCAGCTGCCTGTACTCCACTGCTGCTGCTGTTCTTGGTGGTCATTGCATGGTACTGGCATCTCCAAAATACTTCTGTTCTGTCTCAGTGCTGTAGAAATGTCTGTAATGCATGAGCAGATAATGCAGCAAGAATTTTAATGTTAGAATTACAAGTTCATACCCTAGTCAGAGATGCCTTCTGAAAGCAACATTGTGTTCTCATCTGAAAAGATGAGTGTCTCCCTCCTCCACACAGTTCACATTTTCTCAATAACACAAATGAAATGTACAGTATTATTACATTGTTTTGAGAGTAGCAATAGTGAAGCTAATCCTCATAAATAAACAATCTATACAATTGTTCTCTTAGTCTTCATGTCTCTTTTTATGTTCTTACAAACACATGTGAGTGAAAGAGATAGAAATCACATATGCAAATATACATCTTATTTAATGAAATTTACAAATTAATTCATGCCACATTATTTCAGACCTAAGTGAGCTTTGCAGATGCTTTTGAGTAAGTAGAGTGCACAGTTTTGAATTGTGTGGGTAACAATTCTTCATGGTTGAGACAGGATTTGTCCCAGGTCTTTCTCTGAAGGAGTTAAATCTGCAAATGACTTGTCTTTCCTTCTCACACACTTTTCCTTTGAAATGACTCACTGCACATAGCCAACTGTCTCTCTTTCAGTCTAGAGTTCCTTAAAGCCCCCCGGGTAGACACCATCTGGTCCTGGTGATTAATCTGCATTTATGTTGTCAATTTTGCAGAAACATCTGAGTATTGACCACTATTTGATCTTGTATATCCAACCTGCTCACTTCCTGAAACAATCTGGATGCAAGAATCTTCACAAGGTCTTCATAATTAAAGTGGAAGGCAGGTACTTAATGCATTCTACCAGACTCCAGGTTTCTTTCTTGAGTATACACTTAAGTACATTGGTTGCTCCTAATGTGACAACTATACCAACACTACCCAATAGATTTCTTCATTCACTGGTACTGGAAATTTTTTTCCACTTAGTACTGATGATGTATTGTTTAAATTCCTATTTGCCCACATGAGACCTTCCTCTTCTACATTCTGTCGACCTTTACTGTTTTCAAATATTCTCCAAGAAACCTGTTTTCACAAGTCTGTGTTATTTTTGATAACTGACACGTTTTAGACTCACAATAAGAAACATACTAGTATGTTCTAATAATTTTGTATATATGGACTGGAATAAAAGTCCCTCTTGACTTCTCTATGTAAATTTTAATGTTTTTCTCTTCAGATGGTGAATTGATTTTGTTTCTTTTAAATAAGTAGTATTTGAGAAGTAAGGAACCAGTCATGGTAGCTAAGGCTTGCTTTCATTTTTTTCTCTAAATGTTTTACATTCCTGCCACTATTGATTGCTTGTTTAGACACACTCTAGAGACCATCAAAGAAGTGATTCGGGCTTATGTGAACAACATGGTTAACAGAAGAATACTATGGCAAAAATTCCTAATATCCAGTAGATAAAATAAAAGTATGATTTAAAAGACATGAAGTTCAATATGATAGGACATATCTATCAATTTGCCAGATATATAACTGTAGTAAAAAAAAAATTTGTAAATCCTAGCATGGGGTTTCTTCCTGCCTTAGACCATTTATGATCTTGGATGAAAGACGCATGCACAGATTTCATATTTTAATATGCCTTAAGCAGTAGAATATCTGGGCAACTGCCTACACTGCATGCTGTTAGGATCTACCTCTTATCCATAACCCAAGTTATTTCTCACTGTGTTTCATCTGGGCTGCTCTTAGCTCCAATTAGGCAGCTCTCTGGGACATATTTTCTTGGCCCCTAGCTCATAGTTCTGCTTTCTCCTCTCCTGCACGTCTTCTCTATCTCATGGAATCTTCTTCTTCTTCTTCTTCTTCTTCTTCTTCTTCTTCTTCTTCTTCTTCTTCTTCTTCTTCTTCTTCTTCTTCCTCCTCCTCCTCCTCCTCCTCCTCCTCCTCCTCCTCCTCCTCCTCCTTCTCCTCCTCCTCCTCCTCTTCTTCTTCTTCTTCTTCTTCTTCCTCTTCTCTCCCTCTCTTCTTCCTCATGGTCTCAAGCTCTAGAAACTTAAACCCTGCCTATGTCTCTTCCCCCTAGTTATTGGCTACTGGCATCTTTATTTGCCAATCACAATTAAGATTCTCTCAATGTGGGGACTCTTATCTTTGGGCAAACCGTTTTGGGAAACCAAATTAGCATTGTAATATAAGCAGCATGCATTCATCTTTCCTTGAAAAACCCTGAAGCAGGGATGTATACTATCGAGATTCATAAAATCACACTTGCTAACAGGCACAAGGACCTAGCTGCCACTTTCAGCCCAGCAAACCGACAAACTAATAAACAAGCTTCTAAATCCAGCCCCTTGAATCCATCAGTCATTGCCTATAAGCAGAACAGTAACCTATAGGGTATTCTGGTTAAAATGACCATGCTGACTGACCGTACCTACAGCTGTCATTGTTTGGCTGATAGACAAAACGCCCATGTTTTTCACATGATGCCACAAAATATTTAATGAATTTATAACCCACCAAAGTCCTTCACTTGTGCAAAGACATCCCAAAGTCATTTTACTCTCAGGCTAGCCAGTCAAACATTTATAAATGTAGCACAAATAAAACTTTAGTAATTAAGCAATTTCCATTCAGTATTCATCTCCTCAGAAATTATTGCTTGTGGTGAGTTAACAACCAAATCTAATAAGTAAATGAAATTGGAGACATTAGTGAACACATAGGAAGAATTAACTGTAGAAGAGACAGGGAAATGTAAGATTGCACAGCCTTCATTTCAGGCAGGTAAATAACTGCTCATTTCACTTCCCCTAAGGGATCAATTAAAAATGAGTCTCAGGTGATCAAACCTATATTCAGTGCTGGCGACAGGCCATTTTATCATTAATCCTTTCCTGCCTGCATATATTCAACATTAATTAGAATTGTGATGTTTCAGAATGTGTATATATAGAACTAAAGATAAATGTAGAAATATACAATTGCACACTGCTTCTCTTAGCTTCTGTTACATGTACACTGTGAAATTTCCAGATGAATTTTCACTTTGGATCCGTTGTTGACATGTTGTCTCTATTTAGGGAAATTAGTGTATGAACTTTACAATGTTCTAGAAGCAATGAATTTAATCTACCTAACATCAATGTTTCTGATTTAGTTACAAAATTACATTTTTCATTGAAGTTGTGATTGAAAATATTCGTCAAGGAGAATAATAAGGCCCGTGTTGCATTTTGGCATTTTATTTTTATTGTTATTTATTGTTTGTTTTTGAGACACAGTGTCGAGGAGCCCTAGCTGGCCTAAAGCCTGGTACATAGCTGATGCTGCCCTCAAATTTTCTCTCTCCCTTCATCTCCAAAGCACAATGACTAAAGATGTCTACAACCGTGCTAGGCTTTAAATCGTCTTTTTCCTTGGTTCCCTGGGAAATTATTTTTAACTTCATTGAACCATTTCTGTTAATCCTAATCTTTTTCTTCCTTCCTTCCTTCCTTCCTTCCTTCCTTTCTTTCTTTTACTCTAGCTTCATGTTTCTTTTCAGTTGCTACCCACTTTGGCTATCCTATTGAAATCATAAATAACTCCATAATTTCCTGTTTTGTCTTGCTTTGTTGTTTTTTATAACCTATCATATTTCTCAGAGACTTTTGCATCTGCATTGATGCTTTTGTCTACAGCCCACCTCATAGTAAGAATTATATTGTTTCATGAAGAAGCTACATTACAATCAAGTTCTTGGTAACTCCCTATAATTTACTCAGCTTTTCCCACAACTGACCTACATGCTTCTGACTATTTCCAATCCACTCTTCTTTCCTTGAAATGCACTGCTTTTTAGTCACATGAAGTTTTTATATTCACTTTATATATTGCAGTTATATAAAGATATTATTTATGCAAATTAAGAAAATAAATGAAGAGAGCTAAGCCTTTCTCTTTCCTCCCTTAGTCTGAGTTGAAGACTGTATAATACTCATATGTAGTTCTACATAAGCACCTAGCAAAGTACTTTGTTATTAATAGATGTTGATTAAACTTGTAAAATGTTATTCATTGAGGAAACTTCGAGTTTTGTGAAGAGATTTCCTTCTGCAGCGATAATTACATGTGCTTGTCTATCATGTTTGAAAGTTCTTAGAGCGATTGGTCTAGTTCAATGAATTAATATGCACCAACAATGTAAATAAGAAAGAGGTCATTCACCTGATTATAAGTTGAGGAATTTTTTGAGATTTTTTTAAAAATTTACTTTTCTGTTTATATGTGTATCTGCGTGCAGCATATACGTTGTCGTGTACTTGCAGATTTTTTTTTATTCTTATGCTCTCAGATCAAGAATTGACAAATGGGACCTCATAAAATTACAAAGTTTCTGTAAGGCAAAGGACACCATCAAAAGGACAAAACAGATTTTCATTGTGTAAGAGAAGCAAGTGCTTTTAACCACTGAGTCATCTCCCTAGCTCTAGAAGATAGATTTTTAAATGATTCTGGAAATGGGTCAGAGAAATTAGAATCCCAAAGCAAATGCTGAGCCAACTTCTTCACAATGAAAGTTTTTCATAGTGCTCATCTCCAAACCTAAAGCTTAGTGTTCATAATTCAACACCAAAAGTCTATTATATAAAGCACAAATAACAAAGCAAGAATGCAGACAAAATATAATTACAGCTAGAATATATGTGATCTCAAATTTAGAAGAAATAAAGTTTAAATAGAAATAAAAAAGGAATAAGGTTTAATTCTGGATGTGATTTGAAGGAAATTATGATTATCCTACAATTTTTAATGTTTCCCTTTTTTTAAAAAATGAGTATGTATTAGACATATATAGACAAATATCAGTTAGTATACTGATAGTATTCTTTTTTAGTCTGTTAATTTAAAAAGACACAGTCAACTATATTGATAAGTCTCTCCTCTCCATATTTGCAATATTTTCTATTAGAGGAGCTACAGTTTGACATGATGGTCATCAGTAGTCCGTGTATGCACTAGGAAGTTTGCTGGTCGCAAGACTGAGCTAGCACAGAATGCAGTGTTTTGGTTTTTGAAAGGAACACTGAGTTCAATTATGCTTTTGATAACTTACTTATTCTGGGAGTTCTTAACAGCATGAAGAGGCAGGATGCTATGGTTTCTAAGGAGAGTTCAAACCCACAGGACACAGAGGTGTTTCCCTGATTCAGGTTTCAGAGAGAAGAAGGCTGTATTCTGTCATCAATGAGTATCCTACACTGAATGTTCACTGAAGATTTTTTTTTTCTGAATCTGGAATAACAGTGAGTAGGGAAAAGATTTGGCCCTTTAATTATTATGTGTTTATCATATGGGATGTATCACCAATGGCTCTTGATTCCTTGGTGTCTAGCTGCCTGGGCAACTTGATAAACTTCTGGAGAAACAAGAACTGCAGACTCGGAGACAAACAAAATGCCTTTCATTTCTTTGATAGTGACTGTAAGGGGAGAGCGAGAGAAAAGGTTGTGACAGTTGGGCATGGCTAGAGGGGAGCCTAGCCCAAAGCCTAACACAACCCAGGGATTCCTTCTTTGTGCTTTACATGTAGGCATGGGATCTGGAGCAATAACAATATTTTGAGTTCAAAATGATGGATAGTTGTTGATAGGGGCCTTTAGAAGTAATAATGCTATGAGTCGTGCCTGGGAGTGGCATTTGTACCCCAGGACAATGGGAAAGGCTAAGATGCTTCACCTCTGGTGCTTAAAAACCACACCTTTTTCTGGTAACCATGTTAATTTCTTCCTTGCTCATACCTACGTTGCTTTGTAGAAATAAATACAGCACGCTATAGTCACTCCATAATAAAGTATAATTGGAAATATAAAAAGACAATTAAAACACTACACACATGCGTGCAAAACAATACAAAATCAATTTCACTTGACTTACACAATAAGATGGATTAATTTTCATTTGAATTTATTGTGAACATTGTGCTATTCAAAAATATCAGCTTCAGCATGACTTTACACTGAGATGTGGCAGGAATGACTTCATCCTGTCAAGCCCATTTTATGGAAGACAAGCTCTCACCACCAAAATATTCTTAGGATTAAAATACTGGCAGCCGTTTCTTCAGTCACCTCTAGAAAACGTGGTTGTAGATGAGGCCCTCCAAAGTGACAGAAGTGCCTGAGTCAATTGGCGCTGTCACACTACAAAACACCACACTTCTGTGACTTTGTCTGCTCCTCTGCTGATAAATCCTGGCACTATAAAAACCTGTCACTTCTCTTAGATGTGGAATTTTACAAAGACTAATTTTTTTACATGGTTTAATGAGATTTTGCTAGCAAATAAGTGCCTAAAACATATGGGGATGGGGATGGCTGAATCCAAGGAAACTTTTCATCTTCAGAACTGACAGAGCTGAAAATTCAAAGACATTAAAATCTGATTTTTTCCTACATTAATTGCTTTTGTCTGTAGTTAGAAGCACATATGTTAAGGCTAAAGACAGAATTTGTGCTAACATCTACAACTATTTGACCATTCATTAGAGAGTGTCATGTTTACACGATTTAAGGAAACTCACATCTTAAAGCTTATAATCAGTAATGTTTTAGTTTTACAAAAGTATGATGCAGCGGAGTACCAGTATATATGTATACGTGTATATGTGTATATGTCTATAGGTGTATATGTATGTATACTCATATACAAATCTGTATATGTATATGTGTATATTTGCATGTGTATATGAGTATATGTATACATAAAAATATAAATTTATTCATCTGTACGTATAATAATATGTGTATATATAATATTTTGCTCCCCAAAATGGAGCTTTGGTTCACAAAAGAAATTATGCTTTAAAATTATGTTTATCTAATTATCCTCTCGCTTTCTGACATCTCTCTTTTCTGACTTTCTCTCATACATGCACACACACACACACACACACACACACACACATACACACACACACACACACACACACACACACAAACACACAGTCAATAAGTCATCTCACAATGAGAAATCTAAGGCAGACACTGGACCATGCACAAACAAATAAATTAATAACATTAGCACACTTATCCAAAGAATAATAACTAACCCAAGCGGAAGGAGTACTGGCATGGACATTTGACAATGTTCATCGGGACTTTATGATACAATGACTTGCAAGCACACATAAGACCTTGTTTTCATCCTTTCTTTTCTGTCCCTCCTCTTACTCACTATCTTTTCTTTCTTCTCTCATTCCTGTCTTCTCTTCCTCACTCCCTTTCTTCATTTCTTTCTTCCCCTTTCCCTCCACTTCTTTCTTCTTGTTTTCTTCCTTTATGTTATTATTTTAAAGTTTTCTAGTGTAGCCAAAGTTGCCTGAACTTTTTAATAACCAAAAATACACTTGAACTTCTGTTTTTTCTGCATTCACCTCCTAAGAGCTGATATTTTAGGTACATGCCACCAAGTCTTATTTGTAACTGTCTAAACTCAATGTCAGGGTGTCCTGTATGTGGATCAAATTTTCTATACTACTGCCATTTTAGCTTTTATTCAGTTATTTATTTTTTATTAACTAATTATTTTTATTCACTCCATATTTTATTTCCCACCCCGACAACCCCTGCCCACCCTCTGACTGTTCCACACCCCATACTTTCTCCCCCTCCCCCTGTCTCCATGTGGATGGTCCTACCTCCCACCCCACCTGACCTCTAAACTCCCTGGGGCCTCCAGTCTCTTGGTGCATCATCTCTGAATGAGCACAGACCCAGAAGTCCCTGTTATAGGTGTTTTAGGGGCCTATATCAGCTGGTTTGGCCAGGCCTATATGCTGCCTGTTTGATTGTCCAGTGTTTAAGAGATCCCGGAGGTCCAGATTAATTGAGACTGCTGGTCCTCCTACAGGGTCACTCTCAGCTTTATTCAGCCTTCCCTAATTCAACAGCAGGGGTCAGCTGCTTTTGTCTATTGGTTGGGTACAAACATCTGCATCTGACTCTTTCAGCTACTTGTGGGGTCATCTGGAGTGCTGACATGCTTTTAGGGAGTGCTCCATGGCCTCAGTAATAGTGTCAGGCCTTGGGACCTCCCTTTGCACTAGGTCCCATTTTAAGCCTGTCACTGGACCTTCTATTTCTTGGGCTCTTCTTCATTTCCATCCCTGTAATTCGTTCACACAGGAACAGTTGTGGGTCAGAGTTATGACTGTGAGATGGCACCCCTCTCCCTCATTTGAAGCCCTGTCTTCCTACTGAAGGTAGGCTCTATAAGTTTCCTCTCCCTACTGTCAGACATTTTATCTAAGGTCCCTCCCTTTTAGTCCTGTGAGTCTCTCACCTCCCAGTTCTCTGGTGCATTCTGGAGGATCCCCCCAACCTCCTATCTTCAGAGGTTGCCTGTTTCCTTTCTTTCTGCTGGCCCTCAGGGCTGCAGTCTTTGCCCTCAGTGTCAGATCAGGTTCCCCTCTCTGCCTCCCCCCAACTCCCCTGACCCATCTACTTCCACTCCAAGGTTCCTCCCTCCCTCCCCACTTGTGATTGCTTTCTTCTACCTCCCAAGTGTGACTGAGGTGTCCTCACTTGGGCACTTCAGCTTTGTTGACCTTTTTCACTTCGGTAGGCTCTATCTTGTGTATTCTGTACTTTTTTTTGGGGGGGTTACTATCCACTTATTAGTGAGTATATACCATGAATGTCCTTTTGGATCTGAGTCACCTCACTCAGGATGATATTTTCTAGTTCCATCCATTTTGCTAGGAAAATTTCAATGTACAATTAGACATACAAATTCATCCAGGTTTGAATCACAATGATGTTGCAGTCTTGATTGAATAGTGATTTTGCCAGATCCTTTGACAATATTATTTTTAAGGGGTTCTTAGTCCTGTATAGCTCTATCCATGACCCCTGATAGTATATTGCAATTCCAGTATGGGGCATTAGAATTACTCAGGAAAAACATGAAACACGCAACACTTGACTTTAAGACAGAACCTTTACCTTATAACTATCACCCTAATCTTTTCCAGTATCTATATAAATAAAACTTTCCTTTCCTAACCAAGCTTAATGTTAGATAAATCTCTTATCCCTAGAAAGAATTCAGTAGTTCTAGGATTCTGTTCAATCTTTTAGGCTGACAACAATCTTTTTTGTTGACATTTCTTAAATCATTAGTATATCATATTCAATATATGATGTCACTTCATGGATCTTAGATTCTTATTTGTAAAAGAGAGGTAAAATATTTTATGATTCAGATTGGACGGTGTATATGTGGCACCACAGTGCCATGCATTCTTGCATCTCTCATGACACAGAGAAAAGAGGCACTATGTTTATACTTTTACTTTAAATGATTGAAACTCTTCTGCAAATGACAAAAACAATGCTCAGTCTTGGGCCTGACCAATATTAGGAGTTCACATTGGAGAGGATATAAATGCTTCTTCTAAGATTAAAATTCAAGGAAATTTATTAACAACATACCATGGTAATTATGTATACCTTCCCATCCAGTTAATCCTTTAACAGAAGCCAAATTAGTAGAATCCTAAATTTTATGCCATACTCTCAACCTTAAATACAACAACATGATCTTTCAAGAGACTAGATGAGGTTATCGATGTTAATTACAGATGTGATGATAAAATGATACTATGGTAATCAGATATTTGGGATTGCCTACTATATGTCTTTGGAACGGCAAGTTTGAATTCTCTTACTGGGGCATATAAATATGTGATTGTGCTTTTCAGTTATAAATAACAAATGGGAACATTGACTTTGCCTGGCTCCAGTTCAGGTCGGTGATTGATTCTAACGTCAGAACTCAGAAATCAACATGTCTCTTGGCTATGCTTCAATTCATTCATTTTCTCTAATGAGATGTGTGGGATTCATTCTTTAGTTCATTTTGTTTTGTGAGAATTAAACACAAATCTGTTTTTGCATCTCTTCTTTCTAAACCATCGAAGCATATTTATAGGAAAATGAAGTCCACATGGAGGGCAGTATTGGCCAAAATGATGTCAAGAAAATCTGGTGAGAACTTTAGAAAAATAAAAAAAATATAAAGAATAAAGGATTTTATAAATTTCCCTGAAAAGAATATGCAGTTAAAAATACTAAATAAAAACAGCAAAGAAGCCAGGAGCACATGCACAGGATAGTAATCTTCATCCCTTGCTAAATCATGCAGATACAGCTCACAGCAGAAACAGATATCAATCTCACTGCTGTTAGGTATATAAAAAAAATCAAATGTGAAAAAGGTCACATCACATTTACAAAAAGCTTAATCTTTCTATTTAAAAAAAAATGAAAAGGCCTAATCTTTCTCCAGCTTAGTGTAAGATGAAAGATTTAGGAACACAAATGGGAATAAAATACTTTCAAAATTAGGAATGGCAGTTGTGAAAACAGGAATCTAAGTTTAAAAAAATAAAATTACTAGGGCACCCACAATGTATGACATCGCACAAGTAAATCATCATATATTTCAACAACATTATTATTTTTGGCTTGAAAAAATAACATTATATTTGAAAACTTACTTTGTGACTAAGGTATCTTATTTTTTAAGAATAATTTTGCTACACTTTAAGCAATTAAGAATCTTGCATTTTTGTAATAAGGTATAATCATCTTATAACTTGAAGTATGGTCAGATAATTTACTTTCAATGAAAAATGAATGAATGATTATTGACAAAACTTAAAATTCTCCTTAGTAGAAGAACCTAGCTTACTATTTATCTCAAATATAATTAATACATGCCATTGTCTTGTTATTTCCAACACTTGGATTTGGATAGGAAAGGACATAGATGATAAGATAGCAAATAATAATGATACTTAATTCATAACCTTGCAATGACCTGAAAGATTGCAAAGTCATACAGAATGGAGTTCATGAAATATGTATAAAGAACTAAGGTGAGTGTGGGTTTTACTTGTTTAAATTTTTCAACCTGATCATATTATAGAAAAAAATAGAGAAGGTGGAATCAATAGCCAAGAATAACTCAGATAAAGTTCCACCTTTCTTATTTTTAACCTCTTGTTGGTTCTTTGTGAGTTTCACTTCATGCACCCCAGCCCCATTCCTCTCACTATCCCTGCTTACCTGTCCTCTACTTTTGTGACATCTCCCCCCAAAAAATTGAAAAAAACAAGCACCAACAAATAAAAGTAAGCAAAACAAAGCATAGAAAACATTTTGTCATGCAAACTATAGTGTGTCACCGTGTGCCCTCCCATGCACCCATCTTTCCATACATCTTCTGTTGCAAATGTTCATTGCAATGAGTCATTACTTCTCATGACAATATCTGATATTAATTATTAATATTTAATTTTATTTAATTTTTAATTTTCTGGCTTTTGTGATGGTATCAATATTAATTTTTATGGACATAATTCTCAAATCCATGTTATGTTCTTCCAGTTTATTTGTTAAGAAATTTAATTTGGTACCAGAATGATGGCTCACTGGTTAAGAAAGTTTACTCTTGTGCAGGACAAGTGCTCAGGTCCTGTGTAGAGGAATTTTAGTCCAGCAACGTGGCTGTTCTGGAAAGTGAGTACATCTAAAGCACTTCAAGGTCTGTGTCACCTGGATGGAATGCAGACCTGCCATGCATCTTTAATCCCTCTTGCTGGAATACAGACACGCTTAGTACACACCTTTAATCACAAACAATAAAGGTAAAGTTAGTTTGTAGAAGGAAATGTGTTTAAAAGTGATGTCTAATTGAGGGACAGACGTGATGAATCAGAGAAAGACTTGACAAAATCATGCAGAGATAGGATACTCCCAATTCTCAAGAGAAAGAAGAAAGAGAGGTGTCTTAAAAGAGCAACACAGGGAAAATCACTCAGTTCTGTTGAGGTCAGTTGAGTGTACAGCCATTCAGTTCAGTAGAATTCAATTCAGTTTTGTGTAGTCAGTGCCATTCAGATCATGGAGTTCAGAGGCAGTTTGCCAAGCAGAGTAATTCAGTCACAGCAAAAAGAAGCCAATTGGAATCAATCATCTTGGAAAGGAATTTGAGCCAGAAGAGCTGAATTGAACCAACCAACCTGAGTTCAGGAAAAGCTAGTAAGAGTGAGTATATCCAGCAGTAAGCCTCCAACACTATAACTACTTTTATACATGTGGCTCATAGCTGCCTGCAATTTCAGCTGAAGGGGAACCTGATGTGTTTCTCACTTACAGAAACATAATTAAAAAATAAAAATAATAGAGAAAACAAATTACATTTTAACAAAAATAATCAGGCCCTGTTACATGACTTTTCATGGGGTCAACCAAAATAATTGTTTTGTTTACCACAGATAGGAATTGATGAAAGACAGACCCAAGAAGCAATCCAACCAAATATATTTTGAGATAACTCAAAGGAATATAGATGACTTAAAAGCAGCTGTATCACCAGAAAGCCCACTTCATAATTGTTGACAGTTCTTAAAACCTGCATACCTAGAACCCCTATGCAACATTCAGGAAGATCTCTCGGAAAGAGTATCCTTTGTACCAGAAATTATGTAGCTAACTTGTCAAGTAGCCTTGTGAATTGTGCACATTTTTAATTTTCGAAGCTTGGTAAATTGGATGAGCTTCCTGATTTTTTTTTTCGAGTTCCTCTGGTTTTTGAGTTTCTGAGCATCCCTCCTCCCTGCTGGAGACACTGTTTCAATTGGAAAGAAAGAGCTACATGCCCTGAAGGAGCTGATCCAGTTAGTCAGCTGGAAGCCCACATCTGCAATTTTAACAAGTTCTCCAGGAGGTAAAGTTACAATGGATATTGGTTCTCACTGTAAGAAACAATATTCTAGAGCTCAAGTGAAACTGTAATTTTCTTATTCTCAGTTTGGAATAATGTGGAAAAGCCCATGTAATTTTGCAATCTGAAGAAAATACTATATTCACAGTGTCAGAAGCTATATGAGGGGGGAAGCCATATCATCAAAAGACTCTTCCTTTCCTCATGTTTAGAAAAGTTGCCACATGCACAGACATGGGCATGGAATCAAGATCTCACAAAAATAATGTGTAAGTGAAACGTGCCATTCCACTCGGTGCATTTTAGGAACACATTATACTTGTGTGCCCCTCCCAGACTTCACGAGTCTTTCATGATGATTGTCAGAAAACACTAAGCCATGTTTTCAAATTGGAAAAACTCCCATCACCCATCTACAAATGACTGACATTTGCTGGTACAGGTCACTTACTACCCTTGCGGCATTTAGTAGAGAAAAATCAACTGGGGTGCTAAAAATTTAAATACTATGGATTATTTGTTAGTTGCCTTAGTATATGACGTCAAAAAGCAAATACCTCTGTAAAGTACTTTGTAATAAATCATTGCAATTAATTATATTCGATTGTTCTAATTGTTCAAGAACTAAAATATTACTTTTAAATTTCTTTTAATTTTGTGTGTATAGATATTTTATCTACATATACATCTGTGTGCCATGTAGTACATCAGTACACAAAAGAGGCAGAAAAGAACACATCATCTCCTAAATCTAGAGTTACAGGTGCTTGTGAACTGCCATATGGGAACTGAGCATTGAAACTCAGTCCTCTAAAAGAGTACTGATATTCTTAACAGCTAAGCAACTTAAATATTAATTTTAAAATTTACTCTCATTGACACTATAGTTAAGGGTGGTCTCAAACTAGTTACATTACCAGGGGTTATCTTGACACTCAATCCCTCTCCCTCAGCCAGCCTAGAAATGAAATGTCCTGTGCATGCACCAATAGATTAAACAATATTAAAAAATAAAATAGGTTGTTTTATTTCATAGTTTAAAGATCCCCTTCTCAATGACATTATCTCATTTACTACATAAGACAACAGAGGTGGGAAGATTCCTTGCTCCAGGAATCATGAAAATTGTGACAACGAAATAATGGTTAACTCTGTACCAAGCAATGCTGTAACAGTCAAGAGGCCCAGGAGTGAATTCTACTGGTACTAGCAGCATATGGCTGGGAAGACTTGGAACGGTCCTTGAATTCAGAGGCCCTCTGACTCTTGAACCATTCAAGAATGAAGTATAGCAAAATGACTGTTTCTCACAAGGCCAGCCTAATTATGACTTGTGGATTTGAAATTCTGGGTCCTGGCACATACTGAGCATTCACTCTCTCACAAGCTGTACACAAAACAATCTCAAACCACATATGGCTCAATCATGTAATAGAGAAATGGACTGAATACCCTCGAAAAGTGATGTCTTCATTAAGAATGTACAGATATTTTAAAAGGAAAACTGAGTGCTTTGCCACAAAGAAGAGAAATTTCAGTGGCGGCTCTTCCACATTCTCTAATTTGGGAAATGCTAGGTGGTTCACGCAACTCATAGCTTTAGAATGCTATGTTCCGGAAGTACACTATGTGATAGCCATTGAACTATTCCCATGATTTGCAAATCATTGCTAAATTGGTAGAAAGCAGTCATCAGTGGAAGATAATTTGCAATATTTAATATTTTTGTACAGAGGGGAATCACTTGTTATATGGGGAATTTCATTTATGTGCTTAATATGGTTTGAAATATTTGTTTTACAATTACACAACAATCTCACCCCTAGGAACAGAGCAAATTAGCATGCCTTGCATTACACATACTTATTTTACCTTTTTATTTTCTTTCTATTTTTTATTTGGTGTTATAATAAGAATATCTACAATCCAATTTATTTTCATATTGCTAGCAAACACATTATTAATGATAATCTTCTTGTAAATTAGTTCTCTATAATTTATTTTACATAATTTAATCTTTATGTCTTTTGACTTATGTTTCCACATCATTCTCTATCTCGGTACTGGTTAACCATAATGTGTATTTTTATCATTTTCATCTGAGTTTTTAAAAATAATACTTCATATAAATGAAATGATATAGTATGTTTCTATGCTTGACTTACTTTCCATTGCATAACACCCTTTAGTTTTATACACTTTGTTTATAAACATTTTTAATAACATGGTACAATTCTCATTTAAAATTGAAGAATATTACATTGTGTGTATAAACCTGAATTCTTTAATATTTGAATTAAACAAAGAGCTCTGTGAGGCTTTCCCATCTTAGCTAGTGAACTGTGTTGAAAGAAATCAAAGTCATATAGAGTGAAATACAATAGAAATGAAATTGTGCTTGAAAATTTACAATTTAATATTATTTTTTAAAGGTCATAGAGAAATCACTATTTTCAGAATCAGTATGGTGTGAGCCATGGCAACAGGCTCCTGGATGATCTCCTGCAGGTCCTTCACATTCCTGGCCTCAGTTGTCTATCTGCTCTCTGATATGCCACGTGCCATCTGATATGCTGGTTTCATGAACTGGGCAATGGTTCCTGTCATTTACAGACCATAACCAAGGCACAACCGCGGTCATGCAGATTGGCCAAAGGCCTCCACATGCAGATGGTTTCAACAGGCACTGCCCGTGGGCCTTTCATATCTGCAATCTCACCAACTTTTGAAGAATTTTTTCTTACCTTTTCTTATTGAAGACTGTAAGAGGCATTGTGTTTGGCTGGCAGTCCTTGTATTGTTTGTTTGGGGGTTTTTGGTGTATTTAATTCAAACCGAATTGTAATACCGCAACCTCCTTTTCCTCCCTCCGGCACTTCCCATCCACCCTGCTCTAAGCTGACAGTCCTTGTCTTTTGTTCTTCCCGTTTATGCTTCACAGTCATTTTTAGCACTTTTTCTGACTGTATAGAATCACATCTAATTCTTGTAGAATATAAACTGAAACACTAACCATGATTATAAAGTAGTCAATAACTTTTATAACATTTGTATATTAGCTTATATAAAAACTCTCTATAATATGTTTTGCTTATTCAACAAATGGATTGCTAGCTATAGTGAATCACTGGGGAGGTTTTAGAGCCACATTTAACAGACGTTTTGGAGTTGGTTTCAGTATTCATTAATCTCAGTTAACCACCAGTAGCTTTAGTTAAAGGCCTCACAAACTAAAAAATGATACCAGTGATAGCCATGATTAATGTAGCCTGTTGAATGGTTGATACATTTCTTAAACTGTGAAAAGATAATAAGGGCATAATAAATAATTTAGTCCACAGTGATCCTTAGATTTTTATTTCTAATGAAGATCATTTCAGTTAATCATGTAAAACTTAATAAATTGAGATGTTGTGAAATGATGAGTCTTGTTCTTAATGTCTATTTGAAATGAAAAATGATATCTTTTCAGGAATGAGAGTAGCAAACCGAGTATCAAGAAATTTAACAGTAATCATATTTTTACAAAAAACCAAACTCTTGCTTGGTAAATAAACTCCTACATTTGCTACAGTTATAGAGATGCACTCACAAATACAAAAGAAAGGGAAAGATATTTCTTCAGTTCATGTGCTAATTAAAGATATAATGCTTAAATGTCAGAGTATGTATGAACATTGTATATCAGTTCAGATGAATTATCCTTTTGAAGTGGATATGAAACATGTTAGCCAATAATTCTGAAGGAGTTAATTTAACAATGATTTTGAGACAGAACATAATTTAATGCACCCAACTATAATAGGTTTTGGACACAATTAAAACTTGCAGACGTATTCCTTTGAAGGAAACTAATTTAGTATCATAGCATTTTCAGCCGCATAATTCAACTTAAACAGGTGCCTTTCTGAGGTAGTGCAGTGACCAGAAGGCTAAACATCAATCACAAATACATATGAAAGACATGGAAGTTCTATTAATTGATTAACAGGAGAACTGGGTTGTATTAAATTAGCAGAGACACTTAAAATGTAAAGATCTCATTAAAATCATTTAGTAAAGACGATTTAATTGAATATGTATACATATTTTTAAATTATCTAAACAATGAGTTTTCATGTAGAGACCTTTTCTGCTTGTTTTCCATTCTGACTCTATGCCAAGTTTAACCTACACACTCCAGAGCACCTGGGCTACTGTTGCTGGTCTCCTCTTGGGTTTTCATCTAGTGTCTAAGAATTTTGTACCTTATAGAACTGTACCATTACCTCAGTGTGGATATGTAGGTAGGGTTTTGGCACAGAGATTTCTGTTTCTTCTTGGTTTGGTTAGTCCAGTGGCTCCTTTCCAGTCCTGTTAGCCATGTGTCTAAGTCCAGGGTAGTGACATCAGCAGTAAAAGCTGCACCTACTGTATCAGCACCCTCATGACAAGGGCTCTTTCCCTGGGCTTCTTTTCCCTATTTGCTGGCGATGGGAACTACCACACTCACTGTACCACAATGGCATATGTCCTTACTGAGCCTTAACATTTACACTGGGATGCTCATTTCTACACTGAACAGTAAGAAGCAAAACCTACTGTGTTTAAGCCATTTTGCTCAAATCTTTGTTTGACCAACTTGCCATAGTTCTTAATACATTGGATCCAGTTTTGTAGACCCAGAACAGAGAAACTGTGGAGGGAGGGGGAATGATTGGGGAATGGTTGGGGGGAGAGGAATTATGGGACATATGGTAGGGGGGAACTGGGAAAGGGGAAAGCCTTTGGAATGTAAACATAGAATATAGAAAATAAAAATTTAAAAAAAAGATTTTATTTGAGTTCTGTAAATCTTTGATAGAAGCCTAGTATGATAACTAAACCCAAGGATTAATTGGAAATCATCTTGTCTAGAGTCTATGTTCTTTACAATATTATCTTCAATTTCTTCACATCAATGGTCTACTTCTACCATTTAAGGCTAGGACAAAAAGTTACATGTTTATTTCTATCTTGTGTGTAACCAAAAGGACAAAATTCTGTCTTTTTTTGTATGCTATTATGTATTATCCTCCAATTCCACAGTTTTGTAGGGACAGGTTCTAGTATTTTTCACTTTTATCTTTCTAAAACCAATATATGTGTTATAAGAATTTCTTGTTTTTTTTCATTGTATTTTCTTATTTAGTCGTACTCCAAAAAAAAACCCTATTCAAATGCAACATTGTATTTCAAATTAGTTTTATATTTACTTGTATTCTACAGAGGAGCAATGCATAATTTTTAGAATTTTTAAAGTAGTATATGTTTTATTTCAGGATTATCAATTGAAGTATTTCTGATAACGTGTGTATACAATACAACCATGTCTATTTATAATGATTGTCTAATAAAATGAGCATTCGTTTTGAAATAAAACTTAAACTTTTAGGGTAAGACATCTGCTTTTTTTTTTAATTTTTATTTTCTATATTCTACGTTTACATTCCAAAGGCTTTCCCCTTTCCCAGTCCCCCCCACCATACGTCCCATAATTCCTCTCCCCCCCAACTATTCCCCAATCATTCCTCCTCCCCCCACAGTTTCTCTACAAAACTGGATCCAATCTTTACAGGCCCAGGGTCCTCTCCTTTCATCTGCTTTTAATTACGTGTAGAGACAAGTGAGTACGACGACACATTATGGCTAGAAGATGACATCAGATTCCCGGGAGCTGGAGTTAGATGGCAGTGATGTGCCACAATTGGATGCTGCAGATGGAAGACAGGTTCTCCTACAAGAGGCGGGTTTATGCTTAAGCATGTCTCCAGCCTTTAGGTTTGAAATCTTTGGAACTACCGCGTGGAACTATGCCAAAGTAGCTTTCAAGAACATTTTACAAACACAATCATTACTATTGCTATGTAGGTACTATGTATGATAAATGCAATATTCTAGGCCGACATTTTTGTGTCCAGTTGATTAGAAACCTCGCCAATGGAGTTAAGCCAGGCCCTCCGCTTTGCAGACTGGTGGAGAAGTGATGCAATGCAGATGATGAAGCTTCCCGGTCCTGTGCTCAGTGGGGAAAACGAGGCTTTAGTTAAGGTCCTGTGACAGGAGTGTTACTGGATGACATCATGAATGATGTTTCAGCATCTGCTTCCATAAAGCAGACATGCCACAAAGGCAGGGGAGCATGGCAGTTCAGATAGGGCGGAATGAAGTCTGGAGACCCATTGATAATAGTTAAAGGGATTTGAAAAAACACAGAGAAGGAAATTTTACATGTTAGTCCCCTCAACCCATCTAGTTTGTATCTTCTGCAAATGTTGGAAAAATTGCTAGGCAAATATAGATGGAATGGCTGTTGATTCATGTGAATGTCATTGTGTGAGACAAAGAGCATGAACTACATTTATATTAATATTATTAATAGCTATGTTAAATAATTAGCAATAGACTGCACAGATAAACATTATCTTATTTATTCCTCATGAGAATTTTATCAGTGCTCTATTTTAGAGGAGAGAACTACAGGATGGAAATAGAGCCACACATTAAAAATTACAAAGCTTGTTGGTTAACCCTTTATTGCCCAGACTCGAACTCTGCAATTTTCAAATCCCAGGTGCATAGAACTGATGTGACTTTAGTGACTGCAAACACCTACTATGCACTGTGCCGATTGTCACTAGAAAAGAAGCAAAATAAAAGTGCTTAAAGCTCACTTCACTGGGGATTAGCAGTGGAAGCCATTGCCTCCTGAAGTTTCACAAAGGGAACTAACTTTGCCATTTGATTTAGAGGATTTTTTTTCTCCTTTCCGAAGGAACAAAATTCAACGTTTTTTTTTTTTTTTTTTAATCTCACACTGTGTCAGGTCTTCAGAAATGTTATGAAGGCGTATAAAACATGCTTAAGTCACAAAATAGGAAGAAACTAGCTCAATACCCATCTTCTTTTATTTTAAGCTTCTATCTTTCAGCACCTCTTCAAATATGTGTGATACTGACTTCACAACCTGGAGGAGAAGTGACTCCCTAAGGACTTCGTCCCCAGCTTGAAAATAATATATAGGAGACTACAGGATATGGAATAGAGAAAGCACTACAGTAAAAAAACAAACATGTGCACACAACATGCATATGTATAAGTGTATCTCTATTACTAACAGGAAGTGAAAGATGAGAATCTGTGTACTTGGAAATCTGTGGCTCCATTCTAGTTGTTCTAGACCTCTGAAAGATAAGACAAGTACTTTCCATCATGTCATCCAAACCACTGCATTGTTTCCTAAACCTCCACCTTGCAGATTCCTCCAAGATGGCTGAAAAATCTCAAACCCTAATAGAGATATGTAGCATACATTATGTTATTATCCTATGATGCTTTTTCCCAGGTTTTGATTCCCAGGTTTTATCATGTAATTTTTTTGATAAATTTTAAGAGTACATTAACAAGGGAAAATTGGATTAATTGATTGGCTTAAGAGTAATGAAACAGGCCAGACGGTGGTGGTGCATGCCTGTAATCCCAGCACTTGGGAGGCAGAGGCAGGCAGATTTCTGAGTTCTAGGCCAGACTGGTCTACAGAGTGAGTTCCAGGACAGCCAGAACTACACAGAGAAACCCTGTCTCAAAAGCCAAAAAAAAAAAAAAGAAAGAAAGAAAGAAAAGAAAAAAAGAGTAATGAAACAGTCAAATATCAGAAATTAACAGTAAAAATATGTTAAATCAGACCATAATTTACATATAATTTTTTTACTTTCTGAATAATCAATTTACTTACAACTTTAACCAATTTAACTGTAACTAATAAAGCTATTTTTTAATCCACTACCTTAGTTTTTCCTGATATTATTTTTAAAAAGACACCCAAGACCCAGTAATTTACACAGATTAAAAAGGAAAAATGAGAACATTTGGAAAGTTTCTAATAAAAGGATAACTGTACCTATTTCAAGTCACAAGTCTCATACTTGGAGATCTATCAAAAGGGAATGAAACATATTCTGTATACCCTATTATTCTAGAAAAAGAAACACTATAGTTGCACAAAGTTGATTGGTAATCAGAGAGTTAGGTACTACTGGCGGAGGATATCTACTACAATCAGACATGTGGAAATCACAGGAAGTTCTGGAAAATGTTCTATCCTGATTGTTGTGACCACATACTATTGTGATTTATCAAAATGCACAGTAACTTTAACATTCAATATTATATTTAAGAAACACAGATTTTCATTCATTTGGTAGTGGTGATATGTTTAAAAATTATGGTAAAAACAAGAAATTATTATATATTCTTGGGAAGAACAGGTCCTCAGATGATCCTCTATATTTTCCATTTTACTAGAAGCTATCCCTAAATAGGCAAACCAGAATCATGAGCACTAATCTTAATTCTATTACTTCTAGATTTAATTTGCATATGTTTGTTATTTTACCCTACAGTGAATCAAATCAGACTAATTACTATAAACAAATATACAGGAAGAGCAATGTTTGGACAGTGATGATCAACATAGGGTGTCACCACACAAGGTGATTGGAATTTCATTAAAACTTTAAGTAGGAATTCCTGTGGAAGAAAGTCTCAAGATGAATAGATTTGATTCCTAATGTGGTATTAAGAGGTATATGATTACCATGGCAGAGAAGAGATAAAATTATGACACACAGCCTTTCTGTCCATGTAAAATGTTCTCCCTGAAGAAGAGAGAAATTAACATTGGATTTATATACACTTAAAAAGTATTTACTGGTACATTAAAGAATTACCATTAAAATAGCATTACCATATCTGAAAATATAATACAGTGAAAGCAAATTATTTTCTCAAAAAACATTGGTCTAATAGTTATTTCCTAAACAAGTGATGCCAAATTTTATCAATGTACATTTATGCCAAAGGATTATAATAATAAACATTTATTTCCTTTGTGATATACATAAGTTAAATAACATGTCAACTGATTGTCAGTGCCAAAAGTATGATAAAATATTGTAATAATTAAACAAATCCTTAGCCATTCCTTAATAAACTACCCTTACATAGTCTATATTTTTACTTACTCTTTGTTCTTGGCAGGGTGTGGAGGAACACGCATGCCAAGGCAAGCATACAGAGGTCAGAGGAGAGCTTTGCAAGGGCCAATCAGTTCTCTTCCTTGTGTGAGTTCCAGGCTTCAAACTCAAGGCTGACAGTTTAGCATCAAGCAGTTATACCCACTGAGTAGAAATGTTGTCATCGTAATTTTTACAAATTTTAAATCTGAGGCTCTTATTTGATAATATATCTAATAAAGATTTCCTCTCAAGTATTACAAGCTCATGGAAAAATGGGCAAGGCTTGTCACTATATCCAGCACATAATACAGTGATAGGTTTATAATACATACATGATACAACAAATGAGTGCATAAATAAATGAGATTTACCGCAAAACTTAACGACATTGCTGAAATTGGTAGTTGATAAATTGTATACTTTAAAATCACTTTGTGGAATTTTTTAATGTTTGATAGGGATGTCTACATTCAACAATCTTATATCTTAATAGGTGTGACAGGTGTTTAAGGAAATGACTCTATCAAAGCACTTGAGGTCTCTAAGAGGGTACCAAGATCTTGATACATCTAGACATTGATGAATTAGAACTAAAAAGAAAGAAGAAAGCTTTCTTACTTTTCTTTTTTCTTTTTGGCTAAAATAATATTTTCAGCAATATTCCAGCAATCACAAATATTCTTCCTCTTCCCCGCTACTTATTGTCAGTTTCAGTCAGCATGATTGGCATATGGTAATATTCAATAAATTTACAAATTTTGAATAAATTACAGACAGGGAAATACTTCAAATTCTAAACAATACAACAAGTTGTTCATCAGAATAAATCAGTACTGATTTTACTCAAATGCTCCTTGATTAAGCCAGGACAAGATCTCTGTTGGAGGCCACAGTGTTACATTATGTGGCTGTTTATTGACATGTGGGATGACACTGAACATCATCATTATCCAGTCACCCATTTTAAAACTTCAGCATAGCACCCTGCTTGAGTGACAGTGATAGTAGAATGTCAGAAAAAAGCGGAAAGGAGAAAATTATGTAACAAACTCAAAATACTCATATTTAATCAATAAAACATGGTGCATATGATAGTATGCAATAGTTTCTTTTAACACCAACATAAAGAAAAATTACAGTATCCTATAATATCTTAGGAATAAAAATTATGGCATTAATTATGTTTTCAAAGACAACTGATACATAAAATAATTGTAAAAATTTTCATAACAACCATGGATGATTTGTTTTGATTTAGAATTCACTGTATTTACAGTATGCCTCTATTTTTATCAAATAATAACAAAGTCTCTTTGATCCTCACCTTCTCCATTCTTCCTATTTAAAATAATATTTTCAAGAATTATGCTATGCAGTTGGCCAAAAGACTACTAAGTTTTCCTGATGAATGTAAGTATTCAAGAAAAGTAAAATATAAGGGTCAAATAATTTTAAATTACCACCTGATGTTCAGTGCCTAATATAGAACAGCACTACTAGTAAAATCAAACAAAAGACAATTTTCACCATCACTACCATGACCAACTTCTTGCAACAAGGGGACACGGAGCCAAAGAAATCCAATTTAGCTGAGAGATTCAGATTTTCTTAATTTCAATGGCATTGCCATCAGTAAACATAATTCAAATCATAATTCCTACAAAATCTATGCCTAGTAAAACCAGTAAATACTATATGAGAAAAATAGACAAGATACATACTTCTACCTGCTCTTTCAGATTCCTAATATTAGAAGATAAAGACTTTTTGAAAATCAGAAAAGAGACCAAGTATAGAAACAAGAGGAATCCTATGAGAAAGTTAAAGTGGAGGTTTATTCTATATGGAGCGTGGGGGAAAAGAGCTTCTCAAAGAAAATCACACCCATGAGATTGGACTGTATTTTTTTTTTGCAGTCAAGTTTTTAAAAAGTTGTGGTTATGAATTAAGGTGAGAAAATTTTGAATGATTTGATGTGGTTTTTTTGTATGTATCATGCTATCAAATGAATGATTTGAACAGCCAAATTTATAGACATTACTCTATTTTTGTAATAAAGGGAAGGATGGATAATAGTTCTCTCAGTTGGACCAATTTAGTCCTAGCAAGTACAGTAACCAGGAAGTACAGAACCAAGCCTGGAGAGAATAAATACTAATGACCTCATCTGTCTTACACCTAGCAAAGGAATGGACTTAGGCACAAACAGCTCTCCTAGGTATGGAATGGGAAACCTTACATCCACAACCATAGAATCTCTAACATGCTTTTTTATTCAATATGGAAGGTGGCATCCTCAAAATAGAAAGACTACGCCATTAACAAGGAAACAAAGAACAAAACAGACAAACAACAAAAAAATTGTCTCTCAACAGCAAATGAAGTACTTCAGAGGCTGTCAGTCTCACCCTAGAGAAGGGCAGCTGTTCTGCCATACAACTAAGCCTAACTACTCACTGGCCATTGTTTCATAACTTGTCTGTAAAATAGCAAGATATAAATAGTCATCCTAAGATGGAACTAGACTTCTCTGTCAACTGCAATACATCCCTTGTGTGATCAAACTGCAAACTGTTGTCATCCCTGTTTTCTGTTTGCCAGGGTTTTTTTGTTTGTTTGTTTGATAGGTTGTTGTTGTTTTGACTACAGAAACTTTGACTCATGATGATGTATTTCAATAGCCCAAATAGCCTAAAATCAATCCCTTCTTTAATTACTATTGACAGAATATAATTTATTTATTAATTATATATTGACTGAGCACTTACTGTATAAAATTCATATATAATGGAAAGATCCTATACAGTGAGAATGCAATATTACTTAAACTTATTGGTTCTAAAAGGCATATATTTAGAGAGAACAAAAATATAAATTTGAGCTATTATAGGTTCCAAAAGGCATATATTAAGAGAGAACAAACATACAAATTTAAGATAGGTGATTTAGAATAGACAACATAGTTCTAAATTCTATAATTATAGATACATAAATGATATAGATTCATAGATGATACATATTATAAGTAATATGAATAAGAATAATATATTATATAAATAAGATAGATACAAATACAGATATTTATTAATATGGCTAGAGAGAGGTAATGTAAAGATTCATAAGTAGAATTAAACTATATCTGTCTGTTTCATCCTACTAAGTGCTAATCTTACAGGCATACAATACCATGCCTATCTTCAACTGATTATTGTCTTGGTTGAAGTGAGACAAGATAACAAAATGGAAGCAAATACATCTCATGGTAGTCAGTGCATTATTGTATTAAGTGTTCTAAAGCATGTGGGTGGGTACTATGGCAGAATGGGGAGTTCTCAGCGAGTAACAAGTTTAGACAATGGTGAGAAAGAACCCAGAAGGCTGGAGAGACTGACATCTTGTGGTTCCCTGAGAAATTGCATTCCAGACAGATAGCAACTTGCTTAGTTCAGAAAGGTAGGAAGTAACAAGAGCTACAAGAATGAAAAGATGACTAAGAAACAAGATAAAGTACCTGGAATGTAATTTATCTATGTTATAAATCCAGTAAAATTATTATTATTATTATTATTATTATTATTATTATTATCATTATCATTACATCTTCTTAACATCTGTATGTCTACAGAGAGGTCATAATCCCACAGAGAGTTAAGGCTGATTTTCAGTCCTCCAAGTCCAAACTATTTGTCGTGGGAAAATAGTTTCTGAATCTCATAAGATTCTACACAAGAACAACTCATTTGATTTCCTTCACCTTTGTTGAAAGGTGAGAATTGGCTGTGTCGTGATTGGCAAAACCATTGTTCAGTTACTTAGAGCCTTCTGTGTTCTCAACCCCATACTAGTATCTGTATAGCTCTGTGATACTTTAGGGTATTGGGCCATCATGAGATCTTGGAACATAAAGGTATATTTTCATAAAGCAACATACAAGTGACTCTATAAAAGAACAAAGTAAAGAAGAATTATAATGAACTCACCTCCTTCAGACAAATGTAGAAAACAAATCCCTTAAGATTATTGATACCCTATCCCTTGACACACCTTCTGAGCCAGACCATATCCACACATCAGTGTATACAAAACTTATCAGGAGAAAAGCTGTCAGAAACCAAGTAGTGTCTGAGATGGCAACTGAAGAGAGAAATTGAAGAAAAATGGGTACTCTATAAAGGTTACATAAGATGGGGATTACAAATTAAGAATGGTTAAGAGTCTACAAAAGTCAAATCTTATTGTATTGACAGTGTGACAGTGATTTTGATGTTTTTAGGAAAAAACAGAATGTGACCTAATGGAAAAAAATATTGCTTCATAATGTTTCACAAAGAACAGACAGAAGACTTTAAATAGCAGACAAATGAGAAAATACTTTTTCTATTATGTCTTAATTATTGAAAATATGTTTATGAGGTAAATTTATTATCTAATTACATTTAATTGCCATATATATCATGAATATACACACATACAAGTATTTGTAAAAAGTAAGAATAGATTATGTATATATAGTCCACTTAATGGACTATATTTGAATTGCTTTATTTATCATTTGCACATTAACTGTTTTTAAAAAATTAGCCTGTGTATTGCTGGCTTAAGTGAAATACTGAAAGACAGTGTCCCCAAGTGTACCTCAAAAAGAAATCTAAAGAATAACTTTTAGCTTTTTATGGGAACATTGACCACAAGATCCTTACTGATGCATCAACACTTTTGTACATTCAGAAATAGAGGAAATCATAGTCTGTAACAGAGCTGTTCCTAACTCCGCTCTAGTGGCATTCCGTGCCATGAAATTCCATGAAGAAAATGGAAAAAAATAGCTAAATTTATAGATTTAGATGATGCCTGTGAATAATTCTTATTGTGAAATAAACAAAGCAAACGCACATAGCATTACTCAGGGTCAAAAAAAATTGTTGCACCTGTTTCAATGTGTGTTGTTTGGCTCTCACATTTTCAAAGATCTAGTTTGAAAATAATAACCTAAAGCAAGGCAAATTCTGAAGAACCAGAGCTCTAGAGCCATGAGAAACAGATGTCTACTAATCAGTCCATTGCCTGCTGTTACTACAGAGTAAAGAATCAATACATACATGTACATGTGTGTCTATGTGCCTATATACACATGTATATATTCCTTATATTGTTCTAGTATATTCTGACTCCAGACAGTAATCGACAGTCAATGAATTTTTTAAGGAAGGAGGACTGTTAGTTGA
The DNA here is from genome assembly GCA_964023405.1 of Apodemus agrarius. NCBI lineage: Eukaryota > Metazoa > Chordata > Mammalia > Rodentia > Muridae > Apodemus > Apodemus agrarius. The sequence goes on from OZ030021.1 coordinate 9,720,347, forward strand.
TAAGGGGTTAACATCAGAAGCACAGATGGTTGTAGCACCATTAGACTATAATAGTTAGTCCATTGTGACATTAAAAAAATAAAATATCAGACCTACTGGATTACATATAAATGCAGACAGATGATCTAAATTTTTCTTACATCCTTCATGAATCAACAATTTATTTATTAAGAAGCTGAGAGTCAAGAGGAGAGAAGGTTGCAGAGTTTTAAAGGAAGAATAGATGAGAAAGAGTTGAGCAGCAGAGTGAAGTTACCTGGTAAATCTAAAGCAAGTTTGCTTTGTCAGGCAGCAATCCCTATGAAGTTTGTAAACATGAAGTTGCAATGAGTCCGCTCATTTACATGGCATTCTCAATTCACGTTCAGTTTCCAGGTGCAGGGATGGAGTATGTGAAGAATGGCATCTAGCCATGTTGAAGTTTTCTAGAAGGAAGATGGTTAATGCTGTGATTTAAATATATTTCTAGAATTTTAGAACTTGAAGAAACTTTATAAATTTTTTAGTACCTTTGGGGAAAAATTTTAGAACAGAGATTTTGTAAGATGATGAACTTGTTTTCAAATGACAGATATATTTATCATTACTCTTTGGAATTGCTTTGCTTCAAGAGAGAATTGGAAACAATAGCATATCCCTTCAAAATACATTAAAGATTTTTTAAAAAGACAAAAAGTGGTAGCCTTGCTTCTCCATGATTTTAATGGGATTGCTTCTAATTTCTCACCATTTAATTTGATGCTGGCTGTTCATTTGCTGTATATTGTTTTTATTATGACTTAGATATGTGCCATGAATTCCTAATCTCAAGACTTTTACATGAAGGAGTGTTGTATTTTGTCAAAGGCTTTTCTCAACATCTAATGAGATGGTCATGTGAGATTCTTCTTTGATTTTGTTTATATAGTGGATTATGTTAATGGATTTTCATATATTGAACCAACCTTGCATCCCAGGGAAGAAGCCTACTTGGTCATGGTGAATGATGGTTTTGATGTGGTTTTGGATTGGATCTGCAAAAATTTTATTGAGTATTTTTGCATAGCTATCCATAATGGAAAATGATCTGAAGTTGGGTCTTTGTGTGACTTACATATCAATGGAACTGTTACTTCATAGACTGAATTACATAGTGTCCCTTCTGTTACTATTATGTGGAATAGTTTGAAGAGTATTGATATTAGCTCTTCTTTGAAGGTCTGGTAGAATTTTATACTGAAATCACATGGCCCTGGCCATTTTTTGTTTGAGAAGTTGGTAATGACTGCTTGTATTTCTTTAGTGGTTATGGAACTATTTAGCTGGTTTACTTGATCTTGATTTAAATTTAGTATGTGTTATCTGTCTATAAAATCATCCATCCTTCTGATTCACCAGTTTTGTTGAGTATATGCTTTTGTGGTAATATCTGCTTTTTTAATTTTTTATTGGATATATTCTATATTTACATTTCATTTCCCTTTTTTCTGGTCCCCGCCAAAGGTCCCTCATGCCCTATTCCCTCCCCCTGTTCCCCCATCCACCCCTTCCCACTTCCCTGTTCTGGAATTCCCCTACACTGATGCTTTGAACCTTTCCAGCACCAGGGTCCACTCCTTCCTTCTTGTCGGACATTATTTGGTATGTGGATTGTGTCTTTGGTGTTCCAAGATTCTAGGCTAATATCCATTTATCAGTGAGTGCATACCATTGGTATTCTTTTGAGACTTGGTTACCTCACTTAGTATGATGTTCTCCAGCTCCGACCATTTCTCTAAGAATTTCATGAATTCATTGTTTCCAATGGCTGAATAGTACTCCATTGTGTATATATACCACATTTTTTGTATCCATTCCTGCATTGAGGGACATCTGGGTTCTTTCCAGCTTCTGGCTATTATAAATAAGGCTGCTATGAACATAGTGGAGCATGTATCCTTATTGCATGCTGGGGAATCTTCTGGGTATAAGCCCAGGAGTGGTATGGCTCGGTCCTCCAGAAGTATCATGTCCAGTTTTCTGAGGAACCGCCAGACTGATTTCCAGAGTTGTTGTACCAGCTTGCAGTCCTACCAGCAGTGGAGGAGTGTTCCTCTTTCTCCACATCCTCTCCAACACCTGATGTCTCCTGAGTTTTTAATCTTAGCCATTCTGACTGGTGTGAGGTGAAATCTCAGGGTTGTTTTGATTTGCATTTCTCTAAGGATTAATGATGTTGAACATTTTTTAAGGAATATCTGCTTTTTTGTAAATTTCCTCAGGTTCTATTGTTATGTCTCCCTGATTCATTTCTGATGTTGTTAATTTAGATAATATCTCTGTGCTCTTTAGTTTGGTTTTGTTGATTTTTTGTATTATTCTCTTTGTTTCTGATTGATTAATTTCAGCCCAGAGTTGGGCTATTTTCTTCCTTCTACTCCTCTACTCCTCTTGGGTGTGGTTGCTTGCTTTAGTTCTAGAGCTTTTAGTTATGCTATTAAGTTGATAATATAGGATCTCTCCAATTTCTTATAAAAAAGGCATGTAGTGCTATGAATTTTCTTTTTAACACTGCTCACATTATGTCACATAAGTTTGGGTGTGCTGTGCCTTCATTTTCCTGAACTCTAGAAAGTCTTTAGTTTCTTTCTTTCTTTCATTACCAAGTTATTGACTAGAGAGTGGTTCAGTTTCCAAGAGTATGTGGGCTTTCTTTTGTTTTTGTTTTTATTGAAGTGCAGCCTTAGTCCTTGGTGATCTGATAGAATGCATGGGATTATTTCAATCACCTTGTACCTGTTGAGGCTTCTTTTTTGCCTGATTACATGGTCAATTTTGGAGAGCTTTCAATGATGTCCTGAGAATAAGCTATGTTGTTTTGTTTGGGAGTGAAATGTTGTGCAGATATCTGTTAAGTCCATTTGGTTCATAACTTCTTTTAATTTTTCTATGTCTCTCCTTAGTTTGTTTTAATGACCTGTCCATTGGTGAAAGTGGGTTGTTGAAGTCTCCCACTATTATTGTTTGCGACTCAATGTGTGTTTTGAGTTTTAGTAAAAGTTTCTTTTGCAGATGTGAGTGCCCATGCATTTGTGGCATAGATATTCAGAATTGAGATTTCATATTGGTGGATTTTTCCTTTGATGAGTAAGAAACGTCTTTCCCCATCCTTTTGGTTGAAACTCTATTTTATTGGATATTAGAATGGCTACTCCAAGTTGTTTCTTGGAATCATTTGCCTTGAAACTTTTTTCCAGTTCTCTACTCTTAAGTAGTATCTGTCTTTGTTGCTGAAGTGTATTCCTTGTATGCAGCAAAATGATGGATCCTGTTTTATATATTCAGCCAATTAGCCTTTATCTTTTTATTGTGGAATTGAGACCATTGAGAAATATTAAAACCCAATAAACGTTAGTTCCTGTTATTGTTGTTTTTGGATGTGGTATGTATTTGTGATTCTCTTCTTTTGGGATCGTTGTGAGATGATTAATTTCTTGTGTCTTCTTTCATGCAGTTACCCTTCTTATGATGGAGTTTTCCCTCTAGTATCCTCTGTAAGGTTGTGTTAGTAGAAAGATATTATTTGCATTTGGTTTTGTTATGGAAAATCTTAGTTTCTCTCTCTCTCTCTGTTGTCAATGAGAGTTTTCCTGTGTATAGTAGCTTGGGCTGGAATCTGTGGTCTCTTAGGGTCTGCATGACATCCATACAAGATCTTCTGGCTTTTTGTCATCTCTGTTGAGAAATCTGCTGTAATTCCAATCAGTTTGCCTTTATATGTTACTTGGTCTTTTTCCCTTACTGCTTTTAATATTCTTTCTTTGTTCTGTGCATTTAGCAACTTGATTACTATTTTTGCGGGAACATTTTCTTTCTGGTACAATCTATTTGGAGTTCTATCGACTTCTTGTGCATTTATGTGCATCTCTTTCTTTAGGTTAGGACTTTTTTTCTATGATTTTGTTGAAGAGTTTTTTAGCCCTTTGAATTTGGAATCTTTACTCTTTTCTATTCCTATTATTTGTAGATGTGATCCTTTCATTGTGTTCCAAATATCCTGAATGTTGTGGATTAGGAACATTTTACATTTTTTATTTTCTTTGACTGATGTTTCAATATCTTCTGTGGCATTTTCTATGACTGAGATTCTCTCTATAAAGCAAAGAACACTATTATATGAGCAAAGTAGCCACATACAAAATAATAATAAAAACATAAAGATCATTATCAATTAAACATCTGGTAGAGGGTCAGTATCTAGAGTATAGTTAGTATAGGAGGAACTTAACCAAGCAGGCCCAGGCACAATGCTGGCCCATGCACTAATGACAGTTCTTCCCTGAGCCAACCTAGAATCTCCAGACATGACTAGAGACAACTGATGCTGAATAAGGCAATGAAATGAGCCAATGAGAAAGAGACAGTGCAACATCCAGCTATGTGAGAGCCAATGAAATGCTGGGATGGGAGTATAAAGGGTTGTGCAGTTCCTGCACTAAACAAGTCTGCTTTTGCCACTTGCCTAACTGCCAGAGTCTGTGTCACTGACTCTGTGCCTTTTTTTTAAGATTTATTTATTTTAAGTACAGAGTATACTGTCACTGTCTTCAGACACACCAGAAGATGGCATCAGACTTCATTATAGATGGTTGAGGTTGCTTGGAATTGAACTTGGGTCCTCTACGAAGAACAGTCAATGATCTTAACTGCTAGGCCATCTCTCCATTCCCCTTCTCATGCCTTTTGTTAGAATCTTTTCATTTTGTTTCTTTGTTTTGTTTCATCCCTGTATTATATCCTAACATGTTATATTATATTAATTATGTATTATATTACATTTCCTTCAAAGCCTGTTGGTTTTCTTTGTTTTTTTTATTTTCTATATTTCACACCCAAGGGTCTTGGATGGGCAAAGATATAGGGAAAGGAAAAGAGTTATATTTAGGAATATAACCCTCCACAGACACTGTAGATATCAACATAGAGCTCAAAAGCTGAAAATCCTTCTCACGAAGAAAGGAGTGGACACTGGTGCTAAAATGGACCAAAGCATCATTGTGGGGGAGTACAAGAACAGTGAGGTGGGAGGGGGTGGATGAGGGAGCAGGGGGAGGAAAAAGGGCATGTGGGACCCTTGGGGGTGGGGAACCAGAAAAAAGGAAATGAATTGTAAATATAGAATATATCCAATAAAAAAAAACAAAAACAAAAAAAATATTCAAATATAGCACTTTGCGCATATTCCAAAATAATTCCATATCTTACTACAGAGACACTTGTTCTTTGCTTCTCTATTCACAATTGCCAGAAATTTGAAGCCACCTAGATTTGTACCAACTGATGTTTACATAATGGGATATAATTTAGCTACTTAGAAACATGAAGGTATTAAATTTGTGGATAAATGGATGTCTCTAGAAACAACATTCTGAGTGAAATAAGCCAAGACCCCAAAAGACAAATATTGAATGTTTCTTATTCCCTTTTTATTCTTCATTCATACAATACATCCCCACTGTAGTTTCCCCTCCATCGAGTCCTCACAATTCCTCACTCACCTTTCTTCTCTCCAAACTTATTCCTCCTCCATTTCCCATCAGAAAAGAGCAGGACCCCACTGATATCAACTGAACACAGGATAAAAAGCAACAATCAGACTAGGCATAAACCCTCCTATTAGGACTGGTGGGACAACCTGGTCAGAGGAAAGGGGTTTCAAGAACGGGCAAGAGAGTAAAAGACATACTGCCTGCTCCCACTGTTAAGTGTCCCACCAAAATGCCAAGCTAGCAATCATAGTATATTTTTAGAGAAACTAATGCAGACCCACACAGGTCCCCATGATTACTGCTTCAGTCTCTGTAATCCCCAAGGAGCCCTGCTTAGTTGATTCTGTGAACCAAGTTTTCCAAATATCCTTGACTTCTTTGGTTCCTATAAATTTTTCTTCCACTGAGATTCCAGAAATCTCAGGGAAATCTCACGGGGAAAGACCCTCTTTTGACTAATGATTGGCTGTGGGTCTTTATATTTTATCCCATCAGCTGTCTGCCTTTTTATGACAGTTGGCTAGGTCCAGTTTTAGACATTTATGTTTCAATCTGAATAACCCTAGGAATTAGGTAGTTAGTAAGGTACCATGGGAGAAGAGTATCTTTCAAAGAATAAGAAATAAAAGGTAAAGTAAAAGCTAGAAAAGGAGGATTAAATTGGAAAAGGATAAGAATACAGAGTAAAGAAGAGATAACTAACACTAAAGCCATTTTGAAAAGCCATGTTGAAATCTAGAAAAATATATATATATATATAAGTAATTCAAGTAGAGTCCTTACTAAATAATTTCTATAACAAAGTAAAACTCTGATGGCAGAAAGGGTTACATCTTGCTGAATCATTGAAAGGTTTATTAGCCTCTTTTTTCTCTGGGTATTGCCATCTATTTATTGTCAAGGCTATTGGTTACCATCTACAACTTGGTGGTAGGGCCATATTGCTGAAGACACCAGTAAGTTATGTCATTAAACTTGGAGGAACCAAACAGGTTCCCACCAAGAAGTTTCACTCCTACAGACCATAGTTAATGGAGTAAGTTACTCTTCACATAACTGGAGGAGAAAGGTAATCTCATCCAGCTACAATCTCTATAACAGAGACAAGGTATACCAATGCAATAGTGGCATAAATGTTGTGGGAGTGATAAATTACTTTTTAAAATTGGATTTAAGATGCATTCCAGTCCTGAGATTACAAAAGTGACCTGACATTAGATGGACCATTGGCCTAATGGAAAATATGTTATTACTCTTCAAAAGCAATATAGCAATAACATGATTCCAAATGATATGTTGCTATACCTATAGATCAGTACAACTCTTTGCCTTCATCAGGAAAGCTTCTCCTTAGCGTATGTAGTAGTTAACCTAGAGACTCATAACAGGAAAATTTGCAGAGAATGAGAGACTTGGGAACACTCAACTTAAATGGTATCTTTATCAAATATCTCCCCTGAAGACTTAGGGATCTATGTGGAAAAGGACACAGAACAACTGTAAGAGCGAGGGGTAGTAAGAGTCTCCAAGGATACAATGTCATCTAGCCACAAAAAGACAAATGTACATATGAATCCACAGAGATGTGACAGCATGAAAACAACTTGCTCAGATTCAAAGCAGACAAAATCCAATTATTGGGAAGAGGAAGGAGGCACTAAGTCTCACTCCTAACCAAGAAGCTATTTGGAATTGACATAAACTGGGAAAGGGAAAATCAAGTTTTTTGAAGGGAGTATCATTGGCTGTATCAACCACATTCCAGAACAGTCTACTACTCCCCCACTCCAGGAGTTCCTGGCCAATGCAAAAGAACTTCACAATTTTTGTATGCTTTTTTGCTTGGTTTTGATATTTATTTGTCTGTTTCTTTTGTGTTTCATTTTATGTTTTGGTGTTTAAAGTGTGTGTGTGTGTGTGTGTGTGTGTGTGTGTGTGAGAGAGAGAGAGAGAGAGAGAGAGAGAGAGAGAGAGAGAGAGAGGGTGCACTTAAGAAGCACAAAAGCATGTAGTAGGGAAGTAGGGACAATCTAGGAGGAGTTGGAAGAAGAAAGGAATATGATCAAAGTATGTCATAAAATTTTTAAGGAAAAAAGTTTTCTTTAAAAGTAAGCAAGATGTGGATAAAACCTCAAAATATTGACCAAATATAGTAGAAGTACATTATGGAGAAAAGCAACAACTTACCATAGTAATATATGAAACTTTCATGCTATGGGGTCCAGGGTATTTTGTTTTAGGTTACCTTATGTATTCCTCAACATCCTAAGGAGAAAAAAGAATGCCCTTGTTTGAAGATGGAGAAACAAAAGCCCACAGAACGGTAAGGATGTCCTTCCCATCAAAAGAGCTTTTATAGAATCTCAGAATTAGAATACAAGTACCTGTGCTTCAAGTTTAATAATTGTAATGAGTACCTTGGAGAGCTCCCTAGCCTTGGAAATAGTCTTTACAAAATACCAAAATAAATTTTTCATGTGGTCTTTAAAGTCTTCCCCAAAGAGTTTAGTAACAGTCCACTTACTGCTTCACTTTTGATACTCCTGGGGACAAGCAATCTCTGTTTTTTAAGGGCTGAATCTTGCTATCTCAAAGTGGGTCAACAAGGAGTATTTAATTTGCCAGTATGGGAGGCATTTCACATCACCTATAGTGGACCTTAGCTTTAGACTTTGGAAAAGGACATTTACTTTGGCCTACTTCAATTTTATTTTCTCTAACTACTACAAAGATTGTTATTTAAAATTGGATTTGTAAGTAGCCAAGATACCAAAAAGCATGTAGAAAACAAAACAAAGTTTTATAATCTGATTGTTCAGGTACCAAATAACTTTTTTTTGTTTTTGTTTTTGTTTTGTTTTGCTTTTGTTTTTTTGAGACAGGGTTTCTCTGGATAGCCCTAGCTGTCCTGGAACTCGCTCTGTAGACCAGGCTAGCCTTGAACTCAGAAATTTGCCTGCCTCTGCCTGCCAAGTGCTGGGATTAAAGGTGTGCGTCACCACTGCCCGGCTCCAAATAACTTTTTTTTAATTTTTTTTTATTTTCTATATTCTTTGTTTACATTCCAAAGACTTTCCCCTTTCCCAGTTCCCCTCTCACCATATGTCCCCATAAGTCCTCTTCCCCCCGTCCATTCCCCCCCCAAATAACTTTTAAAACTAGTTATTGAGTTTGTATTGCTTCTTAATAGGAATAAAAGACAAGGAGCATATATTAATGAAAGTTAGATAATCAGTGAATCTTAGGAAGAGAATAATGTTGAAGATCCGTATTAATACCACAAGTCTAGCTTACAATATAAGCAGCTAGGGAGTTTTTCAAAAGTATCACTTCAGAGTCTTATATAAAAAGTTAATTTTGCCTGTGGTACTAGAATCATGTTAGTTCTTTGTAAGAACAGTTTCTCAGGCAATAGAACCTTCAGTCAGGTATGTAATCAACATATCAGTAACAACTCCGCAAAGTTAATAGGAACAATAAAAACAACAGTTTGATCTCTACAGATGAAGACCACAGTAAGAAAATCTACATGGATGGTACACCGAGCAGCGACTCCTAGATGGAGAGGAAAAACAGATGTGTCAGACCACCAACAGATACAGATTATTTTCTCAATTCTTCAGTTAAGGGTAAAACACCTGAAAACATATTTAAAATGGAAGTCTCTGTTAGTCACATAGAAATTATTTCTATTTTTCTTTCAACAAAATTGCAAATCAATGCAACATAAATATAAGTTTCAGAAACAGTACCTAGATGAGTTCAGAGAATATGCAATTTTGAACATTATTTTAAAGTAGTAGATGCAGAAAACAGTACAAACTAATATTCAACCTAAAATGGTACAGATGAGTGAACATAGAACTATGGCTGAGTAGAAAATTTATACAGATACATGCAAGGGAACATTTTGCTTTGTCAAAGAAGAAAACCTTGAATCAGCTACACTTTAGTTGGTATAATCATACCTTCCACCAATACTTTTCCTCCTAATTCTGTTCTTCTTTAAAAGGTCCCAGATATATACACCATGTTGCACAGCTTTTGTGTGCAGCACTCTGGCAGAAGTAGAGGCAGGTAAATATCTTTGACTCTGGGGCCAACCTAGCTTGCATAATGTGCTAGAGACCAGGCAGTGAGACATAGAAAGATCCTATCTGTAAGTCAACAAACAAGTACATGGGCACAGAACTCTTCCAGAAATGGTTTCTAGAATTAATGAAGGAAGTATACACAGTTGGTCTGGATCATCTTGCAGCACCAGCGTATTTGAAAATCAAATACAGAACAACACAAAACAATGATACAGTATGTAAAAAGCCAAATAATGGAGGTAACAAAGTTAGACAAAGCTAACCTGATTTCAAAGATAATGGAAGTACAAATGTATTGAATTATGGTCTGGCATACAAATGCGATATTCAGAAGCCCATTCATTATAAAGAAAAAATATACCCAACCATTTTAATTGAAATGAAGGAAAGAAGAATAATAGCCAGTGCAAAGGAATTCCAAATAACTGATGAAACTGCTTCTTGAGTGGAGAAAGTACACAGGGTCTTTGTGTGAGCATGTTGCAGACAGGTATGAGCAGGAACTTACCGAAGATCATTTCAGATTCAAAGACAGCCTTTGTTCCCCTAAGAAAGAACAAACCTATCTTTGTTATTTCATTGTTGTGACTGTTTCTTACTCAGAATGAAAAAAAAAGTCTCCATGGCTCTAATTTTAAGACGCTTAGATATTATCAGTAATTTTAGAAACTAATCATGGAGAAATGATTTTATGTTATGTTTGAAGTCATCCATTATGAAGAATATCTATTGCATAATAGGTTCACACTATTGGAGTCTATCCTACAGTCTATGCAGCACAATTTATGTTTTCAGGAATGATTATCCATGTGTAAAATATAACATTTTTCTCCTGCTAGAAATGAAGCCGATATTTTGTCATGGACACTAAACTCTGCCAGGCTATTTTTCCTTTGGATATTCTCATGTATTTTTTTCCAGCAGTGGCTGCTGTTCAAACTTACATAATAGAATTGTCACACTTTATAAACTGTGTTGAATATTCTGATCCCTTTCATTTGAAGAGGTCCTCTATTTCATGCCCAACTAGCTTTGAGGGCCTTCCGAGATAATCAAGTAGTCATTGGCACCTTGCATGTAATAGCCATTGCTGCGTGAAGAGTCCATAAATTCAATTCTCTGTGCAAAAGCCATGGAAAACAGGGCCTTCTAGACTAAATCACTTGCACGATGCTCTATTAGATTTCTGAGCCCAGCCCTGATAAACAAAAATTTGGAGGATGTTTTCTATCACGGATTGAACAATATCAGGAGGCTCAAATGTCTCATAGATTAATATTTTATTCTGGTTTCTTGTCTACTTTTCATAATATTAATGCTATTTCAGGGGGTCAGCTTCCCCTGTGATTTGTGATCCCAGTTCACTGCAGTCTCAGAAGGACCATTGTCCTGATCCAGCTGCAGAATATGAGCTACCCTGAGAATTCAGCCCGTGCTATTATTCCTGCTACATATCAGATGAAGAGGCAGCTAGAACACAACCTAAACTAGTTACAAGTCAAAGCTCCGTCTAACTAGTATAGATTGCTATTTATTTATGGCTAGCCTGAAGCAGTTTCAGACACAGGTGACCATCTTTAACTTGATCAAATTGAACTCTCCCCGTGTTCTTCTGGAACAAAGTATTACTGACTCCAGATCTTCTGTTACCAGGAGCATTATCCACTAATGTTCCCCTAAGGCTGTGGCAGTTCTGCAAAAACGTTTCAGTTAGAAATATCCTTTTATAATGTACATCTTTACCGTATCATATCTGCACAACTTCCTATATCAGCCAGAGAAGAGAAAAAGGCCACCCTTGTTCTCAAGTTTTTGTGTTAGAATGGCAAAGATATCCCAAAGATAACCTAAAGAAATAACAAAAAAAAATCTAACTAAGCTAAAACCTTAAAATTCCTAAGAAGTAAATGAGAATATGAGTAACCAACACACACACACACACACACACACACACACACACACACCTTTATGTCCGACAGAGACACACATATTTGTGAATAGAAACAAACAGAGTACCCACATAAAACAAACACTGTTTGCACCACAACTAAAATTAGAGAAAATGATGCATTTAAGGAACAAATACAAAATTCCAAACTGAGAAAAAAAGATTCGTAAATTGATTGAATCTTCTTTCCCATCAAGAAAAATACTGGGTTTTAATTCGTCCACAAAAAAAGAATTATTTATTATCATCTTGAAATACTTCTGTCTGATTACCAAGATCAAATTAGTCCTGTCACTACTACAAAGTGTGTGAATTTTAAACGTTGTCCGTTACCCTCAATTGCAACATTTTTACTTCTGATTATTTCAATATCATTTTAGAATAAAGTAAAAATGCCCAGTTTTACATGCCAAATAACAATTTCACTGGCCTGAAGAGCCACAGCCCCAAGGTAGGTGATGGAACGGAACTGGTATAGTCCTAAAAGAAGGTAGTTCAGAGTCCTACAGAAGTCTCTAAAGTCTGGTTGAATACTGAGCTGTGACCTACAAGTAGAGTCTGTCTCATAGGCACCCCACTTTCTTATAGTTTCCCATTTTCCACATCCTTGGAAAACCTGCAATGCCTGCACACTAAAACAGAACCAGAAAAGACTCACCTTGAAAAGCCTAAAACAATCTTTAAAGAAACCAGCCACTAAGGGATTTTAAGAGCCTGTTTCTCAGAGGAAGCACAGAGAATAAAAACACTTAAAGCTTTCCTTCACTGTGACTATGAACAACTTTAAAGTCAGTGTATATAAAAGGAATTTTAACAGTTAAGCATAAAAATAGGAGACAAGAAGTCTCTGGAAACAGCCATGTTTTAAAAATTATTGGAATATGAAAGAGACATTAAAATGGATTTTATAATTAACATAAAGAATTTACAGAGAGAAGAAAGAAAGAGAATCAGACACACTAACAAGCATGAAGAAATTTTGAAAAGATAATAAGTTGACATTCTGAAGATGAAAAATTAAGAATAATTGGCACCAGCTCACATTCCTGTGAAATGCTCACACAAACAAGCCTGCTCATCAACTTCTTTTAGGTAACACAGAAATATTTACCAGAAACTGTGACAGTATATGGTGCCTTCTTAAATCTCCCTGTCTTCTGGGCACAGACTATTTCCACAGGAATGACAGCACTGAAGGATCCTATATGAAAAATAAAAAATAGCCGGGTGTGGTGGCGCACGCCTGTAATCCCAGCACTTGGGAGGCAGAGGCAGGCGGATTTCTGAGTTCGAGGCCAGCCTGGTCTACAAAGTGAGTTCCAGGACAGCCAGGACTACACAGAAAAACCCTGTCTCGAAAAAGAAAAAAAAATGATTTTTAAGAGGCCAAGATGGCTGATAACTATAATACAAAAATAAATGTCAATATCCTTTCAAGTTATACATTGAACATTTTAAGAATTAATCGTCTCATTGGTTGTTTGTATCATTTTCTGTTTTCTTTTTCATTTCTCAATCAGTTTTATTATTTTGTGACATTCATTCTTCTTAAGTGTGTTTGCTTGGTTTTGTTCTAGAGCTTTACAGAACAGGGACTTTCTCTGACTTTTTTGCCTACTTGTGGGACCCATTTCTTTCTAATAGGTTGCTTTGTCCATCTGTGAGGGTCTGGGCCTTATCTTGTTATCACTTGGTATGCCATGTTTGGCTGATGTCCCTGGAAGACCTGCTCTTTTTCTGATGAGAGGAGAATTGGGGGTGATCTTGAATGAAGATACTGTGGGGGACAGGAGGAAGGGAAAGTGAAGTCTGGATATAATATATGCGAGAAGAATAAAAAATAAAAAATGGGTAGGCATTTGTCTTAGTCAGGGTTTCTATTCCTGCACAAACTTCATGACCAAGAAGCAAGTCGGGGAGGAAAGGGTTTATTGAGCTTACACTTCCACACTGCTGTTCCTCACTAAAGGAAGTCAGGACTGGAACTCAAGCAGGTCAGGAAGAAGGAGCTGATGCAGAGGCCATGGAGGGATGTTCCTTACTGGCTTGATTCCGCTGGCTTGCTCAGCCTGCTCTCTTATAGAACCCAAGATTACCAGCCCATAGATGGTACTACCCACAAGGGGCCCTCCCCCTTGATCACTAATTGAGAAAATGCCCCACAGCTAGATCTCATGGAGGCACTTCCCCAACTGAAGCTCCTTTTCCTGTGATAACTCTAGCCTGTGTCAAGTTGACACACAAAACTATCCAGTACAGCATTAAAAAACAAACAAAAAAAAACAAAAACAAAAAATTCTAAACATTCATTTTATAGCTACAAACCAACCATGAACAACAAATAAATAAAGACATTCACTAACAGTTAAGTGTTGTAGATAAATGGAGCATTAATAGATGCATAATCTAGTCCATTGGTCTAAATAGATACATGTGAGGCGTTGGGGCTCTATCACATTCTTTCAACATTTTCCTTCTGAGACTCTCTTGAACTCCAAGAATAACCTAATCATTAGATGTTTTCTGAAAAGTAACTTAACAAAACAAACAACAAGGTCTTCAATGATGTAATCACCCTTAACTGGAGCAGGCATGAAACAACTCCCCTACAATGACAATAATAAACATTTCCTAGGAACACTTTGAAAAACCATGTCTGAACAAAAAAATAACAAGGTGAGTCTGGACCATTGATTACTTGTGATGACTCCCTTGTTCACCCAGAAGCCCCACTGTGTAAACCTCCAACCCTTAAGTTACTCCCCTTTCCTATAAAAATGCCCTGTTCAGGGGCCCACCACCCCTCAGCAAAGGCAGATGGAGGACACCCAGAGATAGCCTGACATCATGCCACGTGGTGTGGACAGCAAATAACCCCCTCCCCAGAGGTCTGCCTGCCTCCACCCCAGGCAGAGGCACAGGTTAGCAGATCACCAGATGCTAGCTATCCCATTGTCATGTGCCACTAACAGGCTGTAGACTGAGGACTGCCCACAGGTACATCACATAGGTCAGGCAGAGGAGGATACCCAGAGCCCTGCCAGCCATGTGGTTTTCCTGCCATGGTGGTTCAGGCATGGGAGAACTGGTGGGAACTCATCTACCCACCCAGATCCAGGGCTTTCAGTCAGTCCTGTCCCAATCTACCTCATCTATGAAGTGCTGGAGAAAGTAAAAGAGCCAGTCCTGCGAATCCAAAGCATCAAGATCTCCATGACAGAGGTCAACAATAGGCTATCCAGAGGAGTCCTGGTGAGGATCTAGTGTTGATGGTATTATCAGAAGCCAGATGTCTCTAGCCAGACCAATGACTCATTGCAATGAACATTTGCAAGTACAGATGTGTGGACAAAGGGTATTCTATGGGACACAGGGTTGATGTGCTACAGCTTCCATGCCGAGATACGTTTTCAACGCTTTGCTTTGTTTTGTTTATTTTTTACATTTGTTTTTTTAAATTTTTGTTTGGGAGAGAGGTTGCAAAGAGAGAGGGAAGATACTAAGGGATGGGAAGATGAACCGGATTGGGTGGAACTGCCCGCAGTTGCATCGAACAGGCTACCTGGAAGGGAAGCTGGGGAATGTGTGGGAAGGCAGAGAAGAGAACAAGACCAAGACAACACTGCTGTTCAAGGTCTCAAGGTTTAATGGAGGACTCCAAATATATAGGCAGGGGATAACCCTTTCCCCAAAAGCTGGAAACTTCACCCACAGAACCTCTTTGGTTGCTCCGCAGGTGGCTAGTGTTTTTCAGGAAACTGCAGTTCCTTGGAGAACAACGGGCTTCACCTTGGTCTGAGTGCTCCACCCTAGGTGGAGGGGATTATGGCTAACACTGGCTCAAAGGCTGGGGGAGGAACTTCACCTTGGAAGATGTCAAGTTCCTGCTAGGTGGCATTGCACCCCGATAAAGCTCTCTACAATTAGGCTTCACGAAAATCAATAAAAAGTTAAAAAAGAAATAAAAAAGACATGACATAATTCCCTCCACAATTCAATGTTCCTGCCCGCCTCTATGTTGCAGGATATTTGATCACTTTGTGAACCCTGAGGTTGTGAACTGGTGTGGCTCAGCCTTTGGTTGGAGAGCTTTTTGTTTACTGTAAACACGTATTTGTGGCATGGCTCAGACCTAGCACACATCTTTAATCCTAGAGCTAAGTGAAGTCAACCCTAGGTCAAGAGGTAGGGCAAGCAACCAGCTGACAGGGAGGGAGTGAACTTAGTGAAGAGAGAAGACAGCCTTGAAGTGGATTGAAGTCCACATAGAGAAGGAAAAGCAGCTTTTGACTTCTGGGATATTGGTGGAAGTTTTCCCTCTGGGTCTTTTGTGGAGGTTTTTACCCCTGGGATATCAGTGGAGTAGGAAGCTCAGCTGGCTGTTATCTCTGGTAGCAGTCTTTCACAACAGCTTCTGGCTCCTGAGTCTTCATGATTGGTAAAATCAAAAGGTTGGAATTTTTTGCTTTTTAAAGAATATTCTTAGTCATATACATGAGGCTAATAGACCTCTACAATATTCACACACCCACATATATACAAACATACATAATGCATGCAACATACGTACATACTTACATTTATAAATACATACATATGTGCACACATACATACATGTGTACATACATTCAAGTATATATACATACATGCATGCATACATACATACATGTATACATACATACACTCTGACAAAAGCAAGCACTCCATAATCCTGCACAAGAAGAAACTGAATTCAAAATTTAAAATCTTATCAAACAAAAACCGTGACTCAGATGACACCTCTATCTATCAGACATTCGAGGGAAATAGTGTACCGCGATTTTCTGCGTTGTCTTCCAGGAAATACAAGCAGAGGAACGAATCCATCTTTGTTCATCCCGTTAAGCCAGCGTTATTCGGCTGAGCACCTAAAATGATGACTGACATTGGGGAATTAAGCACACCTTGAACTTCGCTTAGGTTCATCTTGAGTAGTACCTTTAATTTTTAGATTTGCTATTTGTCAATCCTATTTTCAAGAATGAACCATTTTGCCTTAAAAAAAAAAAAAACCTGCTTTATCAAAAAAAATCAACTTTTGAAAAAAATGAATCCATCTTGAGAGTTAAATGAGATCGTGAATATAAAACCATTTGCAAAAATGTCAAAACTCTGAGTTCATTATTTATTCTGCTATCATTCATTATGCAAAGTTGAGAAAATCTTAAACGTGAGGTGATTACCCGGATCCTCCATATCAGAATACAAAGGTCAATATTCTGTCTCATTTTAAAATCCCAACATCACAGAACTGCTCATCTATAATTCTAGGAATATTTCTAAGCCAAAATTCAGAAGTTTTCTCCCAGATTTCTCACTCCAATTGTCCTCCCATGTAGCACACGCTAACAGGAAAATTCCATGAACTGTTCTCCGAGTGCATGTCTGAAATTTCAAACAGACTCGTGCAGCCATCTGCTCCTTCTGATAAGAGACTCATCTGTCTGCTGAGAAGGTAGGGAAAAGGCTCGCTGAGAAAGAATAATGCCTCCTCGAAACCCCCGTGTCCTAGCTGGGTGGCTCACGGACATGCACCAGATAATTAGGGGTCAAACCAACATTTTCAGGATGTATTTGGATGAGATTTGAATTCATTGTGCCCGCACTCTACCCTGCACTCCGTACAGCGGCTGGTGTAATTTAGACGATGTGCTCAGCATCTGCTGCCTTTCAGACAAGAGCAGTGTGATTAAGGGAATTCGCCCAGCAGCTTTTCTGATTTTAAAGAGCTGAAATGAGACCAGTTCCTACAGAGACACTGGAATAAGTGTAGGTGTGTTTCTGCAGATGATGGAAGAAAAACTATAACCATGCTGCTCTGTGGCAGAAATAAAAATCTTAAATGAAGCTTATCCAAAATGATCCAAATACAATTTTCTCTTTAGAAAACAAAGATCAAAAAGGTCCTGTTCAATTTAAAAAAATTAATAGGACTTTGTTTATTCCCATAAGTACCCACCTCAGTAACCTATATAATATGGATAAGAGTAAACAGGATTGATTGCTAGGTTTAATTGAAGGTATGTCTCCATTGAGGCTGGCACAGACAATTCTTGGATTTTGAGATGAAAATTGCTAATGATGCATACCTTATGGATAGAGTAAAATTGAACTTAGTAAGGAATGGAACAGGAGAGATTTTAACACACTTTCCTTTTATACAAACTATCACCCCGTATCCTGTGTTTAAAATTCTGAACAGATATAACTTTATATAATTAGCATTTACCTTTATAAAAAAATTGGATTTTAACATTTTAATCAAATAATTCGGGGGGTACTTTTGATCTGAGGATCAGGAAAGCAAATTGGGGTTCGCCCTCTGACGGACTAAATGGGTTGCAGTCAGTAATGAATGAGTTAAACCTAAATTAGCTGCCTTCCTCATCAATGAAGTTGGAACAATATAAGCAGTCTTTTATACCTTTCAAAGGGAAGTTATTCATAGAATTAGATGAGCATTAATCCACTGGTCTCAGCATTATTACACTAGTAAACTGTACATAGATGTCCAGTTGTGGGGATAGAGATTTGGGAGATTAGAGACTTTCGGGACTCAAAGGAGGTCACTTTTGGTGAAATGTCCAAGAGTGGGGAGAGGGAACTCATAGAGTCCACCTCCAGTAGATAGGTAGAGCATCAAGTTGGGGGATGGAATTGACATCTCATAGTCAAAAATTCTGACCCAGAATTGTTCCTAACTAAAAGAACTGCAGGAACAAAACATGGAGAACAGACTGGGGGAAAAACAGTCCAGTTGACTACCTCAACTTGGGATCCATCTCAATGGGAGACTCCAAGGCCTGACTATTGCTTATGCTATGGTGTGCTTACAGACAGGAGCCTTACATGGCTATCCTGAGAGGCCCAACAAGCAGCTGACTGATACAGAAGCAGATACTTAACACCCAGCCCTTGGACTAAAGTCAGAGACCCCTGTGGTTGAAGTAGGGAAAGGCTAGAAGAAGCTAAGGAGGAGGGCGACCCCTTGGGAAGACCAGCCAGCAGTCTCAACTAATCTGGATCCCTGAGATCTCTTAGACACCGAGCCACCAACAAGGAAACATGCACAAGCTGGTCCAAGGTCCCGACACATATATAGCAGAGGACTGCCAGGTATGGTCTCCTTGGGAGAAGACAAACCTAACTCTAGAGAAACTTGAATCCCCAAGGAGTGGGGAGGCTTAGAGGCAACATCTTCTGCGAGACGGTGGGGAGGAGCAATGGGATGAGGAGGGAGGACTGTGAGGAGGACATCAGCTGGACTGTAAAAAAATAAAAGTAATGAAAAATAGACTTAAAAAGTAACAAACATCTACACAAATAAAACAGAATGCCCTGTGCAGTAGAAAAATCCTCTTCTTTGGCCAGGATTTTAGAGTTTCAGAGGAGCGTGCAGTATTTCATTCCCAAAGATCATTCAGGCGCTCTAGCCAGTGACAATCTGATAATTCATATGATCCATAATATAATTCATAACTTATTTCAAATACCTCTCCACAAATGAGACATTATCTTACAAATGAGGTATTATCTCACAAATCTGCTCACTCCTGTGTGTTTAGTGAAATTTTGAATTGCTACATTTACTTTGCTTAACAAACTTGCAGAATCAAGGCACAAAGAAGGAATAAATAAGACAGGAAACATTTTATTATATATTATATAGATATTATATATAGTCATATTTAATTTAATGTAATCTGATCTTTTTAAAGATTTATTTATTCTATGTATATGAGTATAATTATAGCTATCTTCACACACACCAGAAGAGGGTGTCAGCTCCCATTACAGATGGTTATAAGCCACCATATGGTTGCTGGGAATTTAACTCAGGACCTCTGAAAGAGCAGACAGTGCTCTTACCCTCTGATTAATCTGATTTTTGCATGTTAGTTTGGATATTTGTTTTTATTTTTCATATAATTACCAGATTAACTACTATTTAAGTCCTGGGGCCTGTGGGTGGAAGTAATCAATAACATCTGGAAATCTAGTAGAAATCAGACTTCACCAAGCCTGCTAAGTCATCGTACAAAGGACAAATAAATGATATAGCTTCTCATTGAACTCTGAGGGAAAGTGTGAAGATTCAAACAGGGTCTTTAGTCATTTGTGTGGTAGATGCTGGGGAATAAATATTGACTTCTTTTAGACATACTGAGTGACTAAATTTTTCCCATTAGGCGTGACCTTAGGATTAGGGATGGTTCTGTAATAATAGGCAGAAGCTCTGAATGTTCCTTCCCATCTCAGCCAAAGTGTCCCTTGCCCTTTTTTTTTTTTGTTGTTGTTGTTGTTTGGATTTTGGTCTCAGTTTACAGACTTCCTAGAGACACAAAATGACATCCTTCGGCAGTCCCTAACAGCTTAGATTCCTGTGTGTCTTAAGAGGTAGTATCCATTTTCCCAACTCTCTTTTCTAGTCAACTTGAACTATGTATAAACTGAGTATTAAATCATCAACTTTCAGAATGTCTTTGTTACTGTAACATGCTAGAGAGTTGAATAGGCACTATCACACCTTGAATACAGGGCTTCATCTTCTTGAAGTTAAGAGAATAATCGGTAAGATAAGGAGCCATAGACTGCTCTCTTGAGCACCTTCTTGGGCGTCGTTCTTTTGGTCTTGTTCCATGTTCACACTTCTCTTTCTCCTCTGCTTCCTCATTCATCTTCCTATTACTGAAATCTATTATTTATGCCTTCTTAGCTACTGGATGTTTTATTTATGTTGCTTGATTATTCTCATTTTGTATGTCACAGACAATTTAGAGAGATGTCTATGGGTCGAGACTTTCGGATTTACTATGATCTCTGATCTAGGATATTATTTATGAATGACATTAGGGGACATGTCAATTGCTAAGCATATTAGCATCTTTCAATCATTTATTGTATTATAATATATTCAATAATATCAAAATGTCTGTTTGCTTTGTCTTTATTAGAATATTGCTTTTTCATTTGACAGAACATTAGAAAAATTCCACTGGTGAAAATTTTTCTCTTCTGATTGATAATATTTGAATGAATGATTATATTTAGTCCTCTGTGTTCTTCCTGTGATAACTCTTCCCATCAAGTCACTCTTAGCAGATATAAATTCAAACACAGCTTTGATTTCTGAGAAAACTGTACCGATGTGGAGAAAAGTGTTGGCACGAAGCATCAGGATATACCTTCTTACACAAATATGCGTCTGCAACCAGTAAATATGCCGTGTCTGTGATCCAGCAAACTCAAGTCACTGGCTGATCATTCAGTGGCTATATATTTTATTGAAAATTTAGGGACAGAATACAAAAAAGAAAAGTTAGAGAGACTTCAACTCATATTTAAGTATCTAATATCTGGCACTGAAAATTTCATTTAACGCCCCATGTTTTCAAGAAGAAATAATTTCTACCAATATATGCAGGGTACTTCTGTTGAAATTCCTACACACACACACACACACACACACACACACACACACACAAATTAAACTAATTTATTTTTTTTAATTATGTGTGTCCTAGTATGTGCACATGACCATAGCTCCCCTAGAGGCCAAAAATGGAGCATCAGCTCCCTTGCAGCTAGAGTTACAAGTAATTATCATTCATTTAACATGAGTGAAAATGAACTCTGGTCTTCTGGAAGAGTAGAAGTGGGGCCATCTTTGCAGCACCTATGTCCTATTTTGAATTAGCTTACAAACTCTGTATTTCCTTAGGCTTCTTCATGTAGCCTTAGTGGTTTCTAAACTGCCTTCTAACTTTTCCTTGCCCTGTGGTCCTATCTTCAACTTTAACCGGTAACCCTTACAGAATCCTGCCCTCCCTTTTGTTGTCCCCTGTCACTCTTGGCAGAGGAGCTACACTCTCCTTTGGGGACGGGACGCCTTGCAGGTCGCCTGTCTTCAAGAGGACGGTTCCATATCTGTGCATACATGAGCCACACTAATTTGACTCAGGAAATTTCCAAACAAAACCAAAAGGAGTTCATCCTAGTAACTCATATTTCATTACAGCACTCAGGAGGCAAAGGCAGGTGGATTCCTGGGAATTTAAGGTGATCCTAGTCTACACCGATAAGTCTAGGGCAAGCAGATAGACATAGAGTGACTCTGTCTCAAAACAAAATTAAAAACTAAGAAAAGGGGGGTTGACATTGAAAAAGACCGCAGTTATATAATGAGGACCAGAAGAAGGAATTTGAGAGAGGCAGTTGTGGATGCATATGACCAAATTAATTGCATG
Organism: Apodemus agrarius; assembly: GCA_964023405.1. Classification (NCBI taxonomy): domain Eukaryota; kingdom Metazoa; phylum Chordata; class Mammalia; order Rodentia; family Muridae; genus Apodemus; species Apodemus agrarius. Next base: position 9,742,182 of record OZ030021.1, read on the forward strand.
AGTATATAAAGTTTCAGAGAACAAATTGAAAATACTATTTTTAAAAAGGTAATTCAATAGAAAAAACTAAGAGTTTCCAATGAAAACCAGAAGGTTGGGGTTTTTTTTGTTGTTGTTGTTGTTTTTTGTTTGTTTGTTTGTTTACTATTTTCTTTTGCTTTTTTTTTTAAGGATAAACAATAGTTAAAAGTTAGGTTTCACCGGGCGGTGGTGGCGCACGCCTTTAATCCCAGCACTTGGGAGGCAGAGGCAGGCGGATTTCTGAGTTCGAGGCCAGCCTGGTCTACAGAGTGAGTTCCAGGACAGCCAGGGATACACAGAGAAACCCTGTCTCGAAAAGCCAAAAAAAAAAAAAGTTAGGTTTCTTCTTTTATTTTTACTAATAAAATATTCACAAATTAAAACATATAAAACAATTAGCATATTATTAACAGCCATAATTAGTATACAAGGATTTGCTTTTGCTATTTTAATTTATTTAATTTGAGAGTAATAAAGTGAGGATTTTCAAGATTTGGAGGAGAATTTTTATTGTTGTGTGGGTTCCATCAGAGCAACCAAAATTTTGAATTTTATATCTGTTTTAATGTCTGTTTGAAGATTTTAGACATACACACATACACACACACACACACACACACATGCATTTCACACACATACAGACTGTGGGGAGGTGGGAATGGGCAGGGTACACATTGGATATACTTACAATTTTAAATAAAAAACTTATATCATCTCACATGGAGGTTACCATAAATCCTCAAAAATATTTTCCAAGCTTGTTAACACTTATATCTCCAGTACTAAAGAAAGTAAGACAGTATGATCATAGTTCTGAAGTAAACCTAGGCTAAGTAATAAATTACAAGAGGTCCTGTTTCACTAACTGAGAACCTGTTTCTTCCATCAATAAAAATATATGTCATTGGTCAGTCAGCATGGAAGTCTCAGAAAACTTTCTGACATGTTGTTTACTCCTATATGGAGCCAGGCACTCCATAGTTCAAACCCCTCCTATAAAAACTAGACTTGTATCTATCACCCATTTAAGGTATTTGCTGTAATCATTAATTTTCAAATATATTCTTATTTGTAATTCAGAGTCTCAGTCATATGGGATAAGGTTTGAAAACTTTGAATATTTTTTATTTCCCCAGTGTCTATTCAGTGCTTAAGAAGAAGGAACATGTCCAGGAATATTCTTTCGTTGTTGTTGTCTTTCAATATTTTGCTTAGAAGGAAATGTAAGAAAATTAATCATGAATTAATTAATTAATCCAATCTGATGTGCCTATAGTTACTGTTGAGGTCCTACTGAAGATAACCATGGTGTTTTCATCTTTCAGAGACACCTTTATTCATATTCAAAATATGGAGATACCTCACATGCAAGAAGTAAAAAAGAAATCATCATTTCTTTCTCCTCTGAGAGTCTGAATGGACATTTGTACAGTAGGAGATTTTCTACTATAGGAGATTTGATAGAGTTATATGCATATGAAAGGAGAAAAATAAATATTCATGACTTTCTAAAAATTGATCATCAGTAGTGGCAAAATTCACTTGTCAGAGATGAAACTGTTAAGGAATGTAATATATTTTTTCAGAATTAAAAGCAAAAAGAGAAAGACTAGGTATTTGATAAAAAGATTTGGAACAAGATAAAAATATAGAAGCCTAGATATTACCTGATTTTCCAGTCCAATGCATACAGCCTGTACCTTCCTGTACAACCAGGAAGCAATAGATGGAGAGCCAACTACTTTGAGAAGCACACCTGGAGTTTCACCATGGAGGAGCACATTTGGTATTTTCACCATTCAAACATCTTGTCACCATGTTAGGATACTTCTAGAAAATATTATTCCACTATGTTTGGGACCTAGCCAGATTCCTTGAAACATAAGGGAATAAGTAATATAGCCAATCTCTACAATGTATAGACAGGACTCAAAAATGAATGAATCTTAACCTATATCAGTTATATATGTTATGTCTTAAGTAATGTCGTAAAGCAGTATTACCTTACTTTCTTTTACTGTTGGATGCTATGGTAAAACAAATTTAAGAGAGACTGTTTGAAGTTATTGCCAACTATGACAGGCATACCGAGGCCTCAGGAGCTGAATGTAGCTGGTAACATAGGACCCGCAATGCAAACCAGGCAGCAAAGAAACTTACATATTGTTGCTCATTTCCCTTTTGCCATTTCACACAGTCAGGATCCCCCTGACCAATGTTTTCCTACAAAAATTAACATAATTTAACCCCCTACAAGCCTGTGCAGAGCATTATAATTAAGGTGACTTACAACAGACAGAGGACACTACAAGAAACTACATCCAATCAAAATGCAGACTTGTAGAGTCTAGCCCCAGTGCATCTACGAAATACTCAGACCTCAGACTCAGACAATGTTGAGGAGAGTGGATGAAAAGATTGTAAGAGCCGGAGCATCAGGGAGTTTGCTGTGAGATTGTGTCTCCTATATATCCTACACTCATAAAGTCTTAACAGCATGACTGTCCAAATATGAGCTCAAAGGGGCAATAACAAAGTCCATGCCAAAGTCCATGGGGAAAAGCCTATTTGACTGCAGCCATACATAAAGAACTACAGCTAATTGCATAATAGTAGGAGCAAGAGAGGTAGTCTTTCCCCAGGAAAGAGCACAATCATTTGTTGTCCAGAGCCAAATTGTTAGCTTTGAAAACATAATGCAAATAACATATAGACAGAATAGGTTATATATAGGAATATATATGTACCTCATACCTCATATATATATATATATATATATATGCATATAATTATACAATAATGATGAAAAAAGACTCCAAGAGTTTGAAGGCGGGCAGGGAAAAGTACATGGAAATGTTTGGAGAAAAGAAAGGGAAGGGAGAATGCTTTATTTATATGCTAATCTCAAAAATAAAATAAATGCCATTGGAAATGATTGCTTTTGTTTTTGATGAAAACAAATGTATTGATTGAGTATGCTGGATAAGGCTGTGCTGTATGTATTCGATGAACATGCACTAGAGTTAGGCAAGCATTCTACTACTGAGCTAAACTCCCAGCTTATTAAGTCTAATTCTAACAGTGATTCCAAGAGAGGTATTATTAGCCTTGTTCAGTACTTCAGAAACTTGGGACTTGTAAGGTTAATTAATTTGCTCAAGGTCAAATAGCTATTAAGCCAAGGAGCTGTGATTTAAATCAGAGTGCATGTCAAATTCATACTTTTACAGAGCCAAGTTAACTCCTCATCTTTGGAGGAAGCAGACACTCAAGTTGCTAAAGATGAGATCACTATTTTTGATTTTGCACACAATTTGAGTGTTATTATATTTGGTACTAAGCAAAAGGAAGAAGCTAAAGTATTGTTCCTTTCTTCACAGCAAGTTACTTGAAAAAATGTAAACATTCTTAACCTCATATTTGAGAATGTGAGTCTTCATTTTCAACGTTCCTTGACAATTATTTAAAATAAATAAAAATAAAAGAGATGCTGCCATCCTTTCAGTAGAAGAAATGTCACTTTAATGAGCCTTTGAGGAAGTGGCTTATGGTAGCTTCCAGTCAAAGAAGATTCCAAGCAACAACATAAACCCAAATCTCAAAAGAAAGATCTAGATCTTTCTTTAGTATAGATGTCCAGTGTGCCAACAGTTAGGGATAAGAACAAATGTTTCACAAAACATTGCTCCAATATCCCATTTTTCTCAGTGCAACATTAAGATGGTAGCCAGATGATAAGTCCGTTATTCAAGAAGAACATCCATAAAGGCAACACCAATGCCATTTAAAGCATCTAAACTGTCAAAATTGGTGGTGCCATCTTTAAAATCTTCAATGGATGGTACCTCTTCAGGATGGAAACTCCTTCTCTGTCCAGAAGAACAAGCACATCATTCTCAGCACACTCTGTTCATCAAACTCACAAGTTATCACTCTGCTGATTGACAGAATATTTTTAAGGTAAATTCAACCCCCCTCCAACTGCTACTTCATCTTCTTTTCTTTCTCTTGAAGTTAATCTGTCAATGAGAGCACACATTCTCATCCAGTCACACCCATAGTCTCCCATTTACAAAGTTCCACTCATCAGTCTTGTAAGTCAACAGCACTATTTCACATTTTGAACAACAGCCCCGAGTTGCTGGGCGCTTCTTTGTGTATTAGACTTAAATCAACACAGAGATTAGACCAGTAATACAGACATTCATAGGCATTGTAATAGGCAGACATTGTAATGTAGCTGGTCCTTTGGTTACATACACACTTAAATCTCTTCTTTATTCCTTCTAAGTATTCAAAAATATACCTTACCTCTCAAGCCATGTAAGCCCCACAAGCATCACTTTTCACAGACAGGATGGTTAATATTGACTGTCAGCTTGAGTGGATTGTTAATTACTGAAGTGGTAAGGCCTTGGGCGCACCTGTGGTGGCTTTTTTAGACTAACTTAAGTGAGGTAGAAAGACCCATTCCAAGTACATCACTACTCCATGGGCTGGAGACCTGAACAACAAAAAAGAAAAAGCTGCTTGCTCATGTCTAGCAACTGTGCTTTCCCTGTCATAGTGGGCTTAAACTGTGAGCCTAGGTAAACACTTCCTTAACTTTCTCCTATCTGGTAACTTGTGACACACACAAGGAAAGAAAGCAGATAATATCTCAAAGTTCTAGTCCATATTTTTCTATTTTACCTAAAATGTTGCCATCCTTACTCCTACTGTCTTGTTGACTGCACATGATCCACGGTGATCTCTGGTCCGGCTGAGCAGGAGCTTTCAAGGGAAGGGGAAAGGGTGCAAGCCAGGAGCTGAAAGTGCAACCTCTGCTTCTGCTCTGGTGCAGCCATTACCCTGGCACCATCTTTGCTCCTAGATGCTGGGCTGTGCAGTGTAGAGCTGGAAGAGGGCTCAGGTAACAAGTGCAAGAGAGCAGTCTCTTCCTTCCCCAAGAAGTGTTATAACTCCTTTTTTTTTCCTTTTTTTTTATTTTCTATATTCTATGTTTACATTCCAAAGGTTTTCCCCTTTCCCAATTACCCCCCCACCATATGTCCCATAATTCCTCTCCCCCCGCTGCTATTCCCCACTCATCCCCCCCCACGATTTCTCTGTTCTGGGTCTACAATACTGGATCCAATCTTTACAGGCCCAGGGTCCTCTCCGTTCTTCTTCTTGAAAGTCATTTGACTTGCTAATTATGTCTTGAGTATTTAGGGCTTCTGGGCTCATTAATATCCACTTATGAGTGATTGCATTTCATGTGTATTCTTTTGTGATTGGGTTAGCTCACTCAGGATGATATTTTCCAGGTCTAACCATTTACCTACAAATTGCATGAATTCATTAATTTTAATTGCTGAGTAGTATTCCATTGTATAAATATACCACATTTTCTGTATCCATTCCTCCTTTGAGGGATATTTGGGCTCCTTCCAATTTCTGGCTATTATAAACAAGGCTGCTATAAACACAGTGGAGCATGTGTCTTTATTGTATGCAGAGGAATCCTCTGGGTATATGCCCAGGAGTGGTATGCCAGGGTCCTCTGGAAGTGACATGCCCAATTTTCTGAGGAACCGCCACACTGATCTCCAGAGCGGTTTTACCATTTTGCAATCCCACCAACAGTGGAGGAGTGTTGTGGAGGAGGACCTCCACATCCTCGCCAGCACCTGTTGTCTCTTGAGTTTTTAATCTTAGCCATTCTGACTGGTGTGAGGTGGAATCTCAGGGTTGTTTTGATTTGCATTTCCCTGATGACTAATGATGTTGAACATCTCTTAAGGTGTTTCTCGGCCATCCGAATTTCTTCTGGTGAAAATTCTTTGTTTAGCTCTGTACCCCATTTTTTGATAGGGTTATTTGGTTCTTTGGGGTCTAACTTCTTGAGTTCTTTGTATATATTGGATATTAGCCCTCTGTCGGATGTGGGGTTGGTGAAGATCATTTCCCACTTTGTTGGTTCCTTTTTTAATTGGTTTATTTACTTACATTTCAAATGTTACCCCCACTTCCTGGTCTTGCCACTGCAAACTCCCTATTGCTTATCCCCTACCCCTGCTTCTATGGGCATGCTCCATGACCCACTCACTCCTGCCTCACCACCCTAGCATTCCCCCAAACTGGAGCATCAAACCTCCATAGGACCAAGGACCTCTCCTCCCATTGATGCCAAATAACGCAATCCTCTGCTACATATGCAGCAGGAGCCATGGGTCCTTCCATTTGTTTTCTTTGGTTGGTAGTTTAGTCCTTGGGAGCTCTGGGGGGGGTCTGGTTGATTGAAATTGTTGTTCATCCTATGGGGTTGCAAACCTCTTCAGCTCCTTCAGTCCTTTCCCTAACTCCTCCAATGGTGTCCCTGTGCTTAGTATGATGGTTGGCTTCAAGCATTCACACCTGTATTGGTCAGGCTCTAGCAGAGCCTCTCAGGAGACAGCTCCTGTCAGAAAGCACTTCTTGGCATCAGCAATAGTGTCTGGGTTTGGTGGCTGCATTGGGATGGATGCCCAGTTGGGGCAGTCTCTGGATGGTCTTTCCTTCAGTCTCTGCTCCTCTCTTTGTTCCTGTTTTTGCTTTAGACGGGAGCATTTCTGGGAAAATTTTTGAGATGGGTGGTTGACCCCATCCCTCATCCGGGGGCATTGCATAACTTCAGGATATGTTCTCAACAAGTTCTCTCTCCCCTTTGTTGGGTATTTCAACTAATGTCATCCCCATTGGGTCCTTGGAGCCTTTTGTTTTCCTATATGACAGATACTCTCAGGCAATGAAATAATTCTCACATACCTTTATTCCTTCTGGATATGATCTTATATACAGTTTTGGAGTTGGTCGAGGGTCTGACAGCAGATGCTTTATATTGGCTTGGTATGAGATGTTAGGGATGCCTCATCTATATGTAGAGGGGCTTGGGGACACTTATCCCATGTGACTGATGGTCATGAACCTTTCTGGGGGGGGGATATGGTTATGTGACAGAGACCTAGTTGAGAACAGGTAAAGCTCCTACCATCTCTTTTTGGGTTCCTGGGCTCAACCCTTACCAGGTTTCCTAGCATGGTTCACTGTCCCACAGTTGACTATATAAGACCAATTTAATCTGCTTCTAACCTACAAGGCTCATTCACCAACCTTGGATAGCAAAACCTGCCACATTTCCACCAAGAGCTTTATTCTATCACTCCTGTTCTCCTCTGCTTCTCCTTTGCAACTGTAAAACATTAAAATGTCTCCTTTGTCTTAGAAACATCTCTGTTACCCCATTCCATTTGTATGAGGTGAAGTAACCTTTTGAATACACATTCAATTGTCTAATACATGCAGGCACAATTGCAGTGTCTAGCCTCCTGCCTCATTCTCTCCAGCTGTTCACCTCTAATCACTGCCAGATCCTAAACAAACTTCCTAAGGTCACCATTGTTGTCCTGATTCCCATAGCCACTGAAAGTGTTCATTCTACTTAATCTTGTGAAGGCATGTGCTTGTCAGTCACCACCTTCTAAATATTCTTCACATAATTCACTTCAGTGATATTCTACTCTTCTCTTTCTTTTGTGCTCTTCTAATAAGCATCACTTAAGTCAACAATACATTATATTCTTACCATGCATTCAGTATAAATTTTATCCTGTTGAGTCTTTTCATCCTCATCACCTTCATTTCTTCTCCTTTCACATTATTTTAACACCAATCTATGTTGGCTCCTAGATAATATATTTTCCACAAAGAGCTTCGCTCTATCATTAGACTTACAGTAAAATCAGTTGAACACAGTACCTTGTTCATCCATACAATCTAGGTTCACAGTCTCTGATTCACAGCCAATTAGTAGGCATTGCTCAACTTGTTTCCTTCTGCTTCCGATGGAGATAGCAGTATTATGTGTAGTGAGAACTCTGGTTTATTTAAACACACAGAAATGTTATGTGAATATGTTTTTGTTTGAATCCTAGATGTGGGATATGAGTCTGCTTCAGATTTGTCCACAGCCACTATGATTTGTCACACGCTCTGGCAGGGGTGTGATTTTGCCAGCTGAAGGCATTTTGTTTGGAATTCTGGGGACTCCTGAGAGGCTAAAGTGGAGGCTGCTCCCCTGTCCTTGTTGCCCCAACTGCCACTGTTGCTGCTGTGGCCGCTTGCTGCTGTTGCTGGTTGCAGGTTGGAGATATCCTAAAAAACAAGATTAAACTTGCCCCCAAGGAATATGATACCCCTAATCAGCAGGACATAGTCTGAAAGATTGATTCTCCCTTTCCTGTCTATACTTCTATTTCTCCTACCTAGTTTTAGGGGATGGAAAGTGTAGGGCTGGTGTAGGGAAGGAGGAAAAGGAACACAATAAAATATAGTTTTATTATGTATTCTGCTCTTCAGCTCATTCACATCAGGAAGTGTGTAAAGTACGGCCTCATATTGGGGATTCTTTATGTAGCTTTGTTCGGAACCAGTGTTGGTACTTGTCAAGAATAGCATTAGGAAGCCTTGATAAATGGGAAGACAGACACAAAAGTATCATGTTATCACTTTGTTTCCTTCTTAGAAACACAGCTCCTTTGGGGACTTGCCTGTCACCTTGCTGGGGTGAGTAACAAGGAGTCCCTCTGCTGTGTAGAAATGAGTCAAGACTCCAAACCTGCAGAGTGGCTTTCCTGATCCTTTCAAGATTTGCCCACAGGAAGCCTGGACAATTGTCCCTTGGTGTTTATAAGAAATGAACTTGTGTGTGTGTGTGTGTGTGTGTGTGTGTGTGTGTGTGTCTTATGTGCAAAGCGTTCTTTCACTCTGGATTGAAAACAGTGACTGTATAGTCACTATGCTTTGTGCCTGGCACAGTAAAAGGATTCTGTGGAAAGCTGATGTCTGTTGCAACATGTATATAGGCAAATGCTTAAACGCTTCAGAGTTAACCTCATTTGAAATGTTTAAAATGCACTCATTTTTTTTTAACATAACAGCAAGGATCTTCCCTTTCATCCAGACTAAAAGACCAGAAGTCATTCTCTTTTCCTTTCTGAAGTTTAACTCAATTTTAGCTGGTATTTTAATATACTGTTCTTACATCATAAATATTTCTTGGACTTGTATACTCTACTGACATCTTATCTCTTTGCCTTTTCTACATTTATATTTGGAAACTCAGTATTCTCCCCTTCATCATCAATATTAGAATTTCTCCAGACTTGTCCTTGGGCATTTTCTTTTCTCCTCCTGTACACCAATTTTATCTACAGCTTAACACCCCTTTCTATATGGGAAGGTTTCCTATTTCTCATTTTTCAAGCATTCTACTCTTCCGATTCACAGGTTTATACACCCACCTGTCTGCATTGCATGGTGACTTAGATATCTTACATGCATCCCAAGCTTCTATATTAAATGTGGCTCTTTCTCTAGTCTCAGTATCAATGACTGATGCCAACATTCATCAGTTTACACAAGATAAATAGTTATGCACCATTCACAACACATTGATCTTTAGCTATTGTGTCCTCCTCTATATCTAATCTATTATCAAGCCCCTCACTTTGCCTACTAGGCACTATCTCCCAAGTCTAATTTTCTCCAATTCTATCCCTGCCAGTACAGACATAATGCCTGTCTTCCCTCAACCAGAAACTTTGATAGCTTTCTAAAAGTTTTCTTCTGTTTACCACTTCCATTTTTCTCATTCATTCCTCTCAACATGATAACTATAGTAACATTTCCTGGAATTGGGGATGTGTAAAGCTAATGGTGACTCCTCGTGCCTCCTCCCCTCCACCCGCCTTATCAGTTTTTCCTTCTTTGGGATGTGAGGATATAGAACAATGTTTTTGATGTGCATCACGGCTAAACCTTAATTGACAACTTGTAGGGATATGGAAATTCACAAACATGCCTTTGTATGACTTTTTAAAGAGGATGAAGTTATTGACTGAAGTGGGGAGACCTGATTTCACAGTGAGCAGCACCTGCCAATACATGTTCCAGATATGAGGACCCAACAGGGATGATTTTAGCAGAGAAGAGGACACTGTTCTAAACACTGTCTATAGAGACAACCTCTAGTAGATAGGCATGGCCTCCAGTTATGGGGTGGGGCCACATACCCATCTCAAAGTTTTTAGCCCAGAAATGTTCCTGTCCAAAGGAAGAACAAGGGCAAATATGGAGCAGAGACTGAAGGAAAAGCCATCCGGGGAATGCCCCACAATCAATCCTGTCTACAAACACCAAACATGGACACTGTTGCCCTTGCCAAAAGGTACTTGCTGACAGGAACACGATATGACTGTTCCTTGGGAGGGTCAGTAAGCAACTGACCAATACAGATGTGAATGCTTGGACCCAACTATCAGACTGAGCTCAGGAACCCTGGTGGGGGAGCTAGTGGGAAGACTGAAGGAGCTATGGGGAATTGCAACCAAGTAGGAAGAACAACATCAGCTGGCAAGACTACCCAGTGTTCCCAAGGACTAGACCACCAACCAAGGGGTGTTCAGGAAGGGATCCATGCTCGAGAGACATAGGAAGTGGAGAATGGTCTTGTCTCACATCAATGGGAGGGGAGACCCTTGGTCTTGTGGAGGATTGATGCCCCAGTGTAGGGGGATGCTGAAGGGGTGGGGCAGGAGAGGGTGGGTGGGGGAACACATTCATAGAAGAGAAAAAGGAGGAAGAAGAGGAGGTTGTGGAGGGGTAACTGAGAAGTTGGATATTATTTGAGATGTAAACAAATGGAATGATGAAAACAAAATGTCCAGGTTTAGAACAGTGCTTCTTGCCTGTATAACTCAGCTTCTGGATGATGCTGTTTCTGAGCCTGCTTTGCATAACTATGAAGAAAATCCCGAGATGAATTTCATGATGTGATGACAGCATCTCACATGCATAGAACAAACCACAATAATAATACACTTTTGTCCTGCTCTTCTCTGCTTTACTCTTCTTCCTGACCACTTGCCTCTGCTCCCTAGAACCCCTGCCTAAATAAAACAACTCTGTGTAAGCATTTCACTTGAGTTTATATTGACAGCAATTCTAGCTAAGATATATACATTGTGCCTTATGGTTGGAGTTTTTCTTCCGCCATCTTTGATTGTTAACATTCAATAATTTATGAATATTTTCAATAATGTTTCCCTTCTCTAATATTACTAAAAATGAAAAGTATAGTAGTTTTCTACTGAAATGAAGTATCCAAAACAGGTTTCTTAAAATATAAGTCTATAGCCTTACAATTATGGAAGGAGAGAGAGAAAGAGAGAGACAGAGAGAGAGAGAGAGAGAGAGAGAGAGAGAGAGAGACTGAAAATCTCAGTGTCAGCAGGGCTATGCTGTCTAAGAAAGAGAAGAATTTCTCCTTATTGGCTTCTTTTAGTTTCCAGTGTTTGGCAAAGATCATTAATACTTTTTAGATTATAGATTCATTACTTCAGTCACAGCATAAACTTACTTTTGTTATCAGAGCAATGGGCTTCCTTGAGAGGGCATATTGTAATGGACACAAATGTGCTTTATCATGATTACATATATAACCAAGGTACATATATAATATCAGGTACTGGGGATAGGACTTCAATCAATCCTTTTGTGAGGACCAAGGTCAATGCATATCAAAGTCATGGACCATAGTTAGCAAGAAAACTTGAGTTTAGCAAACCCTAACAAGAAAGTAAGGTAAATCAAGCGCACTTATGTTTATGACACGTATATGAAAGTGGTGAAGAAAAGAGCTTAACAAAGTAATCATACAAATCAGTGTTTTGTAAGCCAAAGCTACCCATCATGAAGTTAATTTTCAGGAATTTAAGTTTAAACAGCACAATTTACTTTAAAATATAACTTAAAATGGTCAGTAGCAAGGTGCCCTGAGTGTTCTTGCCTCTACTCTATCTTCTCCAAAATCTTCCTTCCAGGTCACAGCACACATAAAATTGCCTGTTTTAGTGTACAATTTAGCAATTATCTTTCTTATAGAAAGTTGAAATGATTTGTTATTTTTACGAATTAATATAAGATTCTTTAAGTTGCAAATAAGGATCTCCATTTCATCATTATGTGGTGATCACTCTGGCATCAATCTCAGTGTTTTCTGATTGGCATTTAGTGACATTGACAACTAAGAGTGATACTTGAGCTTGTTGAAACATGACAAGCTGTATTTTATATCAAATTATGTACTTCAATTTGTCATTTCAGCTGCCTTTGAGACCTGGAATTCTGAGTTACCCTCCTTTGTCCAGTTGTCAATTAACAATAAAAAGACAAACCAAGAGATTCTCCTTAGGTTTCCAAACCCAAGTTAAGCATTTACCTTTATTATATAAATGGATACTTAACAAGTCATGACCACTGTCATGATACATATTTCTCTTTTGGCATTCACTTTTCAGACTGCCTTTCTACTTAATACATACATTAGATTAGATAGATAGATAGATAGATAGATAGATAGATAGATAGATAGAAGGATATAGAGATAGATAGATAGATAGATAGATAGATAGATAGATAGATACATACATACATACATACATACATATACATACATGGATACAGAGAAATATTAGAAGATGATAGATAGATAGATAGATAGATAGATAGATGATAGACAGAAAGATAATATTTGTTTCCTATTTTTTATAATACTTGGCATATGATACACATATCTAGAAAATATCACTAAGTAAATGAATAAGCTTATGAGTAAAAGAAGAACATTGATTTTAAGTCTGTGACACTTCTAGGCTCTCCCGAATTATAAATCAGTCACTTAATGAGGAGAAGAAGTACTGTAATAGCATGCCTTTCCTTATGCTCTTCTTGGCAGTTGTTCAAAACTAATTCTATGTCAGATACCTTTTACATGACTGTCCAACAGGGAAAATCTGATGAAGTAACTTACCAAATATATTGAGGCAAAGGCAACAAGGCAGAGAAAACACGAGTCCCATGGCTGGACATGATCTCGATACTTGGTAATACTTGTCAAATGTTAAATATTTTCGTTGTCTTTTATCTAAAGGAAGAAATATAAAAAACATTAAGACAATTGTGAGGTGGAAATTTCTGGTTTCTTCATCAACTTAGCTGTGTCATGTGATATTTTTCTGGAAGCTGTCTTATAAGAGTGCTTGTGATGTTTTACTGAAAACAGACATTGGAGAGGGTCCAAGATGTTTAGAAAGAATACAAATAGAATCCCACAAACAACAGAAGAACAGAAACACTTGCATTGCTATGCCATGAAATGTTTTACTCATCTTTTCCAGTCTTTGATGGTTTTCACTGGTCTTCACTAGTCTTTGCTGGTTTTAGCTAGCCTTTACTGGTCTTTATTGGTCTTCACTTTGTAGAAAAATGTACCAAATAACTTCTCAACACCAATGGCTTATGCTCTAAGATAAAGAATTAACAAATGGGACCTTATAAAATTGCTAAGTTTCTGTAAGGCAAAGGACACTGTCAATAGGACAACCAACAGATTAGGAAAAAATCTTTACCAACTCTGATAGAGGGCTAATATCTAATATATACAAAGAACTCAAGATCTCGGAACCTTTATCACTCTGATCTTGAAGAATTTCAGTCAGCATAATTCTTTTAGTTCCATGAATTTACCTGCAACTTGTAGTTGAATAATATTCTATTTTGTGTACATGTCAAATTTTCTTATTTATTCATCGTTGATTGACATGGATTCTATTGCCTAGCTATGATTTATAAAGCACCAGGGAACCCAGGTATGTAAGTGTCTGTGTATGTGAAGTTCAGTGGGTATAAGATGAGGGATGGTATAGCTGATCTATATAGCAGTTCTATTTAGTTTAAGAGAGACTTGAAGACTGATTCAAAAAGTGGATGTCCTGGTTTATACTTTCATCAGCAGTGCATGAGCATTCCCCTTTCACAATATCCATACACCAGCATTTGCTGTCACTTCTTTTCCTGTCATTCTGACTTGAGTGAGGTAAAATCCTAGTGAGGTTTAAATTTGCATTTCCCTGATGGATAAAGATTCTTTAAAGAGTTTTAGGGACATTTCCATTCCTTCTTCTAAGAAATTCCCATTAGGTTCACACCTTACTTTATACTTCAGTTGCTTATCATTTAAATCTGTAGCTTGTGTTGTTCTTGGTATAATATACATTCTCATTCTATGTTGAATAAAGAGATGGCAAAGGTCTCATTCTGTGGTCTGCCAATTCCATTTCCCTTGCTCTTAAACAAGCTTTTTTTATTTTCATAGGATCCTAGTGTTGACTGTTGGTATTGGTTCCTATATAATCAGAATTCTACTCAGAAGCCCCTACTGCTCATAAAAATTGCCCCCTCCTTCTTTATTTAGCAATTTCAATGTATCTAATCTTATGTCGAGCTCCTTGGCCAATTTGGAATTAAGTTTGTGTGTGATGAAAGATAAGGTTCGAGTTTCACTTTTCTGCGTGTTAAAATCCAGTTCCATTAGTTGAAGATGCTGTCTTTTTCCCAATATATATATATATATATATATATATATATATATATATATATATTAATATTTTTCAAATATTAGTTACACGTATTTGCTTAGATTTTTATGTAGGTCTTCAAGTCTATTCTTCTTTCCTTCTATCTATTTTTGTAACAGAATCAAAATGTTTGTACTGCTATGACTCGGCAGTATAATTTGAAATAATGTATAGTTCTACCTTCCATAGTATTTGTTTTAATAAGGATGTATTTGGCTATACTTGGTCTTTTGTAAATCTGCTAAAATTTCTTGGCTTATTTTCTATGTCTGTGAAAAATTCAGTTGCAATGTTGACTGGGAAAGCATTCTATCTTTAGATAAATGTTTGTAGGGCAGATATTTTTACAACATTATTGCTTCCAAATCATTATTATGAGTTGTTTATCTATCTCCTAGTGTTTTCTTCAGTTTCTTTCTTCACTGTCTTAAAATTGTTGTTGTAGAATCTTTTTTCTCTCTCAGATTTATTCCCAGCCCACGGTGTGTGTGTGTGTGTGTGTGTGTGTGTATTTGTGTATTTGTGTGTGTGTTATGAATAGAAATTATAGACCTTGTATGTTCTCAACCCTTGTTACAGACACCCTTTCTCACAATGATCAGAAGACAACAGAGAAATAGATATATAATTTGTTCAAGTCCTGCAGATAAGAAATTATGTATCCAACGTTACATTTTAAGTTTGCATTAACCCAACTATCACTGATGCTCAGAGATATCACAAAAAAAATAAGGAGGAAATAAGTACTGACTAGAAGGTAAGGGGTGATTCCTGTGAAAGACTGGCATGTAGATATGGCATTGCTATGACACTTACAAGCTCACAGTAGCTGGCGTTACCAGCAAAAACCCTGCAGATGATCAAACCATCAAATATCTTGGTATACATGATTTAGACAAGATTATCTAAAGCTCCACACCACACTGTGGAGATACTGTTGGTGGATAGTTGCTGGGGGAGGGAGAATAATTTTTTATTAACAATATTGACATGGGTAGTCTTCAGTGTTCTAGTAGATGACTGTGTATTCAACCATAATTAGGCAGTACGAATGGGATACAGTATGATCCTTACTTTTCTATTGCTGTGACAAAACATCATGAACTTAGAAATTTATAAAATATAGCATTTATTTTGCTTAAAGTCTCAGAGGAATATCATTCAGGATGATGGAATAGTAACATAGTAGTAGGAACAGCTGAGAGCTTACAACCTGATCTAGCCATAGGAGACAGACATAGACAACTCTTGGAATGGCATTGGTGTTTTGGACCTCACACCAAACTCCTAGTGGAACACCTCCTCCAACCAAGCCACACTCTCTAAGCAGTTCCAAATACTTCTATCAGTTGAAGATAAAGTGTTCAAACACATGAGCCTCGGGGGCTCATTCTTATTCAAAACAAAAATGTTAATACAGGCTTGAAATTGGGAGACAGTGTCTTGAGGACTATGGAGTGAGTTGGAAGGGAGAAATAAGGAGTAAGCTTAAACACATTTATTTATTCTCTCTGTATGGGGATATAGTGACATTATACAGAGAGGCACTGATGTTTTAAAAGTTGTATAAAATCACTTGCCAAGTATCATCTACATGTTAAAAGTCATCATGAATGAGCACTCCTTTGTTCAGAGCCAGATAAAAACAGAGAATCACAAAAGAGATTCCATGTTCTTCAGAGCAGAAGAAACCACGCTGAAAAAGCTCCTTTTTGCAGTCAGAATGTAGACTTTATAAAAGGACACAAAAGAAAACATCCTCTGAGAGGAGGGAATCTGTTAGTGAAAAGTGTGCCACTGAGATGCAAATGCATCTTATTTGGTGAATAAAATTATTTTTAAGAGATAGAGGGAAAACACCCTAAAATAATGTTTCCTTTTCAATTTCTCATTTGTTTTAACAATAGGTGTGGAAGGTCATAAGCACAAAGACTAAGTATCCTGTTTGGTCCAAAGCATATAAAAATAATACAAAAAGGGAGTCTTTTACCAAACTATTGCTTTTTTTAGTTATTTGACTCTTTCTAAAAAGGAAATTTGTGGTTTTTTTCTTTCTTTCTTGTGCTTTGTAAACACCTGGAAAATGGGTTAGATAAAAGATGTGAAAAGTAACAGCACTCTGAAATAATTTTTAAATAGCTTCTGCATCAACATGCACACAGCCATGATAGTTCTCTGCCAGCACACTCTTCTATCCATGTGAGCAGACATCCCTTAGAATTCTTCACCATCCCATAAAAGTAGAAATCCACTTATACATGCTTAATGGTTTAGAGTTTTTAAAATTTGTCAACATAATTATATTAAATATACTGCTCAGTTTAATATCTTCAAAGCTGCATCTGTAATTTATTTTGGTTCTTATGTTACTAAGAGTTAAGTGAAATCAAAGGCATCAGTAACAGAATAAGCCAATATATGGTGGTTGGTTTTAGCCTACATTCTCCGAAATAAATATTAACCAATGCCACAACTTTAATAAATTATATAGCATTCATTCACACAATAAGAATTGTTTGTAATAAGATCAGAATAATTCCAAAGAAGAGAAGGTGGTGGTGGTGGAGGAGGTGGAAGAAAATAAAGAAGATTAAAAAGATGAAGAAGAAGAAGAAGAAGAAGAAGAAGAAGAAGAAGAAGAGGAGGAGGAGGAGGAGGAGGAGGAGGAGGAGGAGGAGGAGGAGAAGAAAGAAGAGGAGGAGGAGAAGGAGGAGGAGGCTGCTTTAAAAAAATCACAAAACATAGAAATAGAAATGTCCGATTAAAAAATCAGAAATCATAACACACACACACACACAACCTCAACACAAAGGGAAAAAACAAAAAGCTCTGGCAAAGCATTATGAGCCAAAGAAGTATTAGACAAAGAGCCTCCAACAATGCCATTAAGCTAGTTTTGTGTTGACTATCTACTGGTGAGCAAGGTTCCTGCCCTTAAAAGTGGGTTATAGTCATTAGAGAAATGCAAATCAAAACAACCCTAAGATTTCACCTCACACCTGTCAGAATGGCTAGGATTAAAAACTCAGAAGACACCAGGTGTTGGCTAGGATGTGGAGAAAGAGGAACACTCTTCCACTGCTGGTGGGACTGCAAGCTGGTACAACCACTCTGGAAATCAGTCTGGCGGTTCCACAGAAAACTGGACATGATACTTCCGGAGGACCCAGCCATACCACTCCTGGGAATATACCCAGAAGACTCCCCAGCATGCAATAAGGATACATGCTCCACTATGTTCATAGCAGCCTTATTTATAATAGCCAGAAGCTGGAAAGAACCCAGATGTCCCTCAACGAAGGAATGGACACAAAAAATGTGGTATATATACACAATGGAATACTATTCAGCCATTAGAAACAATGAATTCATGAAATTCTTAGAGAAATGGATGGAGCTGGAGAACATCATACTAAGTGAGGTAACCCAGTCTCAAAAGAATACCCATGGTATTCAGTCACTGATAAGTGGATATTAGCCTAGAATCTTGGGACACCAAAGACACAATTCACATACCAAATGATGTCTGACAAGAAGAAAGAATGGACACTAGTGCCGGAAAGGATCAAAGCATCAGTGTAGGGGAATACCAGAACAGGGAAGTGGGAAGGGATGGATGAGGGAGCAGGGGGAGGGAAAATGGCATGTGGGACCTTAGGGGGGTAGGGAAACAAAAAAAGGGAAATGAAATGTAAATATAGAATATATCCAATAAAAAAAAACCAAAAACCCGGGCGTGGTGGCACACACCTGTAATCCCAGCACTTGGGAGGCAGAGGCAGGCAGATTTCTGAGTTCGAGGCCAGCCTGGTCTACAGAGTGAGTTCCCGGACAGCCAGGGTTACACAGAGAAACCCTGTCTCGAAAAACAAAAAAACAAAACAAAACAAAACAAAAAAACAAACAAAAAAATCTAAAATAAATAAATAAATAAATAAAAGGAATGCAAAAAAGAAAAAGAAAAAGAAAAAGAAAAAGAAAAAGAAAAAAAAGTGGGTTATATACCCAATGAAACTCCATTAGAGAAAACTAAGTTTTTATTTGCAAGTGGTCGACAATGGATATAGTTCTGTCTTAGAGATGGGAGTATGTGGCCACTTCTTTTCTCAACATAATGATGCCACCTAAACTAGACCTGGGCAGGTCCTATGATTGCTGCCACAGTCCGTGTGAGTTCATATGTGTGGTGATACTGCAGTATTCAGAAGGCCTTGTTTCTTTAGTGTCCCCCATCTTTTCTGGCTCTGACATGTGTCTGCCTCTTCTTCTGCAAGGTTCTCTGAGTTCTGAGGGAAGGGATTTAATAGAGGCATCCCATTAAGGTCAGAGTGTCCCAAGGTCTGTCACTCTCTGTTAATCGTCCAGCTGTTGGTCTCTGTATTTGTTCCTATCTGCTGCGGCTTCTCTGATAATGGCTGAGTAAGGATCCAACCTATGAATAAAACAGGATGTCATTTGGAGTCATTTTACTGCTATCTTCCTTTAGAAAACAGTAGTATTTGATCTTAACCTACAGTCTCAGTTTATTGCCACCTAAGCAGTGTTATGAATGGATTCTGTCTCGTGTAGTAGGCAGTAAATCCAATCAGAATTTTGCCAAGAGGAACCCTCTAATAAAATTGATAGGATTAGATAAGATCTTATAGGTATGTCAAGGTGAACTTCAAACATAATAGCAGATCAGAGTGTTTTTCATCATGACTACAAATCATAGAGGCAACTGCAACAAAGGTAATTCTTTTAAACCATAACTTCTATGATTCACATGCTGACTAAAAGTAAATTTATTTTAGCCTTGTGATGTCATCTGAATATGGTCAAGAGATAGGATCATTTTTCCAGTTACTATTATGTCAAATTTTGAAAATATGTTTCAGGATTTTTTTTTGCACTTATCTTTCTGCTTGAAATCTGCAGTTTTTATAGCTTTAGGATGGATATATTAAACTTGAGTAATTATTTATGATAGTGCATAATGTCATCCATCATGAAATTAGTGAGAGAAACTGATTTGTTTAAACATAATTGGAAGCAAGCACAGCTACAAAGCGCTTCATACTCCTGACATGTGGCTTCAAGAATGCCATCAAGGATTCATGTTCAGATTTTCATTCTTGGGCTGGAAACTGAATTTTTGACTGCAAATACGTGGTATGTCAGAATCTCTTAGATGGAGACTGTAGATGATAAAAGTTAAAAATGTTCTCTACTTGTTTCTGACATATATGCTTGCCCTCTGCTAGGTAGTGAGAAAGAAATTTTCTAAACATCTAAAACCTCATGAAAATTTACATATGCTTTAGAGACAGCTAGACTCAGAAAGTAATGTATTAGCTATTCAGCCATGAGAAATTTTAATTCAGACCAATTAAGCATTTTGTTTTTAAGATTTATATCTTTATGAATTCATCTTTTCTGATTCTTTTCCAGTTGGAAATTATACAACACTGGTCATGCTAGATCATGTACTAAATACAAAAAACTGTTCTCCACAAATGCTACAAACCTCATTTTTGGGGAGATTGGTGGCTTTTCACCCGTTGTAAAGGCATATCTACAAAATCTTGGGGTGATTGACTCCCCCTGGTTCATAAACCTAATACATGGTAGACTTGGCATTCATTCCTAATTCTGTTGAGCTGTATCACCTAAATCATTTACTAATATACTCTCAAAAATAGGTGTACACTTTTAAAAGTTCACAGAGCTCATGGAATCAGAACTGCTGAACAAAGCTCATTGACAGCAATGGGCTACACTAACATCTTCCAACAGAATTAGAACATTTGTTAAGGTCGACTTTTATAACAAATTGCCATAGTAAATGTATTCCCGTATTATTTTTATATATAAGAAAAAAGTTTGTTAGAGACCTGGTAATTGAATTCCATGTAATATCAACTAAGCATTAAGCAAAGACAAATAATCATAAAGAAATGTCAATATTGCCACAGGTTCTCATTGATGGTATAATAATCTTAATCCAAGGGAAAGAGTAATTAGCAGATAAGGGTGTCATTAAATGGGCTCAGTGCCTTGATGCTGTAACTGGGCATTGATCACTGTTAACTTTCCTGGCACTGCCTTTGCCTACGAATTCTGACACCACATTTATCACTTGCTCTATATTTAGAACTTTAATGAGCTGATCACTAAGCCTTACCCCATTAACTTAGGTTCTGAGAAAACATTATTTACAGAGATAATGGTAGGTTAAAACAGTCACTACTCTGAAATTTGCTAGGAAATAATGCTTGCACTCCAAACTAGCATATTTCCTCTGTAGACGGTAAGTTTGACCTTGACTAACAAGGTTTTGTTCATGTTTTTAAAAGAATTAATCTACATTAACCACTTTAATATACTTTTCAAGGACAAATAAAATATATATTTATTTGTGGTACTTCAGCGGTTCACAAAAACATATAACTTAAAATAATTTTAATGTTTTTATGATTATTCAAATTAATACATATTGCTACTCTTAAGATCTACAGAATTCCAAATAATGCTTAGCCTGCTTTTCTGAGCTCTACTAATAGAGATAGCAATTATGGTAGTTTTTGGAACTTTGTAATGTAAAACACTTAACACAAGGCTTTCTGCAAAAGCAATCATTAAAATTTAAAAATAATGTAGAGGCCAGTAAGGGCAAAACTAGGAAGGACTTTATTTTCTTTAAAGCTGGACCACATATGGACAGTAATGGCACCTGGTGTGCAGCTCAGTGGGACCATGGAAGAGGAGACTCAGTGTGGTTGCCTGGGCAGAGACACTGGAAGCCAATGCCTTGGATGTGTAGGAGAAAATTAACCCAAGCTGACTGACATTAAGCGCATTTTCATATGGAGCGAATCTAGAGAAATATCTTCCTCAGGTACCAAAAGGTCACTGAAAAAAAGTCACAAGGTAAGTGGGAAGTCCATTTTGTAAGCCAGAACTGGGAGGGGTAGCTAGGGAGACAAGTTGGTAGAGATGCAATAAACTCTACCACCCTTGTTCCAACATACTCCCTCTCAGACTTGCAATGCTCTGTACCAAACTTGTGGCGCGTTCTGTGGGAGAGCAGTGTGAGAGAAAGGGTCCACAGATGTGAACAAGTCAATGAGTCCACATGACCTTGACCTTTGCAAAAACCATCAGGTTGATAGGATCTACTTCTGTATGCAGTTTTGCATCTGATTTTTTTAGTTTAGGCCTACAAAGGACAGTGAGCATAGGAAAATGGTTTCAAAAATAATAAAAATGATAGCCTTTTGAAATCAGTATTTTCAGAGAAATTTTCAGTGCAGTGTAAAAGTTGGGAGACAGAATAGTTACCGGCAGAAAGAATACCTTGTGCACAAACATGTAGCAATTATCAAAAGCAGATAAAACATCGGGGGCAAATGCAACTGTTGGATTTATTGTCTCAAAAGTGGGCAGTATTTATATCAGATTAATATAACTAAAAATTGATCTAGAGTAATCTGTATGAACATATTAAGAGGGCAGATGAAATAAGGTTGTGTGTGAAAAGGAAGTCGCCTAAGGGATGAGAGAATCACCAGCTCTAATAATAGAAAATCTATAATAATGTCAACCCTTGACAAAAATCAAGAACTAATATAGGCATGTAATTAAAAATCTCAGGAAAAAAAAACCCTCAAGGGAATAAAGATATAAATAGGAGATTATCGAGCCATTTGCCAGCCGTGCAGTGTCATTTGGAGTTTTGAAGCTATATACTTATATTTCTTTGATTAAAAATAAAACTTCACACGAAGCAAAAAGAAATTAACTGAGCAAGAATATACTTTTCACGAAGAGCATTGCATAACCCAACGACCTTGTGCTTCCTCTTCAACATAATTTTTGAGAAAAAAAAATGAGAGGAATATTAATCAGCTGTTATTATTTCTTTTGTTTTAAATTTTCAAAAAACTCCTGGCACATATGTCTAACCAGTCTTGCCAAGAGTAATAATCTGTCTTTATTTAGACTTTTACAACAGTAATTTACTGTCTCATCACATAATGTTCTCCTGCTATTCTTTAAGTGTTCTGTCTGCTTGCCCTGTATCAATTGCATCCATATTCTGCTGCAAAGGTAGTTGTTGCTCGCTTAGGAGAACCTTTGTCCCTCTTCCTGACTGGGAGAGCTAAAATTACTCCATTTATTTCTGGAAAATAGAGTTTCAAAAGGATGAGAGAGTGTTATAAGTACCTCAGGCAGGAAGGTAATTTAGAGCACCTTCAGACTTCTGCTGTGCTTTTCAAGACGGATTCAACAACTCTATAGTAAAGTATGGCTAGCCAGAAACAACATTTTGTTTTGTTTCTTTTCTTTTCTTTTCTTTTCTTTTCTTTTCTTTTCTTTTCTTTTCTTTTCTTTTCTTTTCTTTTCTTTCTTTCTTTCTTTCTTTTTCCTTCCTTCCTTCTTTCTTTCTTTCTTTCTTTCTCTTTCTTCCTTCCTTTCTTCGTTTCTTCCTTCCTTTCTAGCTTCCTTTCTTTCTTCCTTCCTTCCTTTCTCTTTCTTTCTTACTTACTTCCGTTCTCTCTCTTTCTTTTTTTATTCATTTATTTATACCTTCCTTTCTTTTAAAGTTTTTCTTAAGTACACTAGCTACTACAGGAAGCAAAGGACCCTTTTACATTTCCACAATGATGCAAGAAGTTATATGTGGTTATGCAAGCCGGTTATTATTTCTGGCTTGCTTTTAATGATTTTTCATGCTTCTTATAGATTGATTTGCCAAGCAACTCCTTGATTGGCCCAACAAATCTAGAGCTCTGACCTCGAATATCACTGTACATCAGCATATCCACAAAAAGCAGCAAGCATCAGCATGGTTCCTCATCCTTGCCGTGGCCTGTTTTCCTTGTGCAGAATCTACTTGGCTTTAAAGATGGTTCATCATTATTATCTGGAATAATGAAATATATAATACTAACATGATTATAAATAGACTTTTTATACGAACTTCCAAAATAAAAACCAGGCATTACCAACATAATTGGCTACCTTTTTCTCACTACGTTTATTCCATAGGGTATATTTTTCAGACAGAATCAGTGGACAAAGAAAAAGGATGATGAGGGACAGAGAATAGGAGGAAGCCCTCCCATGGAAGATTCTATCCATCCTCATTAAAAGTGACTATGACAACAACCAAAGATCCCATTGTTGGGATACAGAAAAAGACCATTGTTACAGGAGGCTGTATTTCTGGTTTTCTTTGCTTTGCATCTGCAGTGTCAGTCTCAAGGCCAAGAGCTCATGCTTCACCAGTATCATCAAGTGCTATTTATTCATTCACACTGGGATGTTTCCTTAAGCCACATGAGGGAGATCATCTGGGAAATATGTAAAAGGAATGACACTTCTATTTAGTTATTTGTAACCTTTCTGGCCTGTGCTTCCTCAAATACTGTTGTGCTACAGAACTGAGTCACAGAAATGAACACAGTCCCAATGGGAACAGACCTATTCTTACCAAGCTTTGCTTCCTGATGTCTCCATAGTAACCAGCCTCAGTCATGGGTGGATGGGAAAAGAGCAATCCGTCAGCCCTGCTGCACTTTGCCATCAGGATTGTATTTATCAGCTTTTCATCTCTGGTGACAAAATGCCTGGGAGAAACAACTTCAAGGATAGACTTTTTCTTCACGGTGTTAGTCTATAATAGCTTGACTCTACTGTGTGGTCTATAGCAAGCCAGGACAGGAAGCAAGGGACGGAATAAGCCACTTACTGTATCATGACTGGGAATCACAGAGAGAAGCAGGACAGAGCCGCAGATAATTTCACAAGTCATGAACCCTGTGACCCACTGCCTTAAATGTGGCCTGATCTCACATTGCACTCTACCACTTCCCAGTATCATTATCATATTGTGGATCCATGGGTGGATTGATCTGTGATGTTGTTAGGCAAAGTCCAAAGAATCTAATTCCTTTCAATAGTGCCATAAGCCAAAGATCAAGTTTTCAACACATGGGGCTCTTCAGAGAGATCTATCATATTCTGACCACAGTAAGGTCCCTTAGCTTCTTTGCTTACATCCAGCCTCCATGGGTTCCCATCAAATTTTCTCTACTTTTGGTAGATACTCCACAAAGAAGGAAACAGTGGAAACTGCTCTATCAGAAGAGGATAAACATCACTGCTAGTTACCCTCTCTTCTAGTTATCCAATATAAAATAATGAGGATGAGGATGATGATGATGATGATGATGATGATGATGATGATGATGATGATATCCAGATCAAGAAGTCAAAGAAAAATTGTGAACATCTCGTTAGTATGAGAGGTACCCCCTTGGCAGCATATGGACATACCTTCTCGTACAGCCAAGTCATTAGTAACAACCTATGCTTGAGGGCTCTGAGTGAAACAGAAAGTGAAATGTAATAAAATTGTTTAGGGAAAATAATCTAACTGAATTATTTCATGCTCACTTTTTTCTGTTTGATTATCATCTAATTACACAATTGTTTTGAGTCTCAGTTTCCCTGTATGCAATAGAAATACACCTAAAGAATTACTTCAATTGGGAAGAGGTAAAGCAGTCACGAAAGAGACCATGATAAACATAACAATAAAGCAAGCCAACATTAAATGCACTCAAATACTGAACAAGCAGCGCTCCTAAGCAAAGCTGTGGAGATTAAAAGAGTAAAGCAGAGGTAAGGGAAGCACATGCCTAGCAACTGGTTTTGTCAAACAAATGTCAGTGCAGAGCCTGAGGGCGGTGCAGAAGGGAACAGGACTTGCTGGTCTTCCACAGAGCCAGAGATGGATTCCCAGAACCCATGCTGTGCCTCTCACCATTGCTTACAACACAGCTGCATTTTTATTGCTTTCCCTTAATAGATGCATACTCAGATACATGAAAAAATGACACCAGTGTCATATTGAGAACAGAAGTTACTAGAAAATACCTCTGGGAGCCGGGCAGTAGTGGTGCACACCTTTGATCCCAGTCCTTGGGAGGCAGAGGCAGGCGGCTTTCTGAGTTTGAGGTCAACCTGGTCTACAGAGTGAGTTCCAGGACAACCGGGGCTACACAGAGAAACCCTGTCTTAGAAAGAAAGAAAGAAAGAAAGGAAGGAAGGAAGGAAGGAAGGAAGGAAGGAAGGAAGGAAGGAAGGAAGAGAAATAACATACCTCTGGGAATGACAAACTGTATATAAACAGGAGTGGAAAGAGGCTGGAAATTTGGAGCAACAATGGGACATGAAGCACCTCTTACGTGGCAAACGTCATAAGGGGAAACCACACCTTATCTGGCAACCAATACATACAGAGAAACAACTAGTATAGTTTAACATATAGTTCACTACAGAGGGAAAATATTTTTAAATATCTGCCCATGGTATTCCTAACTCAGAATCTGTTTGATGAAAACAAAGGATCATTATCATTAAAGTCTAAGAGGATGAAACTGGGAGAGTGTGGAAAAATCCCAAAGGCATGTCAGGAACAGCGACTGCGAGATTTGGCCCGCAGCTCCATCCACCCTGCCTTCTCTCTAACCATTTAAACTTTAAGTAGATTTCAGAGATAAAATAGTCTTGGTACTAAAGAAACTTTTGTCCCTGTCTTTTTCTTTCTTAAGTTTTTATGCAGTCTTACTATACTCTGTGATTCTAGCACAAAATGTTGTTGTAGGCAAGTATGGAATGTCCTCCTAAATATTTTATGAACAAATCTCCTCTATAAAAGGCTGTGAACTCTTCAAGCCTAGAGATCTATCTTATGCTCATCTTTCAGAGGTCACAGACTTTAGAAATTACCTCGGTGTATGATTTATTTAAACACATAGATGAAGGTTCTGAGATAAGAAAAACAACCAGTATGACCCTTTTATTCTTCTGAGAGCTATCTTATTCTGGTAAGCATAGGGATACAGTTAAGGGAATTAGTCATATTAGTGTGTACTGTCTACATATGTGGATATGTATGGTACTCTATGATCAAAATGAAAAAAAATCATGGAATTTTATAGGATTAGTTGATAAGAGGTACAACTGCCACTAAGTAGTGAAAAGAACATGATACATATTCTGTGATGAAAAGTGGGCCAAGTCTGGCCTATTACATAACTATGTCAAATACCCTCTCTGCTGCTACATGACTATCTTTACTGTGCTGCACAAGAGTCAAAAAGTTAGGTAAAACTCATACACATCAGTGGCAGAGGACAGGTGATCATCCTCTCTTTCGAAAACACTAGCAAAAGGATGAGCCAGTACCTGGGTGTAGAGGGCACTGTGAAAACCTGTTCACCTAGCAACACATCAGATTCTTCCCTGACCCTCTTTCTATCTCCAAGGCCCAGTAAACTTTGTGGGTGATGGTTGGAAAGACTGAGAGAAGATCGGGTTGTAGTATAAAATATTATTCAACTGGATATGACATGATCAGTCTAGTCATGCTCAATCAGCAACATAATCGCCTGCTGAAGAGTGTCCCAAAAGATAAGGGGAAGGGAGCGCAAGGGAAATAGATCAGCAGATAGGCGTGTGGATTGTTCCTCCAAATGACAGGACTTTGGTTCTCAGCACAATCTCCTATTTCTTCAGGCAACGATAATCTGATGCTTCTGGACACTGAAGACACCTGCACTAATAATGTACACATACATGCACGTGCGTGCGTGCATGCATGCACACACACACACATTCACACATACATACAGGCACATGTATACATACATAAACATACATATTCATATACACAAAATATTGAAATAATAGGAAAATTTAATTGTTAGAAAAATAATATGAAGAACAACTAGGGAAGATACCCACTGTTGACCTATAATATACTCATGCACACAAACACATACTACACAAAAAAACAAAACTCTATGTAAATTTCAAGTACAGATTTTATATACATATATGCATATATGAATGTTCATTATACATATGAACATGAATATACATATATTTATATACATATATGCATATATGAATGTACACATATACATATGAATGTTCAAAAGCAAATTGAAGTTATTGTGAGGGGCTTATTATGCTATTTCCACCTAGCTACTTCCACCTGGAAGTTTCTGTGTAGACCAGCCTGGCTATCAATTCATAGTGGTCCATGTGCCTCTGCCTCCTTAGTGCTGGGATTAAAGGTGTGTGTCACAAATGAGATCCCCATTTCCACTCTCTTAAAGGAATTTTGACTAAGGAAAATCTATCAGGCTTACTGTTTATAACAAAACAATAACAAAACCCCACCAATGTCAAAAATGAAAAACTTTTTATGAAACTGAAATATATTCATTACCACTAGCATTTAATGAGTACCTACTGTGTGCCAGGTGCTGGGCTAAGTATGTCGAGTACCAATGTGGATAGCTCATATTCCTCTTTTAGAAAGTCACTGGTGTAAGTGACAAACAGTGCCCACTCATGAGGGTGAATAGGGAGGAAAGCATGAGCTGTCTTATAACACTGCAAAAAAACAGGAAATTCAGTGGAGCAGTGGAAGGAGACAGCCCTGAGAGGAGGTGATGTGATGTACTGAATCTTAAAATGGGCTTCTGAGGGCCTCGTAGGCAAGTAGGAGATTGTAGCAAAGCACGAGGCCCTGAAAGATGAAGTTGTGTGGTGAAGGACTATCAAAGCAAGACGTCTGGTAGGGAGGCTATAGAATAAGACAGATGCTAGATGCCAGTGCCAGCCATAATATACAGGTGAGTTAGACCTTAGGGCATACAAGAAACAACTATGAAATTTCCAAATGGGTCTATATTGCAGGTGTCAAGTCCCAGTAGGTCTCCTCATGGCACTGTGAAAGAAGGACACATAGCTAGGGTGGCTGGTGATTATATATATACATGTATATGTGTATTTGTGTGTATGCATATATATATGTATATGTGTATATGCATGTATATATGTATGTATATATATATATATGTATATATATTATATATATATTGACTGACACATGCTTCTAATCATAATATTGAGCATACACAAAATATTCCATGAGCTGTAAAAATATTCCATGCTGCTCACATGAAACAAAGAAAGGAAATAGTTAACTACTGATGTCACATCTTCAGAGTAAATATTTGTTTCAAAACAAATTACCCCTATTAGTGATATGAGCATGAAGTGAATTTTATACCTCACTGGCATTGGGAAGCAGATATGATACTACATTGTGGGCAAATTGTGAAATTATCCTTCTAATTGATCACTTCTATGCTTCCTACAATATGTTCAAATTTAGAAAGATTGCCTCTCACAGATTTCATGCCTAAGAAACTTTAATGTAATTTAGCGTTTCTGCCATGTGAATTCAACAATGAAAATATTAGGACAGTCCCAATTAATATTGTAGCCTGGCAAGATGAGCCACACTAGCTTGCCTGCTCTCTCACCCCTGGATGTTGTCTTCAATTAAATTTTCTATCAAGTGAAAGAACTGATTAGTGTCTTCGAGCAAGAACCCTAGCTTCTACAAGTAAACAGGTTTGTTTCCTTTAAAGCTTTCAGTGGTTGTCATCCTTGGCTGAGGAAACAGTTCATGGCATCCCAGAAGTAGCTTTCATTAGGGACATTTACTGCAAACTCAGGGGCATGATCTGAAAAGGTCAAAGTTGGACTGAAGAAAAAGAATCACCCTTAAAGGTCACCCAGCTACTGTGCATTTTATGAGGTGTGCTTCTCTGCTTTCATATGTAGCCGTACACACACAACCTAATTAACGTTGGTGCCAGCTCTCTAATGGTATCCAATTGTCTCATCCGTGACATCTTTGATTAAAAAGAACACACACCACACACCGCACCATCTTGTGTACTGCAGCAAGGGGTGGTGCTCGTTATTACATTATTAAAGCAATACGCTTGGGTGATAAAAATGAATTTTGTCTGTTGAAAAATTAAAATGATTACATTGAAGTGATTTTAATGGAGATAACCGCACATTAATTTCAAAGCATTCAAGTTTCTAGGCAGAGCTGAGCTGAAAGGTATTGGATTTTTCTATTTCCAAAGTGATGTGAAAACTAACAAAATAAACTTCGTATTATCCATTCAGCATCACCTATAAAGATGATCTAGTTTATGCCCTGGCCATCTCTGTGCCTACATGTCAATTACTTTTCAGCAATCAAAGAACTTAGCTTGTTGGCAATCAGCGAGCTGTTTCAATTACTTGCTTACGTTTTTTCGCGTTCAGTATCGACACCTGCGTGCTCATATTTGCGTAGGTGTGGAACTACAGGGCAGAAGACTTGTGATTGCATAGCTTACAATAAGCAGCATCCCATAGTTTCTCGGAACCCTGCATTGTAAAGAGCATCACACTCACATGATCTCTTGTCCTGTGCTACTTCCGTATCATTTCCAAGATTCACACTTTTCTATACTCTGGTCTCTGAGATAGGAAGAAATTCAAAAGAGTATCGTGTGTCTGAGAAGGAGACTCAGCAGAAAAAGTGTGTGTCATGCGAGTGTGGGGAACTGAGTTAGAACACCCAGGTCCCACATTAAAGAGTGGCACAAGCCTCATTGCAGAAGCTGATGCAGAGATAGTTAGGGCTGACAGGGGGAACCCCAGAAGTTCTTAGCCCTGCTACCCAATCTCAAACACAGTGACTGGTGGCAACTAAGACCCAAGGCTGACCTCTGACCTGCATGTGTGTCTGTGGCATGTCTTCACACTCATCTACACAGACAAATGAATGCTTGTTTACAAGCACATATGTATATATACATATATACACATGCTGCTCCTAGGTTGGCTTACTTTATTTAAGAAGGGCTCTACTAACAACTTTAATGTCTATTCAAAAGAACAGGAATACTAGACAAAGGATGTGAGTATGTGCCTAAAAATATGCCATATAGTCTTAATGTTTTGCATAAAATGTGAAGAAGTAGGGGTTCTGACTTCAGGAAATTCATACAGTCACTGAGTGTGGTCACCAAGATGGGTTCTCACACACTACCGTATGTGTTAGTTTATGGTTTCATTTGTGCTCACATGCAACTCTTTTCCTTTTTAAAGATTTATTTATTTATTTTAGGTATGTGAGTACACAGTAGCTGTCTTCACACACACCAGAAGAGGGCATCAGACCCCATTACAGATGGGTGTGAGCCACCATGTGGTTGCTGGGAATTGAACTCAGGACCTCTGGAAGAACAGTCAGTGCTCTTAACCACCGAGCCATCTCTCCAGACCTCACAGATGGAACTCTTATCTAAGCCGGGAGCTATTAGAGGAACTGAAAATGGGCTATGAGGTAAGTATTGAAAATATAATTAATGGTTGAAAAATAACTGCTTTGATTTTATTCCTGGTCTGTTTTCATCTTCATGACTTGTTATGTCATGTTATACCAGTGTTGTGTGTCCCTTTAAATACGCTTTGTTAAAAGGGTCACCAGCTGTCTTTTCTGTGTGTCCTTGCTTCTGGAACAAACACATATCTTGGCTCTTCGATCCATAATACATCCTCTTGGTTTTCTCCTCATTTTATTTTAAAAATCAATACATTATTAAAGAAAAATTGTCATCAGATCAATGTAGAAGAAAAATCACTGTAACCATAGCGCTAAACTATAGCTATTATCAAAAGCCAATTGTGGTCCCAGGGAACTTGTCTTCCTAATAGGAACACGCTTTCATTTATAGTTTACTACATATTGTATACGTGACCAGCACATCCTGCTTCCCAGCCACTAAGATCACACAGATACTACTTTACACATCACATTTTAAAAATCTCTCTGTGTTTTGATTCTAAATTCATTGTAAGAAGTGACTGTATTCAGACCACTTTGGGGAAAAAGAGTACCTGTCTTAAGGCCAGAGAGTCTCATGACACTGACTCCCCCCCCCAACACACACACACACACACACACACACACACACACACACGCTTTATGTATGTTAGAATGGACCTGGGGATACTTATTTTGAACTTCAGTTTACAGCCACTACTGCTTTACCTAGTTCATTGCACACCTCTAGATCTCAGGTCAGATCTCTTTGGTCTGCTTTTGCATCCCTTTGAAATACACCTATTGGTATAATGATTGCTTTAATACATGCCCACTTCCCAGCAGAATGAATCACCCTTCCATCTGACACTATTACTCAGCAGTTGCATGACAATGTTTGATTCATCATATTGCAAAAGCTGGGAGCTCTCTGGAGTTGTGATAAATGTGAATAAAATACCCACTTGGCCTGAGGGTGACATCAGGCTATCCTCCGCAGTGCCCCCTTCCTATTTATTTATTTAAAGCTCTCTATGTATCCACTTGGCCTAAGGCTAACATCAGGATATCTTCCTCAACGCTCACTACCTATTTATTTATTTATTTATTTATTTATTTATTTGCAGTGAGAGGCTGTTTCTTGCCACTGGAATGACCATCGCAGCAAGGATGACTGGGCAGTAAGCATTAGGAATCTACCTGACTCTCCTTCCAATACTAGGGCCACAGACATCTGGTATCATACCCAGATGCTACATAGGTTTGCTAAGTATCTAAACTCAGCTCCTCCTTGAACAGTGAGCGATTTACCCACTGAGACATCTCAAACAGCCTTCACGAGTGCAGTCTTCTTTATAGTTCCTCCTGTGTTGATGCCTTGATTATGAATACCTTCCTTGGAAGCCACACCCTGGACTCTCTCAGGTCATAACTTCTGTGGACTAATTCACATCATAGACTTTCTTGCTCTGTAGCAAGATAGACCAATATCAATGCTTCTACCTGAACTATTAAGGAAGCCAGATTGCCTCTGTGAATCCCATGCCCAGATTCACACCTACAACAGCAAGGCAGAGCTGGACCTGGGGAATCCTGGCAGGCCTGAAGTGCAGTGAACAGCCTCTGTTCCCTGGATCTAAGTCCTGGTCCTACAAGGGAAACCAACACAAGCAGTCCTTCACTGTCTTTATAAAACCATACACTATATATTTTATCTTTCCTGCCCCCTTTGGTCTTCGGACACATACTTATGTAGCGTGTGTGAGATTGTTCTTCCCTCTCCAATAAATCACACAATGTCTTTGTTTGTCAAGCAACACAAAGTAGAGAAATGTGAATTGAGGAAAGTTCAGCTGACTGAGTCCCATTAATTTTCAAGAATGGCAAGTGAAGGTCAGGCAAAGGAAGAATGAAAAATATCACAGGTTTTTTTTTTTTTAATGTAGTAAAACTAAGCTTTCGGACTATGCTGACCTTAGATCTTTTGAAGATATTTTGTAGCCTATAAATAACATTTAGGAGTTTAGAAAGCAAAACCCACAAACTCAATACACGAAAGAAGTAGAATGCCTGCCAATTTGACATAATTCTGCCTGTGTTTAACAACATTAAAAAATATCATGTCGCCCATAAAAATGTAAATTTTGTGTAAAATTAAAGTCATATATGTTAAACTTTCAGATTAGATTAAATATTCAGATGATT
The DNA here is from genome assembly GCA_964023405.1 of Apodemus agrarius. NCBI lineage: Eukaryota > Metazoa > Chordata > Mammalia > Rodentia > Muridae > Apodemus > Apodemus agrarius. The sequence goes on from OZ030021.1 coordinate 9,775,146, forward strand.
GATACAGTTTAAAAATCACTGAGTTGATAATATGTTTTAATCTAATATTCTTAGATTCATTTTCTTTTAATTTTATGTCCAACGTTTTGCCTGAATGTAACCAAGTACATTTTGTCTAAGAGTACCAATATATGCAGTACCAAGAGTGGCCAGAAGAGAGGGTAGGGTTCCGTAGACCTGGAGGACTAGATAGTTCTGACTCAATCTGTGAGGGATAAGAACCGAATAGTACAAGGAGATAAGAGTGCGTCAATTCTCATTCTTCTGCATGTTGACCTCCAGTTGAACCAGCACCATTTGTTGAAAAGGCTATCTTTTTTCCACTGGATGGTTCTAGCTCCTTTATCAGAGATCAAGTGACCATAAGTCTGTGGGTTCATTTCTGGGTCTTTGATTCTATTCCATTGATCTAATTGCCTGTCGCTGTACCAATACCATGCAGGTTTTAGCACAATTGCTCTGTAGTATTGCTTGAGGTCCGGGATATTGATTCCCCGAGAAGTCCTTTTATTGTTGAGAATAGTTTTAGCTATCCTGGTTTTTTGTTGTTGTTGTTGTTACTCCAGATGAATTTGAGAATTGCTCTTTCTAGATCTATGAAGAATTGAGTTGAGATTTTGATGGGGATTGCATTGAATCTGTAGATTGCTTTTGGCAAGATGGCCATTTTTACTATATTGATCCTGCCATTCCAAGAGCATGGAATATTTTTCCATCTCCTGAGGTCTTCTTCGATTTCTTTCATCAAGGACTTGAAGTTCCTGTCATACAGATCTTTCACTTGTTTGGTTAAAGTCACGCAAAGATACTTTATATTGTTTGTGGCTTTTGTGAAGGGTGTTATTTCCCTAATTTCTTTCTCAGCCTGCTTGTCCTTTGAGTACAGGGAGGCTACTGATTTGCTTGAGTTGATTTTATAACCAGCCACTTTGCTGAAGTTGTTTATCAGCTGTAGAAGTACTCTGGTGGAGTTTTTTTTTTTGGGTCACTTATGTATACTATCATATCATCTGCAAAAAGTGACAGTTTGACTTCTTCCTTTCCAATATGTATCCCTTTGACTTCCTTATGTTGTCTAATTGCTCTCGCTAGAACTTCAAGTACTATATTGAAAAGATATGGAGAGAGAGGGCTCCAAGTGGATCAAGGACCTCCACATAAAACCGGACACACTGAACCTAATAGAAAAGAAACTGGGGAAGAACCTGGAGGATATGGGCACAGGGGGAAAGTTTCTGAACAGAACACCAATAGCTTATGATCTAAGATCAAGAATTGACAAATGGGACCTCATAAAATTGCAAAGTTTCTGTAAGGCAAAGGACACTGTCAGAAGGACAAAACAGCAACCAACAAATTGGGAAAAGATCTTCACCAACCCCACATCTGACAGAGGGCTAATATCCAATATATACAAAGAACTCAAGAAGTTAGACCCCAAAGAACCAAGTAAACCTATCAAAAAATGGGGTACAGAGCTAAACAAAGAATTCTCACCAGAAGAAATTCAGATGGCTGAGAAGCACCTTAAGAGATGTTCAACATCATTAGTCATCAGGGAAATGCAAATCAAAACAACTCTGAGATTCTACCTCACACCAGTCAGAATGGCTAAGATTAAAAACTCAAGGAACAACAGGTGCTGGCGAGGATATGGAGAAAAAGGAACACTCCTCCACTGTTGGTGGGATTGCAAGATGGTACAACTGCTCTGGATATGGCGTTTCCTCAGAAAATTGGGCATGACACTTCCAGAGGACCCTGGCATACAACTCCTGGGCATATACCCAGAAGATTCTCCTGCATACAATAAAGACACATGCTCCACTATGTTCATAGCAGCCTTATTTATAATAGCCAGAAGTTGGAAGGAGCCCAGATGTTCCTCAAAGGGGGAATGGATACAGAGAATGTGATATATTTATACAATGGAATACTACTCAGCAATTAAAAATAATGAATTCATGCAATTTGTAGGTAAATAGTTGGATCTGGAAAATATCATCCTAAGTGAGCTAACCCAATCACAATAGAATACACATGAAATGCAATCACTGATAAGTGGATATTAATGAGCCCAAAAGCTCTGAATACTCAAGGCAAAATTAGCAAATCAAAAGATTCCCAAGAAGAAGGAAGGAGAGGACCCTGGTCCTGAAAAGACTCGATCAAGTTTTATATGAGAGTATCAGAACAGAGAAATGGGGAGAGTGATTAGGGAATGGGTGGAGGGAAGAGGACTTATGGAACATATGGTGAGGAGGGAACTGGGAAAGGGGAAAGCCTTTGGAATGTAAACAAAAAATATATAAAAGAACCGAATAGTAAGCGTTGAGCCACATTAGCCCTAAGTTTTAATGCACCCAGGAACACACACAGAGCCAACTAAAGATAAAGTCCTCCAGCTAAGTTTTAGATGATATCACCAGTGTGTTTGTTAATACTCCTGCCTTTTTTTCAGCTTTGCTTACATCACAGTGATACTTATAAGCTCCTCCCAATAGACTTTTTTTAAAAATTGACATCTCTGTTATACTTGAAACATTGATTCCGATGTTAAAATCAGTAGGTTACAAACTCTGATCAGTTCATTATGAAGTTTTCCCAGATGACATCCAAGACTCCACAATGATTCTACATCTGTTTCTGTGTCCTTCTAAAATTGAATTTCGGAATAGCAGAGCAGGAAGGTTTTCCAAATTAACCATTAGACTTACAATTATCTATAGAGATTCTCATCACACTGAGAAATTAAATATTTCTACCAAGACTTAAAAGCCTTCACATAAACCATCTAATTCCTTCCTCTTCCCTCTCCCCCTCACTCCTCTTGTTCTCCCCTTCCTTCTCTTCCTCCTCTCCTTCCCTCCCCTCCTCTCTACTCCCATCCTCTCTGTTCTGTCTCTCTGTCTCTGTCTCTGTCTCCCCCCACCCCGGTCTTGCTCCCCCTTTCTTGTTAGGCACTCTTTCAATCCATCTTATAAACACCAAAATCCTAGCTACTTGGCACTATTTTATAATTACATTTTGTTCTTCAATGAACTGTGATAATAAATTGTGAACTATGGATCTTAAATCTTCCTTAGATTTCCTTGTCTCTAATTCTACATGACTGCTTCCTTTCGTAATTCTAAATGTTAGCTCTAGTCTTACATCCCAGGAAGAGCCTTCCCGATGGTGAAGTGTAAAGCACCATCCTGCCTTCACAGCATTCTTTACCACATTGTCAATTTCCTTTGGAATCACTGTCTAACATTTTATTTTATTTCTCAGTTTCCCTTCCTAAATGAAGGTATATAAAGGCCGACAACTTTGCTGAGTCCTTAACATCTGAAAAAATGTCTCAGTGTAACAGGAATCAATCTACCTTGGAGTTTTATTTGATCAGAAAGACGGGACATTCCACTTGGGAGGTCAAAGAAGAGGAATGACATGTTCTAGGCTAGCCTGGAGTACATAGGGAGTTTCAAATCAACTTGGTTAAAGAGGAAGAGCCAGCTCTCTTTAGAACCACAAAGAAAGGAAATCTTTGTACATGAACTTTCAACAATGATTGATAGATCATCACAGGAAGGAGATACATTAATGAGTTGATGACAAACTATTTTAACCAATACAATAGGATATTACCAATACTGATCTATAACATGGTTTGTTCTTGTCCTTTGTAATACATTCCATTTATTGTTTCATGAATGAAAAATATACAGAAAGCTCTGCATACAGGAGGATCAAGAAATAGGGTGTTTTATTTCCATTGGTATATAAACATACAAGACTACTGTAGGAGGAACAAAGAAGCAGGTTGACAACCTTAATAAAAATTTAAGTCTGTTATTCAACTTGTTGAAAATTTATATTCATTTTTTCACATTTTTACTTTATTGGTGTTGTATAATCAGTAAATTATAATTTTGATCTACAGGCATGGAAATGTTTTTCTTTACTGTCTTTATTACATTCAGTTATTGACTTACTTTGTCTTTCCTTCCTTCCTTTCTCATGTGACATGGCACATGTAGAGGTCAGGGGCCAACTCAGAGGAGTCCTTTGTCCCTTCCATTATGTGCGTTCCATGGGTCAAGGTCTGGCTGTCAGGCCTGGGTACAACTGCCTTCACCCACTGGGATGGTTTGCACTGTCTCTACGTCCACTGGGTTTCTGAACTCTGAGTTTATACATCCTATCTCATATGGCAACTTCCAAGCATGTGAAAAGGTGAGGTTCTTCCAGGCCTTTGGATGGGTGAGCCAGAAGCTTTGCTTGGGGGTAGCGTTTGGGAATGTCAGAACATTTGGACATGCATTGAGCCTCTTGTTCGCACTAGGGGAAGAACCAGGAGGTGAAGACTATTCCTGGCCATGGGGCACGCCAGGGGCAGAAGTGACTGTGAGACTGGACACCACAGATGGTCCTAATTGTGATGTACCTGTTTTGATTTTGCTTTGTTTTATTTTTGTTTGGCCCAGCATTCTTAAGCTAATTATAATGGTCCAAGTAAAACGGAATCAGTCTTTGCAGTAGAAGCCCTCTAGAGTTTCCCTTTCTGCCTCCTTGTAGATGTGATTCTCATCCTTCATCGATTGTATAGAAGCCCTCACAGTTTCTTAAGCCAGAAGTTTCTGTGTTCTCTGAAATAAGTAAACTTTCTCTTTAACCAAAGTTTAATTATTTGGGACGTATATTATTTTGATCACATAAAAACTTAGTTCTGGAAGTTTTCGGGTAAAATAGTTGTGCTACTTCTGTAATAAAACAGCATGAATCTGATGGAATTAGCAGGACATAATTCCAACCTCTGCCTTGCATTAAAATTGTTTCTGGCATACGGTCCTAATTCTACAGCAAGTTGTGAATTGCTGTCTTCAACACTCCAGGTACAGTCCCTCGTTATCCTCATTATGAATGTGTTTTGTCACAGTGCATACTAAGAATTATTCCCAGGGTACATACAAAGTCTAAATAGTAACTTTCTCCCAAACAAGCTTATCTTCAAAGTGTGATTTTGTGGGTTTTCCTTCTCATAATGATTAATATCCTACCTTCAAGGAAGACTTAGGTCATTGGGCAACGTAGCCATTATACTTCAGAAATCAGACAGTGGAAAAGCACTCATATGCTATGAAAATGAAATCCCCTGACATGATTAATGAATATTTGTGTTGCATGGGATAAAGATGCAGACAGTAACTACAGGAAGTTATACTTGAAACTATACATATACACACAGACACACAGACACACAGACACACAGACACACACACACACATATGCATGCACATGCATCCACACATACACACACACAGAAAATTGTACACACAGGCATATTCACACACATACGCACATTCATAACGACACAAACATGCATGCACTCACACACACACACACACACACACACACACAACATTCTGAAGTAAAAGCAATTGGAAAAGACAGAGTCCTGATGAGAAAGCAGAAACATATCCATTATGGCTGGGCATATTTGGACTCTGCAGAGTAGAGTATGTATTATTCCACTGAAAGGACTAACAGGTAAAACAGAACTATGCACATATGAACTAAAACTCATCTATCAAAATTATAGTTACTAGTTTTGAGTAGAAAGCCCTTAGTTTCAATAAAGGGCATGATACCAACCAAAGGCTAAAAAAACAAAAACAAAAAAGAACACTAACAAGTTACTTCATGATAAGTATGTAACAACAATTAATGAAAGAAAAGAGGCTGTGTCTTTAAAGATAACAAGAAAGGGAATATGGGAGACCTCAGAGGGCAAAAAGGGAAGGGGGACGTGGTGTAATTGTAATCTCAAAAATAAAAGAACAAGTTTAAAAACCTAGAAAAACAAATGGCTATGAGCTGGAAAATCATCTCCAAGATGCCAACACCCCATGTAATTTATAGAAAGTGGATATGGTGCAAAGAACTGGTTCTGTTTAATTCTTTTATATTTTTTAATTTGTTATTTTTAAAAATCTATTTACTTTTCTACACATTTGAACAGTATTCTATTTTTATCTTTGAAATTAAACCTCTTTCCTGTTGATTCTTAATTTAATTTTTAAATGTTCAAATCTATATACAATGATATATAGACATATGTATGTACCACTTCAATTCTTCTATATCCCTCCAACATACCGCCTTCAATTTTAGTTCCTTTTTAATATCACACTGGGTCAACTTCATGCTGCCCGTTGTATGTTGGTGTGTGGGGTGTGTGCCTGCATGATATCCCTGTATCAGCCCATGTGTGTTTTCACATGTAGAAGTCAAAGGAAAACTGTGTAGAGATAACTGTCTCCTCTCCACTTTTATGCTGTTTCTGAGATTCAAAGCCAGGTCACCAGGCTTGGATGGCAAGCATCTTTATCCACTGAGCCATGCTCCAAGCATACCTCTCTGTTGTCACCCTTTTTAAAAAAAAAAAAGCCTTGTACATAGCATTTAATAATTTAATAGACTTTCATTTAGATTCTGGTATACAAGACACAGAAGCAATCAAAACCTTGCTCTGTTCTCAAACGAGATAATCCAAAGTAACAGAATCAAGATTTGAGTCGGCAAGTCCAGTTAAATATTATTCAGCACACAGGAGATAGAGAAAAAGCAATGTCCGATCAACCCATGGCGGAGACATTAGGTCTCAGAATTGACCTGTCCTTTGAGCTGCATTTTACAATATAAGGTGGAATGGGAGGTCTTTCCTCCTCCCAGGTCAAGTAAAGCTTGGTCCACTGAAACCTTATCATATTGTTAACTCATTTTAATCCTAGGTTTTGTTTGTTGTGATAGCATGAATGCAGAAGAAAAAAGTGAGAAAGGCCCACTGAGGCAGAAACTTGAACGTGTCAGCTGCCACTTTATGTTGTGTTGTTGTTTTGTTGATTTTGAGGCAGGGTTTCTCTGGGTGCCTTAGAACCCACTATATACACTAAGCTGGCTTCAAAATCAGAGGTGCACATGCCTCTACCTCTTTAGTGCTGGGATTAAAGACCTGCATCACTATCACTGGCCCAGCCGCTGCCTCTCGTTCTCGTGAGTTTGGACTGTGCCCAATAAACCGTGGAATGTTGTAAAATTTAAAAATCTCTGCATGGGGTTTCTTCCCTCCTTAGACCATTTATGTTCACCCATGAAGGACACACACACACACACACACACACACACACACAGAGAGAGAGAGAGAGAGAGAGAGAGAGAGAGAGAGAGAGAGAGAGAGAGAGAGAGAGACAGAGCACTTTTTCATTTTAAGTATGTGTTAGGCAGCACAATAGCTGGGCAGCTGTCTACCGTCCATGCTGATAGAATCTACCTCCTGTCCGTAGTCCAAGTTATTACTTACTATGCTTCATCTGGGCTGCTCTTGGTTCCAATTAGGCAGTCCTCTGTGCCACATTCTTTAGGCCCTTAACCCAGGGTGGCTCCCCTTTCTCACTCCCTTGGTCCTCTCTCCTTCCCCTCTCATCCTCGCCCCTCTCCTTCTCCCTCCCCCCCTCGAACCTCCACTCCAACCTTTCCCCTCCACTGCCCAGTCACAGGCTCCAGACCTTAATGTCCAGTTAAAATGGGGAGAAGGGTCCCATGAGCTCTCCTAAGTGTGTGATGAACTGCTCAGCTGAGGCGACTCTTCTTGAGGAAGCATGATTAATATCAGAGTACAAACAGCCTCAGGCCAACCCTCTACAATGGAGGTTGTTTTTGTAGAAAAACCAGAGGTATCCTTTCCTCACTCCACTGAAAACTAGGCATGAAAAACACATGCTTCACAAAAAAAGAACACAAGTTTTTACAAGTATAAAGGAATATGGTTTTGTTGTTTTGTTTTGTTTTGTTTCATTTTGTTTTGTTTTGTTTTATGACTGTATATATTTGATCTGGAAGATTTTGTTTTAGTAGATTGACTCTAAAGAAAGAAAACACGGTAGGGTGACAAAAACAAATCCCTAACACTAGCAAGTGTGACGCGCTCCCTTCAACATTAATAATCAAACTTACCAGATGTAAAATTCTCAAAAGCTGGATTAGTCTAAATGAACAACCATTCTCTATATTTTTTTTTAATTTTTTGTAATGTGCACTGTAAATCCTATATTACTAAAATTAAATTGCTAGCATTTCCTTGGCTGTCTGAAACCTCTCAGTGTTGCTATATATTTTCAGATTTAAACCTTGTTTCTACTCTGAACTTACCAATAGAGCAGATGCAGAGGTTTTATACATCTTCAAATGTTAATTTCTATCTAGAAAGTGTAGCAAGAGTTGTGATTAATAGATACCTATTTAGTAGAGTAATAATTCTTTATACATAGAGAGGTGTGTGAAACACAGGTTCTAAAGGGGGAGGCCTGAAACTTAAAATACTGAAAAGATTAATTTTCATCATTGATAACTGATGAAACTGTACAGTTCCGAGTCTACAGCTACCTGTCAATAGAATGTGAAGCAAATAATTTTGAGTGAGATCCTCAAAATGTGGATATCAGCACGGACTAGACTGGCTACCTCTTATCCAATTTATTCAATCATTTGCTCTTGATGATGTGAGACACTCAAGCTGTCAGCTGGCAACGTTTTCAGCACGTCCCGTGTCTGCAGCTCAATCAGGTCCTATTTAGAACCCTGTGCTCCTGGATCTCTGTGGGAGAAGGGTGCTGTCATTTTCAAGGTCTGTGTAGAAAGGAGAACAACCAGTTGGTTTTTTTATAAAACTTATTTTGTGACTTTCTCAGGACAGGCTTTGCACAGTTAATTGTCTTCTGCTACTTGTTAGTAGAAGTGATATCTTGGGTTAATGTGACATAACTCACAATTAGAGTATTTGTTCTACAGTAGGTATATAAAATGCATAGGTTGATAACACCAGAGAAATTAATTGTTGTTCAGACAACAGTTAGTTGCTAAGAGTTGAAATTAAATGATGACATAATCTGCCATTCAAATGGGTTTTTAAAAATTAAATTTGTGGTTTTCAAGAGAAATAAAATAGAGACTATTGTCTATTTTGTATCTACATTATTTGTTCTAAGAGATATCTGGATGGAACTATAGCCTGAGATTTACAAGAAAGTTTTGTGGACTACGTATCATACAAGGTTAAAAACTTTGTTCATTTTATTAGAATTATTTTTCAAAATAATATATTCATGTGAAACTCACTCATCACAATTTTTTTTAAAAATTAAAAATTATTTTGGACCTTAGTTGCTCCAAACTTCTATCAAAATATACTTTTATTAAATGAAGAAAAACCATTATTGTTCAACTTAAAGGTCCTGGCTCTCTCTGCATGCCATGTCACACTGTAGATTGGGTAGATTCACATTTCCAGCAGCTAGCTAATGCTGCTAGCTTTGTTAGGAAATATTAACAACTTGCTTGAAAACTGAAGACCAGAATGTCCACTAACTTCTGAGGGTCCAGAACATGCCTAGCAACTCCTCAGTAATCAAACTAGCACAGAAGCCTCTGCTCTCAGTGAGCTTCTAGGCTGGGGATGGAAGGGACAGCACAGTGCCCAACAGACATGCTCAGAGTTCTATCAGAGCAAAGCACAGGGTGCTATGACAACAGCATGAGGTGAAGAAACTTGGCCAAGAAAGATAACTCCTTCAACACGTCTTGGGGGATGCTGGAAATAGACAAAAGCAGGGAGTGGCGCGTTAGAGTGAGTACCAGGCCTCGTGGGTGAATGGACCGACTTGAACCAGGCCACAGGCTGAGAAACTTTGGAATTTGAGAAGGGAAGAGAAAGTGAAGTCTAGAACAATATTAGTTCTGTTCTCATATATAAGAAAACAGCATGAGATCATTACTATAATTATAACTTTCACTACTCATATTACTACAGTATGAGTTAAACATTTACCCAAGTCTAAAGCTTCAGCTAAGCAACATATTCAGTGTGAGGAATATTTATGCACACACTTACAGACACTTCCCTTTATTTTTAGTTAGTTTAACATTAAAATATTAATTTAGTAGCCTAACTATACTGAGCCTTGGTACCATTCACTTCACAGACATGATAAGTCTTTCTTCCTCTTTATCCAATCAGCTCCTGAGAAGGCTTTTGAACAGGAGCACAGGTCTGTCAGTGATGCACGACTTTCTACATCTTGGCCTTACAAGACCATTTAATTTGCTATAGGATTTTCCTCAGAAAGTATTTTGTTCTTTAAGTTAACCTTCAGGTGCTATCATTCTCATAAGCTATAAATCATAATCAATTTGTGTCTTAAATCTTCTTCCCTAAGTGAATAAGCCAGAAAGTCTTTAAATCCTTCCTAGCAGGAGATTTTTCAGATGATGCATCAATCCAGCCCAGACACCAGTGTGTCAGCCTTCTCTACAGAAACAGAAACAATAGGTTTGATTATCTATCTATCTATCTATCTATCTATCTATCTATCGTCTATCTATCAATCATTCTGCCTATCTATCTTTCTGTCTTTCCATCTATCTACCATCTATTTATGAACCTATTATAGTCATTGAGGAAGACATAATGGATCAAATTACATATGGATATTAATAAAGCATACAAAAATATCTATTACATTGGTCCTCGTTTACTGACTAATTTTCACATATACACATGCATTAGCTGTAAGATTAGCTGTAGGATATCAGCAATTTATTATGCATAATGAGAAATCTTACAGCTGCTAGCTGAAATATAAAAAGGCCAGGAAAGTCAGTTCCTGACCTGGGAGTTGGAGGACTAACCAAGTAGACTCTGCTATGTAGTTATGGGAACCAGGACTGTCAAGGACAGGAGACATTGGATATCTACACTCACACAGTCCAACAAAGGAAAGGAAAATCCAGCCCTTTTTCACCTCCACACTGAATTCAGGCTAATGCTGGGCTAATGCTCACTCACATTGGGAAAGAAGATTTCTTTTACTCATTCCTCAAATTCAAATGATTGTCTCTTCCAGAAACATCCACTGACATACCAGGAGATGTTTTATAATATATCCTGGCATCTCATAACCCTGTTAGGTGAACCCACATAGTTTCCCATCAAAATCTGCTGTAGAGGTAGGTAGTATTAATGATTCAGTACTGTGAGGCAAAGGATTCTGAAACTTCAGAGATAACTAAGTGTATCCAGTCCAATTGTGTCAGAGCTTGACATAACATTTCACATAATTGGAAGGCTGTGCCTTTGAATGCTGCAGGATAGCAAAAACACAACAAAGAATGAATTCTCTTCATTTTGCTCACTGTCACGCACATACTCATGTCTCCAAAGTGCAGATTTCACAGATTGCTTCTTTTTCCATCAAGATCTTGGTTTAAAATCAGATACATTTTTCTTGATAAACACCTTTAAAGTTGGCCTATTTAATTTTAGGTAATATCAGAATACTCAACATTAATGGACAAAGGTAATTTGACAAATTATACACACATGTAAACACAAATATCTACACATCTCCAACAAAAATATCTGCAGCAATTCTTTGATTATACCCATGTAACCTGACAGCATTTGTGAATATTTCTTGAGATAAGCAAATTTTACAGGTATTATCTCATCCTGTCAAGGTGATTTTGTATATAAGGCCTCTACAATAGAGCAACCATTTTTATAATACCTTCTAAAAATCTAATAGACGAGATGACAATTTGGCATGATGCTTTGGTGAGTTGCTCTTGATATGTCAATTTCACACAATCCAAGTCATTTGAAAGAAAGTTGCCTCAGTTAAGGAACTGTCTCCATAACATTGAACTGTATAAGAAGCCCATAGGACATTTCCCTAATTAATGATTGATGAGGGAGAGCCCAGCCCATTGTGGATGATGCCATCCCAGGGTTGGTGGTCCTGAGTTCTGTAAGAAAGCAAGCTGAGCGAGCCATGGAAACAGTCCAGGGAGCAGCAGAGCTCCCATAGCCTCTGCTTCAGCTCCGCCTCAGGGTTCCTGTTTTAATTGCATCTCTGTCCTGACTCCTCCAATCTTGAACAGGAATATGAAATTCTAAGGAAAATCAACCCTTTCCTCCCCAGTTGGCTTATGGTTCTGATATTTCATCACAGAAATAATAACCTTAATTAAGACAGAGGTGGGGAGATTATCTCCAAACTACTATTTTAGGCCAATTATTTTCACAGTGATGTGCTTAAGGGTCCTTACAATGCAAGTATTACTATTCTTCATCTGCTCTGGGGTCTTCCATGCACCAAGCTCCAAACAGACATTAAATAAGCTGATAAAGGTATATCCTTTGTTATTTTTGTTTTTTTGTTTTTTTTAAAGAAATGAATCATCCTTCAATTATTTGTTCTTTGAAACTTTCACAATGCATCCTGATCATACCTACCCTCAACTCCTTCTCCTACTTTGTCCCAAATGTCCCCTAACATATTTCCCACCTCTTCCGCATTTTGTCACTTTCTTATTTTACTTTTTTCATTAATTTATTCATTTATTCATTTTAACATCCTGATCGCATCCCCCTTCCCGCCTCTTCTCCCTTTTGCACCCTTACAAAGCTTTCCCTGTTACCTCCTCCAAGAACAACAAGAGATACCCAACAGTGGACAGAGGAAATCTCAGGAGTACTCAGCCCTACACATAAAACTGCAGGCAACTAAGGAATGCTGTAAGAGAAAATTAGTCTTTCCCAAGGAAGAAGATACAAATCAGTTATCTAATATCAACAGATTAGCACTGAAAACGTACATAAAGGTAACATTATTCAGATTGGACAGGATGTATTTAGGAATGTTTAAATTTGTGTTATGACAATTAATGAACAAAGAGGCCATGTGCTTGAAAGAAAACAGGGAAGGGGTTATGGAAAGGTTTGGAGGGAGAAAAGGGAAGAACAGAATGATTTGATTATATTATGATTTCAAGAATAAAAGAAGCAATAGGAAAAAAGATTTCTCCTCTGTACTGTATACTATGTCCTGGAGAATTATATAATTTTTTTTAATTGTTCTATGGAACCTTATACCATAGGTGTGGACTAACAAAGAACATATTTCCAAGATCTGATGAATATTGAGTGTGTGGTTAGAAAACATGTGCTACAAATTGAACAGGTAACATTTTTAACAAAAATTGAGTTGTTCTTCAACTCACTAAGAGATTGATTAGACAGAAGAGGTTCACAAAGTAAGATTGTGCCAATATAAAAAACCACTATGCAGCCTGCCTGGGTTATGCTCCAACCACATTAGTAAAATCCTTTTAACATTCTGTGAACTCCAGCAATAAAGAGAAGCGGGTCAGAGGATGTGTGTCAAAGTGTTAAATATTTTATTTCACTTTCCTTTGAATAACATCTTTCGAGTGACATAGGTGAGACCCCCTCCCCCATTATGTCACCACTTTAGTTCTGAGGCTAAGGTAAGCTGAGGGAAGAGACATCTCTAGCAGGAAAGATAAGGCGAGACAAGGAGGAACGTTGTACAAAGTATGGCTTCCTTTTCATCTCTCCCTTCTGGTCATCATGTTTGCACCTGGATGATAGTTCTTTTTTTCAGAAAAGAATAAACAGTTCTAAAGGGTCTTTAATTTGTCTTTTGGATTTGCTTTTAGTTCACCTTTTCAAAACAAAAGGAAGAGGAAAAGGGAGGAAATGAAGATCAGCTACTAAACAGCAATGAAGGAGTCGTGAGTCTGTCTGCACAGACCCCCACTCGGCCAATGTCACTTCGCCAAATAGCATAAAACCTAGTTACATCAGCCGGCAATAGGGAAATTCCGTATGCAAGAAACTGAAAAGCTTTCCTAGCACAGTCAATGGTTTTAAAAAATGTGCTTTTATTGTGGGTGAAGGGCCAGTTATTTTCCTCTATACCTGGAAAACCTAAAAGATAGACTTGTGACATGTTTTCTGCTTGATCATGTCATCGTGTTTGTGACATATATGAGTTATATAAAGTTATATAGAATAGTGGTTTTCATTTTCATGTTGTGTCAGGTGTATTTTGAGCCAAAAAATATCTTCAGGCTCTTCTTGCCTTTTTATTCTTTCTTCATTCCAAATATCTTTCCTTCTTTCTTTAAAAAGAATAAAAAAGAAAAAAGATTTTTTTCTTTGACAATTTTATTCAAGTATATAAAGAAATGCGTTTCCGCCTACACCAGCCTGCCTCATTCTCTATCCCCAAGCACCTAAAGACATTCTTTTCTTTTAAAAATTAATTTTAAATTGAAAGTAAAATTAAATTAACTTTTATCTGTGAAATATTTAGTATGTTCTCCCACTACTTAAAAAGTAAAAACACAAAACATTAGTAATTACTTATAAATTTGAAGTCTTAATGGTTTTCGTGACATATTTGTCTTTTCAGGTTAGGAGGACTTGCTGATCATACGAGAGGAGAGGAGGACAATGGGCACTTGACAGCTGCCAGGGAAGCTGATTGCCATGACTGAGGGGAGAGTGAGGGGTCTGCTGTGCTCCTCTAGCCTCCACATACCTGCAGGCACAGGCACCCACATTTACACAGGCATGGACACAGCACTTACATAACTACACAAAACAAACTAGCTAAATAATAGCATGACATCATAGCCCTTTAATGTCAACAAATGTATCTGCAGATATATTCCCATTCATTTTTTTTCTCTCTCCAGACTTAAAAACCTACCTAGCCTATACTGTCCATCTTTCTCAAATGAGAGACTTCAAAGAACGTTCTTAGAATTCTTTCTCCTGTGATTATTGCTATAAAACTTTCTCCTAGCAAATAATATTCCACTGCCCAAAGCTCCATTTAACAACTTTTCCTCTAGAGGTTTTCCTATTTTTTGTCTTTGTTTGTTGTTTTTGTTTTTTTAAGTCATGACCTTGCCCCATGCACTGGTAGTTTAACCTTTCATATGCGTCTCTGCATTAACATGTGTGTCTCACTGTAAGAATAACTCACCTGGAATTCTGAGTAAAAAGCTCTTCAAAAAAGCTAAGTAAAAAAAAAAAAAAAAAAAAAAAAACAGGTTTATTCTTCTGCAAACTTGCTAAGAAAAGGAGAATAAGGTGATTTATGACTGTCTCCTAACTTGACGACTTGTATTAAAATATCTATCTCATGAGATTTTTGCAGCAATGAAATAAGACGCTCTACTTAAAGGAAAAGTCACTGCTTGAGGCAGAGTAGAAAATATTGCTACATTTCACATTACTTTTCTCCACTACTTTCTATGTTGGACAATAAGCCACTTAAAGAAAATACTATAAAAAAACATGTATTTTATTACATATGTTAAAAAAAGAAACATTTTATTATTGTATCATAGATCCCTAATAACATTATGCTTAGTACATTCAAAGCAAGTTTTAAATACTGGTCAAACTAATTTAAAATAGTTTAATATGCAAAAATGGAATGTAAAATTCTATACCACTTCATTTGGTCTTTATCATGTCTTGACATATAACATAATGTATTGAACTCTGCATTTTATGACACCAGTAGAACCAATGATAGTTGACAGGATCAGAAACAGTATGTGAACAAGAATAAAATACGTTCTTTCTTCCTGCTCCTTCCTTTCAGCTCGACTTGACCTGTTTTGAATCCAGGGATTTAGTCAGCTGAGACCCAGGAAAGGAGAGAACATCGCTTTACAGAGCAGGAGGACTAACGTCATGGGTTCAGATAGAAGAAGTAACGTGGCACTTTATAAATTCACATGCTTTGGGTTCAGTCTCTACTTCTCAGGAAGACGATCAATTCTCAACACCCAGTGGCAAGGTAAATTTGAGTTTATTAATTCCCTATGTGGAAGGTCTTTCTGTTCATTTATTTACATCACTCACACTCCATTTAATAATTTCCCTTTGCTCGGAAACTCACACTTGAAACTCCCAGAAGATTTATAATGATTCCTTTTTTCACAGAATTGGAACCAGTCTGGAAAGTTCAAAATGATGGCATGAGAGGATTTGATGTAAGATACATTTAGCATAAAATATCTTTCTGTGTTAAAGTGTATTCATCAATTAAGAGGATAAATAACTGTGTCATTACTAGGGCAAGGCTAGAGATCTAGGAAACCTCATGAAGTGGAGGATGAGCTATAAATTCTATTCAAGAATCAACATGACATGATGATTCAACATGATTGGATGATGGTATCAATCCAGTAAGAGAACTTTAGGTGAAGAATTGGAACCCAAGACATGGATTCAGTAAAAGGTAAGAGCACCAAATTATGTTGAAATTCAAATGTGCTTATCAACAGGTACTGACACTAGGCTTTCACAACTAAACTCATAGAGTATAAATGAGAAAATTAAGACCCAGACACACTCTAAGCTTCTGTGTTTCGAGTCTGTTTGGTTTAGAGGTTACTTTAAGATAAGATCTTAGGTTAATACTTTCATTGTTTGCATTTTTATATCTTACCAGTTTGTACATCAGGTTCAAGTTTTTTTTCGCTTTGTGAAGTAAGTCTCATTCTTCATTGTGCAGAAAGGTCAGATATTAATATCATTCTGAGTAATACTGAGTTAAATACAATGAATGTATTCTTAGGTAAATCTTCACCCATATCAGGATTATGAGGAGATCAGCAACTAATGTCCCAAACAGTGGCAGAAACCAGTACCAAACAGGAGAACAGGATTAGTGTTCTTTCCACACATGTTTCACATTATTTTTATAGTTGTTCACCAGAATAGACTTAGAAATATGGCTGTGTTATGGGCTTCCTGCCTAATCCTGCACTGAAGAAGTCCATATGTGCTCTTACCCTGCTCCTGGCATTGGCTGTCAATCACATCTCAGTAGATTCTAGAGATGTCTGCTTGGACCTAGCAAAAATAGTCACCCTTGAATTACAAGGCAATTCCCAATGGTTACTTTTTTCTATGCCTAAGAGGGAAAGTTCTATATGCAAACATTTTAATGTTTTAAGTGTTCATAATTATCACTTAAATTGGAATTTCTTACATCTTCTTCTCCCCAAACAGCCCTTGAGTTATCCTGTGGAAAGTACATTCTCTCACTCGTGTATAATCAATCTGTACCTGCTGATTCATTATACAATGGTAGAGAATTAATGAATTGAATAAATGCTGTTTTTGAGATCTCTGACACATAAATGAAGATTATAATCAGAAATGCCTCAACATTATTTTAGAAGAGTCCATAACTTCTTTAACTATAAACTATATACTATCATACTGATATCAATGGTATTTAAGTATTATGATCACTACAGACCCTTAGGAGATAATTTTTCTGTAATTATTTTTATAATATCTTATTATCACATGACAACCAACATGTTGGTTCTTATCTTATTATTTTAAAAAATGTCTCCGGTGACCAAGGCTGGTAAAGTTGTCATATGTGCATTGGGGGTAGGGCATATAAGAGTATGTGAGTGGTTGGTGTATGCTGTTTGTGTGTGTGTGCGCGTGCGTGTGTGTGTGTGTGTGTGTGTGTGTGTGTGTGTGTAACAGTTGTGAGCATGTGTGCATGTGTGTGCTCTGCAGGCCAAGGTTGACAGTATATGTCTTCCTTGATTACTTGTTACCTTATTAGTTATTAGGACAAGCACTCTCACTAAATGTGAAACTCAAACTGCCTAGACTAGCTGGCCAGCTAGCTCCAGGTTCCTGTTTCTATTCCTGCGTTCCCAGCAATGGGGTTACAGGTGCACACAGCCTCCTTGGCTTCTTTGTGATGCTGGGAATCCAAACAGAAGTCTTGATGCTTGCTCAGCAGATAATTCTCAGGCTCAGACATCTCCCAAACCTCTTTTCCTTCTTTAGTCTTGGCTCATAATTAGCATAAAGAAAAATTGCCAACCCTCCAAATCCAGTAAAATGCTCTGTAAAATAATCATAAAACTAAGTATGCAGGCAATAAGATACATTACATTTGAGAGATGCTTTATTATTTATAGAACTCATTTCCAAACTGGTCTTATTTGATCTTTGGAACTGTGCTTTGCACTGCAGAAATCAAGAAAAGGCAAATGATCCATCATTGCTTATTTCAAGGGGAAAAATATCTCTGAAAGCTGGAGGCTTTTTGATATATTCCATATATGTTGTTGCAATCATTTAATGGCAAAACTATTCTAAATTTTTATGAGGCTGTTTATAGATCTTACTTTTTATATATTTTTATGTATGCCATTTGAATCTGTATAATATGATTGAAACTGTTTCAGTCAACCCATGCTGTTAAAGTGTGTGTATATGCTTGTGTATGTGCATATATGTGTGTGTGTCTGTCTGTCTGTATGTGTGTGTGCTATGTTTAAATATGAGGTGTTTCATTAGACCATGACGGATAAATTACACTGCATATGAATATTATGTAATTTTTCCAAATTGGAATTGAAATGCCACTGGATCTTCAGATTTCAGATGATACTTCTATAAACATGGCAGAGACTGGCCTACCTGGGGATTCATCCTATAAACAGTCACCAAACCCTAACACCTTTATGGATGACAAGAAGTGCATATCAAAAGGAGCATGCCATGGTTGTCTCCGGAGGGGCCCTGCCAGAGCCTTACACATACAGAGGCAGATGCTAGCAACCAACTATTGGACTGGGCATGGATGGGGTCCCCAATGGAGGAGCTGGAGGATGGTCCAGAGGAGCTGAAGGGGTTTACAGCCCCATGGGAAGAACAATGATTTCAGCCACCCAGACTCCCAGGGACTAAACCATCAACCAAGGGGCACACATGGTTCCAGCCAAAAATGTGGCAGAGGAAGTCCTTGTTGGGCATCAGTGGGAGGAATGGTCCTTGGTCAGGTAAAAACTCAACAGAGGCCCCAACAAAGGGAAACCAAGGGGGGCGGGAGGTGGGAGTGTACTGGGTGGAGGGGCATATATGTGGGGGAAGGGGGAAGAAGGAGGGGGAGGGGTTGGGGGTCTTAGGGGAGGGGGGATATTGGGAAAGGTTTTACCATTGACAATGTAAATGAAGACAATATTCAATAAAAAAAAATGGCCTGTGTAAAGAAGAACCAGTCTTAGCAGTCAGCCCAGGTAGTGGGGGGTGGGGGGGATAAGGAGAAGAGAAAGAAATGTATTTATCACCCACTATTGTGAAGGGAGCTTTCTTCAGTTCTGACACTTCTGCCAGTTTCCTGATAGGATTTCACAGTGAATTTCCTTGTTTTCTCTGCTCTGATTCCCCAGTCTCCTTTGTCATGGAGACCTTAATAGTCCTTAATATACCTTTACAGTCTAGACTATGCAGATGATGTATTAGAGAATGTCTTTCAATTGAGGTTCATTTATGGGATTTTGTGATTATTCTACTTCAGTAGATTCCTCAAGGCGTCACGCTGAACTTATGTTTTGCTGTTGGTAGTGTTCATTGTCCACACAGAAGCCATGGTGTGCTGTGAGTGTCCATTTCCTTTTGTAATTGTTATCTCGTGAGTGATGCCTGGTCTCTATGCAAATAATACTCTTCTTGTTTCATGTATTATCTCAATCTATAGAACACAGAGAGATCTATTATTCTGGTGTTCACCCAGTATTTCTTATTCCTGATATTTCATCTACATTTCCTAATTCGAATCTAGCACAAGATAGAACTCATTCATTTTCTTCTTATTTCCTCAATTATTTTATTTCTCCTAGTACAGTCATAGATGTTTGGTTTATCATTTCAGCTTAATTCCACAGCTATCATTTGTTGTTGATGTTGTCACTGTTGGTTTGCCTAATTGTCCCACTCCTGAACTCTTGGAACTCTGGAAGTCTCCTCACCTCCTTTTTGGCAGGGGCATTTCCCATCAACTTTTTGGTTCTTACTTTCTGACATCCAATGTGTTCTATGGTCACTTTATCCATTTTCCAGCTAAGATCTCAAATCAGCCATTCAACCAAAGAGCTTTATAAGCTTTTTTTAGAGAACAGTGTTTGGGAAGGAAAGTCAGGAATAGCTTTGGTTTATTGGACAGCATCTCTAACTGAATGGTGACGTATTGTTTAGTTCATCAAGTGAAAATAAACTAAAGCAGATTAAGAAATTAGAAAATATGCATCAACATTTCTACAAATGGAAATAGGTGAGATGTTGTCAGATATAAAAAACGGATCACAATGACACTCAAAAGGAAGCTCATATGAATGAGTATTACCTCCTTTCTTTGCTGTGACCAACTTCATGTTGACCTGCTATCTTCAAGCTCTACATCCAAGGTAAGACAGAAATGATCGTTTTTAGTTGTTTAAAAAACCAAGCAAGGAGAAGGGAAATGGACAAAAGCCCCTTTTTCCTATCTCAGAACCTATTTCCAAGTGTCAACTGCACATAAATGAAAACATAGTTGTCTCTGCTGAAGTCTCACTGTGTATACAAACCACATAAAGGGCATGCCCAATGCCCAGCAGCAGAGGGTCAATACAAAACAAACCGAGTAATAGTTTTGGAGATATTTTTCTCATAATGCTTTATCTGGACATCCTTTTTAACCTTACTGGTCTTTTACTTACGTATTATGGTTTTTCGATTTTGTATTTTTATGGTTTCCATGTGTCTGTGTATACCGTTGTATGAGTTTCTCCT
The DNA here is from genome assembly GCA_964023405.1 of Apodemus agrarius. NCBI lineage: Eukaryota > Metazoa > Chordata > Mammalia > Rodentia > Muridae > Apodemus > Apodemus agrarius. The sequence goes on from OZ030021.1 coordinate 9,795,667, forward strand.
GCATTTTCTATCTCTGTTGTTGTTTTTCTTGTTGTGTGTTGTTGTTTGGTTGATTTATTTTTTTCTTTTTTTTATTGGATATATTCTATATTTACAATTCATTTCCCTTTTTCTGGTTCCCCACCCCCAAAGGACCCACATGCCCTTTTCCCTCCCCCTCCTCCCTCATCCACCCCCTCCCACCTAACTGTTCTTGTAGTCCCCCACAATGATGCTTTGGTCCATTCTAGCACCAGTGTCCACTCCTTTCTTCTTGTGAGACATCACTTGGTATGTGATTTATGTCTTTGGTGTTCCAAGCTTCTAGGCTAATATCCACTTATCAGTGACTGCATACCATGGGTATTCTTTTGAGACTGGGTCACCTCACTTAGTATATGATGTTCTCCAGCACCATCCATTTCTCTAAGAATTTCATGAATTCATTGTTTCTAATGGCTGAATAGTACTCCATTGTGCATATATACCACATTTTTTGTATCCATTCCTCTGTTGAGGGACATCTGGGTTCTTTCCAGCTTCTGGCTATTATATATAAGGCTGCTATGAATATAGTGGAGCATGTATCCTTATTGCATGCTGGGGAATCTTCTGGGTATATTCCCAGGAGTGGTATGGCTGGGTCCTCCGGAAGTATCACGTCCAGTTTTCTGAGGAAGTTTGTTTCTTTCCTAAAGAGACAGAGAAGGCTTGGATGAGTTGGGAAGTGGAGAGAATCTGGGAGAAGATGAGGGAAAGGAAACCAGAATGAATGAATAATAATTTGCTTTTTAATAAAAGAAATTAAATCTCATATTCTAATATGTCCAGAAAGTATTTCAACCCGGTGTGTTGGCTTACAGGTGATTCTGCTAGACTCCTCCCAGGGACCTAGCAATGGCTTATGTCATCATCTGATGCCATTACCAGCCACCAGGTGCATGTGGTAATCCTGGAAGAGTATAAAAGGACTGCTTGCCAACAATCTCCCTTTCTCTTTCTCTCTCCCTCTCTTTTACTCTCTACTCTCCAGTCTTCCTGCCGGCCTTTCCCTCCCCCTTTCTGTCCTCCTTTCTGTCTTTCTATGTCACCCTTCTCTGCCCTCATAGCTCTGTCCCTCTTTGTCTGACCCTATCGGTTTTTCTCCTTTCCCTTCCCCCAAATAAACCATTATTCCAATTTGGGCCCTTGGCATGATTTCTCAGGAGGAACTTGTCATGAGCCTGCCGGGTACCCAGCATACACACTACATTTTATGTTATAAGACCCAGAACAGCTGCTTGTAAACAGATAAAACATACGGAGATTTCTTTTGAAATCCAAAGTCCCATAAATGCAACCAAAACATTCAGGACCATAAAAAGAGAAAGAAGACTTTGCTGGCTGACACTACCCATACATTGGGTATCTTGAGGTGCTACTGACTTCTGTGTGCACACGTTACAGTGAATAGAAAATACTGGTGGATTTACTTTACCCACTGTCCCTTCCCAGATGGTTGCGCGAGGAACTATTAATTACTATAACAAGGAGTCTTTCCCAAATTCAAGCAAGTCAATAACTTTTAGAATAAAGAACTAGCATTTATTATCAAAGTGGAAAATACGCAACTATAGAAAAAGATTATTTTGAAATATGCTTGCATATATTCTTCTTAAATTAAATATGATATATTAGATATACTGTTTTCCATTTAAATTCTTTAAATTTATTTTAAAATCAACTAGACTCTACTAATAAAGTTTTAGGAAAATACTTCTCTCCCTCCTACATCTACAGAAATGTTGCACAATAATGTTTTGACATCTACAGAGTGGCAGTTTAGGTCAACTAATTCAAACGATTACCCTTTGAAAGCAAAGGAAGAATTTAGGCATAATTATTAATTTAGGCAGAATCGTTTTCCTTCCTCTGGTTCTTGGAAATCTATTCAATGTAAAGAATAATGCATATATCGTACAGATTTTCAAACATAAAGGTGAGACAGTTAAAATCCCTAATGCCAAGTAACTGGTACAGAAGAATCTCGACATGTTGCAGTTCCACAGTATTACCCTGATTATAATCCCTGTTTTTGTTCATGCATGATTAAGCAGTTAATAATGAAGAGAACACTTCTCTATTATTGTAAGTATGATTATACCATTGTAATTCATTTCACCATGAGATCTCTTTTCTCTCATAGCCATTAATATATAGCTGTTTTGAAATATTATAAGTGAGTGCTCTGTTGTTACTGTAGAAAAATTATAAAAATATAAACTAAACATGACAGAAAACTTAATAGAAAAAAAATCTACTGCAAGCTCACAATTACAAATCATTGTTCCCAGTGAGGGCAATATATTAAAGCCAGGAAAGCCAATAAAATTATAAAAATGCAAAACAGAAATCATGAGCTTCTAGCAGTGAATACATTTATTTAATGTCTGGACTCCAGGTCGCTGTTAAATATTTTAATTGAATATTCCTATCATCAGAGTTCTTAACATATATGTACATACATGCACACACACACAGACTCTGTGTGTGTGTGTGTAACATAGTATGGTACTTTCTACTTGGTGTTAAACATATAAGTGACCTATGACCCACTTTATACCAAGACAATAATGGCAGATAAACTATCATAATGAAGAACATGCCTCGCATTTCTGTGTGCCATCCAACCCATGGGATCATCATCTGCTTCTGAGCTCAGACATGAATTACTTCCACTAGACATAAGAGTGAAATGTAAGCCTAATCTGCAGGGGACTTACATTTAAACTTTATGTACATATTGATTCTGATGTGACTCTGTGAACTCCTTATAAAATCTTAAACTTTAGGTATGACTCATATTTTCTTATATAAAGAACTATGTCACAGATAGGGTCGGCCATCATGGGACATTGATCCATAGGAGGAAAGTTTTCCTTATGATGTTACTGTATTCAAGTGGCAAAGTTGGTACTAATCACAGCGCATCTTTCTGAATATTATTTTGTGTTTGTAAAGACAGTCACATCCTTTGATAGTGAATGCTGTGTTAAATTAGGCAAAGCTTGTAGAGCCTGGTTGCTGTAAACAGCTCTGAATACCCCTTGTTTCATTGGAAAGAGCTTGCATTCATCAGTGAGTCAGAGAGATGCAAACCTTCTCAGCTGTGCTACCAAGAAGGGCAGGGTGGAAAGCCAGCAGTCAAAATCAAATCGCTCCATTATTTCACAGATGAATTCCATCATTCAGTTTAAAAAAATCTTTTTTAAAATGTTTTCTTTATTTACATTTCAAATGTTATCCCCTTTCCTGGTTTCCCCTCCGAAAACCCCCTATCCCATCACCCCACCCCCTGCTCACTAAATCACCCTCTCCCACTTCCCAGTCCTGGCATTCCCCTACACTGGAGCATCAAGCCTTCACAAGACCAAGGGCCTCTCCTCTAATTGATGTTTTCTTGAAGTCAACTCCCATTTCTGGCTCTGACAGTGTTTTTACTCCTTCTTCCAAGTATATTCCTGAACCATTAGTGGGCAGAGTAGGCATCACAATAGGGCAAGAACTCCAAAGTCCTATTCTGTACATGTAGACTAGTTGTAGGTCTCTGTACTAATTATCATTTACTACAAGATCTTCTCTGATAATAGTTAAACAATGCACTGATCTACCAGTATAGGAATAATCACTAGGAGTCATTTTGTTGCTATATCCACTTAGCAAAGTGAAAGTAGTAGATATTCACAAAGGTTTATGACCCACTTAGCCACAGGTTTTGGGCCTCATTGACAATGTCAGATATAGGCCTATTATCTATATTCTGTTTCCCCTTCCTTGAAAGTTTCCCTCCTCTCCCTCTCATTAGAAACTTTTAATAAAACATCTGTTTAATTATTTTAATTGGCTATGCATATACATGCTTTATGTGTGCAGGAGGTGTAACATGAGGGCATTTCCTGAGAAGGCCAGAAGAAAGTGTCAAATCCAAATCTCCCAGCAGCCATAGGTATGAGAGGTTGTGAGCCTCCCAACATGAGTATTGTGAGTGGATCTCAAGTATTTTATAAACTTTCCTTCCAAGGAAAATGAAAGTCAGTTCCTTCCATGATTCTCTCAACATGACTCTACTAACATTAGGCTAATGATGTAGAGTACCAAGCTTTCAGGCTTCCATCATATATGGTGATTTTTTTTATGTGTAATATATTGCCCAAGGCTTTCTTAGGATTGCATCTTCTGACACTGTAGTAATGCTGAAGAATTTCACTACAATAATATTTATTCAGTAAAATGATAATTCAGTAAAGTATTAATGTCTGACATTATTTGTCTTAAAAAGTGAAAGCCTTCTTTACTACTGTCTTTGCAAAGAAGAATAAAGGCTTTGTGATTTTATGAAGTCACTGAACCATTATGATGTGTTTTAAATTTTGTATGGTCTAGCTTTCTTTTATAGATTCTGTTTTAATATTTTGCTAAAGGGGATCCAATCTGAACTTCGGCCACTTTAGAAAAAGGGATCCTTAGGAAAGGTTGAGTGGCCTTGCCTTAGAGATTCATCAGAAGTAATTAAATTATGTATGAGTGAGAGTAACCCAGAACTCAAGAGACTCCCAGGTCAAGAGAGCAGTGAATTACTCTTGGCTAAGATTTATGGTGTCTTGGAAGTGGTGATTTTATACAGGTATACTTTTTTTGGACTTTTGAGTTCTTTATAAATTTGATAAAAAGTTCCTCAATCGCTGAGGTACTATTGGCATTTGCAGAAGGACTAGACAATTGTTGGTAGAAGGACATCTTTATCTTGGAAATAAAATATCCTAGATGAGGTTGCTGTGAGTGAGTGGGTACTGAGAAGGTAGGATGAGCATTTCAATAGCCCCTGAATAGACTGACTCTGCCTCTCCAAGTAGAGCTTTGTCTGAGAAAATTGGAAGAAAATATATTGTTTCAGCACAGATGTTCAAAAGATAGCTAAAGGTGCAAACAATAGTGAGCTTCTGAAAAGGATAGAGAGCTTCAGAGAGTAGATTTATATTTTTCATGTGACCTAAATTCTCTGTTTTCCTCCTCATAAATCTTTGCTAAATTCTACATTATTCACTAGAGCTTTGAGAAATAGGTTTTTTTTCTTTTTATGTCATAGAAATGTTAATTCAATGTTAGAGTAAAAATAGACACTGCCTCCAGAACCACACCATGGCTGCGTTAAATGTAGCACGAAATAATGAAGTTGATAAAAAAGCAGCATAGATGATTCATGAGAATAAAACTCTGGATGTGAGAAAGAGCTGTGAGCTGTAACGTCTCTTAGGCTGCACAATGATATTAGCCCATTTCCTAATAACTGTCCCTGGCACAGTATATAGGGCAAGAAAAACTGCTAATAGCTCTCCTGAGAAGGCTGCAGATGGGTCAAGAAACAGAAAGGTAACAGAACATGAAGCTACCCTGGCCCCTTCATCTTCACCAAAACCAGACAGGGTTCTGGAACTAAAGATGCCTATCCTTTTTTGCTCTCAGAGAATTTTCTTGAAATAATTCCTAGTTGGAAATTCTCTCTCTGAACCTTTGAACTGTTTTTTGCAGACCATGAAATGTATTTAGTAGAGCCTTGGAAACAACTCTTTGAAATGTAAATATCAGTACATACAGCACCTTCATCTCTGTCTCTGTGGCGTGGGAAACTAACTTTAATGGGTATCAATTAGCAAACTCTTGGCCTAATCACAGGGAAACACATGTGTACACTAGAATTAATGTGCTCTGCATCTCCCCTTGATCAGCTTCAATCCTAATCTTGTCTAATCCTTTTCTACGGACACTGGGCATATTGAGAACTCTTTCCTTGGGTTTCGGCTGAACTGGGTACCCAGACTTGGACTATCCTCCCTCTCCTGATGCTGCCAATCATAAGCACAAAAACATATTGCCTACTTGTCTCTCCCAGTAGTCTTCTTCTCTTTAATAATGGACAATTAGCTCTGGATGAAAACCATGAGCTGACTTGTAGAAAATGTGCCTTAAAATAAGTCTGGTCATATATAGTGAGAGAAGCCTGTGTATAATCATCCAGCAGAGGAAGTTACCGGGGCTGGAGGCACTTTTCCAAGCACACTCAACTGAAGGCACACACTTCTGAGTATGCTCTCTTTGAGATCACAGTTCGTTGAAAAAAGAGGGTGATCCATTTGGGGTTATACTTATTGCAATGTCATAGAGCCAATGTTTGAAAGGACCAGAGAGCAATGTGGTTCCTTCTGGACAAGCTCTCTTAAGCAGTAATGATTTTCTAAAGGAGAGAACTGATGACTCACTCAACCTATGAACAGTTTAGCTACAAATTCCTCAACAATTCTCCAATGAGTTTTCACATGGTACCTTCTCCAAAATAGACCATATAATTGGTCACAAGACAGATGTCAACAAATACAAGAAGATCGAGCTAATCCCATGCCTCCTATCAGATCACCATGGAGTAAGAGTGGTCTTCAATAATAACTTTCCAAGACTTTTAGCATGAAAGGATGCTGAATTTTGTCAAATGCTTTTTCAGCATCTAATGAGATGACCATGTGGTTTTTTTTTTCTTTTAGTTTGTTTATGTAGTGGATTACATAGATGGATTTCCGTATATTGAACCATCCCTGCATCTCTGGGATGAAGCCTACTTGATCATGGTGGATGATCGTTTTGATGTGCTCTTGGATTCGGTTAGCAAGAATTTTATTTAGTATTTTTGCATCTATATTCATAAGAGAAATTGGCCTGTAGTTCTCTTTCTTTGTTGGATCTTTTTGTGGTTTAGGTATTAGCGTAATTGTGGCTTCAAAGAATGAGTTGGGCAGTATCCCTTCTGTCTCTATTTTGTGGAATAGTTTGAAAAGTATTGGTGTTAAGTCTTCTTTGAAGGTCTGGTAGAATTCTGCACTAAAACCATCTGGTCCCGTACTTTTTTTGGTTGGGAGGCTTTCTATAACCCCTTCTATTTCTTTAGGGGTTATGGGACTATTTAGCTGATCTACTTGATGCTGATTTAATTTTGGTATTTGATATCTGTCTAGGAAATTGTCCATTTCCTCCAGATTCTCCAGTTGTTTTGAGTATAGACCTTTGTAGTAGGATCTGATGATCTTTTGAATTTCCTCAGTTTCTGTTGTTATGTCTCCCTTTCCATTTTTAATTTTGTTAATTTGTATACTGCCTCTGTGTCCTTTGGTTAGTCTGGGTAAGGGTTTATCTATCTTGTTGATTTTCTCAAAGAACCAGCTCCTGGTCTTGTTGATTCTTTGTATGGTTTCTTTGTTTCTATTTGATTGATTTCAGCCCTGAGTTTGATGATTTCTTGTCTTCTACTCCTCCTGGGTGAATTAACTTGTTTTTCTTCCAGGGCTTTAAGGTGTGCCGTTAAGCTGCTAGTGTATGCTCTCTCCAGTTTCTTTTTGGATGCACTTAGAGCTATGAGTTTTCCTCTTAGCACTGCTTTCATTGTGTCCATAGATTTGGGTAGGTTGTACCTTCATTTTCATTGAATTCTAAAAAGTCTTTGATTTCTTTTTTTATTTCTTCCTTGACCAAGGTGTCATTGAGTAGAGTATTGTTCAGTTTCCATGTGTATGTGGGCTTTCTGTTGTTTTTGTTGTTATTGAAGACCACTCTTACTCCATGGTGATCTGATAGAAGGCATGGGATTAGCTCGATCTTCTTGTATTTGTTGACATCTGTCTTGTGACCAATTATATGGTCTATTTTGGAGAAGGTACCATGTGGGGCTGAGAAAAAGGTATATTCTTTAGCTTTAGGATGAAATGTTCTATATATATCTGTTAAATCCAATTGGTCCAGAGTTTCAATTAGTTTCACTGTGTCCCTGTTTAGTTTCTGCTTTCCTGATCGGTCCATTGAGGAGAGTGGAGTGTTGAAGTCACCCACAATTATTGTGTTAGGTGTAATGTGTGCTTTAAGCTTTAGTAAGGTTTCTTTTACGAATGAGGGTGCCCTTGCATTTGGAGCATAGATGTTCAGTATTGAGAGCTCTTCTTGGTGGATTTTCCCTTTGGCAAGCAAGAAGTGACCTTCTGAGTCTCTTTTGATGATTTTAGGTTGGAAGTCAATTTTATCTGATATTAGAATGGCTACTCCAGCTTGTTTCCTGAGACCATTTGCTTGTAAAATTGTCTTCCAGCCTTTTACTCTAAGGCAGTGTTTTTCTTTAACAACGAGATGTGTTTCCTGTATGCAGCAAAATGTAGGGTCCTGTTTCCGTATCCAGTCTATTAATCTATGTCTTTTTATTGGGGAATTGAGTCCATTGATGTTAAGAGATATTAAGGAATAGTAATTATTACCTCCAGACATTTTTGAAATTATATTTATTTATTTTATTTATTTTTTTATATTCGAGAGGTTACCTTCTTTTGGATTTGATGAGAGGAGGTTTCTATCTTGCTTCTTCCCGGGTGTAGTTTCCGTCCTTGTCTTGGTGTTTTCCCCCTATTATCCTTTGTAGGGCTGGATTTGTGGAAAGATATCATGCAAATTTGGTTTTGTCATGGAATACCTTGATGTCTCCATCTATGGCGATTGAGAGCTTTGCTGGGTAAAGTAGTTTTGGCTGAAGTTTGTGTTCTCTTAGAGTTTGCATTATATTTGCCCAGGATCTTCTAGCTTTCATGGTCTCAGGTGAGAATTCTGGTATTATTCTGATAGGTCTTCCTTTATAAGTTACTTGGCCTTTTTCTCTTGCTGCCTTTAATATTTTTTCTTTGTTTAGTACATTTGGAGTTTTGATTATTATGTGACGGGATGTATTTCTGTTCTGATCCAGTCTGTTTGGGATTCTGTATGCTTCTTGTATATTCATGGGCATCTCTCTCTTTAGGTTGGGGGAAGTTTTCTTCCATAATTTTGTAGAAGATATTTGCTGGCCCTTTAACTTGTACATCTTCATTCTTGTCTATACCTATAATCCTTAGGTTTGGTCTTCTCATTGTGTCCTGGATTTCCTGGATGTTTTGGGTTACAGCCTTTTTGCATTTAGTATTTTCTTTGACTGTTGAATCAATGGTTCCTATGGTATCTTCGGCTTCTGATATTCTGTCTTCTATGTCTTGTATTCTATTGTTGATATTTGCATCTATGGCTCCTGATTTCTTCCCAAGGTTTTCTATCTCCAATGTTGTCTCCCTCTGCGATTTCTTAGTTGTTTCTACTTCTGTTTTTAGTACCTGGATGGATGTGCTCAGATCTTTCGCTTGCTTGATTGTGTTTTCATGTATTTCTTTAATAGATTTTTGTGTTTCCTCTTTCATAGCTTCTACTTGTTGGCCCACGTTCTTCTGTATTTCTTTAAGTGATTTTTGTCTTTCTTCCTTATTGTCTTCTTCTTTTTGATCCATCTTCTCCTGCATTTCTTGAAGTGATTTTTGTATTTGCCTTGTAAAGGCTTCTAACTTTTGATCCATTTTCTCCTCTATTTCTTTATGAGATTTTTCTATGTGTTCAGCTACCAGCATCCTGACCAGTGATTTTATATCCAAGTCTTGTTTTTCTGGTGTTTTGGGGTATCCAGGGCTTCCTGTTGTTGGCGAACTGGGTTCAGATGCTGTCATGTTGCCTTGATTTCTGTTAGTGACATTCCTTCATTTACCTTTTGCCATCTGGTTATTTCTGGTATTAGTTGACCTTGTTGTCACTGGCTGGTGTTTGAATCTCCTGTGAGGCTGGGCTTACCTGTTGTTTCTCTACTGGTGGTTATGCGTGATTGCTGCTCAACGGGATCAAGAGCTGGCTGCCACCCGCTGACTTTGTGCACGGCCTGAGGTCTCCGGGAAGTGTGGGGGAGTGCAGCAGAGCCTCGGCAGGCGCTGCTGGGCCTGCCTAGTAGCGAGAGCCTAGCAGATCCCCCCACGTGGTAGCCCCTGATGGAATCTGTCTACCTGTGCCTTTCCAGCTGTGTCCTGGTTGCAATATGGAGGCCTGCCGCTATCGCTGGTCCGGGGTCCTGGGGAGCTGGGTGGTTCTGGCTGCCTCAGTGCACGGCCTAAGCTCGCAGGGACGTGCTGCAGAGCCTAGGCGCCTGGGCCCGCCTGTGGGCAAGAGCTTAGCAGCTCTCCCGGCTCTAGCCCCAGATGGAGTCTCTACCTGCACCTCTCCAGCTGTGTCCTGGTTGCAATATGGAGGCCTGCCGCCAATCCCTTTATTTTCAACTTTCATCCATTTTTTTAACTTGATCCATTAATTTGCACTATCTTAACTATTTTTATTGTTTTATTATTCATGCGTTCGCGTTGACTTCTCAACATTAGTATTTTAATTTCACTTTAAAATATTCTTAAACTCCTCAACACCAATGACACACAAAAGTGAGAGCATTAGAAATCATAGATGTGACAAATAATAATACTCTGTTAGTAAAATGAAGAACTTTAAAAAAAAACAAAATATTCTTGACACAATCTTTTATTATGTGATATCTGTTTTACGTTATGAAGTTCTGTTTAAGAATACGTGAGTGTATTTGCCATTTGAAAAATAACATTTTGAATATTTTTAAGAAATATATTTAATGAGCCTGAATTTTAACCAGGACATTATTTATGTCAGTTTAAGTATGATAAGTGACTACACTCTTGAATTGTTTATTTCTAGAAATTTCTAGAAAATAAATGAGTAAAAGTAAAATTCACACTTTTTCCTGGTAATGTCTTCCTTGAGGACCTCGAAGCCTCAGCTTATAAAAGGAAACCATGGTCCCTGTCTCCATGATTGTGGAAAGGCAAGAACTACCTTCTTTGGGCATTGAACCACTCTCTATTTTAATAAAGATGACACTATGAACATTTCCATTGTCTCAATTAAGAAACACAGGCAGCCACTCCAATCCCAGTTGAGTTTTAGATAGACTAGTTTTAATAAATGCTCTATTTGAATCCTTTTACTTTAGAGTCATTTATCAATTGAAAATCTGCATAAATGGGTTGGGTCTCCTTGACTAACAAATTTTGCTGTCTCTTTACAACTTCATACAACTTCCCAATTATTTAATGCTTGCTTCATGGTAAAGTTTTCTCTCTTAACCTAAAATATTTACAGAGACGTTTCGCTGGGTTGTATGAAGATTTCTTTTTTTAATTTGCTCTCTGCAGCACTTATACCATTGGCATTTGAGATAAAGTAAAAATGGATGCCACATTTTCTCAGTGTACTAGATAGCTAGCAAGTTCCCCACAGTTCAGCATTTTCATTGCTGGATGACTTCATAGCTTCTGGCAAAGCCACGCACCTGCTAACACCCAAGGCTTCACTCATGCTTTGCTTCATGGAGAAGTAAAAATTAATGGCAACGAACACATGGCTATTCAAGCCTTCCTCTACACTGTTTTTAATCTCATTAAACTATATGTCCTTTAAGACTACACTGACTGGGATAATAAAGTAAGGACAAAACTGATTGCAAGCAATTTGACTCCACTTTATCTAACGTAAAATGTTCTGCTTTAAAACGGATGCTGAATTTTTGTTCTAAAAACAGTAAAGAAATCACATAATTTGTAAGTTTAGCAATTAGATAAACTGCTAAAAGTTTTTTCCAAGAAAAAAAATATTTCTCTCTCTGACTTTTTCTTTATCCTTTCTCTTCAAATCCCCACTTTCCTTCTTCCTCAAAATACATTTATATGTATTTATGGTAAGAGAGATAACTTCCTGGAAACATATTAGAAAATATATATAAAAGTAAGTGAAAAGGAAAATGAGTAAGAATAGATTTGTAACTGTTAGATTCAAGCATTCTGCTTGTATTTCTTCTTTGTCATAATTACACTTGTTATAATAAGGTCTTTAGCCCTAGGCAGTGTAGATCACATGTTCAAGATTAATGTAGGCATGCAGGAGACCCTGTCTCAAAATAAAAATTAAATACACTAAATTCAGTAACACCTACCAAATGTCATTGGTGCTCTCTGTCTCTTAGAGTAGCTCCATATTCTGCAGAATATAATAACAGACATATTTCCTGTAGCCAGTGAAACATATTGTCACAGAAGACAGGTTATCTTGACAAGCAATTGGGGCTTCAAAATCCTTTCCTTATATCTTTGTGCTGCATGGGTTACTTATCTTTCCTTGTGAAATCCATTGTTGTAGGAAGAAATGAGTGACATTAGAGATTGTGCCAAGACCTTAGTATTCACAATCTCCTCTTCTTGGAAGACATTAACAATGTTTTTAATCAAAAGCTTTCTTTTTTTTAAATTTTTATTTTCTATATTCTATGTTTACATTCCAAAGGCTTTCCCCTTTCCCAGATCCCCCCCCACCATACGTCCCATAATTCCTCCCCCCCCAACTATTCCCCAATCATTCCCCCTCCCCCCACGGTTTCTCTACAAAACTGGATCCAATCTTTACAGGTCCAGGGTCCTCTCCTTTCTTCTTCTTGGAAATCATTTGACTTGCTAATTGTGCCTTGAGTATTTAGGGCTTCTGGGCTCATTAATATCCACTTATCAGTGATTGCATTTCATGTGTATTCTTTTTTGATTGGGTTAACTCACTCAGGATGATATTTTCCAGGTCTAACCATTTACCTACAAATTGCATGAATTCATTAATTTTAATTGCTGAGTAGTATTCCATTGTATAAATATACCACATTTTCTGTATCCATTCCTCCTTTGAGGGATATTTGGGCTCCTTCCAATTTCTGGCTATTATAAACAAGGCTGCTATAAACATAGTGGAGCATGTGTCTTTATTGTATGCAGGGGAATCCTCTGGGTACATGCCCAGGAGTGGTATGCCAGGGTCCTCTGGAAGTGACATACCCAATTTTCTGAGGAACTGCCACACTGATTTCCAGAGCGGTTTTACCATTTTGCAATCCCACCAACAGTGGAGGAGTGTTCCTCTTTCTCCACATCCTCGCCAGCACTTGTTGTCTCTTGAGTTTTTAATCTTAGCCATTCTGACTAATGTGAGGTGGAATCTCAGGGTTGTTTTGATTTGCATTTCCCTGATGACTAATGATGTTGAACATCTCTTAAGGTGTTTCTCGGCCATCCGAATTTCTTCTGGTGAAAATTCTTTGTTTAGCTCTGTACCCCATTTTTTGATAGGGTTATTTGGTTCTTTGGGGTCTAACTTCTTGAGTTCTTTGTACATATTGGATATTAGCCCTCTGTCGGATGTGGGGTTGGTGAAGATTTTTCCCACTTTGTTGGTTACTGTTTTGTCCTTCTGACAGTGTCCTTTGACTTACAGAAACTTTGTAATTTTATGAGGTCCCATTTGTCAATTCTTGATCTTAGAACAGGCACAAAAAATGGAGCAGAGACTGAAGGAAGGGCCATCTGGGACTACCCCACCTTGGATCCATCCTGTCTGCAGACACCAAACCCCAACACTGTTGCTGAGGGCAAGAGCTGCTTGCTGACTGAAGCCTAGTGTGGCTGTTCCCTGGGAGGTTCCGGCAGCACCTCCCAAATGCCGATATGGATGTTTGGTTCCAACCATCAGACTAAGCTCCAGAACCCTGTGAGAGGAGCTGGCAGAAGACCTGAAGGAGTGGAGGGCGATTGCAACCCCATAGGAAGAAAGTTTGTTGGCCAGACCACCCAGTGCTCCTGGGTACTAAACCTCAAATCAAGGAGAATACAAGGAGGGATACAGGGCTCCAGATATTTATGTAGCAGAGGATGGCCTTGTCTGACATCAGTGGGATAGGAGGCCCTTGGTCATGTAGAGGTCTGACGCCTCAATATAAGGAGAAGCTAGAGCAGTGGGTTGGGAGTGGGTAGGAGGGGGAGCACCCTCATAGAGGCAAAGGAGACAGGATGGGGATCAGATATGGGATGCAGGTTGTGGAAGGGTAACCAGGATGGCAGATATCATTTGAGATGTAAATGAATGGAATGATTAACAAAAAAGACTGTATTGAAGGTATTTTTTTTTTGTATTCAGAACTTCCTTATCTTTAAGGTAAAGCATCATAATAACTTAGTTTAAAGAAATATAATAGAAAATGATGTCTTCCCATCAGATCAAATGTTTTACAATTCAGTAAATATTTGATCATTAAATTTTACATCATGCTTGAATGTTTGTGAAAGGACAAGTAAATTTCCTTATTTAAAAGGAAAAGCAGAGAAAGATATAAATTAGCTAATTATGGAACTTAAACACCAATTGCTTATGTTCTAAGAGCAAGAATAGACAAATGGGACCTCATAAAATTACAAAGTTTCTGTAAGGCAAAAGACACTGTCAAAAGGACAAATCAACAACCAAGAAATTGGGAAGAGATCTTCACCAACCCCACATCCGACAGATAGCTAATATGCAATGTATACAAAGAACTCAAGAAGTTAGACCCCAGAAAACAAAATAACCCTATCCAAAAGTAGGGTACCGAGCTAAACAAAGACTTTTCGCCTGAAGAAATTCAAATGGCTTACCACAGGAAAAGTAGTGCTGGCCAACACAAATCTCTCAGTGATTTCACCTCACACCAGTCAGAATGGCTAAGATTAAAAACTCAGAAGACATCAGGTGTTGGAGAGGATGTGGAGATAGAGGAACACTCCTCCACTGCTGGTGGGACTGCAAGCTGGTACAACCACTCTGGAAATCAGTCTGGCAGTTCCTCAGAAAACTGGACATGATACTTCCAGAGGATCCAGCCGTACCACTCCTGGGAATATACCCAGAAGACTACCCAGCATGCAATAAGATACATGTTCCACTATGTTCATAGCAGCCTTATTTATAATAGCCAGAAGCTGGAAAAAGCCCAGATGTCCCTCAACGGAGGAATGGATAAAAAAATGTGATATATATACACAATGGAGTACTATTGACTCTTTATGCAAATCATCCCCTGAATTCATGAAATTCTTAGAGAAATGGGTGGAGCTGGAGAACGTCATACTAAGTGAGGTAACCCACTCTCAAAAGAATACCCATGGTATGCAGTCACTGATAAGTGGATATTAGCCTAGAATCTTGGAACACCAAAGACACAATTCACATACCAAATGATGTCTGACAAGAAGAAAGGAATGGACACTGGTGCTGGAAAGATCAAATCATCAGTGTAGGGGAATACAAGAACAGGGAAGAGGGAAGGGGTGGAAGAGGGAGCAGGGGGAAGGAAAGGGGCATACGGGACCTTTTGGGGGCAGGGAACCAGGAAAAGGGAAATGAAATGTAAATATGGAATATATCCAATAAAAAAATTTAAAAAAAAAGAACAGATGCTTCGCTTCCTAGACCGCAAAGAACCAAATGACCCTATCAAAAAATGGGGTACAGAGCTAAACAAAGAATTTTCACCAGAAGAAATTCGGATGGCCGAGAAACACCTTAAGAGATGTTCAACATCATTAGTCATCAGGGAAATGCAAATCAAAACAACCCTGAGATTCCACCTCACATTAGTCAGAATGGCTAAGATTAAAAACTCAAGAGACAACAAGTGCTGGCGAGGATGTGGAGAAAGAGGAACACTCCTCCACTGTTGGTGGGATTGCAAAATGGTAAAACCGCTCTGGAAATCAGTGTGGCAGTTCCTCAGAAAATTGGGCATGTCACTTCCAGAGGACCCTGGCATACCACTCCTGGGCATGTACCCAGAGGATTCCCCTGCATACAATAAAGACACATGCTCCACTATGTTTATAGCAGCCTTGTTTATAATAGCCAGAAATTGGAAGGAGCCCAAATATCCCTCAAAGGAGGAATGGATACAGAAAATGTGGTATATTTATACAATGGAATACTACTCAGCAATTAAAATTAATGAATTCATGCAATTTGTAGGTAAATGGTTAGACCTGGAAAATATCATCCTGAGTGAGTTAACCCAATCAAAAAAGAATACACATGAAATGCAATCACTGATAAGTGGATATTAATGAGCCCAGAAGCCCTAAATACTCAAGGCACAATTAGCAAGTCAAATGATTCCCAAGAAGAAGAAAGGAGAGGACCCTGGGCCTGTAAAGATTGGATCCAGTTTTGTAGAGAAACCGTGGGGGGAGGAGGAATGATTGGGGAATAGTTGGGGGGAGAGGAATTATGGGACGTATGGTGGGGGTGGAACTGGGAAAGGGGAAAGCCTTTGGAATGTAAACATAGAATATAGAAAATAAAAATTAAAAAAAAATGACTTAGAACGATAACCTTTTAGCTGCACACCACTGTTCTGTGACTACTAAATTTTGGCATTTAGATTCCAATTTTCAGAATTGGTAGAACAATTAAAAATTTAAAAACTATTTATTCACAAATTAATCTGCATTTCTCATGTGTCTCCCAAAATTCAAGCTGAATCGACCGTCCAAGGTTTAAACACTATGAAACGCATGAAACACAGCAACTTTGATAAGCCTAAATAATGTTTCAATAGACATAGCAGGAAAGAAATCACTTCCAAATGAGAGCATTTCAAAGAATAAATGGATAAAGCACCGTATGACTATCATCTCTCCAAATGACTAGAAGTAATTTTCTAAAAGGAGCTGTCTACTGTAGGACAAAATGCAACCGATGAGTTATTTTAACTAACATTATTTCTGCAGATAAGATTCCTTTGCCAAGAAGCCAGTTTTTAAAAAACTCAAACTTGAACCAAAAAAAAGTTCTTCAAGTTTACTTAATTCAGACTATATCACAGAGACAAGGATAATATATTTATCTGGGTTTTCACCACACTTAGTAGACTATTATTTAAAATAATACCAAATATTACCCAGGAGAAAAGCACACCAACTGTTTATCCAGTTCCAAATGGTCAGTCCTGAAAACACACATACAAGTAACATTATATTGAGCGGGTTGTACTTAGGAATATATTTAGAAAATATGTTTGCATATATTAGATATAATAATGCATGTATATAATAATAATTTATGAGGATGAGCATATGGGACAGTTTGAAAGAAAGAATAGGGAAATGATTTATATTCTCAAAAAATTAGTTTTAAATGTAAAGGGCAAAACAATGGCAACAAATAATAACAGAAGAAGTGTATGTGTTCTGAGTGAGGCTCTTCTATCGATGAGAGATGACTGATTATTCAGTACAAGGATTATAAGTTTGTACAAAATGCTTAGAATGCTAGTATATAATACAGAAATGAGTGACTACTTTGTGGTTTTTTTTTAGCTGCAGAAAGAATTTATAAGATATGAATTTGTTGTGGATAACAAAATTAATACTTCTATAATGCATGATCATAAAGCACACTTTATCTTTCAAGATTGTTCAGTGTGTATGGGAGCTGTGCATTTTTCTTGGTTGTAGAAGTCTTGTTTCACAATATCCCCAGCGGTGTGAGCTGGGTTGAATTCTAGCATCTGTAGCACTGACTTGACTGCCACAGATATGTTCTATCTTGTGCTTTGGTTGCAGGCTGAGACACAGACACACAGGCCATCACCTTTGCTAAGGAAATCATGGCTTATGATTTTATTCTTAAATCTCAAGCACATTTTTTTTCCTATTCTGAACTTCTGAAAGAAACCACTTCGAAATAAACACATTGGCCAAATATTGTTTTCCTCTTCTAGAAGTGAAAGGTGAAGCTTTCAAGGATGCTAAAGAAAAACTGTCTGCCTCAAAACTTAAACAAGACTATTAAATTTTAAGGACTTTAACAGTTCATGAGCAAGAACAGAAAGTGTTACAAGCTTTTCTTCAATATATATGGTGTGTAGAAAAAGAGAAATGAATGCTGAGAGGTTGGAATATTTCAAAGAGGATAAAATGCTTCATACCAGAAACCATAATTTCACGCTGATCTGGTAGCCTAAGTTCATATGAAAATTCCATAATCATCTTCTTTAAATTATAATCAAATACAGCAGTTCCAACAGTTTGTTCCTCCATCTCAATACTGTGGCAAAGGAACAATGAACCCAGAATTATACCACATTCTCCGTCAAGATTAGATTTGCTCATAAAGGGTTTCAGAACCCTGATCCAGTCTTGGCTTGGCAGAAGAGTCTGTATAGGGTCATAAATTAACATTTTCATGAAAGTCTACCTCCGTAGTAGAATCCAGTATCCAAGAGAATAGCTTTCAGCTCAACTGTTGGCTCTCATTTCCAAAACCCTTACATTTGTAACTGTAAAAAATCTAAAACCTTGAATAATAAACTGTATCATCTAAATTTGCTATGCTTTGAAAGAGAAACAGATAAAAATAAAATAAATTCACTCAACAAGTATTTTCTTAGTTTTATTAGCATAGAATGACTGGTTACATATAAACCACACATGTAAGATTTTCACTTTGCTCAATTTTAAAATTCTTATTACTATAATTCTTATGATTCTAAATGAGAAATTCCATCTAGGTTGAAACAGAATTGTATATTATAGTTTTAGATCAAACCAACTTGAAAAACAAGAAGTAAATAAATGCTTACACACTATATTTTCAGGAGGGGCAAAGAATGAAGATACATTCTTTTTTTAATTTAATATATTTTATTTAACATTCATTTTACATCTTGCTCACTGACACCTCCTACAATCCTTCCCCCGTCCATCCTCCCTTTCTTCTCTGATAGTATGTGGGGACCCTCTTGGATACCCCCCCTCCTAGCACCTCAAGTCTCTGCAAGACTTGGTACTTTCTCTCCCACTGAGTCCAGACAAGGTAGCCCAGCTAGCAGAACATGTTCCACATGCAGGCGACATCTCTTTGGCTAGCTCCCTTTCCACTTGCTCAGACCCGACATGATGGTCAAGATGCATATCTTCTACATATGAACAGTAAGGCCTAGGTCCATGCTGTGTATTTTCTTGGGTTGGTGGTTCAGACTCTGAGAATCCCAGGGGTCCAAGTTAGTTGACTCTGTTGATCTTCCTGACTGGACATTCTTACCACTTAGTAGTAGCACAAAAGTTCTAAGTGTAAATATTTCCTCAGATGACCACAAGGAAAAGACATTCATCATGGAAACAACATAGGCCTATCAAAGTCTGTCCCTGGTGGAGTCAAAGGAAGCAAAACCATATGAGCCTCTGACCGTGTTTAACCATAAGCTGAAGTCATATAACTTAGAGAAATAGAGAATACATAAACCCCTTTATTTTTATGACTGAATAAAAAGGTTCTTCTTCTCAGGTTGGTAATTTTAAGGGTTCTACAAGTGTCAATCATGTTTTGCTTACCTATGGGAATTCTTTGTAATACATGCACAATCTGAATAATCTAGAAGCACCTCAGCAACACAGAGAGTAAATTCTGAAAGAGTGACAGCAACATCATTTCTTCAAACTACTCATGGTTTTCCTAATTCACATAACTTAATCAGAACAAATTTCAGCATTGCCAGAATCAAGGCATAGTAATGAACTTGGGCATCCAAAGCCTAACCAAATCCAGTTCTATTATTGGAGTTGGAGAGTCAGGCTATTCAAAATCTAAAGACGCCAGCATATATGAGAAGTTAAAATTGGAACATGTTTAGTTTGGCTACAGTTTGTGATATTTTTAATTTCCAAATTCTAACAAAATTCATACTCCATAAAAAGATAAATTCTATGTATATATTTCTGGTTTTACATCGAAATACCCTGTTTAGTAGCTTAAATCAACATTTTTGGACCCAGTTTCTTGGGCTCTCCTAGAGCACCACAATGAAAGGTTAATGACCATTGTAGTTTGATTTGAAGCCATAAAAGGCCCGAGTCCACAAAAGTGGTCTGCAGCTGAGTTCAGAGTTCTCTTGCCCTTGTTGTTATTGTCAATGCTGTATTGGGGTAGGGTCTTGTTAAATAAATCCGGGAGGGTCTTGATCATGTGCTGGAATATAAGGGTTGCAAGGCCTTACATAGATCAGGAGTATTTCCACGATTTTTTTCAGAAATAAAAGTAATCTCTTTTTTGTCAAACGTTTTTCACACAATACATTTTGATCATTTGCCTCTTTCAGAACTCTTCCCAGTTGCTCCCACCTTCCTCCTTACCCAACTTGTTCTTTCTCTGTCCTTCATAAACAAGCAAAACACAAATAACAAGAAACAAAAACAACAAAAAAATATGAAACAAATAACCAAAAAGTAACCTTGAAAATGAAAACAGGTAAAAGACCAATAAGGGGGAAGCAAGCCAAAACAAAGCAAAACACAAGTTGCTAAGTACTACTGAGTTTAGTTTGTATTGGCTGACAAACATCTGTCTTGACATCCGTCACCCACTAATCACAAAGGCGGTTTGGCTGATATTGTTGGCTAGGCTGGTGTTCCCTTCCTCCTCTACATTTCATTTATATCCATCTAGAAGCTCTTCGTGCAAAGTTGAAAAAGACCTCCTACCTCCAAAACAGGACAGGTCGGCAGTCGAGGTAGAAGAGTAGCTGTGTTCCCCTGCTAGTACTTCCAGACAAGCTCTCGAGGTTGAACTTTATGATGGAAAAAAACTCTGTTTCAGTTCTTTATCTTGTGGTTTTTCTACACGACTCAGCTCACAGTAATGGATTCAGGATCCTTCAAAGAAAGCAAAATCACACACACACACACACACACACACACACACACACACACACACACACTGAACAACCAAGAGAGGATGGGGAGTGGCGCTCTGTTGATAGAGTACTTGCCAAGCATTTACTAGACTCTGAGTTCCAATCACAGCATTGTATACACTAGGTGTGGGAGCTCTGTGCTTGCTTGTAATCCTAGCACTTGGGAGCTATGGGGCGGGGTGAGGATCAGGAGTCCATGGACTTCCTGGCTGCATAAGTGAGTTCATGATCCACCCCGATTATATGAGAGCTTATCTCTAAATAAATAATAAATAAATAAATGGATAGAGCTTTCCAAATTTAATCTTGAAAGTTACATCCTGTACTTGATGCCATCTCCCGTGATAAATGGCTTATAAAAATATAAGTGGCACAAATACAAATAGGCAGGCAGCAGGAGCCCACCAGGCAGTGGAAAAGCAAAGCCTTCGCTGAGCAACTCACTTTTAAATTGTTCATGACAATCCTAGTAGAGCGTCGTCATCTTATAATAAGTGGGGCTATTGGCCTACTTATGACTTGGGCTGCCCCATCAAGTGTAATCATGATGGGCATCTTTAGCTACATAAACACATTTCCAGCTTCAGTTCCCCATCAATACCATTCCACAGAGGGAGAAGATGAAGTTGGAATGATGCTGCAGGTAACACAGAAATATATACCTAGAAATATATACACCTGTATTATGCAATACATATATTGTGATTTTTTTCTTGTATGACTTAGCATAGCCTAGATTTAGATAAAGCTCAGAGCCAGAAAGATGGCTCCATGAGCAGAAGTGCTGGTGCACAGACCTGACCACCTGAGCTTTTTATTATTTTATTATTTGTTATTATTACACAGGGCAATACTAGAAAGAACTAACTCCTGAAAACTCTCCTGTGACTTCCCTATGTATACCACAGCGCATGTGCTTGCACTAAACACATGCATACATGGTTAAAATAAATAATACTTTTAAAAGGTCAAATATATTTTTAAAAAAAACAGTAACTAGGTCTATGGCCAAAGAGGCAGGTCTCTTTGTATCATAGATGGAAACTATTTTAGATTCTTACAGAAATAATTTACCCTTCCATTTCATAGGTTGGCTTGGAGAAATACATTGAATCATGGATATACTAAGTTCAGAGCTTGATCAAACCTAAGACAGTCTATAGTTAATCCTTACTGTACTGTGTGAATGACACTGCTCACAGATAAATAATTCTTTCACCTGCAAAATCTATTCACTACTACCACATTGAAAAGTTTCCAAGTCTTATTTAATAATAGTTTCAGGCACAGACTGGATTATATGTTTTTGTATCAAGCATGGCAATATATCTTTTTATTTAGAGAACTATGAATTCAAAGGAGATAAAATGGAGGGTCATGAAGATGGGGCTGAGGATATTGAGACAGTTGTGGAATAGAGACAAGAAAATAACAACTTGAAATAAGCAAAACTATCTGGAACCCACTAGCATCACCATTTTCCAATCAGTGTAATTTCAGATCTCTGATATGTATGTTTTATGTACTTGGGAACATCAGGACTCTCTTTGATTGGCGCTTAGCTCTGCTTTCTGAGAATGCTTCTCATTTTTCCCATGGCTATTGTGCCAATTCTTGGGATGAATTTCTTGGGTTAATGAACTTGTTCAGTTCTCAAGAGTGTTTTAGAGAATGTGCCAGCAGTGGTAGTGAAATAGTTTTCTGATCCAATTACATTCTCGTCCACCTGCAAAAATCAAGTATGAATAAATTATTTTATATATTAAACAACTTCAATAGCTTTGTCCTCCCAAAATACTGCTATGAGTTGTGTGCTTGGTTACAACTGAGCATATTTACAAAAGTTAAGCATTTGGTGTTATAATTTATTTGACTCTCATCAACTACTGTAAATATGTTGAAGTCACAAATTTGGTGAGATTGTTAAGGACTGACTTGATTCATCTAGGTTCTAATGAGAACATGCTTTCTAGAAGTCCCAGGATCCTCTGAGAAGATGTAGGAGGAACCACAGGAATTCTTTCAAAGTCCTTAACAATAGAGAGCAAGGTTGTGCTTTGATCTGCTCTGTATCTCTAAGTTATATCTTAATGACCTTGGAGTTTGTCTTTGTCTTTTCTGAAAGGCCACATTTTAATTTGATAATGTTTCCTGAATGGAAAGATTAGAGAGGCAGAAGAATTTTTTAAAATAAAATTTTATACCACAGCACATTTCAAATGCCTCCTATTGCTTCTTCATTCTTCTTCCTAACCGGGTAGCCTCTTTCTGACCTCACCTCTCTCTTTTATTACTTTATTCAATCCATCTAAATGGAGTTCGATCCCTGCCTCTGTGCTCTTCCTGGAACCCATCTTACTCAATCCTCGGGTTAATTAAATTCTCTGACCACCCTCAGGGTAATCACATGTGACAGTTTAACTAAATAGATTTCATATCTACATTGTGCGAGCTACCATTTTGTAAGCTTCCTATATCAACTCCATTACACTCTAAAATTAATGCTTCAGATTTTAGAAATTTTTTTCATTATTGGCATTCTACCTGAATTCCAGTATTTATATTAATTGAATTTTGCTATTAAAATGCAAAAATAAATGATACAGACTTCCTTCTTAAACATCTTAGTCAGAGACTGGATGCCTCTGCATTTTGTCAGCTGGGCTCAAGCACATAACTCTGGTACTTGTAGGTCCAGAAGAGCTCACAAGCATCTTTACTCAATAAGTCTTAAAACATCCTATGACCAGCAAGCTGAGTAAGACATGGCACATTCTCTTCAATAGCAAAATCGCAAAAGACACACTCATGCTATCCATACTAGCATATATCAGTCCATTTGTGGTAAAAAGGGAGCCTTATTTTTAATAGTTTTCTTATGCAATATGAGGCTTAGCCTACAGCCCATTGTAAACTAATACTCTTGAGTTTCCTGCCTCAGCCTCAAGAGTGCCAAGATAACAGGCAGTATGTAGCAAAGCTCTTTCCCTTTAGTATACCATCAGCTAAAGCAAGAAATCTCAGTGTACACAGCCAGCATCTCAGGACACTGAAAGATACTGTTTTGTGATGGGAACTGCAAATTTATCTAGAGAAAGTTGTCACTTTTGTTCTCCTATCTAAAAGTGGTACATTATATATTCACAGTATCTGTGAATCTCACTAGGGTATGCAGGGTGCAACTGATGTCAAAGTTTTTGTCATGTTAAGTTTAAGAAGTTGAACTGTGTGACACTGGTACACAGGTATAGCCACTTTCCAGTGGATAGAACATGAAGACATCAAAAAAATGGGCAGTGTCTTGTCAAACATATTGGTTCATGAAAGCAAACTGCATTAAATAAGTCACCTGAGGAAGCTAATGAGAGCATTTATATACAAATAAAAGACTTTCAGATGTTTTGGTTTCTTTCTAAATGAGAAAATTCCCTTCCTGGGAAGGAAAATAGCAACAGAATGTGCAGAAAGGTCAGTAAGGCTGAAACCTAACACCAGACCTGGTAGTTAAGTGTTCGTATTTCCATGCTAGGTGTACATGAAGCAATTGCATTTGTACAGTTTGCTTGTACCTAAATATAGATCATAGAGTATTGCTTTCTTCAGTGTTGTCTTCCTTTTAGACGAAATTATTAAACATAAAGCTTTGCCCATCATATCCTGTGTGAAAATTCAGTGGTAAAATTCTCTAATATTTACATCTAAGTTCTTAAAACTGATAAGTTTGGAAGAAGAATAATATAATTCCTAGAGAAAAGATGGCCTGTAAATACTTTTACAGTCTATCTCATTTACAGAACAGATAACAAAAAAAAAATATAATTAAAAAAAACACATTTAAAAAACTAATTTCCCAAGCCTACCCCAAGAGCTTTGACTCAGTGGCCAGAACTTAGATGAGAAAGGAAAGTGGTTTGGGGCCCTGCACAAAGGACTGAGGTGCCTATTTTACATACCAAAGCAGATCTGGCCTCCAGGTTCTCCCAGCATCCCTCAGTCCCTACCTGGCATACCCTGCCCTCAACCCTGAACTTTCCAGCCCAGGGCTGGGCTGCCCCTCCCTTAGAGGTTCCTCTCTATTTAAGACAGACATTGGTCTTCTTCTTCTTCTTCTTCTTCTTCTTCTTCTTCTTCTTCTTCTTCTTCTTCTTCTTCTTCTTCTCCTTCTCCTTCTCCTTCTCCTTCTCCTTCTCCTTCTCCTTCTCCTTCTCCTTCTCCTTCTCCTTCTCCTTCTCCTTCTTCTCCTCCTCCTCCTCCTCCTCCTCCTCCTTCTTCCTCTTTCTCCTTCTCCTCCTCCTTCTCCTCCTCCTCTACTTCTTCCTCCTTCTCTTCTTCCTTCTTCTCCTTTCTCCTCCTTCTTCTCCTCTTCTTCCTTCTCCTCCTCCTCTTCCTCATTCTCCTCCTCTTCCTCCTACTTCTCTTCTTCTCCCTCACCACAAGTGCTCCTTTCTCTCTTTCTCTTTCCCTCCCCCACTTTTCCTACAATGACTTCCCTGGCCTTGGTCCTTGGGGCCAGTGTACTTGCCCGAGTGCAGCTTCTCAATAAACCTGCCTTTACTATAATCTAAGCTAGCTCGAAGTAGGTCATTTCACTAACGACAGAGAAATGATCTATCAAAAACAATCATAAGAAATATTAGCTGTTGCCTTGTCCTAAGCTTAGTCCCTGAAATCTGGCTGGGGCTGCCTGAGGATGAAGAAATAAGAGAAACAGAGGAAATGGCAGGTGCACTTACAGAAAAGCTGGCATTGTATGGTGACTGTGCTTATGGAGATGGAAGACACCTACAATGCCACCTGGAAACTAAGCACCTTTATTAGGACAGCCTAAGAAAGGGCAGGGGTTAGCTAGACTCAGTAAGAGGTGTCTGTAGGGAAGCAGTCTAGGGTTGCACTCATACAGATTGCCTCTGCTAGTCTTCATAAACACTGTAAACATCAGCATACTGACAAAGGAAAGCTTTGTCAGTTTCCAGGAGTCTAAACTATTGGGTTCCTTGGCATGGGTGTGTTAAAATAAATATGTGGGGCACCATCTGGTTCCAAACAATTCGCTCCCCAGAAAAGAGTGACCAAAGATGCATTAGAATTCTAAAAATCAAAGAGATACAATTAGACTCTATCCCATTAAGAAGAATTGAATTCTTTCCCGTCACTATAATAAAAGTCAAACAGACTAAGTACTTCTAAACAAAACTACACATTAGTTTACTTAACATTTTTACTAATTTATCTCATTTTTTATATTATACTACTCTCTTTTTGACATTTTTAATTGAACTATAATTACAGTACTCACCCCTTTCCTTTCTTCTCTCCAACACCTCCCATGTTTGCTCTCTCACACCTCTCTCGAGACTCCTGACTCTCAAATTGATAGCCTCCTTTTCTAGGATTATTACCCTTACATCTGTGTACACATACAAGAACAAAGAAAAAATATGACCTACTGAGTCCATTTTTGTTGTTTGTGTGTATACGGTTTCAGGGCTCACAAGCTCATTCTTCTGCTCTCACTAGCCACTACTTGCTTGTAGTCCTTTGTCTAGGAACAGGATTCCATAAGATTTTCACCTCTTCCCCATTAGCATGTCTGTTGATTTGGTCATGTCTCTGTTGAGAACTTATTTATGCAGCCTTTAAAAATCAGGCAGTCATATGACAAAATTCTTAATATGCTGCTTCTTATAAGTTTTCTGTCCCCTTTCCCATGATGTTTTCTATGCAATAGATGAAGAAACTGTAACATAGATGTATCCACTGAGGTTGGGCACTTGAACAATCCTCTAATCTCTGCATTGTACCCAGTTGTGGTTTTCTTTTATGATCTCCATTTGCTGTAGAGAGAGGATTCTTTGATGATGGATGGTAGCTATACTTATCTATGGCTATAAGGAAAATATAGTAAGAAATTATGCTGGTAATCAAAATTGCAGAGGTAGATTCACTTCTAGCATTCATGAACTCACTAGCCCTGGATAGCTGGCTATGTTTCAAGTATCTGACATAATTTTCTTCCTGGTGAGTAGACCTTACATCCATATAAACAGCTGTTTATTACCACCAACATGTGGGTACCACTATGACACCTATAGTTGCTAATCTATTGCTGGGATTCATAGATGTCACAGCTGGGTAGGTTAGTTATTATTTGTTACCTTCCTTGGTAGCTTGCACAGTACTTTTTTGTATTATGGAAGCTAAACCACAGAAATTAGACATTCAGCTTAGATCCAACTCTAATAATTCCAGTTCCATATTCTCAGAGCGTAGTGTCTTCAGAAGTATGGAATTACCTTCAACCTCTGAAAGGCATCCAAAGGCAACAGTAATACTCTAATATAAGCCATTTGAGCTACTCTGACCAACTCCTTGAGATGATGTTTCTCATGACTGACAGTCAGGGTTGGTTAGTCTATGCTTCATGTGGGGAGCATTGGCAGTCCAAGGGGCATAACTTTGTGAGGTCTCATATCACCTATATACTGCTATTTCCCTCTCAAGCATGCTCACCATGGGCCCTTTATTCTTTCTGGTTTCTGAAGCTACTC
Organism: Apodemus agrarius; assembly: GCA_964023405.1. Taxonomy (NCBI): domain Eukaryota; kingdom Metazoa; phylum Chordata; class Mammalia; order Rodentia; family Muridae; genus Apodemus; species Apodemus agrarius. The sequence goes on from OZ030021.1 coordinate 9,822,715, forward strand.
CATATTGTTCAGTCACATCTGAAGATTGGCAGCTAGGACATTCAAAGAACAAAGAATATATGATGTTGTATTTCTAGGTCTAGGCTACTTCTTCAATATAATCTCTTCTAGGTTCATTTACCTGAAATTTCATTATTTCTGGGTTTTTTTTAAGAATGGCTAGTATTCCATAGTATATAGGTATCATATTTTCATTTTCCATTTATCTGTTGAAGGACAATCAGATTGTTTCATTTTCTAGCTACTGTAAATAGGACAGCTATGAACAATGCTGAGAGTGTGTGTGTGTGGAGTAGAACATTGAGTGCTTTAGGCATATGTCAAAAGGGTGATACATCTCCATTATATGGTAGATATATTTTTAGTTTTTCTACTTGTTTGTTTGTTTTTGTATTTGTTTTTGCTTCTTATCATTCACCATACCAATTTCCAGAATGGCTACGCTAGTATGCACTCCCAGCAACAGTAAATTAGGATTCCCACTTCATAAGAAAAACTACCTCAGCAGCAATTAGACATTCTGACAAAGATGAGATAAAAATCTTCATTTGTTAAATCTATCTCAATCATATGAATGATAAACACTTTTTGAGGTGTTTCTTAGGCATTTTGTTTATTCTATTGAGAACTCTCTGTTTAGATCACTTATTTTTATATTGGGCAGGCCTTCCTGACTGTTGCCAGGTAACTGTGGGGAGGAATATACCTGGCTGTTGCCAGGAAACTGTGGGGGTGGAGTCCAGCCAGAGGATTGGGGCATGGCCCTAACATGACTGATGGCCACACAATTATGGAGTTGAGGGCCTTGTGTCAGGAGCCTAAGTGTCTGGGAGCATGGCTCACAGTTCCATCCCTTGTAGAATATTCTACTGGGTATCCAGAGTAAGCCATGCTCAACCAGGCCACAGACTGCCTTTCATGGTCCTACACTGTGGTAGAGCAATAATGTAGGGGGTCACACCTTGATCAAACATGAGCAACTTTAATACAGGCTGACATCCTGTGAGCGATAGTAAAGCTTCAGTTTCAACTTGACTGGATATAGAAAACCAGACATTTTTGTGAATATATCTGTGATGGTATTTCTAGAGAGAACTTTAATGAACATGTTTCACCCTGGATGTGAGCGGCATTGACCCAGGGAGCTAGAATTGGGCTATATAAAATAAAACTTAAGTAATTCGCATTACTAATATGCCTTACTAATTACCAGCTCACATTTCTACCCCTGCATCCTTCATGATGGGCTGTAACTATTAAGCCAAATGTTCTGTTCTTTCCTTAAATTATTTTATCAAGCAATGAAATAAAGTAAATAAACGGTATGAGAATGTTGTCAATCCCAAAGTATTTAGAAAATATTAAGCACTCAGACATTATCTGTGAACTTTTCTATGCCCACCCTGGTTCCTAAATAATGACATGGAGGCTTATATTTATTTACAGTGATTTTGGCCTTGCTAGCCTTGTTCTTCAACCAGCTCTTAACTTATATTTAAAAATGTATATGTATACTATTCTATGTCTGCTACATAGCTGATTACCTCTAAGTTTCAGATGTCCAACTTCCTTCAAATCCTGGTAACAAATCTTTTACACCTCTCTGTTTATCAAATCAGAAGTCCTGCCTTCCTAGTCTACCCTTTGCTATAGGACATACAGTTTTTATTTTAACCAATCAGAAAGTGCCTTAGGCAGGCACGGAAGGACAGAGACACATCTTCACACAGTATACAAAAACAACACTCCACCAGAGACATGAAGTTAAAATGAATCATGAAAACTGATGGATATTTGAGAACTGAAGATATATACTAGAAATCAGTTTGAATTGCTTAACAAACTGTCTCCATAGATCTAGTACCAGTTCTCAAGAAGGTGAGATGTCTGATAAGAAAGGAACATGCCCTTGAAACCTGACTAAAGGGATAAATTCCTTCCCCTGAGTATTTTCTTGGACCTCAAGCAACTTATGAAAATTCTCTAAAATCCACCTTCCCCATCTATAAAATGAAACTTATAATGTTCTTCCCCCATAACATTCTCACATACACATGTGATCTTTCAAGCATGCCTGCACAAGCGTGAGAACTTTTGAATTCGCTAGTAGAACCATTTTTAAATCATCTAATAATCCACCCATCATTTTAAAACCTTATTCTCACTATACCAAAGCTCTTTTTCTTTCGAATTTTCTTCACCATAGTCATACAATAACATTCTTTCATAAGCTGGTTCTTCTAAGATGGTGTCTCTGCTGGTAGGCATGGAGATAAGGAGGCAATTGGAAGAGAGGCAGAGTCTCAAATAGACAACTTAAATATTTCTAATGCTAAGGTTTCTGAGAGCAATCTTCAGTTGCTCATTGCAACTTAGTTGCAAAATCAGCACAGCTGTGATCAGAGAGGGTAAGAGCAGGTGAACATGATCACAAGGCTGACCATATGTATGCAATCATTATAGAGCTAAATTCCCAGCATGCTACCAGGAGTAAACACATCATTCTGCTAAGATAAACTCATTTACTCAACACTCACAATTTTATAATCTTTAAACCCTTCTTTCAGATTGGAAAAAATCTTTCTTTACTTCTTTTTAATTTCTTTTGTTTACTTTTGAGATAATAATTTAATTACATTCCTCTATCTAAGCCCTCCCATTTGCCACTATCCTTCAAATTCATGTCCTTTTTCATTTTTGTTATTGTATGTTTGTGTGTGTGTGTGTGTGTGTGTGTGTGTCTGTGTGTATGATAAAGAGAGAGGTGTGAGAGATTCACCACTCAGATGCATAAGAAGTTAGACATATGAAACTTAGAGATTATCAGCCATGTCACATGGCAGACATAAAATAGTATAAACTTTTTAATATATATTAAGAGCCAGTGGAAGAGCAAGCCTAGGCTAAGGTCAAAATCATTGTAAATAAACATAAGCTTCTGTGTCATTATTTGGGAATGGGGGTGGCCATAGAAAGACCCACAGTTATATATCTGAGTGGTATACACACACACACACACACACACACACACACACACACTAGTCCTTGGGAAGGAGCTCTGTTTCTGAGGAGCATGGTGTCTTCAGCTATAGTAAATTACCTTCCTTCTACCTCTGTGAGGTGAACAAGGAAATGGCAATAGAATTCATGTTTCTGGAGTCACTTAGGCAGCCCCGGCCAACAAGTCAATAGAGAGCTTCTTATGTCTGATATGAGTTTGTGGTAGGTAGATTTTGGCTCTTTGGGGAATCTCTCACACCTCTCTATCATACACATACGCACACACACACACACACACACACACACACACACACACATACACACACATGCGCATGCATGCAATAACAATAGATTAAAAAAAGAGGACATGAATTTGAAGGAGAGTGGCAAATGTGAAACCTTAGATGGAGGGAGAAAAGGGGAAACTTTTCTCAGACCATATGAGAAAAGTTCATGGCAACTGTATATGCATATGTATAACTGAATCCCATTAATTATAGTTGGTTTTAGGGGAATAGTTAGTATTCAAGTAGCTTTTTTTTGCCTGCATTTACTTCTCTCTTCTTTTTCTAGAGAACCCCACATTTTCTCATTTCCCCATCATATCACTTGTATCTTACTATTCCCCTTGGACCTCCCCAACATCGATCAGTATTTACCTCCCATCCTATTACGGAGGACACTGCTCTATCAGAGTAGAACTTATCCCATCTTCAGAAATGTAAAAACAGACAGTTTTCCATTGTCAAAGACATCAAAGATAACCTGACTTTCAGATAGTGACTTTTCCCAATGGCCCGATCCTCTTCCAAGGTTTCACATACCCACTGGCTCATCAAAATAGGTGCGTGAAGACTTTTCCACACTCTTTATAATATACAAAGGTGATTCTAATCCCAGAGTTCTACCAGAAGGTTGCCTGAGATAGATGATTACTTGGATTTCATTCTCAATGTCTATTTTTATCCACTTTTGTTTCATCCATTAATTTCATACACTTTATTTAATAAATATTGCATTCAATAACTCCATCCCCTTTACTTCTTGACAAATTGATCCATCTCCTAGTCCCAATTTTATTTCATAGAGGTTGATACAATTGGACTATTGGACTATATACTAAATTCAAGACAAGTATGGGAAACTAGTAAGATTCTCTCTCTCTCTCTCTCTCTCTCTCTCTCGCTCTCTCTCTTTCTCAGACGCAAAAGTAAAAGGAGTTTGGGGAACAACACTCAGTGGTAGGCTGTTTGCCTAATCTATACAAATACCTAGTTTCAATCTCCAAAAAAAAAAAAAAAAAAAAAAAGTAAAGACTTATGAACACTATAATTTGGAAGGCAAGTTTTTATTTTTCTCTTCAACAAAATAATCACACTTTCTTTCTTCTTCCCTTCATTCATTTTTAGAAGGTGGATAAGTCGTATATAAAGGGTTTGTACAAAGGAAAGAAAATAGAGAAATATAATTAGATCATAATCTCAAGAACTACACAACATTAAAATTTAAAGAAAGAATTAAGCATGAAGTTTAAACAAATATACATGAGGAAATAGAAATACAGATTTCTATGCTAAACCAGGAGTTACTGTAGCCCCATTGCCTCCTTTCTATATGTGAAGCCTAAGGACATTGATGACAAAGTCAAGATTCACTTCATCACTGTACCATCTCCTATCAAGTCTCCATCACTTCTTTATACAAAATTTACTTGACAATGGTAGGATTGTCCTAGTTAGAATATCACTAGTTTTACTTCAATTCAACGTGTATGCCTATAATAGATGAAACTTGAAGTACAAAGTTTCAGAAAATTAATTGGAAGAGTGAGGAACCTAAGTTAGAGACTGAATTTGCTGCTTGTCAGCATAGAGAATTCTGGAACGTACAGATGTTTCAACAAGACGTTCTGAGATAAAACACATGGATCCCCTTAGGACATGCTTCATTATTTTCCAATGATAAAACCGCATTGACTTCTGAAGCTCTGCACAAAAATGCTTCCTTTCCACATCTCTAGATGAAGTTAGGGAATTTAAGGGAAGTTAAGAAAAAGGACCAAAGTTAACTTTCCCTTTACCTGAAAATTTTGTTTGATGACTCCATTAATAAATTCTGCTATATCAATACTAAAAAATGACTCTTTTGCCCAGAATTGGTGCCACAAATAAGAAAATAACTATTAAAAATAATTTACTTGATGAATACACAGAAAATACCTTCACTTTATTACCCATTAGAAATATCAAATTATGCTCTCTGAAATCCATGCTTGCAAGTATACACTGTCAAGACGATACAGTATAAAGCCATGCCTCTGAACTCCTGGAGTTAATATTTTAAGGGGAGATAAAAAAAATAAGACAAAACATACTGACAATAAACTACCTTCTAATTTTATGGTACCATTACCACATTCTAGTATATTCCCCACATTCTAGTACATTATTGTATATTCCTGAACATTCAAGTACATTCTTGCAAATTCCTGTCTATTTCTGCACATTGTAGTATATTTCTGCATATTGCAGTACATTACAGTACCTTGATGTCAATTTCAGGGCATCCCTTCACATCCCAGTATATTCTAATACATTCCTACCCATCCCAGTACATTACAGTATATTCCTGCACATTCCAGTGCATTCCAGCAGCCTTGGTAATATTTATAGAACTGCTCTGAGCCTTCTTCCATAGCTGACTGCATTTTCAGAAATTACATACTTAAAGTTGCTCTGCACTATTGTATTTATAGAAGCCCAGTGATAATTCTACCAACAGTCACATCTAAATCACTAGTTCTATACAGCATTGCTCTAAATAAATGCTATATTCAAAATCCATGCTTATGTTTCCTGGCAGCATCTCAACTACTTAAAAAGAAGACTTGGAGAAAATAATAGACACTCAGCATCTTGGGAGCACATCAATCACAGACCTTTAACAAATATTTCAATATAACCTCAAATAAGTAAGGATATGGGTCTTTTATTATAGGTGTAAGCACCATTAATAGCTTTGAAATACAAAATTACACTGACAGGTCTACTCCTCTACCATTAGAAGAATAAAGACTCTATGAAAGGGTGACCCAAGGCTTAACCTCATGTGCATTTCAACTGCAGTGAGATTCATACTAATTGCCCAAGACCTTTAGTGAAGCACTGATATTATAATGCCATGTTTGAGTGCTACAGGATTCTGGAATGGAAAGAGAAGTTAGAGCTGACACAGCACAGCTGGATTTGGAATAAAGCAATATAGCAGAAGAGAGGCACAAGTGTAATTCCAACATTTAAATTCAAACGTTATCTTGTACCAATGTCCTCAGCAGCTTACTACTTACAGTTAAATTAACCTGGAAAATTAGTCATTACATGAAGCCATACAGAGGTGCATTCCTACAGAATCTGGACAAATTGGCAGTGATCCGATTTGTCTAAATCACCCTTTTCAATTTACTCTGCTCCTACTCTGCTCCATAGGATGTTTATACACCAAGGTAAAAACAGTATTGGAAAGAGCATCTTTAGGTGACAGGAATGTAAATCGAGTGCAAATATTTAATCTGCCAGCACTTACTTCTAAGGAAACTGAAAGCAGTGTCAAGAAAATGGATAGACAAAGCTAAGAAGCAAAAGAGACTTTGGTTTGCCTTGCTTGTATTCTTTCAAGTCTGGAGCTGGCACACAATGCCTGACTCTGTGCCTAAGACTCTGTTCACTTCAGTTATGGGCTAATGAAGTCTGCAGAATATGTTTTTACTCTTCTGTGACTAGCAAAAATAAAACACAAGATATTTTAAATTATAATATAAAGTAACTCAAATTTTCAACTTAGAATATATAATTATGTATGTGGATAAAAAGATGAGAGGATTTCAAATGAGAAATTGAAAAATTAACTGTATGGCACATTACCTTCTATTCAATAACTGATACTGTAAATGAAGCTTAAAACATAAGATTTATCTGCTATATAAAATTTAAAATGGTAACCTTTTATAAATTTTAGGAATTAGGAGAACCTATCTCCAAGGTATTAAAAGTCTGACTCTTGGTAAGAATCCAGGCAAAGAACTAAGTAATTGATAATTCCAAACTTCTAAGGTTAACAAAGACTTTTGTGGTTTGGGAAGACAGAAGAGACAAAGCATTAGAAAAATGGAAAGGACAATAATCTCTGACCAAACAGTGCACTCTACATAGAATACACATACATCAGTGTGATTGATCCACGGGTATGCTTATGAATATTTTTTCTTCTATGAAAAGAAATGGCCTGATACAATGTTGCATCATGAGTCTTTACAAGACTCCTTTATGACACAAAGGTCCCATGTCCCTTGGATAAACATGTCAAAGACAAAAGCTTTGTCTTGGTAGGAACATCACTGATTTTCATTGATTACACAAAGCCGAGGACATAAATGATTTAGTGCATATTATTGTTCCACAGGACCTGAGAGCTATACCCAGCACCTACTTCTGGCAGCTCTCAATTACCTATAAGGCATCTGACTTCCCTGTATCAAATGCCATCTGTACTTATATGCACATACCCCCCCAACAGGTGCATAATTAAAATAATTGATTAATTAATTAATTAATTAATTAATAAGCTTTCAAGACATATCTTGGTGAAATGAGACTACCCATAAAACTAGATAATGATTCCAGATGAAAACTCTGCATTCAAGGCAAGGGGGTGATGCCAATCCTAGTGACTAGAGACCTCCCAGGCCCTCTGAAAGAAAGAATACGTAAGATGTTTAAAGAAGCGATGTCTCCAAAGAGATGTACCATTCAAAGGATATCTCAATCACAGGTCTTTTCGTTATTGAGTCTAAAATTAATTCTAAAACTGAGTTTACACAAACTTACTAAATAATATCACATTTTTCTTAAAAGTTCTAAAAAATGTTCTATTTAAAAACAATGTACAACCGTTTGCTACACCCAAGTCACACACTGTCTGAGTCCTTACTATACCATCATCCCTTTACATGCTGTCAATCATTCACCTATGTTCTCTTTGGGAGAACTCTTAGTGTTGTCTCCTTGGGCCTCCACCTGTTCAATTGATCCACCTCAGTTTTGCTTAAAAAACCTGTGACATTGTTAGCAACTCAAAAGATATATAAGTAAATAGAAAAGAGGGCATAGGGAAATAGGGAAAGAAGGAGGGGGGAGAGGGAGGGAGGAACAGAGGGAGGGACAAAGAGAAATCTGTTAACGGTTCTACTTGGTAATGATATTGTTACAATATGAACAAATAAAATATGTTAAGTTACTTAACTATAAAAGGCTAATTTCCTTACATATAAAATGAAGACAATGGTATCTTTCTTAGTGAAATACTATAGAAATTTAGATAATGCTTTCACAGTGTTAGTCATTCCCAACTGTCTGTTAGGTGTCATTACTATTGAACGTAATAGTGTTCACTTTATACCTCATCGCCAACTCCTTATTATTTTCTAATTACTTCAAATTCATTTATTCCTTAGCTGACATGGTGTGTCAGGAATATGTTAATCTTGTTTCAGAATTAAACACAATTAATATCCACACCAACCCTCTAAATTACACACTACTGTTGTTCTCATCTCACAGATGAGAGCAGAAGAACAGAGAAACCCAGTACAGACTTATACACTGACAAGGGCAAAGCCAGCCCTGAGACCTGCATTCTGTATCTCCCTGTCATTCTTCATCACAACGGAATGAGACGGCCCACCTCCTCATTAGTACCTCTTTCCTACCAGCTTTCAGATTTGTAGAAAACAAACTCTTTACTTGGTGGCAATTTTTAAATACTTCTTGATTTTCATCATGGTCCTGAGAACATAGCTGGCACATCCCAAGTAATAGTTTATTGGTTGATACTAGCTGATTTATTTCACCTGTCCAGAATGTACATTCCACTGTGGTTCTCCTGTTAAAAAAATCAAACATATGCATGTGTATAATTTTATATAAATATATATTCATTAATATATATGTGTGTATGTATATAGATACGTACACACACACACACACACACACACACACACATGCCCTAAATACGGGCATGTGCACATCTGTGCAATGGTGTTGTTGCTTGACCTGGGTAATTTGAAACTGAATTCAAATATTCAGGGAGAATAGCAAGAGGTCTTAAGAGCTAAGCCAACTCTCCAGCAGGAAACAAATTCTCACATTTACCTTTCAACAGCTATAAATTGATTCCTTGATAGACTTAGTCTAGTCACTGTGTGTTGACAGACACACACCATGTATGTATTTTTCTGTTGGCTTGTGGTTGCCATGGTTTTGAGATCAATGCTGTCATTATAGAAGTATTCCTGTAGGAACAATATTTGAAATTCCAAGTTTGTTTAACAATGACTAATAAATGTGATTTTAAAAAATATTAACTAAGGTATCATTGAAACATTCTGTAACTGTGTACTATTTAAAGCAAAATGTATGATGTGTTTATAAAACAGCATAGCCCCATTAACATGATGCCCATCAAAGATAACTAGTTACATAATCTAGGTTATTGTGATGAGAAACACTCAGTGGTAATAAAATTTGGTCTTTAGATTTCTCAAAACTGAATTAGACAAAGCAAAACAAAATAACAACAAAAATAACCACTCAGAGCATATAGTCTATGACTGCATCTTTAATTTACAAATTTCGGAAAAGAAGCAGTTTAAAAGGAGAGAGAGACAAGGAATGGAATGTAGAGGTGAAGAACAGCATCAGAAACTAGAAATAAGTCCATACATACAAGTTGATTGAAAATATCTAATTATAAGACACAGCTATACTGCTCCTAGGTATATATCCAAAAGAAACTCCACTATATCACAAGGACACATGCGCCACTATGTTCATAGCAATTTTATTCCCAATAGCCAGAAACTGGAAACAACCCAGATGTTCCTCAACCAAAAAAAAAAAAATGAATACAGAAAATGTAGCCCATGTACCCAGTGGAATAGTATTCAGCTATTAAAAACAAAGACATTGTGAATTTTACAGGCTAACAAACGGAACTGGAAAATATCATCCTGAGTGAGGTATCCCAGACCCAAGGACATGCATGGCATGTACTCACTGATAAGTGGATATTAGCCATGATTTACAGGAAACCCACACTATATACCCCACAGACCCAAATAAGCTAAATGAATAGAAGGGCCCAAGTGAGGATGCTTGAGTCTCACTTAGAAAGGAGAATAAAATAGTCACAGGATGCAGAGGGAAGAAGGGAGGGAACTGTTTGACGGGCGTGATGGTGTAGGGATGGAATCAGGAGGTCCAGGATCAAGTGTAGGAAGAGAGAGGAGAAAGGGCCAGAGGACCAGGAGAATGAATGGAAATCTGCAGCTGGTGGTGTGGGTGGGGGTTCGGAGATGTGGAGAATGGAGAATGGAGAATGTGGAGAATATCTAGGAAGTCCCAGAGACCTGGAAGGGAGGAGGATCCCAAAAGTCAACACAGGTGAACTTAGCCAGGATGTATATAACATGGAGGATATGGAATCTGAAAAGGCCTCCGCTTGTAGCCAAGCAGGACCTCCATTGGAGAGATAAGTACACCAACCCACCCATAAATTTTTTTTACCCCAAATTTGTCGTGTCTGAAAAAGAATGCAGGGACAAAAACAGAGCAGAGACTAAGGGAGGCCAAGCAACAACCAGCCCAACCTGAGACCCATCCCACGGGTAAGCACACTATTCGTGGTCTCTATCGTGCTTTCTGACAGGAGCCTAGTGTAACTGTGTTCTGAGAGGCTCTACCCAGCAGATACCCACAGCCAAACATTGGACAGGGCTCGGGGGTCTCTGACAGAGGAATTGGAGGAAGGATTGAAGGCCCCAAAGGGGATAGAACTCCACAGGAAGACCAACAGAGGCAACTAACCTCGGCCCTTGAGAGCTCTCAGAGACTGAACCATCAACCAAAGAGGGTACACGTGCTGGACCAAGGCCTCAGCATATAATGGAGCAGGTGTACAGCTCAGTCTCCATGAAGATCTCCCAGCAACCAGAGCAGTAACTGTCGCTAAACTTGTTGCCTGTCTGTGGAATCCGATCCTCATCAGGGCCACCTTGTCTGGACTCACTGAGACACTGAGGATGTGTCTAATTCTGCAGAGACTTGATGTTCCAAGGTGCAGGACATGTGGGTGGGCACCTTCTCAGAGGAGAAAGGGGGCAGATGGAGGAAGGGAAGCTGTAAGAGGAGTGATTGGGAGGGGCCAGGGATTGAGCCACAAAATTTAATGAATGAATAAATTTTGAAAAGTTAGTTCATTTTCAAGTGTGTGTGTGTGTGTGTGTGTGTGTGTGTGTGTGTGTGTGTGTCCCACAGAATAGCCATGGAGTTCATAGCATGTACTATGGCCAGCCCACTTGTGAAGTCAAGAATACACTTTGAAGAAGTTGTTTCTCTCATTTCATTCTTTGGGTCCTGGAGACTGAGTTCAGGTGATCAGACTTTGCAGCAAGCTCCTTTGTCTGCTGTTAATTAATAATATAGAAGCAATATCTCTTTAAGGGAAAGACAAGTCGTACGAACAAGAATGTCAAAAATTAAAAGCAAAAACAATATATAACTTTGTAAGTTATTTCTTTACTCATTCACGAAAATATCAAGTAGTAGGATAACACATCAATAACAGCTTTTTGCCCTAAATTTTCTGCAAAAACTGATGAAAGGAAAAAGATTTCACAAAACCTCAGCATTAGTGATACCATGGAAGAATGGAGATAGGCCACGGAATGTTGCTGTGACCTACACAATTTCACCATTAGCAATAATCAAAACAGCTGGAAAAGTATTATTTGGAAGTCTGTTTGGGTGTTTTAAGAAGTTAATATTAAGAAGTTAGAGGCAGAACTAATGAATTACTACCAAGGAGAAGTATACATGGTTGGTGTGATATAAAAGATGTTAATGATCATGATCAAAGAACATAATATCACAAAGGTCAAATAACAGAACTCATGTTAGTAAAGACTTTATGGAAAGCAGTGCGTTACTCAATTAAAGCGGCTAAGAAAGTAAGTGAATGATTAGAAAGACTGAAGACCCTGGTTGTTTTTGCTTCATGTAGTGTCTCTCCACCTTCCTCAGTGTACGGGTATGCTATACACTGAGTCAATGCTTTATAATAAACCACTCAATACTCCTGTCACAGTTCACATTTAAAATTCTAATAAACTGTGAAAATGCAGGTATTTATTTGACAGGATCAGATCTCTTTCTGGTTTTATCTGAACATTAAAGCTGTAATTGGATGGTTTTTAATATTCAGAACAAAAATGTCCAAGTATTACACTGATGGTTTTATAAAATTTTTATTCTGATATTTCTCATTCTTAAAGGTAACAAAGGTAGAAGTATTGTGTGTCACAAGTACAGAGTAATTGTTAGCACTTGGCTATAATAGTGGTATTCATGATACCTAACGTATTTTAGCCACCAGAAATGATAATATGCATCATTATCTCATTTGAGCCTCATAATTATGCCCTAAATTATGTATGAATATAAAATAATTTTAATGAAAATTACTCTCCAAACTCCCATATTTGAGAAATATAAACACCTTACACAATCAAAATGTTGTCTTTAAAAACATACTGGAAATATAAGCTGAAAAGGATTTAAACAATGAATCCATCCAAATTTTTCCTCAGCAAATGCTTAGAAAGAAGTGTGCCTTTGTCGTGTGTCCTCTATACAGTAGCTAGTTATGTATCTGTTCTTAAGACCAGTGCTTAGAATCACCATCCTGCACACTTACCTATGGTTTGCTCAGTGCGTTCTGAATTCATATAAATAAACCAAACCTCTTTTCTTCATTACAACAGGACGTTAACTTACTCCATGCAGAAAGGTCCCATATCTAGGGCTCATAAGATATGAAATAAATCTATGCTTTCTTTCTACTAGGGCTGCAGACCTGTCAGTGGATATCTTTTTTTTTGTCCTCTTCTCAATCAAAGCACATAAATCCCTGTCCATGTCTGATTCTACAAAGGTCCCAGTGGTATTATTCCTTCCAATTGATTCAAACTCATCATAGGAACAACTAAAGTCAGGCGTAATCCCAAACTTTACTCAAGAGTAAGACTGCTCTATCTCTCATTCACTCTCTCCTTGGTTCTACTCAAGCAGAAATATGACAGGAATAAAAGATAGCTGACTGCCTGACAGGTTCTATTCCTCCAACTCTGATACTTCTGGGGGTGTGGAGGAGAGGGGGGGACACAGAAGCAAAGCTCAGTCTCATTTCATCAAACATTTCTGGGACAATGAAAACTTCCTCAGAAATCAACCCTGCTGCTAGGCTTTCAGCCCCTCTGATCTATTAACTACCCCTCCCGAGGCTTATTGGAAGGGATTCATGTATTTGCTTTAAAATGCCAGTTCAAAACATCTTCAAGAGACATGGGGTTTAGGCGTATATAAAGGGGACAGAAACATAAACCAAAACGTGTGCTGCCTGACTGCTTCCCAGCTCTTATGAGAGGAGCATTTTGTTTTCTATCCCATGCTCCCACCATATTGAGCTACCTTACTAGAGATCTAAAATATATAGGAGGACTGAAGGGGCACCTAAGGGATAAAATGTTTTCTGAACAAACATAAGAACTAGAGTTCGGATGTCCAGAGTTCACATGAATCCCCAGTAGACATGGAATTCTGCCTGTAATCCAAATTATCAGGATGCAGAAACAGAAGATCCCTGGATGCGCGCACGCACGCGCACACACACACACACACACACACACACACACATGCACACATGCACACATGCACAAACACATACAAACATGCATTCACACACATGTAGGCACACATTAACACATGCACTTGCATAAACATATGCAACTTGCACATGTCAATATGCATACAAGGGACATACACACATACATACATACATACACATGCACACACACATAAAATGACAAAAAATTTAAGTAACAAAACATGTCATACTGAGCACTCATGATTACAACCTCCAGAACAATAAGCCAAAATACGGGTTTTTAGTTTCTAATCCACTTATCTGAGGTGTTTTTAACAGTGATAGAAAACTTCCTTACACAGATGGTTTGTGAGAATGTTCTGAAAATGTTCTAGCTCAGAAAGGTGCCAAAATAAATTATTTTGGTTTCATTACGTCTATATTCATAAATTTAGCATCTCTAAACTATGATGAAATAGGAACTTGCAGAATCAAAGTCAATCAATACTATCTTTTATACTGAGATGCTTGTAAAATGCCCTGTTTCACATCAAAGAAATCTGAGCCTCATAAAAATGTATGGCTTGTTTTCTGCAAACAACAGACCCACCCAGCTGTGTTCTCTAGTCAGCACATTCTCCATCCACCTGCTACCATCAAACTCTGTTTGAGATTCCTACATATCCTTTTGTAGGGGAAACAGATGAGTAACATACACTTGACATAAACTGTACACTTCTCCTACTGCCTGGAGATCTTGGAACATGTATACCTGAATGTGGGGCATTTACATTCTGATAGACAGGATTCCAGAGCTAATGTCTGCCTGACAACCAACAAGATGAGTTCCTTTTATTATCAACTGTGTGTCACTTCCATTGAGTTGTGTGGCAAGTTGAATACCCACTGTAGATGGCCTCTTACAAAGATGAGACAGTTTTAAGACCCAAATTCACAATACGATTTGAATGTGGAATTACTTCATCTTAACCACATTCTTTAAAACTTATCACATTCATCAGAGAGGAAATTATTTGACAAATTCCAATATTCTGCAAAGTTGTACAATATGTCTGCTTTCTTTGCAACTTCTCTATTCACTCCTCGAGATACAAATATAGAAGAAAATACATTTCTGCCTTCAAGACTTCCAGAATGGAAATGACGGGCATCCTAAACCAAAATTATAAGGCAAGGTGTTGTTGCATTGATGAAGTTGCATACCAGATGCAGAAGGAACTTAAAGCGAGTTGCTGTCAGTTGCCTAGGAGAATCCAAGATATACTTAAGGAGCAGAAGAGCCTGGAGCTAAGACTGACAGGGTGAATAGGCACTTGGGTGACAATCAGTAGCGAGTGAGGCAGATAAAGGGATGTCAGGTGTAAAAGAATGAGGAAGTCTGACAAGGTCTGGCAGCACTGAGTAATTCGGAGAGGGAAATGGGACATAGAATTAGATGAGGAACATCCATGTAAGTTTCATAATGAGAAGGTTCTGTTGTACAATAGACTACACGTTTTATTCTCAGGTTGATTTGCAAAATTCAAATCACATTTTGTTCCAGGCCAGAAATCTGTGTTAGAGTGATTACTCTAGAAAGCGCATTTAGAATGGGCTACAGCAAAGGTATACTGAGATAAAGATGTAGTTGGATATATTGGAGAGTTTGAGTGATCGAGTGAGTGAGACACAGAAGAAAGGACGCCGAGGGGCGTGGCAGGGAGACTGAGAACTGCCTGCAGTGACAGGTCGTTCTCATGCAGTGAGGAGAGGGGGAGCCAGTGCAGAGGTTCCTGTGCATGGACGGGGCAGGTGAGATGATTCTGCTAATGAGGTAAAGAAAGGATAAGGGAAGTAAGTTTGTGCTGCTTTAGTTAGATGCTAAGGAAAGGAACGTTCTCTTTTAGCAACTTAGACATGAAGTGCTTATTAGAGCCTTGTGGTTTTTCCTGCTGCAGAATAAAAGAATTCAGAATTGGA
Organism: Apodemus agrarius; assembly: GCA_964023405.1. NCBI lineage: Eukaryota > Metazoa > Chordata > Mammalia > Rodentia > Muridae > Apodemus > Apodemus agrarius. Next base: position 9,838,450 of record OZ030021.1, read on the forward strand.
GCTGGCAAGATGGCTCAGCAGATAAAGGGACTAATCAAGAAAGCCCTAGGACCTGAGTTACATACCTGAGACCCAAAGGGTAGGAGAAGAGAACCAACTCCTGCACATTGTCCTCAGACCTCCCCACATACACTGGACACTTCTTCTACTATCAATCAGTCAATCAATCAATCAATGTAAAAAGTATTTTCAAATGTATTTATTTGATTGCTTTACAAAAAAAAGTAATGTCTTCGAAATCATTACAAATGGTTCATGGTTGATATCTCCTTCTTGATATTTAAATCACTGATCTGAAGATAATTAAGCCAAAGGCACTGTTTAGAAATGAACCAGTCAAAGAAAATCTAGCTTTTCCATGTTCATTAATGCTAGGTCTTCTTTTGTCTTTTCTTGACTGCCCAGTGCTTTGGAGCATGGCTTCCCTAATGTGCTCATTCACACTTTGCTTGGAGTAAAGAAGAAAGGGTGAGAATTCCGTGACTGCTAAGGTTCCCTCCTTCAGCTGAAGAACTGCAGGGCTGAATGGAAGTGAGGAGGAGAGCATTACACCTACCAAACTCATCTCACATAGCTCATTGGAGATGATTGAGTTGGAGGTGCTGGGAAATCACATGGGGTCCGCATGGAAGTTAATGAGACCCTTATGAGCCACTTGGAATAACATATGGTTGTTAAACGGGCTTCCAGGGAACATGGATTTTCTGTATCCTATTCCTTTCTGAAAAGTGTCATTTGATGCCTGCAGGAGAACTGATTTGTTAGTTACAGTTTAAGAAAGGCCTGACTGCCTAAGAATTTCCTGAATTCGTTGTTTTTAATAGCTGAGTAGTACTCCGTTGTGTAAATGTACCACATTCCCTATATCCATTCCTCTGTTGAAAGACATGTAGGTTCTTTCCAGCTTCTGACTATTATAAATAAGGCTGCTATGAACATAAAGGAGCAGGTGTCCTTTTTGTATGTCAGAGCATCTTTTGAATACATGCCCAGGAGTGGTATGGCTGGGTCCTCAGGTAATATTATGTCCAATTCTCTGAGGAACTGCCAGACTGATTTCCAGAGTGGTTGTGCCAGCGTGCAACCCCACCAGCAGTGGAAGAGCATTCCTCTTTCTCCACATTCTTGCCAACACCTGCTGTCACCTGAGCTTTTGATCTTAGCCATTCTGACTGGTGTGAGGTGGACTCTCAGGGTTGTTTTGATTTGCATTTCCCTGATGATTAGGGATGTTGAACATTTCTTTAGGTGCTTCTTGACCATTTGGAATTCCACAGTTGAGAATCTTTGTTTAGCTCCGTACCCCATTTTTAATAGGGTTATTTGGTTCTCTGGAGTCTAACTTTTTGAGTTCTTTTATATACATTGGATAGTAACCCTCTATTGGATGTTGGATTGGTAAAGAAAATATACTGACTGAGGTAACCCAATCACAAAAGAACACACATGGAATGCACTCACTGATAAGTAGATATTAGCCAAAAAATTTGGAATAGCTAAGACACAATTCGCAGACCAAACACAAGCTTCACAGACTTGAAGCTCAAGAAGAGGAAAACCAAAGTGTGGGTCCTTCATTACTTCTCAGAAGGGTTAACAAATATGGGAGCAAATATGGAGACAAAGGGTAGAGCACAGACTGAAGGAAAGGCTATTCCAGAGACTGCCCTACCTGGGGATACATCCCATAGACAGTCACCAAACGCAACCACTATTGTAGATGCTAAGAAATGCTTGCTGACAGGAGCCTGATATAACTGTGTCCTGAGAGGCTCTACCAGAGCCTGACATATACAGAGGCAGATGGTCACAGTCAACTATTGGAATGAGCACAGGGTCCCTAATGGAGGAGTTAAAGAAAGGACTGAAAAAGCTGAAGGAAGAACAACAATATCAACCAACCAGAGCTCCCAGGGTCTAAATCACCAGTCAAGGAGTACAAATGGAGTGACACATGGCTCCAACCATGTATGAAGCAGAGAATGGCCTTGTTGGGCATCAATGGGAGAAGAGGACCTTGGTCCTGTGAAGGCTCGATGCCCCAGTGTAGGGGAATGGGGGAGGGCAGGGAGTCGGGAGTGGGGTGGGTGGGTGGGAGTACACTCTCATAGAAGCAGGAGGAGGGGGGATGGGATAGGGGGTTTCTAGGGATAAATCAGAAAAGTGGATAACATTTGAAATGTACATTATTAAAACATCCAAAAATGTACTTTAAAAAAATAATAATAAAAGAAAGAAAGGCCTGATTGCTGCCATGCTGCCCTTCCCAGCCTTGCTTTCAGATTCCCCTTGAAAAATTCTCACTTTTTTGAAAGGATGGCAAATGAACCAGCCGACCAGAAGCTCTGAATCATTAATGATCTCCCTGTACCCTTGAATTTATTCCAATGAATCTAAAAATATTTATCTTAAACACATTCATTGACTTCAGGGTAATAGATGAGCAAACTACTATTCTTTTCATTGTTTCATATCAAGGTTCTGCTAGCATTGCCCTGTGCTTCTTTGTAAAATATCTCTTTTAGGGCCACTGTGTTTTATATTGGCATGTTTACCTCTAATGTCCAAACTTGAACAGGTTTATGATTATGAAAAAGAACCAATAAGCCAGGCATATTAGTATATAAATCACTGTCAGAAAACCAATCTTGTGTTTCAAAAGCAGCAAAAACCTTTTAAGGTATTGATAGAGGTCCACTAGAAGGGCATGGGGAATTTTCCTTTTGTCTTAGCCAGGTAGTCTCATGAAGACATGCCATCCTGACTTATCAAGGAATTCAGCTGATTAAGCTTTCCTATAAATAAGCTCATTTAACAGACATCGATTAAGGAAAAGCTGTCAAAACTAAAGTTCCTTTCTTGTGATCTGTCATATCTTTTTGTTGTTGTTGTTGTTTCAGTTAGCAATGGAAAGTCCTCTTTTAGAACTAGGCCACTTAAGCAAAACAATGACTGAAGCATTTTCTAAAATAGCAGAAACACAGACAATCACTCTAATTCATATTAAGACTCCAGAAGAGGACTAAAGACTCACTGTGCAGATTGGACACATCCTAATGTAAGAATTATGCTGAGCTGTACAGATAGTGTACATCTTCACATTTATTCAAAAACTCTTAAGGGGAGGCAAGATGGCTAAGTGGGTTGACGTGCTTTTTTTAAACTTGGTGAGCTGAGTTCCACTCTCCACTGGAAGGAGAGAACCAACTCCTAAAGATTGTGCTGTGACCTCCACAGCTATTCAGTGGCACATGTACATGCATGTGAGTGCAAGCACATACACACACACATACACACACACACACACACACACACACACACACACACACACACACAAGCACAAACACACACACTGAACCGAAATCAAAATTCATGATTAAAATCTTTGATAAAGCCATTAACTTTGCTTATAATGCTGCCTATTGATTTTATGCATTAATTTATTGATGTGATATAACAAAAGTTGATATAAATGACAAAGTTGGACAGAATTTTCAGGCCACAGTGTTAATCTCACTGTTAAAACATCTTTACCTTTCCCTATGTGTTGGACAAGCTGAAAAGAACAGAATCGAGTGAGAAAAGAAAAAAACATTTAGAATGATAACTAAATGAAAAATTTCAAAGTAGCCCTTAGCAGATGTGCCTAAAGGGCAGGATTTTCACAGGACTCCATGCCTAGAAAAAGAGTCACGGGGATTTAATAGCTGCTGAGACGGAGAATCTTCCCCTAAGACATGACTCCCTGATGGATTATCCAGTCACAAAAGTGAATAGACTCAGATACATCTACATATGTACATACTAGCAATTATAAATAGACTCAGTAGGATGTGTGAAGATGTGTGTGTGTACAAACACATAGATTTGTAACAATGACCAACCAAAAGAAGAGACTGAGAATTTGAAAGGGAGTATGGGGGGACATGGAAGGTGTTAGAGGGAAGAGAAATAAAATATAGGTGATGTCAATACAGTATTCATGTAAGAATTCTCAAAACAGTTTTAAATATAAAATAGAAAATTAAAGCTATTAGACTTAAATAACTTACTATTAGATTTAAAGCTGAATTTTACTTCTGGTTGTTTGTATAAGTTTTAGAGTTCAGCTTTTCCCAGGTATGAAAGAATGAGATAGCAAACTAATTTCTAAGCACTTACCATATTCAGTGTTCTACAGTTCTATGACAAAAATGTTTCAACAGTGAAATTGTGATTCTATTTATTTCCCAGTGCCATAGCATCTGAGACAGATCTTCAAATTTCCTATGTGGGAGAATATAAAACAATTTAAGTAACTATCACAAAACAATATTTTTATTAGAAACATGAATTATTTAATATAATAAATTATATATTAAATACCTCAGCAAATAAAATTCATTTTGAAATTAAGCACCACATGTCCAAGAAGAAAGCTAAAGAGGTAGAGACAGTGACAAAGGATTATCAACACAAAATACTTTATGCTTATAGAAAAGAAGACCCAGGTTTAAATCACAGTACCATAAAACATTATATATAAGCCCCCAAACTAATAAATTGTGCATCTTTTTAAAATACTTTACTAAAATACTTTATTATTTTTATTTATGAATAGGTATGTGTGTGTGTGTGTGTGTGTGTGTGTGTGTGTGTGTGTGTGTGTTTCCTAATCTCTACAAGGACATATATAAAGTCACAACTGGAATGTAACTCAAACTGAACCGCAGTTAAGTTTTACCAGAAACTTTAGGCATAGCTGAGAAAACCACTTGTAGTTTACTGTTTGTTCTTGGAGTAAGTATGGAAGATGTTCCCTAACTTTTTAGACTGTCTTTAGCACTAGTGACCAATTATGTAGTGCCGTCTTCAGATAACTCCTGAAGCAAAGAAAAAGTGACAGACAACACGTTTCTCCATCTGTCAGCATCTCACCTGCAAATGAGATAACTCCTCAGGGTAACTGGGAGAGAGTGGAGAAAATTGTACCTTCCTCTAGAATGAAGACAGCTGTTTGCATCTGGATCTGTTGCCATTAAAATTATTTCGTAACTTAATTTTCCATCACTCTTGTTTTAACTTCTCGGGGCCAGAAGGAAAATTGCATCAAATTTGAGATTTCTGTTTAATAGCTTTTACTTACTGTGATTCCCAACCATTTATAGAAAGCAAGACTATCACCAGTGTACTGTGACTGGGTCCCGCTTGGAGAGTCAGTTGGGAACAGAGTGTGGTAGACAAATCAGAGGAGGGTCCAACAAAGCTTCAATTTTGGAAAGCACCTTGCATACTGTTAAAATTTAATTTTATAGATATCTTCTTACCTTCTTCAATATCATGCTACCCATGAGCCTCCCAAGTACAATTTGGTATGCGTTTGTACCCATGTGTATATCCCATGTGTATTGTTATCTAGAACCATTCACATGATTCATACTCCATAGGAATCATGTCAACTTCAAAGAATTATTCAAAACGAGGCTGGGATTTAACTCAGTTGAAAAAAATGCCTCCCATGCAAGAACTTCAGAACTTGATGTCTCATTCCTGAAAAGCTGGGCATGGTATTGTACAACTTCAGACTCTATCCTAGCATGTAGGAAGTGAAGTTATTGGGACAAGAAGATCGATTTTATTTGCAGATAGCCAATAAGTGTCTTTGCGAAGATAAAATCAATATACAAATAGAATTATTCATATCATTAAACTACCATCAAGAACATATCTGTAGCCGGGCGGTGGTGGCGCACGCCTGTAATTCCAGCACTTGGGAGGCAGAGGCAGGCGGATTTCTGAGTTCCAGGCCAGCCTGGTCTACAAAGTGAATTCCAGGACAGCCAGGGCTACACAGAAAAACCCTGTCTCGGAAAAAAAAAAAAAAAAAAAAAAAAAAAAGAACATATCTAAAGAAAACTTAAATTTCAAAAAAATAAGACTCTCTCTGTATGTGTCTCTATCTCTCTCTGTATTTGTCTCTTTCTCTGTGTCTCTGTGTCTCTGTCTCTGTCTCTCTCTCTCTCTCTCTCTCTCTCTCTCTCTCTGTGTGTGTGTGTGTGTGTGTGTGTGTGTGTGTGTATGTCTGCGCCTGTGTTTCTTGTATGAGTGTTTTCTGGAGTTTGATTATAGACATTGTACATGCTAAGAACACTGTTGGTTTGAAGGAGATGGCCTTATAGTCTTGATATTTGTATTCATGGTCCCCAGTTAGTAAGAACATTTGTATTGCATATTTTATAAAGGAATCTCCACATACATGTCATTAATAAATTCCACAGATACATGGTATTGCTTTAGTAGTAGTAAGGCATGACCATGTATCTGTGTAGTAGTAGTAGTAGTAGTAGTAGTAGTAGTAGTAGTAGTAGTAGTAGTATCATCATTGTTAGAGTTAACTCTAGAATCCAGGTGGCAACCTGAGGATCACAAGGCTGGTACTACAGACACCAAACAGACTCTGTTCTAAGAATTAAGAGTCTAGGTCCAGACATCTAGACATTGGACAATGAGGGAACCACAAACATGCTAACTAGCAAAAGAGAAACAGACTTCGAGAAACCCAGGAATGTTGCTCACCATATGACCAGAAGTGTAGAAAGATGCTCAACAATAGAATTCTACCTCTCCACAGAAGCCCTGCTGGTGGAAAATGAGATGCTGAAGTATTCACTTTTGTTAGTTTGTTTAGCAGCATTCCCTGGGATTCTTTAGAACTCCAGTTTTCTGTATAATGATAACTTAAAGAAAGAAAATTCTTGTGTCTGTTCATATATGCTTCTACTGCAAAGTAGCATAAATACCAGGCTTTCAGTTGCAGTAGTCAGAAACAGAAAATAATGTCTAGGGAAAATCCATAGACATAGCATTCTAATACTCTATTAATGAAGTTCATGATATAATACTCTAAGGAGAAAATATCTGTATAGTAAAAATCAATATAACATAAACTATGATGTAGTACCTTTACTATGGTTCTAATCTTTCAAGTTTCTAAAATAGAAAATAAATTAAAGTGCCCAATAGCAATGATCTTCAGTGGACAGGGGTGGATTCCCTAGACATGAAAACCATCCAAGTATTGTTTTCATAGCATTTCTACTCAATAAAACTGAGCAGCCCATACACACCATTTTTGTTCATGTATGTGTGAGTATTCATATTAAAAAACATTGTTCTTTCATTATAGGCCCTCTGAGTTTCTGTTTTCCTTCTAAACACTGTTCCCTGTATAAAACATGCATATGACAAAAATTTCTTTTCAGAGAAACAAGCCTTTAAAACCCTCCATAACAGAATATGTGCTTGTCTATGCCTAACAGCCAACATGATAAGATACACAAATGATGCAGAGCCCCAGGGTGTGAAGCTCAGGAGACCTGATGTCACCTAAGAGATGATTTTGGCACTCAAAGGAAGTGATGAAATTAACCAGTATGCCCACATGAGAGCACTCTACATGGTGTCAGGAACTCAGAAGATAGCGATTCACACACAAACATAAAAATAATAAATATGGCAAGAAAAAAAGCAGAGCTGAAAACGTTCTTGTGTCCCAGCTTTCTTGGCAAAAAGGAGTAGTATATGCTGACTGCCTAAACTGAGTGTGAGCGTGAGCCTGGGGAAAACACAGAGCCTGGCTGCTGGCTACAGTGGGGAAATGGGAGAAAGGAGGGTGTGGTTAAAGGAGCAGAAAGAGTCTCTGAGATTTAAGCAGGCAGGAAATGGATGTCTTTGCAGCCCTGAATCAACTGGAGGTTAACATAGGTCAGCACCATGGTATAACTGGCATTTTTAAAAGTTCACTCTGTCTTATTTAGAGATAATGGATCATGCGATGAAGAGAACAGAAGCAGAAAGACCATGAGGTTGCCTTTGCGGTCCCAGGGAAGGGTGACATAGCATAGAGGTGACAGGATACACTAAAAGGTTATATGTAGGGGTGACAGGCATAGAAGAACCAAATGTCTGGAGGCTTCAGGGTGTCAGAGAAAGGGAGTTCCACTTACCAGGAACATTTGGAAAGGTCAACATCAATTGAACCTGTACATGTTCAGCACTTGACACCCAGTATGGAAAATGTTTAATATTAACTTGTATAACCCAGGGAAATGGCACAACTCTTAGGGCTTAAAATAAATTCTTCTGTGTTGCAAAGCCTTGCGGCTCAAAGTCCATAATTCACCAATAATCAGGAAAAGCATATTCAACAGTGTTCCTTATGACAAGGTGGGTTCAATGGGAGAGATAGCAACTTTCTTGTGCATTATAACAAAATGTCCTGGATGTTCAAAAAGAATGAGAGCTTCTGGAAAGCTTAAAGTCAGGATAGCACAGAGAAGCAGAGAGGTCCCAAGGTCTCGCCCCTAGTCAAGAAGCCATTGGTTGCTGCTGGGATGGGAAAGTGACTTTCTTTGTAGTGTAGCTACTGGTAAGGTACCTGTGTCACAGTAGATGACTCCACACATAGGAACATATTAGCAGCACTAATTGAGATTACACACAGAGAGAGGATGTGTGTTGGGAGGAAGGAGTTTGAGGGAGAGAGTTGGAATGGTGATGATCACATACATTGTATAAACAACAGAGAACTCATTCAGGACAGAGATGGGAACCAGCAGCTCACATATATAAATGCTCCATCACAACCGAATTGGAACTTAAAAAGGAAAATTACACGAAAACAGATTGATGTTACTCATCTGGTTAACAAGAAAAATGGGCAGAGTAGAGACAGTAAAAAGGAAAAATTCTGTTTAGAGGATAAAAAACAAGTTCTTGCAGTTTCAAACACAGATATGCATGTATTAAAGTGTCAGTAGTGAACTCTTACACAAGGGGCAAGCCATAGCTTTGACCTAATGCCAGGTGTATCAATGTTACAATAACATGTGGACAAGTAAGTGTGGGCCACTCAAAATACTATATAGATGATATATGGCATGATGTAGATATAGTATATGTACTTTATGCATAATATGTAGCATATAACTATATATAAATGCAAAGATATCTCCTTATAGAAATGCTAATATCAGCCAGGTGGTGGTGGCACATGCCTTTAATCCCTGCACTTGGGAGGCAGAGGCAGGCAGATTTCTGAGTTTGACGCCAGCCTGGTCTACAAAGTGAGTTCCAGGACAGGATAGCCAGGGCTATACAGAGAAACCCTGTCTCGGAAAAAAAAAAAGAAAGAAAGAAAAAAGTGCTCATTAATATCCACTTATCAGTGATTGCATTTCATGTGTATTCTTTTGTGATTGGGTTAACTCACTTAGGATGATATTTTCCAGATCTAACCATTTACCTACAAATTGCATGAATACATTAATTTTAATTGCTGAGTAGTATTCCATTGTATAAATATACCACATTTTCTGTATCCATTTCTCCTTTGAGGGATATCTGGACTCTTTCTAATTTCTGGTTATTATAAACAAGGCTGCTATGAACATAGTAGAGCATGTGTCTTTATTGTATGCAGGGGAATCCTCTGGGTATATGCCCAGGAGTGGTATGCCAGGGTCCTCTGGAAGTGACATGCCCAATTTTCTGAGGAACCGCCAAACTGATTTCCAGAGCGGTTTTACCATTTTGCAATCCCACCAACAGTGGAGGAGTGTTCCTCTTTCTCCACATCCTGATTTCCAGAGCGGTTTTACCATTTTGCAATCCCACCAACAGTGGAGGAGTGTTCCTCTTTCTCCACATCCTCGCCAGCACTTGTTGTCTCTTGAGTTTTTAATCTTAGTCATTCTGACTGGTGTGAGGTGGAATCTCAGGGTTGTTTTGATTTGCATTTCCCTGATGACTAATGATGTTGAACATCTCTTAAGGTGTTTCTTGGCCATCCAAATTTCTTCTGGTGAAAAGTGGATATTAATGAGCCCAGAAGCCCTAAATACTCAAGGCACAACTAGCAATTCAAATGATTCACAAGAAAAAGAAAGGAGAGAACCCTGGGCCTGAAAAGATTGGATCCAGTTTTGTAGATCCAGAACAGAGAAATGGTGGTGGTGGTGGGGGGTGATTGGGGAATAGTTGGGGGGGAGAAGACTTATGGGACGTATGGTGGGGGGAATCTGGGAAAGGGGAAAGCCTTTGGAATGTAAACAAAAAATATAGAAAATTAAAAAAAAAAAAGAAAAAAATTCCATGCCCAATCTCAGAATCAGCACAACTGTTTATTTGATAATTTTTAATAATACATTAATTAGCAATTTTAATAATACATATGTGGCATGTTTTGTTCATTTCTACCCCCATCTCTCTCTATGCCCTTCTGCTCCTGCTGATTTCCTCTTCACAACAGGCCATCCTTCTATTTTTTCACACCTGGTTTGCCTTTGTGCTTAGTTTTTGTTTTAACCACTATGTTTTATATCTTTGCTTAAATGAATAAATATAAATAGGGAGTTAAAAAAATGCTAATATCTATGCAAATTTCCACACATGCATGTATTGTGGAACAAGCAGTCAGCAAGCATCCATATTACTAGTCAAACATTTAATCTAAAATATTGATGTACCAAAAAAATAAATAACTTCTAAAACTAACAACGTGTCAAAGATTCCAATATAAAATCATCTATAAAGTGTGAATTTTATCGGTCATACTAAATAGTAATACTAATAGGGATTTTAGAGTGTAACTTGGTACTACATACAGCATTCAAATAATAAAACAAATTTTATATTCAATGCCATGTATGGATAGCCATTTCTCATATTTATATAAGACTGTACATATATAAATATATAAAATATATAAAAATATAAAGGGAAGCATTTAATTGAGGCTTGCTTATAGTTTTTGAGATTTAGTCCATTTTTATCAAGGAGGGAAGTAGGGTGGCATATAGACAGCCATGGTGCTGGAGAAGGAGCCAAGAGTTCTACATGGGGAACCACCAGCAGAAGAGAGAGCCTGGGTCAGCTTGGTTTTTGGAAAATTCAAAGTCCATTCAAGGTGACACACTTTCTCCAACAAGGCCAAATCTACGGCAAGAAGGCCACACCTCTTAATCTCTCTTTATCAGCAGTTATCAACCTGTGGGTCAAGACTGCTTTAGGGATTTCATATCGAATATTCTGTATATCATATATTTACATTATCATTTAATACAGTAGCAAAATTATATGGAGTAGCAACAAAATTTTATAGTTGGGGTTTCCACAACATGAAAAACTATATTAAAGTTTTCTGCATTAGGAAGGCTGAGATCCCTGCTCTAAGTAGTAATATTTGCCCATAACTAAGCATTCAAATATATGAATGCTATGAATATGGGCTATTTTCATCCAAATCACCATGTCTAAAATCAAAATTCCTAAGCTTCACACTGGTTCCCTTGCATTACATTGTAATCATATATTATATTTATTATATTATATTATATCATATTATATGTCATATATTAGTTATATGTTATATGTTTGCTATATGTTATATTATGTGTTACATGTTATAAAACACACAAAAAAATAAGTGCTGAGTGGAAAAAGAATTTTCTCTGAATGTAGCTTTAAGTTCTTTTCTTTTTATGAAGTTACACTTTACATGAGCAGAGTACCAGAAACAGCAAACCTTCTGGAAGTTTTGTCTAATGGGGACACAGAGTTACCCTATGTGATATTACACATTGATTCTGTCTTCTACATTCCCAGTGGGATTTGGAGAATTAAAGTAAGAATAGAAATTTAAATTGAAGCAATAGGGTTGATAATAAGACAACTGTCGTCTTTGTTGTCCCTTGATGCCCTTCACTACATGAGCAATATCTGATTAAAGTTCTAGATGCCCATGACAAAGATGTATCTGAAAACTTCAAAAATGCCATTCTGACTAATTTTCTCATAATCAAGACCAATCAAAACTAACTTGAAAAAGCAGTCCTTTGTCAATAGGCTTCTAAGAAACCAATTTAGGTCAGAACTTATCAGTGTACTGTTCTGCTATCTAGAACACAGTTTAGTGTTCTAGCTTGTAATCTGTCTGTATGTATGAGCCTGTATCATAGAAATGAGCTAGGTTCTTCAGCTTAAAAACATTGCTACTTTTGTTCGAATCCAGGAGATTATGTAAAAGGATGCTTTTTTGTTTTTCCAAAACTCGGCGTAGGTCAAGTCTACATGATTTTAATATATTCTATGTCCACTATTCATTATTGGCTTTGACTTTAGCTTTTTATAAGCCACTTTAAGTAAACAACTCTAATAATCCACCATATCCAGAGGAGGAGTACACAGATATCCCATCTCTTTTCATCATCCAGTAGCAGCTACCCTAGGTAATGTACCTGGGCACTTGTTATACGACTCTGAATGGAGTGAGTTCTTTCCATCATTTTAGTAATGACTTAACTATTCATCTGATGTCCATGTATAAGCAAGAATTGATTGCCTAAGCATATATCATCTCAATGGAACTTAACTAACTTAATGGTAAAAGGAAGGAAATTAAGGTGTAAATACATGATTAATCAATTCTATGTATGTGAAAATAAATTATTTCTATCTTTGACAGGTCATAAATTCAGAAAAATAAGAAATCCATGTATTGATAAAACATACATCTTCCATAGACTTCTCAGATTGTGCATATACTCCATGAAAGCATTGATAACACAAACATCCTCTATCCACTTCTCAGAGAGTGTATATACTTCATGAAAACTTGGAATTTCTGTTACTTCTGCTCCACATCGAGTTCCAACCAACAGTGTTCATGCTGATATCACAACATAAAAGAATATTAAAGTCAATAAAACAAAATTAAGGCTGAAACCTAAATGCTTCATTGTACTTTAAAGCTAGCTCAATGAGCTTTCACAACATTTTACCTCAGGAATCTATTAATTCCCCCCTCCCCTATATGTTAGAGGCCAGATTGTATCACACATTCATACTAAAAGCTCTGACTTTGTTTGAAAAATTGTAACTTGTGCGTCCTCCCAAGACGAGGCCCTGTTGCTAAGGAGATGGGGAGAAAGAAAAAAACACAGACTGAATCTACGTGCTAGTCACTTTGGTTGGGATGTAGAAAAAGGAGAGTTCTAGAATATATCAGGATCATGATGTAACTTGGAAGAAAATTAAGAAAATAGTATTGCTATATCTTATTCCAGTCACATGGTCTTGATAAAAGGCCTCATAATAATTTCTGATACTGAAAATAGGAGCTAAAGTTATTATGAAGATTGGGTGAAATGATGTCTTCCAGACATAACAGAGTGTGAGGTACAAATTCTGATGACATGAAGGAGGAGAATTCTAGGACCCTTTGAGGTAGAAGGCAATGTTCTCATATCATAGATAGATATGACATACTTTGTCCACACCTTCACCCTGGGTATGGGCACCGCACAGACTTATTTGATGTAGACATAAGGACTCAGACATCTCCAAACAGCATGATTTCCTGCTGTACTATATTAGAAAGTTTGTTAAACTGGAAAAGCAAATAGGCTTTTCAAGTTAAACAATTTTACTTCTTACAGAAGATGCCAAGTTATGCCCTTTATATCTCAGGACACAAATCAATCTGAATTTAGAAGTATATTTGTATTATTTGTTATTGACATTATTGATAATAATTTGTGTTCTGTGTGTTCTATATATGACCTTGTTCAAACCATTTCTTTTCAAGCAATTCAGTTTTTACTCATAATAAGAGAAGCAATACATTGAGAACCAACAAGGGTGTGAAGGACAGTTTATATTTGATTTTAGAATTTGTATTTTCAGAGGACTTGTTCTCATAAATATATTTTTTCTCAGTTCACTTAAACTTAATGTCCATTCCTTTAATAAGGGATGAGGAGATGCTGACAAGGATTCTGGGTACAAAAAGAACAATTTTAATGGACAAGAAATACTTCATCATGGAAAAGATACAGTTTTAAGACTCACTGGTCATTGAGAGTTGACTGTACAGCATATTTGTTTCTGTTCTCTTCATTTCTTCAATATCCATAAAGTCCTATAGCAAAGGAACAAGTCAGCGACAAATTCAATAAAGAGAAAAGAAAAAAGCATTATACCAAAATCTGAGTATGAATATAGCCCACAATCTTCCAGGAATTTGACAGTAGACCATATATTAATAAGCTCATGTAATTTATTGTGTTTTTTCTCTATCCTTATTTATGAAGACACTATGTGTCAGTAAGTGGATTAGGTTGGTGACACAGAATTGGAAGAAAAAAGATAAAGTAAAAGAAAGATTTGGAAATTAGTCTGGCGGTTCCTCAGAAAACTGGACATGATACTTCCGGAGGACCCTGCCATATCACTCCTGGGAATATACCCAGAAGATTCCCCAGCATGCAATAAGGATACATGCTCCACTACATTCATAGCAGCCTTATTTATAATAGCCAGAAGCTGGAAAGAATCCAGATGTCCCTCAATGGAGGAATGAATACAAAAAATGTGGTATATATACATAATGGAGTACTATTCAGCCATTAGAAACAATGAATTCATGAAATTCTTAGAGAAATGGATGGAGCTGGAGAACGTCATACTAAGTGAGGTAACCTAGTCTCAAAAGAATACCCATGGTATGCAGTCACTGATAAGTGGATATTAGCCTAGAATCTTGGAACACCAAAGACACAATTCACGTACCAAATCATGTCTGACAAAAAGAAAGGAGTGGATACTGGTGCTGGAAAGGATCAAAGCATCAGTGTAGGAGAACACAAGAACAGGGAAGAGGGAAGGGGTGGAAAAGGGAGCAGGGGAAGGGAAAAGGGCATGTGGGACCTTTGGGGGTTGGGGAACCAGAAAAAGGGAAATGAATTGTAAATATAGAATATATCCAATAAAAAAAGAAATGTAAATAAAGAATATATCTAATAAAAAATAAAAAAATAATACCAATAAAAAAAGAAAGATTTTTTTAAAAAAAGAAATAAAAATTATAGGTTTTAGTATCACAAAAAAAGGTTTATATGGGTAACAGACAACAAATATTCTAAAGTGAAATTCTAAAAATGAAAATCAATCCATGAGGAAATCCATCACTGTAATCCACTATATAAATAAACGCAAAGGAACAAAACACATTATCATTTCATTAGGTGCTGAGATAAAAATCTTGGAAAGATCAGGAATTCAAGGCCTATGACTAAACATAGTAAAAGCAATATACAGCAAACCAGTAGCCAACATCAAACTAAATGGAGAGAAACTTAAACAATCCCACTAAAATCAGGGACTACACAAGGCTACCCACTCTCTCCATACCTATTCAATATAGTACTCTAAGTCCTAGCCAGAGCAATTAGACAGCAAAAGGATGTTAAAGGGATAGGAATTAGAAAGTAAGAAGTCAAAATATCACTATTTGCAGATGATATGATAGTATACTTAAGACCCCTAAAATTCTACCAGAGAACTCCAAAACTTGATAAACAACTTCAGCAAAGTGGATGGATATAAAATTACTCAAATGAATCAGTGGCCTTCCTCTACTCAAAGACTTGTTGTGGATGGTTCTGTGCTACTTGCATTCCTGGGAGAGACTGTCTGGAATAAGGAATGAGTCATGTACTCAGGTGGCTTCTTGTGAACCAGTCTCCTAATGAATAAAGGAGCCAATCACTGGGCAAGTAGGCAGGACTTCTAGGTTGGAGGGAACGTGAGAGGAATCAGGAGAGAGTTAGTCCTCTTTGGAACCTGGACAACAGAGGGGTAAGATGTAGCTACTAGAGTTTCTTAATATGGTAGATCCACAAGGATCCACCAAGATAGGGATCAGATTAGTTGTTGTGCCCAGAGATTGACTTATCATTGTTTCTGAACAAAGTTTGTATTGCATATAACTTCACATGGCAGCTAATCTGGGTTCAAAAGAGAAAAGTATAAACAAAGGGATGATGTGGTAGCTACTTGCCAGTGGGAACCTAGCAAGCTGGGTGGAGAGACTGTGGAGTTCAGAGTCAGAAACTCCTTGAGATAAAATCAGGGCAGCCATTACCTGCCAGTGTAGGACCAGCCTGGCCACTGGGGCAGAGGCACAATCCTGGGTATGTGCTGGTTCTTTTTTAATATTTCCTGCAACATAGACTGAGAAAGAAATTAGGAAAGCAATTCCCTAATTAGGGAATTTAGGGAAGAAATTAGGGAACCCTTCGCAATAGTCACAAATAATAAATAATACCTCGGTGTGACTCTAACTAAGCAAGTGGAGAATCTATATGACAAGAATCTCGAGTCTCTGAAGAAAGAAATCAAAGAAGATCTCAAAAGATGGAAAGATCTCCCATGCTCGTGGATTGGCAGGATTAATTTAGTAAACATAGACATCTTGCCAAAAGCGACATACAGATTCAAAGCAATCGCCATCAAGATTCCAACTCAATTCTTCATAGAGAACACTAATAGCTTATGCCTTAAGATCAAGAACTGACAAATGGTACCTCATAAAATTGCCAAGCTTCTGTAAGTCAAAGGATGCTGTCAATAGGACAAAACAGCAACCAACATGTTGGGAAAAGATCTTTACCAATCCTAAATCTGATAGAGGACTAATATCCAATATATACAAAGAGCTCAAGAAATTATACTCCAGAGAACCAAAGAACCCTATTAAAAATTGGATAAAGAGCTAAACAAATAATTCTCAACTGAGGAATACAGGATGCCCGAGAAACACCTGAAGAAATTTCAACATTGTTAGTTAGCAGGGAAATGCAAACAACCCTGAGACTCCCACCTCACACCAGTCAGAATGACTAAAATCAAAAACTCATGTGACAGCAGTTGCTGATGAGGATGTGGAGAAAGAGGGATACTCCTCCATTGTTGGTGGGATTGCAAGCTGATACAACCACTCTGAAAATCAGTTTGTCGGTTTCTCAGAAAATTGGACATAGTACTACCCGAGGAGCTAACTATATCACTCCTGGGCATATACCCAGAAGATGCTCCAACATGTAATAAGGCCACATGTTCCATTATGTTCATAGCAACCTTATTTATAATAGCCAGAAGCTGGAAAGAACTCAGATGTCTCTCAACAGAGGAATGGATACAGAAAATGTGGTACATTTACACAATGAAGTACTACTCAGCTATGAAAAATGATGAATTCATGAAATTCTTAGGCAAATGGATATAGAACTAGAAAATATCATCCTGAGTGAGGTGACCCACTCACAAAGAACACACAAGGTATATACTCACTGATAAGTGGATATTAGTCCAGAAGCATGGAATACCCAAGATACAATGCACAGGCTACATGAA
The DNA here is from genome assembly GCA_964023405.1 of Apodemus agrarius. Lineage (NCBI taxonomy): Eukaryota > Metazoa > Chordata > Mammalia > Rodentia > Muridae > Apodemus > Apodemus agrarius. The sequence goes on from OZ030021.1 coordinate 9,855,682, forward strand.
GCCCAAGAAGAAGGAAGACCAAAGTATGGATACTTTGGTCCTTCTTAGAAGGGGGAACAAAATACCCACAGGATTAGAAACTGAAGGAAATACCACCCAGAGACTGCCCCACCTGGGGATCCATCCAATATACAGTTACCAAACCCAGATATTATTGTGGATGCCAACAAGTGCTTGCTGACAGGACACTGATATAGCTGCCTCCTAACAGACTCTGTCAGTGCCTGACAAACACAGAGTGGGATGCTCTCAGCCAACTATTGAACTGAACATAGTGTCCCCAATGGAGAAGCTAGAGAAAGGACCCAAGGAGCTGAAGGGGTTTGCAGCCCCATAGGAGGAACAACAATACGAACCAACCAGTACCTCCAGAGCTCCCAGGGACTAAACCACCAACCAAAGAGTACACATGGAGGGACACATGGCTCTAGCCACATATATAGTAGAGGATATGCTTGTTGGAAATCAATGAGAAGAGAGGCTCATGGTCCAGTGAAGGCTCTTTGCCCCAGTGTAGGGGAATGCCAGGACAGGGAAGGGGGAGTGGGTGGGTTAGTGAGCAGGAGGAGAAGGGATGAGATAGGGGGTTTTCAGAGAGGAAATGAGGAAAGGGCATAACGTTTGAGATATAAATAAAGAAAATATCTAATTAAACAAAAGAGAAGAGAAGAAAAAAGAAATAAAAAATGTATCAGAAAATTCACTGTTCTTATTTGATTTAAGGTATGATATGCATTAGCTGTCACCCAGCTGACAGCATTTATTAACTATTAATAATTTCATATGCATTTTAATCAAGAAGTGAATTCATAACTATTGCATATTTCTCTTTTTCCTCAGACATGGAGGAGTATTTAATTAATCAATGTTTATGGCCTTACATACCACATTTGCATTTTGATCCTGATGCTGCATTTGAGTAAACATATATTTAATTTACCATCTCATCTATTTTTAACCTAGACATATGCAGATCATTAGGTTTTTCATAATAGCATATTTGTTTAATTTTTTTTAACCTACAGATAGGAGATTCTCTTGCTTTTTTTTGGAAGTAACATTGTTGATAAATGGAAGACAGTAATTATTGTGCACAATATTTGGTGACCTAGCTGAGAGATCCCATTTCTTAGAGTAATTGCATTTTGTACTGTGAACTATCCTGTGTTTCCAATTACCTTTCCATACGAACTTGACTTCCCTGCTGCATGTCTCCTCTTAAAAGAGAACATAAGGAGTTAATTGCATTCTAAACTTTCTATAAACTCCTTAATAAAATGTATGCAACATTAAAGAGCATTATTGAAATAAAAGAAACTGATATGGCATATAAATTTATAGACTTTGACAAATATCTTTAATTATGTGAAGAATTGTTTTTCAGAAAACCTAAGTAAAACCAGAAGCATGGAATTGTAAAAGTGAAAATTAATTTGAATATTCAGGACCCAGCATGAGTATCTCTGTACTCTATGACAAAGTTCTACAGAAGGTAAAATAACCCCTGACATAAAATAGTTATTGATTTTTTAAAAAATAACATCCAGGCAAAATGCCAGCGGAAAATTGTGTATCCATTTCTCTATGTGCAGATGTACATCTATCCATCTTCATTCTACATTAAAAAAAAACTGTTTCCCCAGCACAAGATTCAAGCTATGTCCCAGTTCTCTCTTCACAGTCATAGCAGTCTACTATAAGCTCCTAAATAATCAAAGAAACTTCAAGGGTACCAGACTGTCAGGAATCAGAGCTTTAGCAAAGTGGGGGTGTCGGGTAGTTCCAAGACAGAGCTCCAAGGGAAATAGACAAAGAACAGAGCTGGAGAATGAAAAACAGTAGTGTGCTGGGCAGACAATCTGGAACTGGCCTGGACGTGAGACCCTGAGCTAAATCACCACAAGAAAGTAGACTAAACTCAAACATAGGTGGAGCAGTAGTTGTTATAAACCAATTACTGTCAGAAGCAGGGCAGGAGCTTTGGATTATCATTCAGTTTCAAAGTCAAACAGCAAAAAGATAGAGGTGCTTAACACACATAGATGGAATTACCGATATAAAGATAAGCCAGGAAACTAAAGCAGCAACGTCAAAAAAAAAATCATAACAATATGAAGTGTTCCAGGTGTACAAAACTGAATCTGCAAGTAGAATTCATCCATTAACAAGGTTTTTTAAAAACCTAAGGAAAATCTTACTACAGAAAAATGGAATACATATCAAACAAGGCTTCTGAATGGACAAGAAAGATGAGCTAAAATATAGTGATTGCTTGACAGTCAAAAGAATATTTAGCAGTCACAGTATTACAGGGTATGAGAAATGCTACTTTTAAAAGACTGAGAGGCAATGTTCATAGAACAATCCAACAGAAAAGAACAGACAATACTTAGAAGTTATTATATTGTACTAATAAAATTTCCTTCCTTCCTTCCTTCCTTCCTTCCTTCCTACCTTCCTTCCTTCCTTCCTATTTTCTTCATTTCTCTCTCTCATTCTTTTTTCTCCTTTTCTTTCTTTGTGGTTCCAGATAATATCTATTGAACAATATGCTATTTAGCTTTTAAATTATTAGATGTGTAGGTAGATGGATGGTAGATTTACAAGCATGCTATATATGTATAGTCAAAAGAGTGGTTAACAACTGTGGTGGCTAATCTTAGTTGTCAGCCTGCCCACATCTAAAATAAAATAAAACCCAAGACAGTAGACAAACCTGTGTGGATTCACTTGATAAAATCCCACCTTAACTTTAGACCACAACTCTAGTACAGTCCACAAGAAAGGACATAAAAGAAGGAAATTTTTACATTTTACCTGCATTTACTCATACCTACTGACAAATTCATTTGTCCTTGGGCTGAAGTACCCTTTCACCTGTTTTATGACTTCTTCTGAATTCTAAAGCAGACTAAAACCAGAGCAGTCCAGAACTATAGTATCAGATAAGGAGTGCTGAGACATTTGGCTTCATGTCCTGTACAGCACCCCGATTCTCAGCCTGTCTGACCTTGAACAGCCATTGTTGGACTACTGAAACATAGTCTATAAGTCGATCTAATAGATGACATAGATATAAATGTAGACCATTATAGATAGATGATAGAAATAGATGGTGATGATTATGATGATGATGATGAAGATAGATAGATAGATAGATAGTTAATTTTTAATATACATGTTGTCTGTGAGCAGACACAAACAAAAAATCAAATTCAACATGGCACACACTATGAATATTGGCACACACTTTGTAATCCCTGCATTTAGAGGTTGAAACAGGTAAAGAAGTTCAAGAGTGTTCTCAGCAACACAGTGAATCTTGTTCCAGTGTTGATTACATTTGTGTAAAAAAATTAAAAATTAAATTAAGTTAAAAAATAAACAAAATTAAGCAGGGATGGACTAAGATGGCAATATGGCATAAACCAAGGATAGTTTAAGCTAAAATTCCTGTAGAAAACTCCACTAATTAAATATATTTGATAAAATAGATAACACAGAAAGCTACTCACCTAGAATTGCCATCTAACTGGTAATAATCTTTAAAATGTTACAAAAACAAAAATAGCAATCTCATTTATGGCTGTACTATGTGAACAGTCTTCTTCAACACCAATTGCCTTTTTCCCCTTAGGGTTGTGATGGAAAGCCAGCCACAAAATCATTTCCTAGAATCAAGAACTCTGAATCTCTTTTCTATTACACATGGCAAAATACCTATCATCAAAATATATAGTTATTAATCTGCTCGTAATGGTTCTACACAGGCTATAAAGAAATAAGACAGTTTCTGGCCCTGCATCTAAGTTAAGGAGCCTGTAAGTTACTGCTCTGTCCCAACAACTGCAAACTTGAACAAACTGTAAGATCAACAACTTGTTTGATTCCCAAGGAAAGGAAGGTCATAGGGAGACTTCCCCACACTGTTAACACTTATTGGTGAAAACAGAGAATTATAACTTAGGCAAGAAAACTTAGTGTCTGGTTAAGAACACTTGAAAATGTGCTGGAGGCCAAATATGACCAAGTCAAGAAGATGAAAATTCCAGGGGATCTACACATTGAGAGACCACATATTTTGCTACTTTTGCCTTCTGGGCTCTAACAATCTTTTATACTGAATATCAGAAAAAAGTTACCTGACACTTCAGGTAAGCAAAAGAGAAAATTATACAGGGAGGCTTTAATGTTAGGGATATGTATACAGAATTTTTTAACCCAGAATCTAACTGTACTGGCTAGTTTTATGTCAACTTGATATAAGGTAGAATTATCTGAGATGAAATTCAAGAAAATTCTTCCACATGATTTAAGATTGGGAGGAGTAGAGAGAAGGAAAACCATAATCAAACTATATTATGTCTTAAAAGAATCTATTTGCAATAAAAATGGTTTTATAAAATATGATTTGGCTATAAGGTAAGTCTATAAGGCATTTTATTAATTAGTAGTTGATGTGGAAATATTTGTTCATTGTAGGTGGTGCCATCCTTGGGCTGGTAGACTGGGCTCTGTAAGAAAGCAGACTGAGAAAGCCATAAGGAGCAAGCCAGTAGGCAGCTCTCTGTATCAGCTCCTGCCTTGAGCCTGCTTGTTTGCCTTTCCTGACTCACTTCAAAGGTTAATTGTGAAGTTGAGATCTTTGCTTTTCAAGTTTATTTTGTGTTTCATGAAAGCAATGATAACCCTGGCGAAGACATCAGTACTCAAGAGCCAGCAAATCGAGCTCTTGGAGATAAAACATATACAACCATAGCTCTCTGTAGTTTTCTATATGTCTGTGAGCAGACACAAACAAAAAATTAAATTTAACATGGGTATATTGGCACACACGTTGTAATCCCTGCATTTAGAGGTTGAAACAGGTAAAGAAGTCCAAGAGAGTCCTCAGCAACACAGTGAATCTAGCTCCAGTGTTGACTACATTTGTGTAAAAAAAATTAAAAATTAAAATAACAAAATTAAGCAGGGAAATCTATGCCACTTTACCCTTCTGTCAAACTCAGGATCCAGGAAAGTGTAAGAAACTTGTGACTATCACAGTCTAAAAGTACATGCTTGTAAAAGACTGAAACCTAGGTGCAGTGTGGGTTGTTTTTTTGTTTTTGCTTTGTTTTTTTGTTTTTGTTTTTGTTTTCTTTCTCACCACCTGATAGCACATTACTGAAGACGAGAGTGTAGCAATGTTTTTCAAACATTTCAAAAACATAAACATGAATAGACAAAGCAGGCACAAGAGTCACGCTCATGTAAACAGGTGACTTAGAGGCTAAGGTTGTAATGGAAAATTATGTACAGCATAATTAGTGGATAGACTAGTTTGTGTTCTGGCAACTCAGTTTGTCATTATATGAGTTCTTTCCAACTTAATTAGGTTCAGTGAAGTTGCAATCACAAGGCCAGCAAGTTTTCTTGTGAATATTGACAAAATAGATCTCCAGTTGAGAAGCGAATAAACAAAAATATAATATAGTATTGAAGAACAATGTTTGGAGACTGATACTTCCTCGCTTTGAGACTTACTTCAGTAATAATGACTGGCATTCCGCAAAGAATATGGCTCAATGGAATACAATCGATCCTGAAATAAAATTTATTTGAATGCTTACTTGCTGCCCTTTGACAAAAAAGCAAAGGTAACTCAAAAAGATAAATTTTAAATAAATGTTGCTGGAAAATGGAATATCCACATGCAAGTAAATGATGAAGCTCTCCGGACATTAGCCAAAATCGAAAACTTATGTCCGCAAAAAGCAATGCTTATAGATGATTATAACGGTCTTCTTTGAAAGTGCTGAAACACTGAAGTACTTGAAATTCCCGTCATTTACTGCATGATCAAATATACATTGGTTCTACCCAGGTGATGGATTATTATTGGATGCTATAACATAATGAACACATATGGCATTAACTTGCACAGACAACACTAAAGTACACATTTATAAGTTAAAGGAGTTACCTGAAAGACTGTGGATGGTTTGATTGCAGAAATGTGGCATTCCAAAACTTGTAGGCACACTAAAGAAACAGTAGTTGCTACTTTGGAGGGAGACAAGTGAATGAACAGGCAGAGTTGAGTACGGGGCGTGTTGTTCAACACAGTGCGGTACTCTGCATTGTACAGTGGCTAAGCGCGTAGCAAACACAGCACCAGGACTTCGTGCAAATAAACAATACAGTGGATAGATTTTGAGACAAAGTGGTTTGCCAATGCATGCTTGAAATGTTAGCAACAGTTGAAATGTTTAAATAGATTTTGAATTTCCACACTAGTAATGGGGTTGTCCTTTGGTAGGGATGTACCCTAGGTAGGAACTCCCCAAATATTCTACAAAATTTTCCCATGAATTTAACACTATTTCAAACACTAAAAGCAAAAGCAACAAAGAAAGTGTATGAGTGTGTAGATACCTTTTTTGTATGCTGATATCGTTCCATTGGATGGGAATACAGAGAGAGAGAGCGAGACAGAGACTAAGACAGAGACAGAGACAGACAGAGAGAGAAACAGACAGACAGATGGAGAAATAGAGACAGAGAGACAGAGACAGACAGAGAGAGAAATAGAGAGAGAGAAAGAGACAGAGACATACAGAAAGAGTTGCTCAGTAGGCTCCTGTACTGACTGGTTTTGTGTCAACTTGACTTGACACAAGCTGGAGTTATCACAGAGAAAGGAGCTTCAGGTGAGGAAATGCCTCCATGAGATCCAGATGTGGGGCATTGGAAGATTGAAGTAGATGAGGAGTAGAGAAAATAAGAGGAAGAATCAAAGTTATAAGCACAGTGTGAAGGATGGAAAATATGTTCGTATACCACAAAATCATAAATGAAGAGAATTCACCGTAGCATTTCATCTATATCACTAAATATACCTCCATTTCATCTATATCACTAAAATATTGTGCATCCAATGTTCTACATTTCTCCTTCTCTAGAGTTTGAGTTAGCACTTGTCTGTTATTTGCTTCCATGGGTTTGACTATTATAAATGCCTTAGTGGAATTTGTATTATTTATCCTATTTGACTTACATTACCTTCTTATTGTGTCCTGTAGGGTTACTGTACACTGCAATACTGATGTAAGAATGTTGATTGTGGAGAGCCTTTGCCAGTCCACTTGACAGGAATCTGACACTGACCAAGGACAAGGAAATGGGCTTCAGGCAGGAATCTGCCATTAGGCAATGACAAGGAAGTATGCTCAGGCAGGAATTTAATTTTAGGCTAGAACAGGGAAGTAAGTTCAGGCAGGAATTTTAATTTTAGGGTGGAACAAAAGAAGTAGGCTTGAGGCAAGAATCTGATATGGGGCTTGGACCAGGAAGTAGGCTCATTTTGGTCATCCTGATAAGCCCTTAGAAACGTTGAACAAGGAGTGTTCAATGGAGGACTGAATCCTCACTGAGAAAGAGAAAAAGAATAGACATTGTGGGTGAGTGGGGGAGGGGACTAAATAGATTTGTGTGTAGGGATTGGAGCAGGAGGGATGAGGTTGGATAGGATGGAGGGAGAGGGTACTGGGAGAAACAAGTGGATGGAAGGATGGGCATCTCTGGGATGAGCTAGAAATCTAGGATAATGCAACCTCCCAGAAAACCATGATGGTGATCCTAGCCTAGACTGCTAGCAATGGAGGATATGGAGCCTGAACCAATCACCTATAATCAGGCAGGATCTCCAAGGAAGGGATTGGGATTCCAACCCAACCATAAAACCTTAGACCCACATTTGTCCTGCCTACAAGATGTATAAAAGTAAGTGATGGAATGAAATTTGAAGGAAAGGCCAATCAATGATTGGTACAACTTGAGATACATGCCATAAGAGGAGCCCAACCATGACACCACTGATGCTATTTTTTCTAAACTTGCAGACAGGAGCCTCGCACAAATGTAGTCAGAGAGGCTTCTCCCAGCAACTGCTGGAAGCTGATGCAGAAGCCCAGAGCCAAACATTGAGTGGAGCTGGGGAATCCTAAGAATGAAGAGGAAGAAGGATTGAGGGGTCAAGGAACACCAGAAAACCTACAGAGTCAACTAAGCTGGGACCATGATGTCGCCTGATATTCAGGAACTGGTTGATGTTTATGGGAGACTTCCCCTTCTCTGGAGATAAGGGGAGGAGAAGATGGAGGGAGGTGAGAGGAGAGGGAGGGACAGATAGGAGAGGAGGGAAGGGAAGATGCAATCAGAATGCAAAGTGAATTAACTTAGTCTAAGAAAGAAGAAAAGGAAGAAAGAAGGAAAGAAAGAAAGAAAGAAAGAAAGAAAGAAAGAAAGAAAGAAAGAAAGAAAGAAAGAAAGAAAGAAAGGAAGGAAGAAAGAAAAGATATTTTAATGCTCCTATTTATTTCCTCTATGCCCCGGTGGCTGTTCTAAAATGTTTTGGTTCATTCCCATTGTGAATTTTCTACACTTGCATTCTGATATTGATTTCTAGTTCTGCTGTAGTAAAAAAAAAAAGATACTTGTTATGATATCACTGTCTTTATATTTTGACTATTTAAAGCTTAATAGATGGTCTGTCTTAAAGTATATTTTGTGTGCACTAGAGATACATGATATTCTGTTTGTTAGGTCCATTTGCTTCTTGGTGCTTTTCAAGTTCGCCATGCTGATTTATCTATCCACTCTGGGGATCCATCCCATATACAGTCATCAAACCTGAATGCTATTGAGGATGCCTAGAAGACCTTGCTGACAGGAGCCTGATATGGCTGTCTCCTGAGAGGCTCTGCCAGAGCCTGACAAATACAGAGGCACATGCTCACAGCTAACCATTGGACTGAGCACGGGATCCTGGATAGAGGGGTTACAGATGGGACTGAAAGAGCTGAGGGGGTTTGCAGCCCTGTGGTGGGGGGAGCAACAGTGTCAACAGGCAAGATACCCGGAGCTCCCGGGGACTGGAGCATCAACCAAAGAGCCATGGGAGGGACCCATGGCTGCAGCTGCATATGTGACAGAGGATGGCCTTGTTGGACAGCAGTGTGAAGAGCAGCCCTTGGTCCTGTGGGGATTCGATGTCCCAGTGTAAGGGAATGCCAGGGCAGGCAAGCAGGAGTGAGTGGGTGGGGGAGCACCCTCAAAGGGCAAGGGGAGGGAGGATGGGAGAGGGGGTTTTCAGAGGGGAGACCTGGAAACATTTGAAACCTAAATAAAGAAAATACCCAATTAATGAAGGGGGGAAAAAAAGAATAGGATGTTAGAGAACCTATCACTTGATAGCTGAATGATAGTCTCCATCACCAGATAGCTAAACATGCTCCTTCCTTTTAGTGGTTCCTTGATTCCTTTAGCTTCACTGATGCCGGATAAATAGAAGCCTACATTTGTTTTTCTTCATCGTGGATGGATCCTCTTACTATTATAGTATTTCTTTACCACATATGATACTTTTTAAACTTAAAGGTTATTTTATGCAAACATACCCAACCTTGGTGGGTTTTTTTTGTTTTTTTTTTTTGTTTGTTTGTTTGTTTTTTGTTTTTTTTTGTTTTTTTTTTTTTGAGATTTAGGAGTTCTTGGGGTTTTGGTTTTTTTTTTTTCTTTTCACTTTCTTTTTTTTTATTTTATTTTCTATATTCTATGTTTACATTCCAAAGGCTTTCCCCTTTCCCAGTTCCCTTGGTGTTTTTTACTTTTTGCTTTGGATGAAGGTCCATTGGCATAAAAATCCTCTTTGATGGGAAAGGATTTGCTACTGACATTGCAACTATTTTTTTATTTGTCTTGGTATTTGGGGTTCTTTAATTCTCTTCTCAAATTTCCTTATGTACTGATATAGTTTCTTTTTTTTTCTATTCCTGATATATTTTTGTTTTCCGTTTTCCTTAAAAATGGAGCATCACTTAGCTTTTTCTTGCAACCTTGGGTTATTTTTGTTACTAATTACATTTCTGTCTACACTGAATTCATTGACCGGACTGTAAACAAAATTAATACGTTTGTCTTCTCGCTTCTATACTAGAGTCAAAGTTTGCCTGCTGGCCACTGTTACTGTAATGTGCACTTCTGCACTCTTCTGATGTTATCACCCATGAATTTCACACTTCCTTACACCATCCAAGGCTGTGTCGCAAGCTTTCGTTTCAATGTGAAGAACTGTCAGGATTCCTTTTATATAAGGTGTGTCTAGCAATGGTCTCTAGCATCATTTTCATCTTTTTGTTTATAAACATCTCGGTCTCTTGCGAGTTGAAGCCTGTCTAACAAGTAAATGGCTCCTTGTTGATTTTTTTCTTTCTTATTTCTTTTGATCTCTATTTTCATGCTGAGTGTGACTTTTTACAAAGCATTATCAAAGCCTTGTATTACATTCTTACATTTCTACTTTGTGTCTGCACTGAATAGGTATATTCACATGCAAGAATAATTACATGAAATGTTCATAATAATACTTATTGTATTTTTGTTGTATTGGATAATTTTGAAGATTTTTAACTGAATAACTAAGTTCCTGTTAAACAAAGGTATAGATTCTTTCAGCAAGGAGTATCTCATATAGAAAAACTTCAGGGCTGGTGAAATGGCTCAGTGGTTAAGAGCACTGACTGCTTTTCCGAAGGTCCTGAGTTCAAATCCCAGCAACCACATGGTGGCTCACAACCATCTGTAGTGAGATCTGACACCCTCTTCTGGTGTGTCTGAAGACAGCTACAGTGTACTTACATATAATAAATAATAAAAAAAAGAAAAACTTCAGAGAAACTTTGTAAATATATAGAAATATTTAATAATAACTGTTGACAAACTAAGTAAGACTACAGAAAAATTCTGCAAAGCTCAACAAAAATAAGTATGGATGATCTTATTTCCAGGATCTTGTATCTGATGTCACTAAAAGTTTCAGAGTAGCACCCAATCAACTTTCATAACATTATAAACATTTAAGTAACTCTAAATAAATGAAAATATACAGAGATAAATTAATAAAATTCATAAGGAGGGGTTTTTCGTTGTAAGCGCATGTGCAGCTGAAGTTCAAACCTCCTTTATTCTACTCACCCTTCACATATACATTAAAACTTTCAAGAATCACTGATTTAAGGGTGACTATTTGGTTAATATAATACGTTAGATGTCTCTAGGTGATATAAAAGGAAATGTAGTGTGTTTGAAATGGTATGTGATATTTGAGAGGTAAAATAGCCTCTGCCAGCACAGGAATCTGAGATGGAACTGGCCTAGAATCCTGAGTCAGAAGGTTTTGTATTTTTGACCTCAGGTAACTGTCAGAAACTTAGAAATGTGATGACCCTAGGGTCAATTTTTAAAATATTACGTAGTTAGCATTTAGGCATAATATCTATAATTTTGCAAATACCAAATGGCCATTATGCCATACAAGCTTACTTTAAAATACAGCATTGAATAAACAGAAAAGAAATATTAACACAAGTGCTGACAACCTAAACAGTCAGTGGTTTTAATTAAATTAGGCATTTAGTCTGAGAAAACTTAATTTAATGGAGTCATTCTGTCATTTCCTTTTCCGTATAACTCAATAAAGACATGAGAGGGTCCTGAGGACATGGAGTCTGTTTCTAGGAAGCGTTTGCTTTGGCTTCATCTGCAAAAGGAGAAGGCAGAAAGGGGCCTGGGAGAGTACGGGCTGAGACGGCACGATTTCGGTGGGCCAAATAGAATTTCTGTGGCTGAAATGATTTTTAGAAAGTGACAGTACCGTATTTCCATATTCTCCCTCCGAGAACATGAGCCACGACATTCCTAGCTCGCAGCCCTCCTAGTTGGTTGGGTTATAACTCTTGAGTAGCTGTACAGCTGAACCTAAATAAATTCACACGTTTGATGCTCTAAATTCAAGTTTTAGAATATTAATCTAAGGGAACCACGGAGGTTTATTTTATCCAAATGTGCTATTGTCCTCTTAAAAGTGTGCAGCACAATTCTCGGGTGGATGATTGAGGACCTTATACCGCCGTCTTGTCACTGCGCGTTCCATGAAAGGCAGTAACTCCGTAATGGGTATTTGTTCACCTGTCCCATCAATTCCAATAAAAAGCTGAAATAAATACGCACTTGAATTGCTCTAAGGATTTATTCACAGAGAAATTATCTCTCAGGAAGTTAGTTATATCCACCGTGCGTTCATCTCCCTTCTCTATGTCGTAGGCCAACAGATGGTAGCTCTCCACAGCTCTCTTGGGCTGTGAATTGGCACTAATTGAAACATCAACACTCACTTCAAGGCTCCTATAGAGCAGCCGCTTCCAGATCTCCAGCTTCCCTAAGTCCTCAACCATGAGTGGACTGCATTATATGTTATTGTTGAGGTTTTACAAAAAAAAAAAAAAAAGTATATAAAGAAAGAAGTCAATAACGTATTCACGGAAAATCTTACGCATGCAGTAGACATAAAAATCCTTGACTCTTTTTCACTTACAATGTGCATAATGTTTCCTGATTGTGAATCACTCCAAATACCATTTTTTTTGAGGGTGACATTAGGCTTTACATGTAGTAAATTTTAATCTAGGAAGAATATTATTCTGAATTGCTTATATACATATGTGTATAACTCCTGCTTAAGGGAATAAATAACAACAACATTAACTACAAATTCTACTACAAAGTTAAACATTGTAGTTGCCTTGGGATTCTTCTGTATTCTCTCATCTTTTCCTCACTACTGTGTCCTTCCCAAAATATCATCACCCCTAAGTTTAGAGTAAGATTCCTCCACTGAACTGCTTTTACAACATGTGTTTTATTTCCAATTTTTAGCAGACATATATCATATGTATGTAATCGTTTTTTGTATAGCTTCTTACTTTTATGCAAATAATGCCAAGATTTATCTACAAAGTACTCTTGTCCACTAGTAAGTTTTGATTCCTCACCAAGTTGAGTCATTTTCTATATTACTTAGTTTACTCTGGTATATAATCTATTGTTATATGACAACACTTCAAAATATTTATTCTTGAGCCAATGGTCTTTGGTCATTTTTCAATCTTTCTGTTCGGCAAACAGTTCTGAGTATTCCTATCATATCCCACAGAACACATGTGAAAATCTTTCTATATAATTATGCTTGCAATTTCTACTAAAAAACATGAATGTTTATGCCTTCAACTTTCATCTTATTAAATGACACCAAATTATTTTTTAAATTAGCCATGTTAGTATAGAAATCAACAAGTGACAGAGAAAATATTTTACTGACCCATGTCTTCTAGCATTTGATATTAATTTTAGTCATGTGACTTCGTTTGGGCAAACCTATATCTACCAAGCAAAACAAAGAGCTAAATTTACATGATCTTAAAGTTCTCCTCCTGAGTTCTGACAAAGTTCTGGTAAATGGTAATTTTTTAATAATTTATGATTCTATCTCATGTTTGAAAGGGGCTTGAAATGGTATCACATTGTATGTGGTTTTTAATGGTCCATAGGTGTTAGCATTGTGTTTTTAGTTAGCAAATAGGATTATACTTACCTAGCTTTCCAGTGTTTATCCTAAGGAGAAAAGAATAGCAAAAGATAGAAAACAAACATGGAGAGGAGAGAGGGATCGATTATGGAGAGCACCTGCTGTTCCTGCCTAGGCCCTAGATCCAGGCCCCAGTGGTCATATGGCGGCCACAGCTCGCTGTAACTATACTTGTAGATTGTCTTCCACCTTCTTATGCTGTTTGTGGGCAGAGGGCACTCAGCTGGTGTTCATACGTAGATGACAGCAAAATGAAATGCAGCTTTTTATCAGATATTTTCTTTATTTAGATTTCAAATGTCATCTCCTTTCCCAGTACCCCCCCCCAATCCTCCTATCCTATTCACCCTCCCACTGCTTCTGTGAGAGCATTCTTCCACCCACCTACCCACATCCATCTCCCTGCCCTGGCATTCCCCTACACTGGGGCATCAAGCCTTCACAGGACCAAGGACCTCTCCTTCCATTGATGCCCAGCATGGCCATCATCTGCTACATATGCGGCTGGAGCCATGGGTCCTTCCATGTGTATTCTTTGGTTGGTGTTTTAGTTCGTGGGAGCTCTGGGGGTCTGGTTGTTTGATATTGTTGTTCTTCCTAAGGGGGTTCAAACCACTTCAGCTCCTTCAGTCATTTAACTCCTCCATTGGGAATCCTGCGCTCAGTCCAATGTTTGGCTAAGAACATCTGCCTCTGTATTTTTCATGCTCTGGAAAAGCCTCTCAGGAGACAGCTATATCAGGCTCTTGTCAGCAAGTACTTCTTCTCATTCACTATAGAGTTTGGGTTTGATGACTGTATATGGGATAAATTTCCCAGACGGGGCAGTCTCTGGATGGCCTTTCCTTCAGTCTCTGCTCCACACTTTGTATTTCCTCCTGTGAGTATTTTGTTCCCTTCTAAGAAGAACTGAAGAATCCATACTTTTGTCTTCCTCTTTCTTGAGCTTCATTTGAGGAATAGTGAATGACCAAGAAGAACTTAGTCATCAGGGAGATGCAAATCAAAACAACCCTGAGATTCTACCTCACACCAGTCAGAATGACTAAGATCAAAAACTCAGGTGACAGCAAATACTGGCGAGGATGTGAATAAAGAGGAACAGTCCTCCATTGTTGGTGGAATTGCAAACTGGTATAGCCACTCTGGAAATCAGTGTGGTGGTTCTTCAGAAAATTGAACGTAGTATTACCTGAGGACCCAGCTATACCACTCCTGGGCATATACCCAAAGACTCCAACATATAACAAGGACACATGCTCCACTATGTTCATCGCAGCCTTATTTATAATAGCCAGAAGCTGAAAAGAACCCAAATGTCCTTCAAAAGAGTAATGGATACAGAAAATGTGGTACATTTTCACAATGGAATGCTACTCAGCTATTTAAAACAATGAATTCAGGAAATTCTTAGGGAAATGGATGGAACTAGAAAATACTATCCTGAGTAAATTAACACAATCACAAAAGAACACACATGGCATGCACTCACTGATAGGTGGATATTAGCCCCAAATCTCAGAATACCCAAGATACAATTCACAAATCAGATTGGCACACACATATACACACATGTGTGTATACACACAGACACACACACATACCAACCCCCACACACAAACACATAAACACACACACCTAGTCTTTGCATACGGTAATAGGTAATAGAAATTTTACTTTTGTCTTCTCTGGATTATTTACATCTCCCCCATGACTGACTCCCAAGCTCTTCATAGCTTTTGCTTTGGCTTGATTAATTCAATCCATTCTAGTTCTTCTGATAACTTGATATGACATACCAGAGTATTCAGGACATTTTAAGGACAAAATAATTTTGATCCATGGATAGAAAGCCTGTTGGTGTGTCTGAGAGGCAACCTGCCACAGATGCTGTGCACTCCTTGGCTTTTCCATTCAACTTTCAATTTGGATGATCCAAATAAAATAATCAAAACCATAGCTGTTGTATATTTTCTATATCCCATATCCCAGTTTGATCCTGCCGAGTTAAAATATTAAAATACCATTAATTAAATTGAAGCAAAACATCAGGAAATTATGGATATATGATGTTAGGCAGAGGGGTAATTGGTAATTGAAATGGATTAAGCTCGTTTTCTGTTTATGTCAGTTTTATAGGCTTTAGTTTAGATGTTATGTGCAGAGAGAGTCATGACTTAAGCCTTTATTCCCTTTTCTCTTGTTGCACAATGATTTCTAGTGTTGCGTCCAGTGTTCTTTAAGAGTTTCAACAGGCTAATTTGTATAAATGCCTGAATTGTTCGCCTTACTTCCATTGGATCTCATTGCCCAAAGCAAGACAGAATCTATGTAAATTTATAAAATTGCTAAATCATTAACATTATTATTGTCCGCGATTAAACTCCTACTAATGAGCCATAATATGAGTCCATGGTAAGTCTTCATTCAAATGCCCTGTGAGTGTGACTGGTGTGTGTGCCAAACTGAGTGAGTGTGACAGGTGTGTGTGCCAAACTGATTGAGCTCCCGTCTTGCAGAAACAGCATTTTAAGTTCAGTGCAAGGAAGGAAAGTCTGTTTTTCACACAATGCCAAGCCTTGAATAGTTCCAATTTCAGCCTAATCACACTGTCCTTAAAATTTCACTCTGCTTGAATAATGAAAAAGGGTGATATGAAAATTGTATGAAGCTCGCATGCCCCAGGACAGGTAGGATAGGATGTAATTACATATGCTTCAACAGCTAGAGCAGTGTGCTGTGAGAAAGGCTTTTAAGGTGACAGAAGTTAATTGTACAGGTTTTAGGGCAGAAGAAAATGTATGTGAAGAAACATGGGGGAAAGGACATGAGCCCCAAGAGGGTACGAGATATAAAAATCTAAGAGAAAAAGGTTTTCTATTTTTCCAAATTAGAACTGGACATAAAAAGGTAAATGGTGAGCCACTTTTTTCATATATATATATAAAACAGGGAATCTTGACTGGATGGAAAGCCTTGTATTTCTAGCTAGCTGTCCAAGCATAAAGCTCTTTATGATGTACCTGCATATAAAATAGGACAGCTTCCCGTAAACCAGGGATATTTCCCTAGTGACGCTGGTCCACAAGGCAGCTCAGCACGAAATAGCACATTTTCCTGCAGTAGCTGTAATGACACTGGTGTCTATCTGCGGCTGCATATTGTGGGGCCATAGAAACCATCCTGCATTCAGTCATGTCTCCAGCTGCAAAATACAAAGCTCTTGAAAGAGACCCTTCAGGTGGCATTTCTCTAATGAAGCCTGGTTCTCTTTTCTGCAAGCTGTGTGAGTTTGTCACAAAGAAGAGAAAGAGCCTGTGTGTGATAGTAGGTGTCACATTGAAAATAGAAGTTTCAGAAGCAGAAGAGGAGCGGGTTGTATTATCCATTTTCGTCTTATCTATCATCCCCAGAGGGCTACATTTTTGTGCAGCTGGTTGGACAACAGCTACCTTCTCCACTGCTGGTGACTGAACAATAAGCATTATATCTTGCATGTGTATTCTATAACTCCTAAATATTTTCCAGGAGTCTACCAAACCATCCAAGAATAAAACCATGGAGATTGGATGACAACGGACTCTTCTATTGCAAATGAATTGTAAAAAGTAATTTTTACAAATATTCCTTATAGGCCATAACATTGGCTCAAAGACATTGCCCATAGTTCTTCCACACACACTAAGAAATTAATTTCATGGCGACTGAAATAATAAAAATTGATTTGTTCATAGAGTAAAAATTGTTTAATTCAAATGCCTAACTCAAATATGTCAAAGTAATGGCTAATTCTCTCCCACGTCTCATTTTATGGACACTTGATTTGGATTAGCTAAATGTGTTTTGAAGGCATTTCCTCAGTTTGCTGAAAAAGCCAAAATCTTTCCTGAGCTAGAAATGTAAACACAAGCGCTAAATCATTTACTAAATATCTGTCAGCAATTTACAATCGTGTAACCTCATTTCAAATTAAAATTTCTTAATGTGGCATCATTCTCTCCGGAGGGATCAGCTTGAAATTCTCCAAGCAAACAAAATTCTCCTCCGGATTCAACTTAATCCTGATTTCTCATTAGAAGTCTTATTTAGAGTCGCATGATGTAATCTACTTCTCATTATGGACAGCTGTGTTTATCACCCTCTAGACATATTAAAAGCACAGATATACTCATTTACAATTTTATCAAATCAAAGGCCCATGTTAGTCATTATCTTTGTATGTCTTTTCTATATCATTGTATGACAGATTTCATCATGATTTTGTATTTTCTCAGTTGTACACTCACCTTATCCATGTGTAACTTTAAAGAAACACTATTTCAAAAGGAATGCATAATGCAGACTTAGCTTATCCTTAAAATGTTTTAAGACATGAATCACACACAGATGCACATATATTTATATTTGTATTTATATACATGGACATATACAAAATGAGATGACCATATTATATTCATGAATCATATACACTGATATATAAGAAATTCGTGAAAGTTGTGGGCTATATATCCCAGCACTAAGCAAAACTGCCCTTAAATCAAGAAAGGAAATTTCTTGAAGAAATTTTAAAGACTGTCTCTAAAGGAATTTACTCACTGGCCTATCTGCAAAAGACTCTTCACTACAGATTCAAGAAATCTGAGATATTGTAAAAGACATTTTCTTGCTTTTTTATTCTTTTATTGATGTCTATAAGTCAGTATTGTTGTTTTCATGTTATTCTTATTTTAATTCCTTCTAGAATAAGTCCTCTTATGTTATTAATGAATGATATTTAACTGCTTATAGCCTCAATTGTGATTATAGAGACATTCATGATTCTAATTTCTTTCTTTGATTCTATTCAAGTTGATTAACAAAAAACATATGCCATATTTCTTTCTTTATAGGCAAAGTCTATCTGGCTGCATTATAAGTAGCCATGTTATAAAGAATAATATTGAAAACATGAGTATGTGTTGGAATACGATTGTTGGAGACATTCTAAGGACTTCTGAGAAAAAGAAAAGAAAGCAAATGTTGCCACTGCCTTCTGGAAACATACAGTCTATAAAACCATACAAAATCAAGTATATGAAGTGATAAGAATTCTACATATATGTACTTGTAGTTGGGTATGTGTGGTAAATGTACACACATGCTCAGGTGTGTATATTCACATGTGTGTATATATTCAGAAGTAACCCAATATATCAACTAGAATTGTATAGTTTATAAACATTATAAATGCACAGAAAGTAACTTTCAAAGCAAAATAAGAGTTTGCACAAAAATGGTTAAAAATAAATCGTAATACCTAAATTGTTTCTCCAAACTTCGTTATTGCTGCAGATTGAGAAGACATAGTCTGCTATAATTAAGGACGATGTTAGATAAATGGAAATAACAAAGGCACTGGAAAGAATCCACTAACAGGAAAGTTTACAGGCCCATTCCCCCTTCTCTGTCTTTACATCCATTATATACAAAGTAAGACGCTTAAATAACTTCTAAAAATCAGTGTTAAAAGTATGTGTCCATTTATCTTGATGAACTACATAAAGGTACAACTATAAAAGAATTAATGTAGTCATCCAAATGAAATCCTCAAGAATTTCAAAATGAGTAGCTAAAACACATTTAAATATGAGTAAATGTGAATTGATTTCTGAATTGAGAAAATTATCTGGTCTACTAAATGATCAAAAGCTAGGGACTTTCCATGCCAAATAAAGTCATTGTGCATTATTTTGTAAGAATGGACATCCCAAGCTCTCTGGTTATGCCTATAAGGCTTTAAAGGGATTAGAAAGATACTTATGCACATTCTGAAATACAAGCAGGAACATATGCACGCGTTTTGCATGGGTATGCAAAGCTTAATGTTGCTGCTTCTCACACTAGAACTGCAGATTCTGTTTTCTAACTCGGCATGCTCACAGTAACCCTTAGCTCACCTCTTTAGCATGTGTGACTTGTTTCCTGCATCTACTATATCTTTACCAATCAGACTAACGCATCCTGATGTTTGTCAGTCTGAACCCAATGTCTCCTTTGTCTCTGTTCATTAAAGTTGCCCTTCTCCTCCCGCCTTTATCCAAGAATTGTCACAGGTTCTACATTCCTCTCAACTAGTCATCTCAACCTGTGTGTCACAACCCCTCTGGGCATTGAGCAACTCCTTCCCAGATGGAGCATAAGAGAAATCCTGCATATCAGATATTTACATTACAATTCATAACAGTATCAAAATTACAGTTCTGAAGTAGCAATGAAGATAATTTTATGGTTGGGTGTTACCACAATACAAGGAATTATATAAAAGCATTAGGAAGGTTAAGACCCACTGCTCTAAACTTATCAGCTGTGACTCTCAAATGTAATATATACATTCTGTGGTGTAAAAAACAAACAAATAAAATAAAACAAAACAAAACAAAAAGACATTTCATGTAGTGCATTGCCTGAAACTAAGATGAAGTCTGCTTGTCTGGCATGCATGAAGAGCTGGGTTTGACTCCCAAAAAAATATAGACCAAGTATATGGGTGCAAGCCTGTTGTCCCAGCACTCAAGAGGTTCATAGTCTCCAGATAATCCTTGGGTATACAGTGAATTCAGTTTGAGGCCAGTCTTGGATACATGAGATCCCATTACTGAAAAATAAATCAAAATTACCTGAAAAAAGTAAAGTAGCTGAAAAACATATTCAAATATTGAAGCAATTATTCATATCTTCAGGAAAATCAAGGGTACAATAAAATGTATGTGAATATATATATATATATATATATATATCCATAAAAAATGATATCTGTATCTACATATGTATTAATTTGTATAAATTTGTGTTTAGTGGTTTGGGATATCATCAGGGTTGCAAATGGATTATTAACCTTGACCTCCAAAGTCATTTGTGAGTTTTGCAAGTTTTGTCTAGTGTGATTGTTAATATCCTTTGCTGCTCTTCAGTGTCCCAGGATAGGTGAGAAACCACATGTTATAAAGAAAGCTCTAACTAAGGGAAGGATTGTGACATACAGGAAGAAATGAGGTAGCAAGAGAGTGAGAAAGGATCAGCATGTAGCCCTGGGTTTGTAGCTACTAGATTTCCTAAGGATGATAGAGAGTCTATTTGCTGTTCGGAAGCACAGTGTTTGACTTTCAATGTTACAGAAAATGAGATCAACTAAGCAGAGAGAATCCCCGTGATTAAGAATTTTGAAGCCCATAATTTAGAATTCTAATTAGACTTTAGCCAGTAATCATTTTCCTTCTTTAAAAAGGAGCTTTTCTAACCAATTTATACTGATGAATTCTTGATTCTTGCTGCTTCAGAAAGCTTTAGATGAAAGGCAAGGGATTCTGAAATCAGCAGAAATGGCTGTTGTACTTGTCTAGACAAAATGTGAAGCACGGTTTTTCCTAGGCAAACACAGAAGAGTCAAAAGTACAGGATTAAAATGGGTGTGTGTGTGTGTGTGTGTGTGTGTGTGTTCGTGTGTATGCAGGTGCACTTGTGTGTGCAGGTGCTCATGCACATGCTTGTCTGTGGTGTGTGAACATGCATATATAGATCAGAAAGTCACTTCATGCATCATTCCTTGGGTGCTAACATGTTTTGAGACAGGCTCTCTCCATATTCATTCTTAAACTAGCCTAGTAGCCTTGGCTGACTAGTCAGTAAGCTCTATTGCTCAGCCTCTCTGTTTCCACTATGATGGGATTATAAACATGTACCAGCATGTCTAACTTTAACAAAAGTTAATTTGATTAAAAGATGATGGTATCCTTTCCCCTCTCTTCTACTCCTCCTATGCTACCCATCTTTTCCTCTGACTTTGTTAGTCATAAATATATGAAGACAGTCTGTTGAATCTATTTAGTGTTTCTATGTGAGTATATAATTTCAGACTTGCTACAAATAGCTAATTGTTATTGGGTAGCTAATTAGAGACTCATCCATGGGGCAGGCTAATTCTGCCTCTGTCAGCAGTTCTTAGTTACCTGGCTTTTATTGTGGCTTCTGTTGATCACGGGCCTTCATGCTTACAAGGCAAATTTTTACTGATATCCCAGCCTCCATACTGAAGTATTGACAATAGATACAGTAATTATGAAACAAAAGTAATGTGTCCTCTAAAATACTGCATACAACATGTATTTATTTCTAAAGCTAGAAGTGAACAGTAATTGAAAAATTAATATTATTCACCAAGATTTTTAATTTCAATCTATCCTATTTTTCATTGTGTGGCTACTTTTATCTCTTTGTTAATGAAATAAAAACAATGTTTTAAATATATAAAACACATATTATGTTGTTTGTATATTTATTATACATACAAGACTTACCTGAATTTTTGTTGATAATAG